>CM062815.1:460522663-461162949 GCA_031772625.1 Pinus tabuliformis
GTCCGAAGGTTGAACCAGTGACATGTGGAACTTCGTACAAATTTGATCTACTGAAAAAGTGTATATTCAAGTCATCTTGGGAGATTGGGCATAACTCTTCCTTGGAGAATCCAATTTTGATCAGAATGGTGGCATTGGAAAGAGGACTCAGAGGGGTACCGTATTTCACAATTTAAGACCTTGAAGATCCGAAATTTCAAAGATACATCAGCTTCAATATCAAGCTCCTACAAAGTGAAAAAAAGGTGTGTAGTTTTTTTTAAATTTCGCATAAGTTGGGTTTGAAAAATTAGTTTGAAGGAATTCAAAGAGCATAGTGAAGCATAATTATCATTAATTGATGACTTGAAGAAAGCAAATGGAAACACCTAGTAAGAAACCTAAAATATCTAGCACTACTCATGAAGAAGAGGAAGAAATGCAACATGATATATCAAAATTATGAGACCAAGTGAAAAAAAATTCACTCTCACAAAAAGTAATAGAAGCTAAGATGAATGGTTTAAAGAAAGGCATGGAAGGGAATATGAATGACATGGAAGATAAGATGGATGTTTTAAAGAAATTCATGGACGCTAAGATGGATGGCATGGAAGCTAAGATGAATGACGTGGAAGCTAAGATGGAAGGAAAAATGGAAGAATTGAAGATAGATTTGACAGTGTTGCTACAAGAAATGTTTACTGATGTTGAAAGGGTAGTAAAGGAAACTCATGATGAGAAGAAAAGAAATGTTAATCATAATTTCATAGACTCTAACATTAGATTCAAGACCCACCATGTTCCAAAGATTGATATGAGGAAGTTTGATGGCAAGGATCTCATAACATGGATACCACAGATGGAGCTATATTTCAATCTCCATAATGTGCATAACACACAAAAGGTACGCATTTCATCTTTATATTTGGAACCAAATCATTTTATATTGGGAAATTTTTACGGAAGAAAGAATAGAACATTATGAGGATACAAAAAGCAACACTTCTTTTAGAAAATTGATAAACCTCAAACAAAAGGGTTCAATGATGGAGCACATTGAGGACTTCCAAAAATTGAATATAAGGGTAAAATATATTCCATAGGAGCGTAGGATTGATGTGTTCATTGGGACTTTAAAGGATAACATCCAACGTGAGGTTTGCCTTTGGGAACCTAACTCATTGGAGAAGGCATTCAGGTTGGCAAGAAAAATGGAAAGCAAAATTATGGCAACAAGGAAGCCTACCACTCACAACTATAAGGATGGAAGTGTTATTTCCCCTAGCCTTCCATAACCTACAAGGTTGACACCCCAACAATTGGAAGAAAAAGGAGCAAAAGGGCTTTGTTATAGTTGTTATAGAAAATACACTAAAGGTCATAAGTGTGCTGAGAAGAGATTATTTTTACATAGATTGTGAAGAGGAGGAAGAAAAGGAACAAGAAACATCAAAAGAAGAGGATATACCCAGGAACAAACCCTACACAAAGAAGAAATGAATCCAACCATATCTTGTAATTCATTGGCCAGAATTACCACTCCTCAAACTATTAAGATAGAAGGACATATCAAGAAGAAAAAGGTAATAGTGTTGATTGATTTAGGTAGTATGCATAATTTTATTCATTGTGAGATAGCCAAGGAATTGAATTGCTTCCTATATCCAACACCAGAGTGTCATGTGATGGTTGCAAGTGTGTAGGTTCTAACCCCATACATAAATTACCTGCATACGAATTCTAAAACATAGAAAATAAACAATGTGAGATCATAACACATAAAACACATATACACATAGATTTTCCCTTGGATCCCAAAACTTGGACTACCAGCTTGATTTCTCATTATGTTCCTTTCAATGTTACAATATTTATATATATATATATATTATATAATATATTATATATATATATGTATATATATGTTGAAGCCTCCAATACATGGACCGAAAACCATCGCATCCAAAAAGATGTGTGAAAACCATGCACAAAACCATAAGTACGTCCTCCCACCTAATATAGGGTCCAAAAAAAAAAATCCTCGGGGCAGTGCCCCGAACCCCATAGAGTGGGGCTAACCGGCCCCCACAAACCCCCTATATAAGGTGTGTTGCTGCCCACTCGCTGCACAGTCGGTGCAATGAATGGGGGGCTCTTCCCTTGTTTGAACCCCCTGGTTAACTAGGGGAGCTAGTCGTAGAAAGAATATAACACAACTCAACATTCTCCCACTTATTGTTTTCTTTCCACATGAGAGCATAGTCATTTATGCAGCCTTGCAACGCCCATTGTTTCTCTACACCAAGAGAACTTATCAAAGCTCACAGATTTTGTCATTTCATCTGTAGTATTCTTCAAGTGTCCACCTTTACCAGCAACACCTTTTTGTCCTCTATCATATCCCTCACAAAGTGATACTGAACATCAATCTGCTTTGTCTTTGAATGGTAAGAAAGGTTCTTTGCCAAGAAAATTGCACCTTTTCTATCATAGTCTATTCTTATAACTCCCTGTACTAACCCCATACTTGAACACAATCTCTGCAACCAGACTGCTTCCTTGCTTGCATGAGTGGCTGCCATGTATTCTACCTCTGTAGTTGATAGTGCCACTACAAATTATTTCTTACTCATCCAACTGAATGCAACTCCAAATAGGTTAAACACATACCCACTTGTAGATCTTCTTTGATCCAGATCTCTAGCCCAAACTACATCAACAAAGCCATGAATATCCAAAACTTTGACCAATCCTAGTCTTCCTTGGTAGCAAAAACCACAATCACTAGTGCCACGCAAATACTTGAAGACCCACTTCACTGTTGTCTAATGCTTCTTCCCTGGTTTTGACATAAACCTTCTCAATACTCCCACTGCATGTGCAATGTCTGGTCTAGTACAGACCATCACATACATCATTCTACTGACTGCACTTGCATATGAAACACGGGACGTATCCTCTTCCTCTTCTTGTGTCTTGGGACACTGTTCAACGTATAACTTTACACCTACAGTAATAGGAACCTTCATGGGTATACTATCCTGCATATTAAACCTCAGCAGTATTGTCTCGACATACTTCCTCTGGTTTAGCCAAAGTTTCCTTTTTTCCCAATCTCTTTTAATTTCCATGCCCAAAATATAGTTTGCAGCACCAATACCTTTCATGTTGAATTTGGAGGACAATTCGGTCTTCAAATCCTTGATAATTTTTTTTTCATTTCCAACCAGCAACATATCATCCACATACAAGACCATATAAATAACACAGTCACCGATTAATTTAAAATACACACAGTGATCTGCTTTGTTTCTGGGGAAGCCAAGTCCCATATAAATGTATCAAATTTCTAATACCACATCCTTGGTGAATGTTTTAACCCATACAAAGACTTTTTTAACTTGCATACCAATTCCTTCTTACCCTTCACTGCAAATCCTTCAGGTTTCTTCATGTAGATCTCTTCTTCCAGATCCCCGTGAAGAAATTTTGTCTTCACATCCATCTGTTCTACCTCAAAATCAAAAGTAGCAACAATAGATAAAAGTAATCTAATATAAGCTACCTTGGGAACAGGAGAAAAAATATCACCAAAATCAATTCCCGGCACTTGGGAATAACCTTTTGCTACCAACTGAGCTTTGTAGTTCTCCACCTTTTCTTCTGCATTTATCTTCTTCTTGAACAACCATTTGCTGCCAATGGGTTTCCTTCCAGCCGGTAACTCCACCAGATCCCAAGCCTCATTTTTATGCAAAGATGCCATTTCATCAACCATGGCCTCTTTCCAGAGTTTTCCATCCTCTGAATCTAGTACTTCCTTCACAATTTTGTGATCATAATTAGTAATAGATGAAGAAGATTTTGAACAAAAAGTAGATGGACTGTACCTTTCTAGCTGCCTTCTTTCTAGAACCGATCTTCTCACAACCAGAGTTTGTGGCTCTTCATCTTCTAATTCATCTTCTGCTGTAGAGTATGATTCTTCCTCTTTAGGTCAAACTCTATCTTTTCAGATTCCTTTGATGGGACTTCATGTTTAATAACATCTTTCACCTCCATGAACACCACATCTCAATTCTACAAAACATTCCTTATTACTGGGTTCCAAAGTTTATAACCCTTTAAACCATCCTTACACCCAATAAATATGCACTTTTCATATTTACTATCCAACTTTGTTCTTTTCTTGTTTTGAACATGTACATACACATCACATCCAAATATCCTAAAATGTGAAAGAGAGGGTCCCTTACCAGTCCATACCTCTTGTGGAGTTTTATCCTCCAACTCTGATGAAGGTGATTTGTTGACTAGGTAACATGCAGTCTCCATCGCCTCTACCCAGAATTCTTGTCCTAACCGGGCATCATTGAGCATGCTTCTTTCCCTTTCCATCTACTTCTTTTTCATTCTTTTTTCAAATCCATTTTGCTTAGGTGTGTATGGATAGTATTCTACCATGCTATACCACACTTCTTACAAAATTCTTCAAATTCTTTCTTGCAAAACTCTCTACCATTATCTGTCCTCGGCACCTTTATCTTCTTCTCTGTCTGGTTTTCCACCAAAGCCTTAAATTATTTAAACCTGTCAAAGACTTCAGATTTCTTCTTAAGGAAATATATCCATTTATTCCTTGAGAAGTCATCTATAAATTATACATAGTACATAGAATTACATAGTGATGGAACCTTCACAGGTCCAAACACATCACTGTGCACAAGCTCTAATATCTATTTCGTCCTCTTACCACCAGAGGGGAAACTCACCCAATTCTGCTTCCCATATACACAATTTTCACAGATATCAAAATCCAAAGAGCTATTAGTCATACCTTCTACCATACCTTTACCATGAAGTATTCGAAGTCCCTTCTCTACAATATGTCCAAGCCTTTAATGCCATAGCATGGTCTTTTCTTTAGAGATCACTAGATTTTCTGCTCCACTTTCAGGACCACAGAACTATTGCATTCATCAACAATAATGCTACCTTGCAGCTTGTATAGAGTTCCAATCTGAACTCCCCACGTTAATACTAGTGCTCCCTAAATCATCTTGCAAGTATCCTTCTCGAACACTATTTTTACACCTGCATCATCCAACTTGCTTACATAAATTAGATTTATAGCCAATGCAGGAATATGCAGAACACCTGAAATGTTCTAATCCTTCCACCTTGCAAATTCAACTTAACTTTTCTGCGACCAACAATTTTAGCCTTCTTGTCATCCCCCAATATGACATCACCACCACTATATTTTTCATACTTGCAAAACCAATCTCTATGGGGAGTGAAGTGAAAGGATATACCTGAGTCAATCAACCATGCCTCATGATCTACATGTGTACTTGAAGAAGCCAAGTACACATCCCCACCTTCATCTGAGGTGGTTTTCGCCTCTGCAGAAGGAGCATCATCAAATCCCTTTCCTTTTTAAGAGATTTAGATTTACAGTCCCTTTTGTAGTGCCCTTCCTTTCCACATTATTAGCACACCTTTACAGGTTTTCTTGGAGATTTAAATCTCCCTCTAGATTTAGATCTCACATTCAATGACTTATTTTTGTTTTTGTTCTAGGATGTTCCTCATACAGACAAGGAATCACCATTCCGGCTCTCCATATTTTTCCGTTTAATCTCCTCTTTCAGTAAAGACGAGACTATTTCATCAAACTGCAAGGAAGTTGCATTGCTACCTATTGCAATAACTAGACAATCCCATGAATTTGGTAGAGAACACAACAAACTGATGCACTTATCTTCATCTAAAATTTTAATATCAATAGATAATAACTGACTTACCACAATATTAAATGTGTTTAGTTTCTCTATCAATGAGTCTCCATCTTTCATCCTCAGGTTATATAGCTTTTTCCATAGGAATATTTTATTCACCAAAGACTTAGATTGGTACAAAGTCCCTAACTTGTACCACAAAGCCTTAGTTGTAGCTTCCCTTGATACATTCAACAATACGGAATCTAAGACACAATTGTATTATGCTCTTTACCTTTCGATCCAACTTCTTCCATTCTTCATCAGACACTCCCGTTGGTTTAGTACTTGGATCTACCATGATCCACTGATATTTATCTACCAACAGATCCTCCATCTTGAGTTTCCATAACTCAAAACTCTGACCATTAAATTTCTCGATCTCTATATTTCCATTGCTCGCATCTTCTTTCACCATCATAATCGATCCCATAGATCTCCCACTGAACAAGGTCTACCACAGGCCCGAGTGAGACCCCTCAGCAATAAAGGCATCCCCTTGAAGCCAAAACAGCTTTGATACCAACTGTAGGTTTTAACCCCGTACATAAATTACCTGCATACAAATTCTAAAACATAGAAAATAAACAATGCGAGAGAATAACACGTAAAATACATATACATAGATATTTTCACTTGGATCCCAAAATCGGGATTGATTTGTCATTATTTTCCTTTTAATGTTACAATACATATATATACATGTCGAAGCATCCAATACCATGGACGGAAAATCATTGCACCCAAAACCATGTGTGAAAACCATTCACAAAACCATAGGTAGGTCCGACCACCTAATATAGGATCCAAAAAAAATAAAATCCCTGGAGCGCTATCCCAGACCCCATAGAGGGGGGCTAACCATCCCCCTCAAACCCCCTATTACCCCCCCGCTGCTCAGTTAGTGCAATGAAGGGGGGAATCTCCAAAGAATATTACACAACCCAACAAAGTGCCACCATAAATTGCTTTGAAAGTGCCATGATATCAAGATATCCATGGAGAATATGTATTGAATAGCCCAATGCTTTCCACTCCAATGGGTGTTGCTGATGTTGTACTAGGAGTCCAATGGCTACAATCCTTGGGTACAATAACTTTTAATTTTCAGGTACTTTTCATGAAATTTTCTTCGGAAGGAAAGGAAGTTGAATTAAGAGGTATCACAGGGAAACCAGGAAAGATAATTAGCTCTAGTGGAAAGAAAAATATTTTAAACAAAGAACAATGAGGTGTAATTGCACAATTATGTTCGCTAGAGGTTCCCACATCGAAATTATCTATTTCTCTAGATCTCCAAAAAGTCTTGGACAAACATTCCAAGGTATTTGAGACTCCCAAATGTCTCCCACCTATTTGTGATCATGATCATGCTATTCATTTGATTCTAGGAAGTGTTCCTCTAAACATCAGGCCTTACAGATATCCCTATGCCCAAAAGAGTGAAATTGAACATATGGTTATAGAAATGCTAGAGGTTGGTATAATTTAACCTAGTCAAATTTCTTTCTCTACTCCAGTATTATTGGTGCACAAGAAGGATGGACCATGATGCATGTGTCCAAATTATAGGGAGCTCAACATGCTCACTATTAAAGATAAATTTCCCACTCCTATCATTGATGAACTATTGGACGAATTACATAGATCAATATACTTCACCAAGTTAGATCTTCATTCAAGATATCATCAAATCAGAATGAAGATTGAAGACATTACAAAAACCACATTTAGAACTCATGAGGTTCATTATGAAGTTTTGGTCATTCCTTTTGGCCTTACCAATGCACCTTCTACATTTCAAGGTTTAATGAATTCGATTTTCAAACCCTTACAAAATTTTGTTAGTATTTTTTGATGATATAATAATATATAGCAAGTCTTGGAAGGATCATGTTCAACATGTTGACATGGTGCTCAAACTATTGGAGGAGAAACAATTATATGCAAAAGCGTTTGTGTAGATATCTCCATAACATCTAGCTACTTGCACTGGGACATGTATAATGGATGATCTACAGGCTATCCACAATGGAAATAGAAGCTTTATCTGCATACCTTGTGTTTCCCATTTGTCTGGGAATGTTGTTTCAGACAATTCGGTACCATCAGAAGCACATATGACATGCATTTCTTCTTTATATGGAAATAAAGGGCCGACAAGACATTCCTTTAACTCGTACTCTGAATATTGGTTTTGCTTTTCGACCTCAAAAATAAAAAGGGTCCAAATGCTTCTTTGGAGTACAAGAGGTGGTATATCTAGGTCATATTGTATCTTTGAAGGTGTTAAGGTAGACCCTAGCAAAATTAAAGCCATTAAGGAATCGAAAATCCCCACTTCCATAAAGCACCTGCGATGATTTCTTGGGTTGACAGGGTATTATCGCAAGTTTGTTAAGAATTATGGGAGAATAGTAGCACCTCTAACAACATTATTAAATAAAGATGAATTTTTATGGACTCCAAAAGAAATGAAGGCCTTTGAACATCTTAAAGAGGCAATGTGCCAAGCACCAGTCTTAGCTATGTCGGACTTCGCAAAAACCTTTATTGTGGAATGTGATGCATTAGGAAATGTAATTGGTGTTGTTTTAATGAAAGAATAAAGCCCCAATGCTTTCAAAAGTCGTCCAATCAAAGGAAAGTATTTACACAAAGCTGTTTATGAGAAGGAAATGTTGGCAATACTACATTCACTTAAGAAATGGTGACGCTACCTAATGGGAAGGCACTTCAAGGTAAAAAAGGATAATGATAGTCTTAAATAATTTTTAGAACAAAGATTATCTTCAGGAGAGTAGAAAAAATGGGTCACAAAGATGTTGGGTTATGACTTTGAAATCATATACAAGAAAGGGCATAAAAATTTTGTGGCAGATGCACTCTCAAGAAAGGATGACGATGTGGAAGCATTGCTTTGTGCTATTTCTATTATCTAGCCATATTGGATAAACGAAGAAAGGGATGAATGGAAGAATGATGAAGAAGTGTGGGCACTCATTAAAAAGTTACAACAAGATCCTAGTACATCCGATACACTTAGTTGGAAAAATGATCCATTATGGTACAAAGATTGCTTATACCTATGTCAGAATTCCCAACTCAAACAAAATATTCTTATGGAATTGAATGCCTCTCCCTTAGGAGGGTACTCAAGATTTTTAAAAACTTACCACAGGGTTAAGAAGGATTTTTTTTGGGATGGTCTAAAATATGATATCCAAAATTTTGTGGCAGAATGTTTGGTTTGCCAACAAAATAAAGTTGAAACAATTAAGACCTCGGGTCTATTACAACCTTTGTCCATTCCAATTCAATATTGGCAGAGGTCTCAATGGATTTTGTCATAGGTTTATCCAAGTCTGAAGGAAAGAGTGTCATCATGGTGGTAGTGGACAGACTTACCAAGTACGCACACTTTTGTGCATTATCTCATCCATTTAAATCCAATACAATTTCTACTGCATTTTTGGAAACAATTCAAAAGCTACATGGAAACCCAAAATTTATTGTAAGCGACAGAGATCCCATTTTCCTTGGAAATTTTTTGGATAATGTTAGAGTCGGTCTGGTCAACCCTCTGCCAGAGATCAAAGCTCTTTGTGCATTTCAATTTTAGTTGTCTCGCTCCATCCACGAAGCTGCATTTCGCTAGGGACATGCCATGATCTGACAGAGAAAGTCATGCTACTCATTTCCCCTCATGTCTGGCCTTTGCTGGTTCGTGAATTGGTCTGTAATCAATGAAATTCATGATAGTCAAGGACTGGTCATATTGTAGGACAGAGTCATTTTTTATTGTTAGGGTCTAGAAATTCATCATTTCAGTCCTTGAAAAAACATGTCCAGAACAAGCCATGCAGGCCAGAAGGAGATCTTATACACCTACTGTTCAGAAAGCTTCATCATCACCGCAAGAGACATCGACTCTTCTTAAAAACTTTGTTTTGAAGAAAAGTCAAACAAGGTCAACTATGACAAAAATTTTCAAAAATCGACGGTTGACATTTTCAGATGCAGTCATGGATTTCAAAACCAGAGGCCCAGTCACACAGTCCCCGCAAAGAAATGCTGAAAATTTTATCATGAGAGCCAAAATTTCAAAGAAAAAGGAAAAACAGAATGTTTTAAAGGTCAATGAAAAGTGCAAAACTCAAACATTAGAAAGTGGGTCTTCAAAGAGGAAAAAATTAAACCCAACTCTCTCAAAGCCTATATATATTTGTTTTCGCCCACGACTAAGTCATTGTGCTATGAAAAAGCTTGAGAGAGGCATTGTTGAAGAAAAGAGGGCTAACGAGGAGGAATTCGAGCAGGGAGGGAAAATTGCTAGGTGGTGCGGCGAACACACCGGGGCGCGCGACGCACATGGAGGGTGCGACGCATTGGCAGCCATCCTGTAGTGCAAAATCCACAAAGGCGCGACGCACTCAGGGCGTGCGGTGCACTAGGCCTGGCGCGCGACGCACACAGACAGGGGCCTAAAAAACATTGCAATTCGATTCCGATCTCAGTGAAGTGAGCGAATCAAGAGATTTTCAGAGCATTCATCAGTGTCATTGAATCCAAAGGGTAGCACTAAACTCAGGGTACAAGCAGCAATGATGGCATCAGAAAATTCATCAGATTATGAGGGGGATACACACAATGACACATCTTCAGGAGAGAGGGCCCATAGGAGACATCACCGGAGTGGCAGACATCTCAGAGATGAGCCCAACACCCTCACAGAGCTACAGGCATGCCCACTTTCCATGTCTTGTTTCCAGCACTTGGCATGTTATAAATTTTGCCAAAGGGTGGAAAATGTCAGAGTACATCATGAGTTGGCCCGCCTTTTTGTACTTCATCTACAGGGAGGCCAATCTGTCCTGGCTGGGGTCACTTTCACCTTGACATCGGAGGCTATATCAGTGGCAACAGGGATACCTAACATTGGGGAGTACTGGCATAAGAAAAAGAAGGTGGAGAGGCATCACTATGAGCCCTACATCAAGAACAACTGCTTGAGCTAGCTCACTAGAGTCTTTCCTTTCAGATTTTTGAGGGAAGAGTATGCCCAACTCATGAGATTGATCATGAAATATTTTAGTTGCGAGGGGAGGTTTTCTCGCTTTTATGCTTATCACATCCGCTTGCTCATGCACTTCACCAAGGTAAAGATGACGAGCCTCCCATTTTTCATCTGCAACAACATTGAGAAGATGAAGAACTTCATGTAGTGCAAGACCCCACGACAGCATCTAAACAGTGTCTATTATTTTGCTCTCATCCAGATTTTGGTGGATCATTAGTTGGGATTGCAGGGTATTGCTTGGGAGGACTTCATCTCCCGTGATTTTTTCAGCGCTCCACCGGTGATATCAGAGGCAGAACATGAGATGGGAGGTCCTTCACATCAGTTAGAGCCCGAGATGGGAAGTCCTGCACATCCGTTTGAGAGCCATGAGACTACCACCATGCCAGTATACATCACATATTAGAGAGGCTATCCGAAAGGCACCAGACCTTTGTTTGCAGCAGCAAAGCGAGCATTATCTCCACCCGGGGTGGAAGGGGCCTCACTTCCTACATCAAAGACACAGGATTAGGACAAGGGCAAGAAGCCCAAGCACAAGGAGGGGCCTTTAGGTGTGCCATCAGGTGAGCAAGAGACTGAGTTTGTTCTCCTCCAGGATTATGAGACGGATGCAGAACCTACAAATGTTGAGCTAGGGGAGATCATTCAGGAGCAATAATCTGAGATTGAGAAACTATCCCTGGACTTGGATAGGGCCAAGTGGAACGTGTAGTATCTAGAGCAGAGGAACAAGAAACTTGAGGATCAGCTAGCCGAGATAGAGTTGCAAATGATCAGGGAAAACTGGTGACACATCCTAGCAGCGCAAGGCAGATCTATGGAGAAAAGGGACGAAGACCGTGAGTATGTGCTAGAGAAAGTGAATGTTCACTTGGAGCAGCAGTTGGACAAGGCAAACAGGGATAAATACATGCTGAGGTGCATGACTCATCACTACCAGGCATGCAACATGAGTTCCAAAGCGAGAATCAGGAGCCTAAAGGCAAAATTGAGCAAAGCGAGAAAAGAGGCAAAAGAGGCAAAGGAGGAAAAGGAGCAAGATCGGCTTCGAATCTTGGTTGAGGCTTCCTTGGTACAGCAAAGCACTTCATAGGGAACCTCCAGTGCAAATTTCAAGGAATTTGGGCAAATTTTGGTCACAGGCAAATTTTTTGGGCACAAAACAGGAAATTTCTCCCTGTGCGCCGCGCCACTGGCACGATGCTAAAAATATAGAACTCAGATCGAGGAATGGCTTGCATATTTGGATTCAGCATCAAAAAATACGTCTACTGGTGTCTGGGCTAGAAATTTTGACAGGTTTTGGGTCTCCTAAAGGTCAAAAAACACCCAAAAATGGCCTCTCTGCCACTTTTTGGACACACAGAAAGAAGTCTTGGGAGAATGAAGTTTTGGAGGAGCAAATGAGCTTCAAATTCATAAATTCTAGTTGGTTTGGAAAGCAGACAAGACAGGCTTTCCAACAAGCCCACTTGGGCACATTTTGGACACCTACAAGTGCCCCAAAACAGGCTCCAAAGTAGTACGATGCACATGGAATTTGGCATGGCGCACAGGGGAAAAAACGGCCAAATTGCTCCCGTGTCGCGAAATTTCGGGTCACGACTTCTCCAAGTGGGCCCGATCATTTTCTGTTTGGTTTTTGGGCACCAAGGGTACCTTTTAAAGAATTTTATCTCTAGGTGGGCATCTATCCAAGTGGCAAAAGAATGCAAAGGGTCACCACAGCCAAATGTCATGCTTGAGAGCGCTGCAGCTGTAGCTGATGGTTGCTCTCCATCTCCTTTTCGAAATGATTTGAGTAACTTCCCAACCCCTAGGTGTTCCATCCCTTCTCTGCACTTTCTATATATTGTAAGCAAGTTATTTGCAAAGGGTTGGCTGGCTTGTAAATTCTGAGAGACTGTGGGAAAGAAACTCTATTTCTCCACTGTGTATTTTTGACAAAGAGTTAATGAAAGGTAGCGGCTCTATTACATGATATTCTTGTGGTTGTGAGTGTAGAAAATGTGTTCTTATGTTCCATATGTATCTTATTATGTTTCATAATTCATTTCATGTTTCATTTCAGTGAAATTTTCTAAGTGAGATTAGGTAGAATTCAATTTATATTGCTCTGCCTGTGGGAAAATTTCATGTGCAGTGTTATTCTTCTGTTGAAAAGGATTCATGTGACCATGCCCTTTTCACTATCTTCAGCGATCTTTCCATTCCATGTCACCTTAAATTAAAATTTCTGCGCTTCCCGCCTACCTTGCCTCACAGAATAATTTGTGCCTTCATTCTCAATTCTCTGTTCCCTGCTAAGCGCTAGTCCCATATACATCTCAGAAGTTCAGTCACTTCGAAAATCTTTTCCAAAATCCTTTTTCACTTACTAGCCTAAGGTAAATATCGCATCGTAAGTCATCTCAAACCATTTTTCCTCTCCATTTGCTGAGCGTGACTCGGAGAGAGCCCTCTCCTGCTCTGGTAGGGCTAGCTACCAGACTAAGTGTGGTTTGTGGTTACCCTAACTTTTGCCTTCTTTCAACCTAAGGCAGATTTAGGTGCTAACATAGTGGCAACCATACTAGGGAATTAAGTTGAAAATCAAATCCCCTTGTATCATAAGAATTCTAGGCTTTCGGATGATGAGCTTAAGATTGGAAAGGCTGAGTAAGTTGATTGTGTCCCGTAATTCCTCTCAATTGCACGCTGGCTTCAAGGCGATACACTAGAGAGAATCCAAACCCGGACCCTCCTCACATTTACGAAAATCCAAATTTGATCCCGAGACTCCTTCGTCAAGAAAGCACCTCCACTCCCGTATTCAAATCCCCCTCATGTCTCGATATTTTTGAGTATCTTGAAGAGCTTGAGTTTGACGAATGATTTGAGATATCACTGTTTGAATCTAAATCCAAAAAGGCTATTGTTTACACCATTCCTGATCCGTAATTTCTTGTAGACCTTGAGACGGAAAGAGCTAATAGATTAATCGATAACTACATTGCCACACAACCCCAAACTCCTAGTGCAAGCCCCTTGCAAACTGTGCACACTCCTCCAACACCTCCAAGGCCAAATCCACCAAGAATGATGGCTGCCCGTTTTGCTCCTCTTGTTCTGCCCCAAGTCCTAGATGACATGCCAAATGACTATCAAAGTAAAATCCTATTTTTTGATGGCACTCCTAACAGTATTACAGCTCAACAACATGTGGATAAAATGGCAGATTTCTATGAACTTCATGAGATCGATGCGAAGAACATGGCAATGAGGCTCTTTGTACAAACATTTGTAGGTGATGTGAGGAAATGGTTCATAGGTTTGACGGCTACAAGTATCACCACCTTGGCTGAGCTACAAAGACAATTTTTGAACAGGTGGGAAGTAAAAAAGAATCCCCTTCAAATTATGGTTGAGTATGAACAAATCAAGTGGAATGCTGGTGAGTCGGTCCAAGATTATTGTGTTAGATTTAATGCAGTCTACAATGATATCCTAGACCATCTAAAGCCACCGATGGGACTAGCAATGATGAAGTTTCTGGATGGTTTTGATGCTGACATGGCATACCAATTACGAGAGAGAACCGGCTACAATGGAAGATATGCAGAAAATTCCAGTCAGCGTTGAGGCTAATCTGTTGTCCAAAAGAGCAAGAGCGAAAGCAGAGAAGAAAACCACGATGAAAGAAGAATCTTCTTCAATGGATCAGCTGCTCAAGAAGGTAGAATAAATGCTTGAAAGGGTAAAACTTGACAAGCCAGAGCCACAAGTTAGGAATCCTAACTTTTGTGGCCAACAGCAGCCACAATATAGAATTAGACAAAGAGATCAGCGGACTCAAGAGTAGACAGCACAACAGCCAATACAAACACCTTTGCAGCAGAATTTTGTACATGGACCGGAATCAGATGAGGAAGGGAATGTAATAGGCAAAGAAAACCATCTCTTTACTCCAGATGAGCTGCCTACTTACATCACCGAAGAAGAAGAATGTGCAGTGAATTCAGCTACCCACCAAGACGTCGATTTTATCCTAGCTAACGAAACCGTGTTGGAAGAAGAGTCAGAAGAATATCAAAGGGGGTACATGAATGATTTTTCCACACAACAACAACGATATTCCCTTCGAAACAGAGATGTACCTGCTAAACCAATTCAGAAAAACAAGGAGGAGGAAACAACAAAGAAAGATCTATCAGCTGCACAAAGAAAGGGAAAGGAGGCGGTTGTTCCGAAGAGCAACAAATCGAAATTAGCAGAACAATCACAGCAACCAGCCAACTCAAAGGACAAGAAAAGGAAAGAGATCCCAGTCAAAGAGGTAGAAAGAACTCCCACTTTCAGCCTAGAGAATGAGATTTCTAAGCTAAAGGTATCCATCCCTTTGACTGAAATCATGAAGAACAGCAGCTATAAAGGACAGATTTCTAAATTTTTGAACTTGGACCCAATGTCCGACATGGTAAACGTGGAATATGATCAGCCTGAAATGATTTTTGGGCCAGCGACAAATGGTGAGTCTCCCGAGAGCGAAGTGCCACCCTTCTATATCAGTTTACGATTGCATGACTTTATGCTACACAATGCCATGTTTGATTCTGGAGCCTCTCATAATCTCATGCCCAAGGCTATCATGGATAAGCTTGGTCTGGACATCACCCACCAATATCATGATCTCTATTCATTCGACTCCAACAGAGTAAGGTGCATAGGGCTCATCAAAGACTTAGTCGTGAGTCTATTTTAGCTTCCTATGAAAAATCTTCTGATGGATGTAGTGGTAGCAAACATTCCTCCAAGGTTTGGTATGCTTCTTTCCAGGTCTTGGGTGGAAAAATTGAAGGGGACACTACAGTTGGATTTCTCCTATGCGACAATCCCAGTGTTTGGATAGATGAGGAAATTATATCGGGAAAAAAAGATGAAGTATATGATCACAAGCAAGGAGAAACTGATAAATCATTCTATAAACTATGCACATATAGATTTATAGTCTTTTTGTTTTATTTTCAGATAGTTTAAATGAAATAGATAGTTAGATAGTAGAAGCAGATGACATTCCAGAGATAACAGAAAATTTTAGAGAGATTTTGAAGAAAGAAAGACAAGAAAAGCAACAAACGATTGGGTAATCAGTTGGAAACGATGGACAACAAACGAACAATGGACAACAAAAAGATTTTCAGCACTGTCAAGAAGAAGAATAAGGCTTATGGACCATGGATTTTGATGGAGCAGTAGGGAATCATGGAGCTGGTATTGGTATTTGGGTACATAGTCCTTTCTCCGCCCCAAACAAAGTACCTAGTAGCGTGAGAGTTTTCTCCTACAAGCTAGCTTTCGAATGTTCCAACAATGAAGCCGAATATGAAGCTCTGATTGCTGGCCTGAAGATTCTTAGGAAGCTTAATGCACAGAGGATTTTAGTATATGGCGACTCCGAGTTGGTGATAAAACAGGTCAGAGGTGAGTACCAAGCAAAACATCCTAGGATGCGGGCCTATCGTAATGCAGTTTTGGACATCTTGAAGCTATTTACCGAATACACCTTGACATGTGTGCCACGAATACAAAATATTATTGTTGATGCTCTTGCCAAGGTAGCGAGCAGCTTGAAGATCCTAATGAACTCCAGCAATAAGTTTGAAATCCATGTCAAGCACCGTCCAACCATTCCAGACAATCAACGACATTGGCAAGTGTTCCAAGATGATGAGGAGATTAAGGATTTTCTGCTCAACAAAGGCAAGTTCAAAGAAACCTTAATCGATGTGGAAAACTATTAGAACAAAGGGAATGGTATAGAAGAAGTACAAATCAATCAAATGGACATATTGCAGCTAAAGAACAACATCATTCCTAAAGGCTTGATACCCCTAGAAGAACTTTTTGATCAGGATGGTGTAGCCCGCAAGCCAACTTTGCAGCCCATGGAAAAAGGTGTAGAAGAAGTCAACATCGGTACAACAACAAATCCAAAATTGGTAAAATTGTCTAAGACACTACCGCCAAAGATCAAGGACAAATATATTAGTTTGATGGCTTCATTTGCAGATGTATTTGCTTGGGATTATTCAGATTTAAAGACCTATGGTACGAACATCATTCAACACACCATACCTATCAAGCCCAATCAGAAACCATTTAGACAAAAGCTGAGAAGGATCAATCCAAAGTTGCTGCCATCCATCGAAAAAGAGGTAAATAGGTTGTACAAGTCAGGTATCATTGTGCCTATCATATTTTTTAGATTGGATATCTAACTTAGTACCTGTACGAAAGAAGACTGGTGAGATCCGTCTTTGCATTGATTTCAGAAATCTAAACAAGGTCTCATTAAAGGACAACTATCTGCTGCCCAAGATAGACCATATACTTCAGCGAGTAGTGGGGGCATCTCGTATGTCTCTGCTTGATGGTTATTCAGGATATAACCAAATTTCAGTTCATGAAGATGATAGGGATAAGACAACATTGACAACTCCATGGGGAACATTTCACTATGCCAAAATGCCATTCGGTTTGAAGAATGCGGGTGCCACATTTCAGCATGCAATGGACTTGGCGTTTGCAAATGAGAAGGATGTGTTTTTGGTAGTGTACTTGGATGACTTGACGGTGTTTTCAAAATCTGATGAAGAGCATATGCATCACCTAAAAATTGTCTTTCAAAAATGCAGGAAATATGGTTTATCGCTGAATCCTAAGAAGAGCTTGTTTTCCATGGAGGAAGGAAAATTACTTGGGCATATCATCTCAAAATATGGCATCTGCATAGACCCAACACGTGTCCAAGAAATTCAGCAAATCGATCTTCCTAGGAACAAAAAGGAGATATAGTCATTTAATGGTAAGATGAATTTTCTGCGTCGCTTTGTGCCTAATCTTGCAGAACACTTGAAAGAAATGACCAACATGCTTAAGAAGGAAAACCAGGTGAAATGGACGGATGAGGCTGTAAAATCTTTCAACTTGGTCAAATTGGCCCTCTCTTCAGCTCCAGTTCTAGTCAGCCCGGATTATACTCAAGATTTCATATTGTTTTCATTTGCTTCTGAGCACACTATGGCAGTGGTACTATTGCAGAAGAGGGATGGTCATGAAAGACCCATTGCATTCTTCAGCAGGGCTATAAGGGATGAAGCTTTGAAATACAACATCATTGAGAAGCAAGCCCTGGCATTGGTAAAGGCACTGAAGGATTTCCGGGTGTATATCTTACATTCTCACATTCTGGCCTATGTTCCTAATACTGCTGTGAAAGATGTTTTAGTGCAGACCGATCCGGAAGGGAGAAGAGGCAAATGGATCGCAACCTTGCTAAAATACGATTTGGAGACAAAGCCTACAAAGTTGGTCAAAGGACAGGGATTGGTGAAGCTAATGGCTGAGTCAAATTTTCATGCATTGGACATAAATCTGATCGCTGCCATGTCTGATGAGAATGATGAAGGAACTTCAGTTCAGGTATCCGAAATGTTTGCTTTGTCCCCATGATATTATGATATAATCTATGTGCTGAAAAATCTATCACCACCGCCCGGCATGGCTAGAAACAAAGCGAGAATGCTTAAATTGAAAGATGCCAAGTTTTGTATCTTGAATTCTGCACTATATTGGAAAGATCCCGGTGGCATTTTGCTAAATTATTTGGTGGAAGAGGAGGAAAAGAAAGTCATGGAGGACTTCCACGGAGGAGAGTGTGGTGGACATCTTTTTTGGAAGTCAATAGTGAACAAAATTTTGAGAGCGGGGTACTACTGGCCTACTTTGTTTGCTGATGTGCATAAAATGGTAAAGCGCTGTCATAAGTGTCAAATTTTCGAAGGAAAACAGAAACTACAGCCTTTTCCACTCAAACCTAGTGAAGTGAATGCTCCATTCCAGCAGTGGGGGTAGGATTTCATTGGGGAAATTCATCCCGCATCTTCCGGACGGCATCGGTGGATCGTTACAGCGACAGACTACTTCACAAAGTGGATTGAGGCAACACCTACCAGACAAGCGACGGACGCGGTAATCATCTCATTTCTAGAAAATAACATCTTGTCTCGCTTTGGTTGTCCAAATAAAATAATCACTGATAATGCAACAGCCTTTAAATCGAAAAGGATGGTAGAATTTTGTCACAAATATCACATAATTTTGGGTCATTCATCTGCCTATCATCCACAAGGCAATGGATTGGCAGAATCTTCGAATAAATCTCTAGTCAACATCATCAAGAAGCTGCTGGAAATTAATAAGAAGAGCCGGAACAAGAGGCTGGTTCATGCACTTTGGGCAGATCGAGTCAGTCAGAAAAAGTCTATTGGTATGTCACCGTTTGAGCTGGTTTATAGAGTGGACACAGTATTTCCCGCTTCTCTTGTTGCCCCGGTGGTCAAACTTCTTGAGGAGGCCACAGCGAGGAAGATCCCATGCAGAGAAGGCTGAATCAAATGATCCACCTACAGCAAACAAGAGAGGAAGTTTTCAAAAACACATCCAAGTTGCAGGAGAAGGTAAAGAAAATCTATGAAAAAAAAGCAAAAGCAGACAAATTTCAGTTGGATGATGTGGTGTTGAAGTGGGATGCAAGGAATGAAGAGAATGGAAAGCACGAAAAGTTCAAAAATCTGTGGAAAGGTCCTTTCAAGATTGCAACATACAAGGGTCAAAATGCCTTTCTTCTTAAAGAAATGAATGAGGAAGACTGTCCTGGAGGGCCGATCAATGGTCTACTGCTCAAGCGGTATCATTGTTGATCTATTAACACTGCTTCCACTGTCATTGTAAATACCATTTTTATTTCAGTTTGGTTTCAGTATGTACAGTCGGTTTTTGACTTATTCCAATTGTCAAGTTTGAGTTATTTTCTTGGTTACTTCAATTTTGTAAATAAGTCAGAGTCCTGTGTTGTTTATCAAATGATGACTCCATAGCCCAATGGACAAAGAGGCACTGTCTAGCTCCTCCAGAGATCTTTTGTTCTTGGCACCTCCAAGGAGCTACCATCCCCCATTGGAGCCAATGTTAGAGTCGGTCTGGTCAGCCCTCCGTCAGAGATCAAAGCTCTTTGTGCATTTCAATTTTAGGTGTCCCGCTCCATCCACGAAGCTGCATTTCGCTAGGGACATTCCATGATCTGACGGAGAAAGTCATGCTACTCATTTCCCCACATTCTGGCCTCTGCTAGTTCATGACTTGGTCCGTAATCAATGAAATTGATGATAGTCAAGGACTGGTCATATTGTAGGACAGAATCATTTTTTATTGATAGGGTCTAGAAATTCATCAGTTTGGTCCTTGAAAAAACATGTCTAGAACAAGCCATGCAGGCCAGAAGGAGGAGATCTTATACACCTACAGTTCAGAAAGCTTCATCATCACCGCAAGAGACATCGACTCTTCTTCAAAGCTCTATTTTGAAGAAAAGTCAAACAAGGTCAACTATGACAAAAAATTTCAAAAATCGACAGTTGACGTTTTCAGATGCAGTCATGGATTTCAAAACTAGAGGCCCAGTCACACAGTCCCCGCAAAGAAACGCTAAAAATTTTATCATGAGAGCCAAAATTTCAAAGAAAAAGGAAAAACAGAATGTTTTAAAGGTCAATGAAAAGTGCAAAACTCAAACATTAGAAAGTGGGTCTTCAAAGAGGAAAAAATTAAACCCAACTCTCTCAAAGCCTATATATATTTGTTTTGGCGTAAGACTAAGTCATTGTGTTATGAAAAAGCTTGAGAGAGGCATTGTTGAAGAAAATAGGGCTAAGGAGGAGGAATTCGAGCAAGGAGGGCAGATTGCTAGGTGTCGCGGTGCACACACCAAGGCGCGCGATGCACACGGAGGGCGCGACGCATTGGCAACCATCCCACAGTGCAAAATCCACAAGGGAGCAACGCACTCAGGTCACGCGGCACACTGGGCCTGGCGCGTGACGCACATAGACAGGAGCTAAAAAACATTGCAATTTGATTCAGATCTCAGTGAAGTCAGCGAATCAAGATATTTTCAGAGCATTCATCAATGTCATCAAATCCAAAGGGCAACACTAAACTCAGGGTACAAGCAGCAGTGATGGCATCAGAAAAT
Organism: Pinus tabuliformis; assembly: GCA_031772625.1. Taxonomy (NCBI): domain Eukaryota; kingdom Viridiplantae; phylum Streptophyta; class Pinopsida; order Pinales; family Pinaceae; genus Pinus; species Pinus tabuliformis. The sequence goes on from CM062815.1 coordinate 460,543,581, forward strand.
TCATCAGGTTATGAGGGGGATACACATAGTGACACATCTTTAGGAGAGAGGGCCCATAGGAGACATCACCGGAGTGGCAGACATCTCAGAGACGAGCCCAACACCCTCATAGGGCTACAGGCATGCCCACTTGCCATGTCTTGTTTCCAGCACTTGGCATGTTATGAACTTTGCCAAAGGGTGGCAAATGTTAGAGTACATCATGAGTTGGCCCACCTTTTCACACTTCATCTACAGGGAGGGCAATCTATCCTGGCTGGGGTCACTTTCACCTTGACACCGAAGACTATATCAGTGGCAACAGGGATACCTAACTTTGGGGAGTGGTGGCATAACAAAAAGAAGGTGGAGAGGCATCACTATGAGCCTTACATCAAGAACAACTGCTTGAGCCAGCTCACTAGAGTCTTTCCTTTCAGATTTTTGAGGGAGGAGTATGCCCCACTCATGAGATTGATCATGAAATATTTTAGTTGCGAGGGGAGGTTTTCTCGCCTGTATGCTTATCACATCTGCTTGCTCATGCACTTCACCAGGGTAAAGATGATGAGCCTCCCATTTTTCATCTGCAACAACATTGAGAAGATGAAAAACTTCATGCAGCGCAAGACCCCACGACAGCAGCTAAACAGTGTCTATCATTTTGCTCTCATCTGGATTTTGGTGGACCATCAGTTGGGATTGTAGGGTATTGCTTGGGAGGACTTCATCTCCCGTGATTTTTTCAGCACTCCACCGGTGATATCAGAGGCAGAACATGAGATGGGAGGTCCTTCACATCAGTTAGAGCCTGAGATGGGAAGTCCTGCACATCAGTTTGACAGCCATGAGACTACCACCATGCCAGTATACATCACATATCAGAGAGGCTATCCGAAAGGCACCAGACCTTTGTTTGCAGCAGCAAAGCGAGCATTATCTCCACCCGGGGTGGAAGGAGTCCCGCTTACTACATCGACGACACAGGTACATGACAAGGGCAAGAAGCCCAAGCATGAGGAGGGACCTTCAGGTGAGCAAGAGACTGAGTTTGTTCCCCTCCAGGATTATGAGATGGATGCAGAACCTACAAATGCTGAGCTGGGAGAGATCATTTAGGAGTAGCAATCCGGGATTGAGAAACTATCCCTAGATGTAGATAGGGCCAAGTGGAATGTGCAGTATCTAGGGCAGAGGAACAAGCAACTTGAGGATCGGCTAGCCGAGATAGAGTTGCAAATGATCAGGGAAAATCGACGACACATCCTAGCAGCACAAGGCAGACCTATGGACCAAAGGGATGAAGACCGTGAGTATGTGCTAGAGAAAGTGAATGTTCACTTGGAGCAGTGGTTGGACAAAGAAAATAGGGAGAAAGACATGTTGAGGCACATGACTCATCACTACTAGGCATGCAACATGAGTTCCAAAGCAAGAATCAGGAGCCTAAAGGCAAAATTGAACAAAGCAAGAAAAGAGGCAAAAGAGGCAAAGGAGGCAAAGGAGCAAGATCAGCTTCGAATCTTGGTTGAGGCTTCCTTGGTATAGAAAATCACTTCATAGGGAACCTCCAGCCCAAATTTCAAGGAATTTGGGCAAATTTTGGTCACAGGAAATTTTTTGGGCACAAAACAGGAAATTTCTCCCTATTCGTCGCGCCACTGGCGCGATGCCAAAAATCTAGAACTCAGATCGAGGACCAACTTGCATATTTGGATTCAACATCAAACTATACGTCTACTAGTGTTCGGGCTACAAATTTTGACAAGTTTTGGCTCTCCTAAAGGTCAAAAAACACCCAAAAATGGCCTCTCTGCCACTTTTTGGACACACAGAAAGCAGTCTTGGGAGAATGAAGCTTTGGAGGGAAAAATGAGCTTCAAATTCAGAAATTCTAGTTGGGTTGGAAAGTAGATAGGACAGGCTTTCCATCAAGCCCACTTGGGCACATTTTGGACACCTAAAAGTGCCCCAAAAAATGGTCCAAAGTGGTGCGACGCACAGGGAATTTGGCGCGGTGCATAAGGGAAAAAATGGCCAAATTGCTCCCGTTTCACGAAATTTCGGGTCGCGACTTCTCCAAGTGGGCCCGGTCATTTTCTCTTTGGTTTTTTGGCACCAAGGGCACCTTTTGAAGAATTTTCTCTCCAGGTGGGCATCTATCCAAGTGGCAAAAGAATGCAAAGGGTCACCACAGCCAAATGTCATGCTTGAGAGCGCTGCACCTATAGCTGATGGTTGGCTCTCCATCTCCTTTTCGAAATGATTTGAGTAACTTCCCAACCCTTGGGTATTCCATCTCTTCTCTACACTTTCTATATATTGTAAGCAAGTTATTTTCAAAGGGTTGGCTGGCTTGTAACTTCGGAGAGACTGTGGGAAAGAAACTCTGTTTCTGCACTGTGTACTTTTGACAGAGAGTTAATGAAAGGTAGCGGCTCTGTTTTATGAGATTCTTATGGTTGAGTGTAGAAAATGTGTTCTTATGTTCCATATGTATCTTGTTATGTTTCATAATTCATTTCATGTTTCATTTCAGTGAAATTTTCTAAGTGAGATTAGGTAGAATTCAATTTATATTGCTCTGCCTGTGGGAAAATTTCATGTGCAGTGTTATTCTTCTGCTGAAAAGGATTCATGCAACCATGCCCTTTTCACTATCTTCGGTGATCTTTCCATTCCGTGTCACCTTAAGTTAAAATCGCTATGCTTCCCTCCTAGCTTGCCTCACGGAATAATCTGTGCCTTCATTCTCAATTCTCTGTTCCTTGCTAAGCGCCAGTCCCATATACATCTCAGAAGTTCAGTCACTTCGAAAACCTTTTCCAAAATCCTTTTTCACTTTCTAGCCTAAGGTAAATATCACATTGTAAGTCATCTTAGACCATTTTTCCTATCCATTCGCAGAGCATGACTCGGAGAGAGCCCTATCCTACTCTGGTAGGGCTAGCTACCAGACTGAGCATGGTTTGTGGTTACCCTAATTTTTTCCTTCTTTCAGCCTAAGGCAGATTTAGGTGCTAATAGATAGAATTATTTTCTTGTCTTGGTATTCAGTTAGCTCATAGCTCATCTTATCATCCTCAATCTGATGGGAAAACTCAGATAGTAAACAAATGTTTGGAATGATATCTTTGTTGCTTTGTATCTAATAAGCAAACACAATGGATCAAATGGTTTCCTTTGGCTGAATGGTGGTATAACACTTCCTTCCATACTGCAACAAAAATGACCCCATTTATGGAAATTTATGGATATCACCCACCATCCATCACATCATATTTAAGAGAAAATTCTAAGGTTCAAGCAGTGGAAGATCACAGCGAGCATCGACAAAAAGTTCTCCAACTCTTAAAGGATAAACTAAATTTGGCACAAAATAGAATGAAACAACAGGCCGATCAACATCGTAGTGAAAGAAGTTTTGATATAGGTGACTGGGTATTTCTACGGCTACAACCATATAAAAAAATTTCCCTCAAGCAAGCTAATAAGGATAATAAATTATCACCAAAGTATTATGGTCCATACAATGTGTTGCAAAATACTTGTACTATGGCATACAAATTGGAGCTTCCTGCAGCTTCCCGAGTGCACCTAGTTTTCCATGTTTCATGCTTAAAGAAGGTTAGTGGTGACAAGCTCCCAGTTCAAACAATATTACCAAAACATGACAATGAAGGAAAAATCATATTGGAACTTGAAGTAGTCACAGAAATAAGAACTCGACAACTACAAAATTGATCAATTTCAGAGTATCTTGTCAAGTGGAGGAACTTACCTGCTGAAGATTCCACATGGGATGCTGAGAATTTTATATAGAAGCATCTAGAACTACTCAAGTGTTGAGGACAACACTTTCTTGAAGGAGAGGGGCATGTTAGGTCTATATAATACTAGTGATTTCCCCATTACTATTGTCATTGTAGCCCTTATTGTTATTGTTGTGCCCCTATTGTCCCCATATTGTTATTATTGTGCCCCATAGAAGCCCACTATTGTTATTGTTATGCCCTTATATTATTATTGCTATGTCGGCTTGGATTATATTGTGACCCCTTAGACTTCTATATATTGAGAGGAGGTTTCGTCATTCTTATCATCCAAGAATTGTTCATTTTTGCAATTAAAGGAGGTTTGCCCCTCGAAAAGGCTGATTTCTAAGGCGTTTATCTTTCTTTTTAGCTTTTTGGGAGCTGGTTTCATAACATTAAGACATTTAATCTAACAATTTATATTCACAAAATCTATAGCCATTGAGGCCTTTTAACAAACACTTTTCAAACATGTAATCTACAGCCATTGATGCATTTTGAAAAACACTTTGCAAGCATACAATATACAACCATTGAGGCATTTTGTTAAACACTTTGCAAACATGCAATCCACAACCATTGAGGAATTTTGTCAAAACACTTCGCAAGAATGCAATCTACAAGAATTGAGGAATTTTGTTGAACACTTAGAAGGCATAACCTCTTAAGGGAATTTTGACATGAATCCAAGATTCTTCCTCAACCTATTTAGCTCATAAAATTTATAAATTAATTCCTCAAATGTCGGAATATTAAATCAGGGACTAAATCATCTTATTCTTTCACCAAAAAATTGACAACATGTGCACATAATTGGTATTAGTAATATGCAAAATCACCCAGATTTAGGATTTAAGTTCTAAAAATCATTTAAAACAAAATAAAATGAGGGGCTATAGGTCCAAATGCTATGGATACCACCTGATGTTGTCTTGAATCATTATGAAACCACCGATCGATGCATTTTTTAAAACTAGAAAATATTCCGACTCTTGGAATTTCATTTACAAATTTTTTCAAAAAGATGGCATGCAAACTTTAATATACAATCATGCATGAAAAAATAACAACTTAGAATTAAGCTATAATTACTTATGCATTACCTAAACACTTTTCTAAACCATCTCATATACTGTAAGTGAATTGAAGGTTTTGAGATTCATGAAGAATTATTTTTATTCAATCATTCCTACAAACACATGGCAATAATCTTGAGCTATTGTAATACATATAGAGAAATGACCCAAAATAATATTTAACAAGTGATGATTCTCTTAATGCATTATGTATCCTTAATTTTTATATACGTTTGCAAGGATTGCAAGCACGTAATGACTGAAAATTACCTCAATTATTTTCTTTGAAATTCATGGCTACCATAATTTTTTTCATTTTTATTTTAAGGGTTGATCTAGTGAATCCTCTAGGTATATTTTGGGTATGCATCGATTTCCTACTTCTCTGGTATGTTGTAGGTTAACAGTTATTCATGCATAATAATTAAAATAATAATAGGATTGCCCATTCAGGGATTTCTTCCGACACTTGGCAACATATCCTAACACCCTTTCTAAAACATGCCTCTAATTACCTATTTCAAATAAAATGGAACAAATTAATAACTCACAAAACTCTTACCCAAGTCCTTTGGAAATTCTTTATTGCAATTACCTTCAACAATATTTGGCTTTCCTTTCTCATATGCTACAATACCAAGGTTATTACCATAAACTACACCAATAATAATTCCAATCTTGAGATCTAAACATCCATACATATAGACCACTCTCAGTCTTCTTTTTAAACTAGTCAATAAGATTCCAGATAACATAAGCTTAAACAAAAATTAGATGCTTACACCAACTTTAATGTCTAATTTTTCTTTTATGCTAATGCTATACTACAATTTTAGGACAATTAAATTATACCCGATGAGATATTCAACTCCAATTGCTGAGAATATGACCCATCTTTGATTCCTTAACCAACTCATTTGAACCATCCAATTTTCCATCCAACCATATCTAGGGATAATTTCTCTCCCTGGAACCCCCTATGTATAAGAGTTCACTAGAAGTACCAAAATATAGTAGTAGAGAGATATACAAGGCAAGTTGAGCAAGATAAGTTTCACTTCCTCTCAATGCCACTCATGGTAAATTTCATTAGGTAGAACTAATTATTAATTTATATTAGCATTTGGCTACTCTCCAAGTCTCTCCCTCTCACAATATTCTTTAAATCTCTCCAACTCTTGGTATCACAATGCACCTCACCTCCCTAAGTGAGAATACATGAGACACATATATAGGAGGAGCAACCAATTCTTGTCATAAAGGAAGAGCAATATGCAGCCATGAGAAAGAGTAACATATTCCATTTAAAGGAGTGTAACTCATGTCATTAAGGAGAGGTATTCATGCCTTATTTAAGAAGAGTGTAACATATGCATTCAAGAGGGTGTAAGAGGAATCTTTTATGACATGCTTTTAATGTGTAAAAGGAATATGCCATGTATTCGATGAGTGTGCAAGAGAGATTGTAATGTATCACTAAGAAAGAGAGTTATGTAGAGACATGAGAGTCATAAAGGAGAGAGGTGTGAAGAGATTTAGGTGATGATTGTGACTTATAATTACTTTTAATAATAATATCATAGTCTCACAGAGGATAATAATAATAATATTGATCAATAAGTCAACATTGAACTATTAGGATTGATTAAGTTAGGTGATTTTCCTTGAACTATACTTGATTACCAATTGATGCAAGGTGATTTACTATTTTTGGAAAGTAAAACTTGAGATAATAAACATGGCTTTCTATTTTTTGAAAGTCACTCCAAAATTGTCAAAAATGATATTTTATTAAGGAAATTCATCCTTAAGCTAGACATGAGTGGTATTTTTCTTCCAGAGAATAGGGATTATGCACCCCTATTGCATGCATCTTTGTGCCTTAGTAGATTGAGGACTCCATGCCTTGATTACTCTAAATATATAAGATTCCACACCCTAAGCTTTTTATTATAGATCCAAGACTCCGTGTCTTTATCTTTCATGGATTTAGGACTTCGCGCCCTAATTTCCATGGCTTCTCATATACTCCTCTTGAAACTTCATGCTTCACCTTAAGGTGTTGATTGTGAGCTCATACCATCTGGTGGTTCTTTGGTAAGGTGTAGTTCCAAGACCAAGAATTATGCATGACTTCTGTGGCAATTTTTTTTTTGAAGAAATGACTTCCACAACCATTTATAATTTGAACATCCTTGTTTCGAAATAACCATGTGCCTTTTCACATCTTTCTCAGTATAATATTAATCATATATAATCATAGAAATAATTTATCATGACTTCCACATGACTTCCACAACCATTCATAATTTGAACATCCTTGTTTGCAAATAACCAATTCCCCTACCACATCCTTCTCAGTACAAGATTAAGCATATATAATCATACAAATCATGTATCATCCATAAATCATAATTAATCATATGTTCCGCATAACCATGATAATCCATGGATCTATGTATCTCAATCTTGGATCACCATCCATGTCATACACCTATCTCCAAACTAGGGTACCAAAAGAGAAAACATCGATAATATGCACTTAACCGAAATCACTCTTTATCATACAAACATAACAAACATATGACCCTAACCAGGTCTATAGCATACAATAATATACATAAGTCTAAGATGCATAATATTTATATCGTTGCATCAAAATCACCCTCTCCAAATGTCATCAAATTTATCTCACCAAGAAGGGACACTACACGGTACAAGATTACAATGTCAATGCTCCTTTCTCTTATCTATATCTATGCATGCCTCGTAGGCAATGATTACATTCTTTATAATTTCAAATTACATTCATATTTTCAAAAACAAACATTAAGATGATAATATCTCAATTATCATGTGATCGAAATGAGGATTATAAAAAAAGTGTCTCATACAAATTATCTTAATTGAAACAAAGTTTTAATAGCTTTCTAAATTACAAGGATTTTTCATTTAGAGAACCCAACTCTTTCAATTAAGTTAGCCGGGCTATCCATGTGAATATCTCATTTCAACAATCAAACTTTCTCCAACCATGTGCATGTTCATGTTAGTCTTTGCAGAAGAATATAACATCCAAAACAAGCTTGGTGTTGTAACAATAACATCAATCGAGCCTTTTTTCCATCTTTAGTGAGGAAGAGCTAGGGAGATATTGTCTTGTAACAACATCTCAACAAGCCATAACACCTGAAACAACCCTTTGTGAAGTCATTATAAAATAGCCTAAAACAATTAGCTTTTATGTCAAATTACAAGAAAAACTAGATAATAAAGGTGATATGAAGAGAGAACATACTTTGGCCAATAATGACTAACGAAGTGACAAGGCAAGTCTTTTAAAGTCGAAATGGTATGAAAGGATAGGAAAAATAGGTATAAGGAGAATGCTAATTTTTCATCCCAATGTATCCCCCCAACTTAAGCATGCACAAGTCCTCACGCAGGCATTTGTAACTAGTTTTTGAGATGTTGTGAATGGAACTTTGAAAAATCATATGCTCTTGTCATATCTTTAGCTATGCTCTATGTCCTCGAGAGAAAAAAAAATTCCACTTCACATAGTCCATAATCTATTTGATAGAGATGTTGATAATTGTAGACATGAAGTCAAATAAGTGGAAAAATGAACCTCAGTCCAGACCAACTAGGCCCACACTTCCTTATGCATTCTACACACTAAGGTACCCTAGAAAGCGCATATAAAAATTATTGGAAACAATAGCAATCCTTATTCCTCATTTCTTCTCTACATGCTTCTTATCTAAGTGTACTTCCTTCCAATGTGTTTTGGTTCAACACCTTGATACTCCTACAACAACAATCATGGACACTGTTTTTGGATTCCATCAACAACATTTTAGTTGTTGTATATCGCCACATCTTATTATATGTGACATAAACCATTTGAGTGGGTTCTAATTCATCTCACAATTTAATAGCTTCCTCATTTCCTATTACAGTATTATAGGTGACCTTCTAGCTAACTTGATTAAGCATAAATGAATTAAATTCCCTTAGCTGAACATCTCCAACATAGGGTGTAAGATTAAAAGTCCTTGTTCCAAAAAAAACATGACCATGCAAATATAGTTCACATAATAAATTTTGCTATGAAAAAATGTCTTTCTGGAAAGTCTCTAGAAAGTATTGAACCTCTATTATCACATATGGACATTACTCTTTTATTGTTATTAATAGGAGGAGGAAATTTTTGTCCTGCAAATATAGACGATAGGAAGGAGAAGGGGTTTTGCATCTCAGTGCATTGTCTACAAGTTTATATGACTGCTCCTTCTCTTCTTGTAACATATTTACTTTTTCCTATAATTATCCTACCTGCAGTATTGCTTGCTTCCTTTCTTCGCTAATCCTTTCCAAATCCTAAACCAACATGTTTTCAGCATAAGTTCTCTTAATATTGTCAACAAAATCCTCATGTTTACTTAGAGGAATAACCTCACTCTTCAATGAAATTTCCAACCTCTTCCATTTTTATAACTCTTGAAGAAAAAAAATTGGTTTCAGTGGCTCTTAATATTCTGATTGTGCTTTATCCACTATTATTATAGTAGCAATTTTAGCATATTCTTGCAATCCTTCTTCATTTTCCTTCTTCTCCTGCTGCACTATCTTGACTTCTAGTTCTTGTGTGTCAATAGTGTCATTGATAAATTATTATGGATCATTAGTTTGATTTATTCAGTCTTCTGTATTTAAGCTACTAGTTGTTGTTGATTAGTCGTGTCGTTAATAGGTTCTTATGGAATAATAAATTGATCTTCCCCATCCCACTCTACTTCAACTACTGCATCTTGTGTAAAAGTAACATAGTCAGTAGGCTCTTCTGGATTAGTGGTTTGGAACTTCAAATCTTATTCTTCCACTTGTACTCGAACCTAGGTAGTTGTTGGACCCTCAAAACATATTTCCTTAAGTATTTGTTTACAACCCATGAGTAGTTTTCTAGTTGTTTAACTAGGTGACACCATTTATTCCACCTTATATAGGGTTTCCAACCATATTTTTCCTTAAATTGAAATTTTTCTTTGATTGTGGCAAGTTTTTTCTTCAAAATTTCATTTTTTTCTTTTAATTCATTAATTTGTCAAGTGAGAGGGTCAATTTTAGTCTTACATAGTGAAAGAATGATTTCCTGGTCTTGCATGGGCTCTTCCTTCTTTTCTTCAATGATTTGTTCCTCTGGCTCCTTCAGTTCTATTGTATTAGCATTGAATCTAGGTGTTGAGGTAACTGATGGTGTAATAGTCACCCTTACTCTCTTGATAGGGTTTTTAATCCTCAATTCCTTTCTTAGGGATCTCTTCCCTATTGTCATTATAGACGCATTTATTTCTGAGGTTATTTTTCCTTAAGTAATTCCTCCTGAGGGTCTTCTTCCTCAACATGGTGTCCATACCCAACACTTTCAGTCTGCCCACTAGAAACATCCATTGATTCTCCAATTTCCACCCTTTTTCCCATTAGCAAGTGTATTATAGTGTTATTTTAAGAACACTTACTTTGGAGACTTTACTGATGAGGGCTATGGGGTGTAACTTCCCTTATTTCTTTATTTATTTCAACACTTTCCTCCTATTTATTAGCTTCACTCCTTTCTCCTCAGCGGTTGGTGCATATGATTTTTCTAGAAGTATAATCCATGTTCTCCCTTGCTACTACATCAAATCAATTATAATTAATTCAATTATCCCATGGTTAATTATGTAGGTTTCAAGATGACATTCCATGCGTACAACTTCTATCATATGCTTCTAAGAACTCAAAAAATAGTAAGGCATATTTATTATCTTTCCATTGTGCATATGTGCTAATAGTTGAAAGTGGTAATGAAACACAATCCAAAAACACCCTTCACAAGTTATAATTTTTTTAGTAAAGTAAGCCAAATTGTCCCAAGGATTAGGAAGCGGGGGTTCTGTTAGCCCCTCTTCATCTGGTCCTAATGATGAACCACATTTTTTGGTTTGAAACGCGTCGGCCAAAAAATTCTCTCATGTGATTTCTACCAAAAGACTTTGTTTAATTCATTATGGATCATAGAAGCTTGAATACAGAAAATATTAGAATGTTGTTAAAAAAGAAGAAAATGATATGTTGGTCACTTGAAATATGGTTTTTAGCCACCACATTCATCAAGTAGCATTGCAAAGTGGTTTTCACCATTATACATTTTTATTTTTATTTTTCCATTTTCCATTTTTTCTTTTTCCTCTCTTTTTCATTTTTTTAAACTAATGAAAAGACTAAGTGTTTGGTAGCATAGGAAAAAATTCCCTTACACCAACAAATTCAAGGTATGAATCTACATATGATACAATGATGACAAATGAATCCTTAGAAGTAGGCTTATGATACAACTGTAGATCGTATCCATTAGCAAGTTAACATTTTTGGGACCCATCAATGGTTGTCAATTTCACAGTCCCATTGTCAAAGCTTGTATATACCTTGTAAGGACCACGTAGGGACCTAGCCACCTGGTGCACAACTTCCCCTTGAAATATTTAAATCTTGAGTCATATAATAGAGACCTATCATGCTTCTGAAATACATTCTCCTTTATAAATTTATCTTGCCACTTGGTACGTTGTTGTTGAATTATATCAGTTCACTACACAACATATAAGCGCTTCTCATGTAACTCATTTAGTCATTTAATTCGATGTTTTTGAGCTACATTCAAGTCTAAATTAACCTATAAACCAATTCTAAGTGTCTTTATCTCAAATTCAAAATAGGACTCTTACCAAATACCAACTCATAGGGAGATAATATTGTAGTATTTCTCCAAGTAGTTATATAAGCCCATAACACTTGTAGAAGTCTCTCAACCTAGTCTCTTCAGTGGCCTACCACAATCTTCATGAGAATAGATTCAAGAACCTTATTGGTACTTTCTACTTGCCCATTTTATTATGGATGGTAAGGTGAAGTGACTCAATGATGAATCCTATACTTTCTGACAAGGTCTTATATCATCCAAGAAGTAAATTATGCTCCTCCATTCGTAACTATCTCCTTTGGCACTCCATACCGAGAAAAAAAACCTTTAAATAAAAAGTTTGAAACAACACACTAAGTTTCCCTAGTGAGTTCTCTTTCGTCCACCCACTTGATGACATAGTTTGTTCATACCAAAATATATGTCTTCTGTTAACATGGGGGATTAATTGGTCCCACAAAATCTAAATCCCATCTCTCAAATGACTCCATCACCAATTGAAACAGTAACGACATTTCATTTAATTGAGTGGTTTGGTCCATTCTCTTATAGTTGGAACACTCATGCACATATTTCCTTGAATATTTAAAAAAGGTAGGCCAAAAACATCCCATTTGAAGCACCTTATGACTTGTTATAATCTCTACAACATTTTCTCCACAAGAATCATCATGACAAGACTTGAGAATATCATGGATTTCATCCTCCCTCGTACACCTTCTAATTTTTTGATCAAAACTAGAGTTAAAGAGTTAGCCATCTAACCAAAAATACTAGGCACTTTGATGAAGGATGTTTCTCTCCTCTCTAGGAGAAAGGTGACGGGGAAGCTTTCTTACAGCAAGGTAATTAGCAATGCCTACATACTAAGGTGAATAAGTGAATACTGAAAAGTGATAATCACTTGAGAAAGAGTTTTCAACAGGCATATTATCAGTAGCATTAGTCAATATACAGATAAAATATACAACAACATTATTGTTCCCAGGTTATCTACAATAGTAATGTCAAATTATTGGAGTAACAACCACCACCTAGTAAACATGGCACTATAAGAGAAAATGACATTGGTGAGGGGTGAAAAATGTCACCGTAAGCTCATTCGTGATGGTCAAAAGAGCCTTCATCACCAAAAACTGAACGTCACCAAAGGTGGCATCGCCAAAAGTATAGGTGTTGTAGTGACATTCAAATTCCGTCACCAATAATGATTTATAATTACAGATAGTGACCGTCACCATTTCATATGAGCAATGGTGATGGGCCATAGCCTTCATCACCAAGAACTGAATGTCACCAAAAGTATAGGTGTTGTAGTGACATTCAAATTTCATCACCAATAATGATTTATAATGACGGATAGCGAATGTCACCATTTCATATGAGCAATGGTGATGGACCATAGCCTCCATCACCAAAAAATGAATGTCACCAAATGTGGTGTCACCAAAAGTATAAGTATTATGGTGACATTCAAGGTCCGTCACGGATATTGATTATAATGAAAGATAGTGACCGTCACCATTTCATATGAACAACAATGATTTATTGTGATGAATCTTCCATGGCCGTAACTATTAGTGCATATATATGGTGACATTCGATGACTGTGACCAAAAGCAGCATTGCCATAAGTATAAGTGTTGTGGTGACATTCAAGGTCCATCACGAATAATGAGTATAATGACGAACATTGACCATCACCATTTGATATCAACAACAACAATTTATGGTTACGGACCTTTGAGGGCTGTCACTCTTGATGCATATATATGGTGGCATTCATTGACTGTCACCATTTCATATTTTGGTGAGGGTCAAAAAATGTCACCAAAGCTCATTTGTGATGGTTAAAAGAGACTCCATCACCAAAAATTAATAGTCGCCATTCCATATGGATGTCAAGGCACGATGGAATTGAACCACCAACCTCCTACTTGTGAAGCGGGTGCTCTTCTATTGAGCTAGCACCCTTTAAAGCATTAGACTTTTAAAAATTAGACCTTGAAACTTCATAAATTGTAAATTCTACAACTCTCAATAAATTGAATTCTCGACAATATTTTACTAAACAAGCAAATCAACATCGAAGTTGCAATTCCCTACCTAATGGTTATGGAAGTTATGAAAAGTGGGTGGAGGGAAAAATAATTATGTATAAAAGAATCAATATGTTCAGTTGAATACTTAATTAGAAGTGAAACTCTGAAGACATTTATAATCTATAAATGACCTATAACAAGCAAATGCACCAAATATTGCAAAGGAAATGTCATAAGTGAAAAGCATATGGAAGAAGAACATTGATGAAGGCAGATGCAATATGTTATAGGTTGAGTGAAAGAAAAACCTTTATGTTGTTGTTGTTTGGAATTTAGATATCTGAATGATATCTAAACTCCTGTGCAAATTTAACATGGATCTCCGAAAACCATGAACGACATATGATTAAAAAAAATTATATACATATCCCCTTTACATAAACCAACATGCAATTTGGAATTTCACAAGTCCGCACTCAAAACATAACAACAACCAACAAATAAAAGAAATTGACTTGGATAGAAAGCAATAGCTTCACCTTCATTCTTTAGCTGCTTCTATTCATTGATTTTGACTCGTGACATTCTTTATCTAAAAATGAATCAAAATCATCACTAGTATTAAATCATCCAACACAGACTTTGGATATCCCACTGACATCTGCGTTTTTGTGTCCATGCCTGAAAACCATGGAGTTTCCTATCAATAATAGAATAAGATGTGTGTCTTCTGCTCAAGAACACATTCCTTATTAACCATTGTTACCTAATAGAAACCAAAGAGACAACACAATATCAACATACACAAAATCCCCTACCGAAATATAATCATAAATTAGCAAATAAGTCTAAAATATGTTCTTAATTAATAAACTTTGTATTTGGAAATATTGTTTCTTTATATTCAAAAAAGACTATGTTGTACAACACTTCTGTCTATTTATCCAGGCAATTATATCATAGCATATGTCACACAGTGGAAATCTACAGTACCTAAAGTAAAAAGATGAATTTTCTCAAGAAAATAGATTTAGAAAAGAGCTTTGAAAACTATAAGTTTGTCATCATGCAAATTGCGCAGGCTATGCAAGTAGCCATTATTTCAAAATGGTTGATGTTTCAACCCTAATAGTTATTGTGACAACCACAATGGGATAATCAATATAGCATCTAATTATGTATTCCAGTGTGTAAGATTATAGCGACAACAAGGTAAAATTACCAATGCTTGAAAGGATATGTCAAATACTTAAGAAGTTTTTATTTTACATATAAATAGAAAGGTATAAAAAAATGTTTAAAAACATAAAGTGATTAATAAATATGGGAGATATTGTAGTCAAAACAATGAGACTTTTGTAAAGGTAATTTAATTTGCAAGGCTAAAAAAGGATGTCTACCTGTAACAGCACAACAGCAGCTCCATCCCTGAAAAGAACACAGGAACTTCGGTCTTTCCAATCAACATATCTAGAAAGATCATTTTCTCCAATAACCAAAACATGTTTAAATCCACCACCTATCATTGTTCCAATAATACTAACCATTAGTAAATGAATTATACAAAAAAAATTGGATTTATCAGCAATAAGAATAGACACAACAACTCGCCTTTTAGGAAACATGTATTTTTACAATACCCAACACAAAGCCATTACAAGAAGTTGTAATTTCGAAAGCCAAGGCTTTTATACAACCCACCTCACTTTGTACATGATATCAAAATTGCATTTTTTTCTAATATAGAATCATGAGTATGAATAATTAATACAAAACTTTACTGAAAAATATCTAAAATCTACATGTAGTAAATTGTATTTGTTAAAATTATTCAAATTGACACAAAAAATACCAATTTAATATGCTTAAGGGGAAAAAGGTTATGTCCTAAAGACATAGGTTGTCAGCATAAAAAAACTTAATCCTAAAATTAACTTGAAATCTAAAAAAATGGAACTTCTGAGAGTCAGAAAACAAAATATTTGATAGACCCTTGGTTGGATCCCATTTAAAAACTGGAAAATTTATTTATTTCCATAAAATAAACACATGTACAATCACTAATATCAATTACTTTTCATTTGGATATCACGAGGCAATCCACTTTGTGGTGGCTACTACATGCAATTTTCATTCAAACCCAATAGGAATGTAGTTGCAGAAATATGTTCATATACCAACATAATTATCGATATAGATGGAATACTTTGTGGTACCATTTTGTTACATATGTGAGAAGCAAATACTAGTACCAGAGAATTGGAAATTTTTTAAAAACATAATACACACATGCACACAAGAACAAGTTTTGAAGACACCAAATGATGCAAGTGATTGCAAAATGTATCCCAACGAGAAACTCTTACAATGAAGTTCTTTGATTAAGTTTGTGTAAATACATTTGAAATTGGTTTCCACCTTGCATAGGTAACAAATGTAGCCTCAATCACAAGGCCCACAACATTGAAGGAAGCTCATTTGTTGAAAATTCAAAACATTAATCCTAATTATTAACTGAAGTATGTTTTACTCACCATGGGACATGTGGGTTAGAGGACCATCAAATTCTATTGAATGATTAAAATAGAATCTTCTTAACTGTGATATTTCATATGTTGTGTCGCTTAATCTAGTTAGTCATGAAAAATATGCTCACTTTCTTGTCTTAGTTATGGTCTGCTTCTAGTTTACCTATGTTCTAACCTCCATCTAGTATCAATTGTTTCAACCATTTGTAATTTTTTTCTTTATGCAATATGCAAAGAGGTTTTCAATACCTTTGCATATCAAATAGGGAATGTCTATATCATGATATATAAAATTTTATAAATTTTATAGAATTTTATATATGATGATATAGACATTCCCTATTTGATCTGCAAAGGTATTGAAAACCTCTTTGGATATGCTGGAAAGTGGCAACTCTTAGCTAAAAATTCAAATTTAAAGAAGGGAACAACAAAGTCTCCTTAGGGAATGAAAAAACAATTACAAGCTTCTTTTCTATACGTCTTATAGGTTATTTCCTTAATGATTTTTTGATCGGATTTTGAATTGCGGTGAGACTCAACTCAAACAAATTCATGAATAGGTGGCTAAATTTTAAATACAGGTATGCTCCTAAAGGATATAGGATATTGACAGTGATGTTGTTATAAAAAAGTCTCTTAAGACACTAAGAAGAAAGTTAATAAAATAAGGAAAATAGGGATGCTTAGCATGTGGAAAATAAGGATGCTTTGCATATATTATGACAAGGCACTATAAACTAATTGCAAGGAATAACATACTAAAATATGATAGAATGATCATTTTTTACTCATAGATTTGCAAACAAGAGGCACAAGTTCATTCAGAAAGTAGAAGGATTTTCACAAGGCAATACAAACTATTTGTGAGAAGCAACAGACTAAACTAGGATAACAATCATATGCTTTAAGTCAGAAATTTGCACATGTATAGATTCCTCCATATGCAGTAAAAGAATTTTGATATGAGAAATTATATACAATACCTACCCCATATAAGAGAAATTATATACAAGAACGTCCCTGAATTTTCCAGGAATGTCTCAAGTATGGCCAGCAAGTCCCTTCATCCTCAATGAAATCCATCACATAAAGGGACATTTCCTTACTCCCCAAAAAAGCAAAACATTGGGTATGATATTTTCATATTTTTTTTTTTGGGGGGGTGGGGGGCACAAGAATAGTAAAGGATAATGTCAACCATTTTATCATCAACTTGTAGCTAACGTCTTTAGATCCATGTTCAGCTTAGTGTTGCTGAAATTTGAAAATGGACAATCCAAACTAGAAGAAACTAGTTCTAGTACTGCTTTGAGCATTTCCAGTCAAAACCCACCCATAAAACTAGAATTGATCAGTTTTTCCCAAAACTTTTAGTTCAAGAAAAAATCGATCAAACTGGACAGTTTGACAAATTTTGTACCATTGCAACCCAACCCCAGAAGAAGGAAAAAATAAACCTACAAAAAATCCTAAAACTACCGTAAACCTCATTTCCCATCTATTTAATGATTCCCCCTATATTTGCTTCACAACCATCTCATTGATCATTTAAGTAGCAAAGAGCATTGATTCAACAATATTCTTGTGCTAATTCCTAATGCTTCTCAATCTGATTCAGAGAGTTTCATCCAATAATTTGGAGCACCCAAGATTTGATTGGGGAGTTTCTTGGATCTATTACTAAAACTTATTTGGATTAAGACTTGGAATATTGATTTGATTGGGGTGCTTCTTGTGTTTTTGGTAATGTTGTGAACATCATGTCAGCAAAAATATCATGAAGAATCAAGAAAATAAAATATTGACAACATCAAGAAAATATCACAAAATATAGACAAATTTAAAAAATACAAAATTCTTCAAAGGCAAATAATTGAATTTTTTCCCTCCATCGATGAGTAGGGAAAATAATTTCATGCATCTCATGATAATATCAAGATATTTACAATATTATCATGCTATTTTCGAGAATGAAAACACTGCACAGTTTATCGGCAATAATATTATTCGGGAATAATATCGTTCGGGGGTAAAATTTGTGACAATGCAATAATACCAGGACCATGATAATAACAATGTTTGCAACACTGGTTTTTGGAGCTACGCTTTTGCCAATTGCAGATGTTGATTCAGTGTGTTCCTCCAATTGATTTAGATCTTCTCCTGGAACTGATTCAGAGTGAACACTTGGAACTTGTAAAGGTATTTACAAATATTCTTCAAACCCTATTTCTCTTAAGAGAGTTTGTTAAAAGAATCTAGAAATGAAATGTAAGGCTTTATTTGCAAATTATTTATGCGGTAGGAAAAACGCCATGGCTCCCAAACATAAAAAGGATCCTACATGGAACCATTGCCAAATAGTTGGGGATGAAATGTTATGCAACTATTGTCCCATGGAAATTGGTGGGGCGGTGGTTATACATATACTGACATTCAAAACAACACCTAGAAAATATACTAGGGAAAATTCAATATTTATCTAAAAGCTCAGCCAAATTATAATCTGACATGCAAGCTGCTACTGAAAGCTATAACATGAGGCAAAATATATGCAAGAAGAAATAGGAAGAAATGGAAGTGATCATGATAATGAAACCCATAGTTCTGAAGACTCCTCTACTCATCCTGTTAGGGATACCTTTAGAATCCCAATCCATCCGAAGCATGAGGGTGATTATGGCACAAAGAACACAATCCTAACAAGGAAAGAGTTAACTCAATATTTGTATCCAATAGGCAACAACACCCTTAGTTCTTAGCCCACCATTGATAACAAATGGAGGAAGTTTCTTGGGAATGCATGGCTAGATGGTGACATGATGCAAAGATAAATTACAATCTAAGTTCAGTGGGATACAGATAGGGATCTGGACTCCAATTTGCCAAATTTTTGAAAATCTAGGATCCAGATATAGTAGGAAAATTTTAAGTGCAAAAATATTTTGTAATATATATAAAGAGAGAAAATAAAAAAAAAAAGTCAATAATCAAAACCATCCAGGAATGACAAGAGTAAAACTACAAGTTTATAACCAAAACCAAAAAAAGAAAATTCTAATGCATGTTACTATTAGCCATCCATGTATTATAATTGATAATTTCATAAGTCATAACCACCATTGACTATTGATAATTTTGAAGACCATATCGGCATGAGAACATCACAATTCATAACAATATTTTTGTAAGCAACATCCACATGTCCATATCAATAGTGAATAAAGGGGTGTATTGAAGACTATGGAAAGACTAAATAACAGTGTTAGTGAAGTGACCAACATCGTAGCACATAAGGGTAGAATAGACATTGAGAAAAAACCTTGAACAAGATGATAGAACAAACCTTCTCAAACCTTGAAATTGTACAAAACATTAGTAAAATGATTGGCCTCCAGTTTCTCATGATATCCCTTTCTATTCCTTTAAGAATAAGCTTGGTCAAATCTACATTTACCTGCTCCCTCATGTGCTTATTTCCAAGGATTTTCAACACACCCCAAGGAACCACCTACATGAATTCAAGACACATTTCTAGTTCATTTGTAGGTTAGGCATATTCTTCTCTTTTAATCAATGCAACAAAGGTAATGAGTTTAAACTTTAAAGGCATTCCCTTATATCAAACTATACAAAAGAATTGTCACAACAAAGCCCAAATGTTGGCTACAAACATCATCTCAAAACAAAAAACATAGCAATACAACGAGTTCTGATATCAACAAAATTGTGAATTGTATAAGTTGAAAATACAACACCTCTAAATTGAGAAAAGCCTATACAAACACAATTGCTCACCAAGCCAATCGATACATGATAAAAAAGAATTGTTTGCCACTCAATGAAATGCATCTAAACTCTAGTTTAACTGCTATAACATCAATAAAATATGATATCATCATGATATAGATTCTATAACTAATAAATTCCCATAAAAATGCTAACTATATAGCATAATATCTCTAGTCCAAGTAGCTCCAATATTATAGAAAACAATAACTCAAACAATTTGAACCAAGTAGAAAGATGGGAAAACAAAAAAATATGGACTATAAATACATTAAACTGTCATAGCAAAGTTAACGATAATTATTCAGCTATAGATCAAATAAATATCATATGATACTTACTTAGGGAGCACCACCAAAAATATCATCTAGAGTATACGTACACATCAAAACCAAGTCAACATTGTCTGGCTTGACTTTCACCATTTCAAGGGCTATTCTAGATGGCTCTACAGCTAAACCAATTAGTGTTTCATCACTTGCAAAACAAAGAGAGCTTAATGATGTTTTATTCCATGTAAGTGAGGAGGTTTTGACAAGCCTTTTTTTAGTATCCACAAAAAAATATCAATTCTAGAATTTCCTTCATCTATTCCTTCCTTTAAGTACAATTATTCAATCCCCATTATTACACAATAAGCCTTATTTCCTTCCATATGCAAGAGTTCCTAACTAAGTGTTCATTGTAATGATGCTCCCTAATTATTTATTAAATATAAGATCTAGTAATAGTCGGAGTCTCGATATGTAGGGAAAATATGTTTTCAACTTATAGAACTTTAAATGGTCATTCCAGTTGAAATACCTTCAACAACTTTGTAGTCTTTATTGTTTCTAAGGCCTTTGGGATTGCACATACAATACCAAGCCCTTTGGGCTAGGGATACGATTTCTTGACAATGTGTTAGTGCTACATCCACTCATGTTTCCAACATCAACATCAAAGTTAAGGTTCCTCATTTGATTAATCCACAAAAAATGCAACGATTCGATTTCCTGGTGACAATGTGTTTGTAACAACACTTTCCCAATAACTATAAAACCTGAATATAGAATTTTGGTAGCTACCTCACATAGAACTTGTTAGCAATTTGGAATTCCAACATATCTATCCACTTTCTCAATCTAAAAAATAGGATTTTCTAGTAAGAAATCACAAAAAATGTATATTTATATAAAATCTTTGGAGGCTTTCTAGCATTAGCTGCAAAACTAATAAACAAAAAATATTTTACAATAGCTCTAGTCATCATCAAATAAGTAAATGACACTTGGAGTGTTACTATAGTTATCCATAGAATTAGAATTTGGTTGTGTTGTAACTAGAAGGAGTGAAAGTGGCACTTAAAATTTTGGGGCATAGGAAGTTGCTTTTGTTATCAGAAAAACATGATTAGATGCATTATTTCCATAATCAGATGATCCTCCAACATCACCATTATTTAAAAAAAAAAACACCTTCCCATTTGACCTATTGCATGTCAGTGCTAATGAAATTTTCTACAAGACTACTGCTACTGGTTTGTTGCAAATTAGAAGATGAAAGACGGGGCATGCCTAGTGTTTTTCTAGGCATGCCACCAATGGGAATGGAAATGGAGACTGTAAATTTCCCACTGCAATCTTAGTAGCACCTTCTCTGCCTACTTCCATGACACCACTAGCACTAACCGTAGTCAATTTTACACATTGAGCATTTTCCAAAGAAAAGAAATTGCACAAAATGGAACTTAACTGGCTTTGGTGTAATGCATTACAACCCAAAATCACTGATCCAGAATTCAAGCTTCTATTTAGGGGAACTACGAAAGTGACCAATATCGTCATGTCATATTCTTTGAGAGGTGAGAGAGTTCATGTTGGGAAACAACTAATTTGATATTATTGCTCCAATTTTCCTTAGCTTGCAATATTGTTTCAATCACAACTCCACCTACAACAATTAACCCTTCACATGCCAAATGTTTCTACTTGATACGTCAAGGATGGAAAGATTGTGGGGTGAGGAATTTCCTTGTGATGCTTGTCCAAGTTGAGTATTTTGCAACATCGGGCATTAATTAAACCTTTGAGCAGGGACCTGTGAACCTAGAAACAAATGAAAATCCAAATGTTCTTCCAATGAGGATTAGTGAGTGAAGCAATTATTGTGCCTTTCTTATGTTGTAGTTAACATTAGAAGTCAAGTTAGGCATGAATAATTGAATTGTTTTTGCCAAAGGTTCTCCATAAACAGTGCACATGGAATAGATCCAAACCATGACCTAGTGCACTAAATGTTGGCATTTTGGCACAAGTGTGGCGCTATGGTACAGATGTTGTCCTTGATAGCAACTCTCTTTGAAGACAGATCTCAGTCCAGACTACAAGAATGAAGAGAAATTTCATATACGCAGGTTCATTAAGCCCAAGTTGCGTATACACGCTGGTACGCTATATACTAAGTCGCGAATACGCAGGCTCGCTATGTACGAAGTCACGTATACACGCAGTTTCATGAACAGAAAAGAGCGTACATGTCGAGAAGCTTTCTTTTGGTCCGTGGTAGTTAGTCCTCGGTACTTGAGCCTATGTTTTTGGACCAAGGTATCTCGACAGTCGTGTTGATCCCGAGTTTTGAAGTTGATGGTATTCTGTCACTATGGTTTTGGACCGTGGTATTGTGAAGGGCCTAAGGCTATATAAGGAGAAGAAGATCATTAGGAAAGTGAATCGAAAAGTCTTGAATATCTAATGAAGAAAGAGATCTAATATGCAGGTTCTGGGTTGATGATACATTGCTTGATCTGAGCTAAGGAGAGATCACACCGGTTGATGGAAGACTAGATCTAAGGATAGATCGGGATCAAATTGTTTGAAATGAACTATCTTTATATGGTTGATTATGCGTATTTTTAGATCTGCATACTGACGCAATGTTATGTTCTGGGTATGACTGATGTCTGGTACAGCTGCGAAGTTTTTAAGAAAATACTTTTAGATCTGTACGCATGTTGGCTTCGGTAAAAGCGCGTGTATACGCGGGTTTGTTTCATTGAAGTAGCGTATATCTTTTGAAGCTTAATTTTTGGGGTTGCAGTTGGGTCTGACTGTTATTGCAGAGTTCTGTAGTCTGCTCTGTGTTCTTGTGACTGGGTGTTGACAGGTTTTCATTGGTTCAGTGATTCAAAGATTGATGATGCTAGTATTGGTTGTTTTGTGGTTCAATGATTTGTGAATGAATCGTGGTCTTCAGATTGTAATGTTGTGCTTCATGAGTATCCAGTCTGAAAATTGATGAAAAGTGGTACCTGAAGGAAAGAAGATTGTAGGCCAGCACCTACGTACTAGTATCTTAGCTAGTACAAGAGCAAAGGGGGTTGGAGCTCCCTTCCAGGAGAGTCTGGAAAACGAGAGAAGGTTGTAGCCTGCGTACTGGTATAAGGCTGCACCAGTACAAAAGATTGTAAACTGAAGTTTCTGATTAAAGAAAGATAGAGACAACTTGCAGCAGGTGGTTTTCACCCATATTGGGTTTCCACCTTATATCTTGGTGTTCATGTGTGTGGCTTTTGTGTGATGATCTGTTCTGTTATAATGCACCTGTTTACTGTTAAAATGGTTAATAATGTTCTGATGCATTTACTGAAGATAAGCTAACTAAATCATAAGATTTCTGGATATACGCTAGTTGCTTTAGACACAGCAGTGTGTACACGCGGGTTCACTTAACTAAAGTAGCGTATATGTTTCTGAATATGCAATTGAAATTTTTTTTGATCTGATAATACTGATTCACCCCCCCCTATCAGTATTATTTTCAACAATTGGTATCAGAGTAGGTCCTTCAGAGAAGCTTGATCGCTTGAAGGTAGATCGTTCATCATGAGCAACTATGAGAAAGAAGCATCAATCAGGCCACCGGTTTTTGATGGGACAAACTTCAATTATTGGAAGGTAAGAGTTATTGCCTATCTTCAATCTCTTGGTACATAAGTTTGGGACATCATAGAGACAGGCTACACTTTTCCTTCAGCTACTCCTACAGATTCGGCCGAGAAAAAGAAATATGAAACAAATGCGAAAGTAGTCAGTACTCTATTGGGATGTATATCCCAATCAGAATTCATGAAGGTAATGCACTATAAATCCGCAAAAGAAATATGGGACAAAATTGTCACGAGCTATGAAGGAGACGAACAGGTAAATCGCGCTAAACTTCAAACTCTCAGGATTAAGTATGAGACTCTCAAAATGTATAATGATGAAAGTGTGGCTAACTATTTCCTTAGGGTGGATGAGATTGTTAATTGCATGAAAAACTTGGGTGAAGAAATAAAAGAGGCTATTGTGGTTGAAAAGGTTCTAAGATCATTGTCCCCCAAATTTGAATCTAAAGTGTCTGCAATAGAAGAAAAGGAAAATCTACGAACTCTTACTACGTCCTAGCTTCACGGAATTCTAACTGCTTATGAAATGAGAAAGGGAGGTCCATCAGATAGAAGAGAAGCTGCTTTCAAGGCTTCAGGCAAAGAAGATTACTATGAAGCAAGTCACGTGCCAGAAGATGAAGAAGAAGAATCAAATTTTGTCAGAAATCTTCAAAGGGGTTCTGGAAGGTTCAGAGGTAAGTTACCTTTTAAATGCTTTGCTTGTGGAAGAGTAGGTCATTATGCTGCCAAATGTCCTCACAAAGATAAGAATGACAAGGGAAAGGAACCTGTCAAATGGAACAAGAAACAGAATGAAAAGAAGAAAAGCTATTACACTCATGAAGATAGTGATGGTCTTTCAAATAGTGATGAATATGAACACGTTAATAGATATAAACTTTTAATGGCTTTTGAAGATGATGAATACATGGATGCTATAGATGTAGAAGGCTTTTGTGAAGAAATGAATAATCTCAAAGTTTGCTTAGAAGAGAAAAGTGCTATTATTGATTCTCTACAATGTCAACTGGCTGAAAAGGAAAAACATCTTGAAAAATTGGAATGTGAGATTGTTTGTCTTAGAAAGAAGATTGAGAAAACAAAAGCGATTAATCTTAAATTTGTTAAAGGATTTGAAACCTTGGATGAGATTATCAATGTGCAGCGTTCTCCTCTGATCAAGACAGGTCTGGGATATAATGGAGAAACATCTCAAGCCTCTACCTCTAAAATTTATCTTGATGTAGCAAGGAGGAGCGAGCAAAGGCCAAATAAAAGTCATAAAGTGAATAAGGGACAGTTTACCTCAAGAATAAATCAAGAAATTCGGGGACAAGCTGCCTTAAGGACAAACAGAAGCTACAATCAGCCACAGGTAAAATCTTCCCAATTTGCCCCAAGAATGGATGTCAATAGAAGCTACAATCGGTTGGATGATAGATCTGATTATCGCAGAAGTTTCTTTAATCGCCAATGTTTTTCTTGCCATAACTTCGGTCACAAAGCAGCTCAATGTGTTGCCTACAAGACAATCATGACTAGAGAAGCTCAAAAGCAAAGAAGTATTACTGGAACCATGAAAAGGACTTATAACAACTTTTCGGTTCTTGAAAATGAAGTTGAATGCTCTATTTGTAATAACTTCGGCCATGAAGACTCTGAATGCAGGAGCAGGTTCAGAAAGACAACTCAGAAGGAACAAACCTCAAATGTCAGAACATGGAGAATAAAGGAACCGCAACCAGAAAGATGTGGGATGGCCTTTTATGCAGAAGGTCAAGAAAGTCTATGGTACATTGACAGCGGATGTTCAAAGCATATGACAGGGATAAAGAAAAACTTGAATCATATACCGTATTAGAAAAGGGAAAGAAAGTTTCTTTTGGAAATGATATCTCTGCAACCATAAAAGGAAAAGACGTTGCTCCGTTGAAAGAGAAGGTCAAAGCTGGAAATGTTTTGTATGTGGATGGATTGAAGCATAATCTTCTGAGTGTCAGTCAGATGTGCGATCAAGGAACAGAGGTAATATTTAGATCAAATGGATGTTGTGTTCGTGATCTTGATACATGTGAAACAGTGATCAAAGGAAGAAGGACTCCAAATAATCTATACATATTTGAAGAAAGACAACAACGATGCTATTTGAGCAAGGATGATGAACACTGGCTATGGAATCGGAGACTGGGGCATCTAATCTTTTCACAAATAAGGAAAGCATGCATATATCAGGCAGTTCGTGATCTTCCAGATATCAAAATTCCAGACAACACCATATGCAAATCATGTCAGTTTGGAAAGCAAACCAGAACTAATTTTCCTGAGAAGGAAGGATCCGCTAGCATGCCTCTTGAGCTAGTACATACAGATACATGTGGTCCATTTAGAAAAAGAACACCTCGAGGAGAAGAATATTTGATATTATTCATTGACGATTTCTCCAGGTTTGTCTGGTTAGGACTTATGAAGCACAAAGATGAAGCATTCGAAAAATTCAAATCCTTCAAGGCCTTGGTTGAAAATGAATCAGGACACAAAATTAAGTGCCTCAGATCTGACAGAGGTGGGGAGTTTACCTCGAATGAATTTTTCAATTTCTGTGAAGAACATGGGATAAGAAGAGAATTCTCTACAACTAGAACTCCTCAGCAAAATGGAGTTGTGGAAAGAATGAACAGAACAATCCAACAAATGGCTCGTGCTATGCTTGATGAATCAAGTACTCCCGCAACTTTCTGGGGTTAAGCTGCACATGCTGTGGTTATTATTCTCAACAAAACAAATGTCTGAGTAAACAGCACTCAAACCCCTCATGAGCTCTGGTGTGGTGAGACTCCTTCGGTGAAGCACTTCAAAATCTTTGGGAGCAAATGTTATATTAAGAATACTGATGAGAAACTTGGCAAACTTGAACCTAGAGAAGATGAAGGCATTCTTCTTGGTTATTCTCCACATAGCAAAGTATACAAGTGCTATAATAAAAGACTTGGCAGAATTGTTGACAGCATTGATGTTGTGGTTGATGAGAAGGGATACATTCCTAGGCAAGTTCATCATGAAGACATTGAAGAAGATGAAGGCTACCCTCAAAGATAGAATGATGAAGAAGAAGAACCTCAAGAAGAAGAAGAACCTCAAGAAGAACAAGAGGAGCAGACAAGAATAGAAGAGAAGACTCCATCCAGATATGTTCAGAAGAATCATCCAGAATCTCAGATTGTAGGGCAGAAAGAAGCAGGAGTACAAACAAGAAGAAAAATTGCAGAAGCTTCAAGCTACTTGGCATTACTCTCTTCTACTGAACCACAAAATGTGAAAGAGGCATGCAAAGATGAATGTTGGATCAAAGCAATGAATGAATAACTTGAGCAGATCGAAAAGAACAACACTTGGGAATTGGTTCCTAGACCAAAAGATAAGAATGTCATAGGGACAAAATGGGTCTTCAAAAATAAATTGAATGAAAATGGAGAAGTAATTAGAAACAAGGCCAGACTTGTTTGTAAATGGTATGCGCAGCAAGAAGGAATAGATTTTGAAGAGACCTTTGCTCCTGTTGCAAGACTTGAGGCCATTCGAATGTTCCTTGCTCTCTCAAGCTTTCAAAACTTCAAAGTATTTCAAATGGACGTGAAATCAGCCTTTCTGAATGGAGACTTAGAAGAAGAAGTATATATTGAACAACCAGATGGTTTCATTCTTGGGAATGATCCAAACCTTGTATGCAGATTGAAAAAGGCTCTCTATGGTCTCAAACAAGCTCCAAGGGCTTGGTACTATCAGTTGGACAAATATCTTCACCAACAAGGTTTTTCAAAAGGGTCAGCAGATAGCAATCTCTATATAAAAGTTGAAAATAACAAATTGCTAATACTTGTTGTGTATGTAGATGATATTATCTTTGGCAGCAATGAAGAGGCTATGAGTCAAAACTTTGCCTTGGTTATGCAGAAAGAATTCGAAATGTCATTACTTGGAGAATTGACATACTTTCTTGGATTGCAAATCCAACAAAATGAAGGAGGTATTTTCTTGTCTCAAACCAAGTACCTCAAGCAGATCTTGAAGAAGTATGGCATGGAAGATTCAAAGCCAGTTTGTACCCCCATGGTTACAGGATGCAACCTCAGTGCAAATGATGAATCAGCAGCAGTTCACCAACCAACTTATAGATCCATGATTGGGAGTTTGCTTTATTTGACAGGTACTCGACCAGATATTATGCATGCAGTAGGAATTGTTGGAAGATTTCAAGCCAACCCAAAGGAAACTCATCTTCAGGCAGTCAAAAGAATCTTCAAGTATCTTCAGGGGACTCAAAACTATGGCTTATGGTATCCTAGAGATACAGATCTCACTCTTCATGCTTACACAGATGCAGATTGGGCCGGAAGTGTGGATGACAGGAAAAGCACAAGTGGTGATACTTTCTTCATGGGTTCCAGATTAGTATCTTGGTTCAGCAAGAAACAGAGTTCGATTGCTTTATCTACAGCTGAAGCAGAATATGTGGCTGCGGCATCTTGTTGCACACAACTTCTTTGGATGATGAAGACCTTGCAGGATTTTCAAATCACTTGCACTCCACCAGTCTCTATCTTATGTGATAATACAAGTGCAATCAACATTTCAAAGAATCCAGTCATGCATTCAAGGACCAAGCACATACCAATCAAGTATCACTTCCTCCGGGAACAAGTGCTTGAACAAAAGGTCAAGTTGGAGTATGTTTCTTCTAAAGAACAAGTTGCTGATATTCTCACAAAACCACTGCCCAGGGAGACTTTTGAATATCTCAGACAAAAGCTGGGAGTAGTTGATGCTTCATCCTGCTGTTGAAGCTTGTCTGTTCTAAAGAAAAGTTGGTATACGCGAGTTGTGTAAGGGATATCCGCGTACATACGCTGATTTATGCAGGTTAAGTCGCGTATATGGAGTTTTGAACAGTAAGGGCAGATTCTGGTTGGAGAAGGTCTGAGATGGGTATGACAGAGTCCTTCAGGCACAGTTTCAGGGGGAGTAGTAGGCACAGTTTCAGGGGAAGCAGCTTAAAGTCTAATAAAGCATTGTTGGCATTTAGATGTTTTTGGTCCTAGTTCACAACTGTTGTTGGTTTCAGGAGAAGGAGCACAGAAGGAAATCTTGGTTGCTGTTCTAAAAGATGATTATCAGATGCTGCTGGTGACTTTCATAAGTCTTGGTCTAGATTTTTTGTCTCTATGTCATGTATCTCTTTTGTGATATCTCTTCTATGGTGTCAAGGTCATGTAACGGCCTATGTTGGTTTCCCCACTATGCCTGGGATGAATGATGTAATGTAATTGGTTGTTATATGTAAATTTCTGATGTATCCCCTCTTGGTTGGGAGTATGGATGTATATATTGAGTCTTTTGGTGATAGGAAGGTCCTTTATGATGTATAAGTCTTGGTTCTTTTGAAGAACTTCTTTTGCATATCTTGCCTACAGTCAGGGGGAGCATGTTCAGCACAACAGAGCAGAGATATCAACATGTACTCAGGGGGAGCACAGCCCTTTGCCCTTGATGACAAAGGGGGAGAATGATTCTAAGGATCTTGGGGTTGCCATCAAGTCCAAAGGGGGAGATTGTTGGCATTTTGGCACAAGTGTGGCGCTATGGTACAGATGTTGTCCTTGATGGCAACTCTCTTTGAAGACAGATCTCAGTCCAGACTACAAGAATGAAGAGAAATTTCATATACGCAGGTTCATTAAGCCCAAGTTGCGTATACACGCTGGTACGCTATATACTAAGTCACGGATATGCAGGCTCGCTATGTACGAAGTCGCGTATACACGCAATTTCATGAACAGAAAAGAGCGTACATGCCGAGAAGCTTTCTTTTGGTCCATGGTAGTTATTCCTCGGTACTTGAGCCTATGTTTTTGGACCAAGGTATCTCGACATTCGTGTTGATCCCGAGTTTTGAAGTTGATGGTATTGTGTCACTATGGTTTTGGACCATGGTATTGTGAAGGGCCTAAGGCTATATAAGGAGAAGAAGATCATTAGGCAAGTGAATCTAAAAGTCTTGAATATCTAATGAAGAAAGAGATCTAGTATGCAGGTTCTGGGTTGATGATACATTGCTTGATCTGAGCTAAGGAGAGATCACACCGGTTGATGGAAGACTAGATCTAAGGATAGATCGGGATCAAATTTTTTGAAATGAACTATCTTTATATGGTTGATTATGCATATTTTTAGATCTGCATATTGACGCAATGTTATGTTCTGGGTATGACTAATGTCTGGTACAGCTGCGAAGTTTTTAAGAAAATAATTTTAGATCTGTACGCATGTTGGCTTCGGTAAAAGCGCGTGTATACGCGAGTTTGTTTCATTGAAGTACCGTATATCTTTTGAAGCTTAATTTTTGGGGTTGCAGTTGGGTCTGACTGTTATTGCAGAGTTCTTTAGTCTGCTCTATGTTCTGGTGACTGGGTGTTGACAGGTTTTCAGTGGTTCAGTGATTCAAAGATTGATGATGCTAGTATTGGTTGTTTTGTGGTTCAATGATTTGTGAATGAATCGTGGTCTTCAGATTGTAATGATGTGCTTCATGAGTATCCAGTCTGAAAATTGATGAAAAGTGGTACCTGAAGGAAAGAAGATTGTAGGCCAGCACCTACGTACTAGTATCTTAGCTAGTACAAGAGCAAAGGGGGTTGGAGCTCCCTTCCAGGAGAGTCTGGAAAATGAGAGAAGGTTGTAGCCTTCTGCAGGTTGTAGCCTGCGTACTGGTATAAGGCTACACCAGTACAAAAGATTGTAAACTGAAGTTTCTGATTAAAGAAAGATAGAGACGACTTGTAGCAGGTGGTTTTCACCCACATTGGGTTTCCACCTTATATATTGGTGTTCATGTGTGTGGCTTTTGTGTGATGATCTGTTTTGTTATACTGCACTTGTTTACTGTTAAAATGGTTAATAATGTTCTGATGCATTTACTGAAGATAAGCTAACTGAATCATAAGATTTCTGGATATACGCTAGTTGCTTTAGACACAGCAGCGTGTACACGCGGGTTCACTTAACTGAAGTAGCGTATATGTTTCTGAATATGCAATTGAAAAAGTTTTTGATATGATAATACTGATTCACCCCCCCCCCCTCTCAGTATTATTTTCAACACTAAAAGTGTGCTTTCTCCCAAATAAGTAGCCATGTATGTAATAAATGTGTAAAATTCCACCTTGGACATAAATGTTAGAAGTACTATACTAGAAAGAAAAATAACTTGTTGTTCCTCCATATAAGAAATGACTCTAGCAAGCGGATTGTATTCTTTGTGATGAATGGATCTCAAAGTCAAGAGAGATCCAATATTTGTGAAGTTGTTGTTGCAAATTCTTGCACAGACACTTTGGGAAACCATACCAATTAGCATGAATAGCCACGCATAACCTTGAAGCTGCACTATTATTCTTATCATGTCATCCACGTATTTCAGATATCAAACCACTATGCCACTTGTCAGCTTACCATGAATTCTGAGGGTATGCTAACGCTGTTTTTGGAAACCACTTGTGGGGGTTGAGCCCAACAGTTGGCTACCAGATAATCCCTATAAATTCAAATTTGGTACACATGGTTTGCTGCCTACAAGCATTTATAAAATTAAACAATGAAAGGGTAGAAGATTACTATGTATTGCATAGAACATAATGCCCTTGCTGATGCATATGGGCTTAAACTTCAATAAATCACTATTGATGGGATCTAAGAGAATCACACAGCCCAAATCCTTCATAAATTATTAGAGTCAGTAGTTTATTAGATGGTTCTAGTCCAGTCTGACCCTTCACTTTCAATACCAATTCCAACTTCTAAAACATTGTTTGTTTGTCTTGATCAATAAATTTGTTGTATAGTTCCTTGAAGCCAATCAAATATTGCATCACACATATCTAATTAAATCCAATGGATCTTCTAAGCATTATATCTTTTTTTTAGTATTAAACTAACATAAATGCATAGATTCTTATATAGATAGGCATTCTGAACGAACAATATTTGAAAGGAATCCGCATTATCATTACCTTGACTCTAGGGTGTTGTATTTTAAAAATTTGGCAAGGTCTTGAAAGGTTCATTGTTGGCTGAATGATATTGTTTGTCTTTCATTTTGGATATTGGTTTATTTCTCATATTGTTGAAACATTCAAGAATAGTCATGTCAATATATCCACACAAGAGAATGTTGTAAACAACACTCCAAACCTTGTGCAATAGAAAGACAGTGGAATTCATGCCATTAGGCTCCTGCCTGCCTTTCCAGAATCCATTGGAGACACAAGAATAAAGCTCAACTAGGACCTGCATATAAATGATTTTTGATCAGAGGGATTCCACCCAATACCATGCATCACAAAATGGTGAAATCCCATGGATGATACTCAACCAATATTTTCATATAAATGATGTTTGATCAAATAGATTCCATAAATTAGCATGCATTAGACAATGGTGAAATCCCAAGGTTGTTGTAAGAGTTACACCCCATCTTCAATGTTTGCATGTATAGAATGAGAAGATCACTAATTACTCAGGTTGAGCAATCCAAAATGTTTTTTTGGTAAAGTCAAAGTGGCTAAAGTCAAAGTGGATAGGCAGATTGAAGCCTCTTTCGACTCAGGTTTAATGTTATTGCACTAAACCCATGATACCATAGGCTTGACTCATAAATCTCTAGCAGAGAAGACATGTGGAAGGGTAGTCAACACTATCATCAGTAGCACACTTCACCTTGTACATCTCCCTAGAATCATAGTTACCTAGTTTGTGTTCATGTTCGAACATCAAATTTAAAAAAAAAAGTCACCCCATTCAAAAATTCAATAAAATTCACCATTAAATTCAAATATATCTATATAAAAAAAATACATATAATTTTTCAATATAACATATATCAAATAATAAATATATTAAATTTAAGTTTTATAAAACATGAGACATATAACTTAAGAATTGAAAAGAAAATATTGACAAGCCTCATTTAGTATAGATTCAAAGATATGTTTAGGCAAAAGAATTTACATATATAAATTCACTAATGATAAGCATTCAATAAGATTTTGTTGAAAGAACAGGAACCAAATGCAAAAAGGTGAGTCTCATTGTATAGCACAAGGTTTCAATAAGTGGCACAAATACAACACAATTCATAATCTTGGCAAACTAGAGGAGCAGGTTAATGGACAAAAAGTTGCTACCAACAATAAGCATATTGAAAAGGACTTGTCTCACATCATCCCCAATGCAGAGTTTTCAAGAAACAAGAAGAACAACCCCTCATTGACCATAGATCTATAATAGCATGCCAAAGAAATGATAACCTGTCACATGGAATCAACCTCAAAGAAGAACCCCCCATTGAATGGTATCGAAGGAAAGCTACAACAATTCAATAATGAATACTACTTGTTGAAAGCCCTCCAAGGTTCAGAGCTTACTTTTAAAAGCTAGGGATGAGAGACAAAGGGAAGACCACGAGGCTGGAGAAGACATCCACCATCCCATTTCCTCTCTATGAGGGTTTAGTTTATATATTTTATTTCTATTGTTTTAATAGAATAGGATTTAGTGGATATTAGCCAAGATATATACAAAATTGGCATGTCTTGCTTCTATTATATTTAGTGGACAACAACCCAACTATACTTAGTATTATTTTCTTTTGAGTTTATTATGAGACAATGGACAAGGGCCCAACACTGTTGTTCTAAAACTTGGTCCGACTTGGCTCGATGGGCCAGTTTGGTACCAAATAAGACCTAGTCAGCCAAGTATATGCATGATGACCCCATACAAAATCCAAGAAAAAAATTATATAAAGAGATATCCCACCCCTCTATTTGTCTCACACCTTTCTCACAGAGCATTTGTGAGCATTTAAAGTTTTGGAGCAAAGCTAAAATCTTGAAGAGCAATGTGACGCTTGAGTTTGGTGCTAGTTTGGCATTTGTTTGAGGTTGTTTGTAATGGATTTAGGCATCTTAATCAAAAGTCTATAATGTATCTTGAAGCTTGGAGGATTTGTGGACCAAATTCTTGTGCCCACTACACATTATTTTCATTTCTAGGCATGTTTTCCCTATCTCTAAATTGCAAATGTATATGGTTTGTAATATGTCCCTGCTTTTAATCTTTTTCTCTTCAAAATTCAAATATGTGCGTCTTTAAATTACAAATGCAAATCATCTGAAATCTCTCCTTGTTTTGAATTTGATGAGACAATGGATAAGGGCCCAACATTAGTGCTCTAAAACTTGGTTTGACTTGGCTCAATGGGCCGATTTGGTACCAAATAAGCCCAACTTAGCCAAGAAGATGCATCATGACCCCATAAAGAATCCTTGAAAAACTCAGTATTAAATTAAAAACTCAAAAAATAAAAACATTAAATTGAGGAAATTTCTATAAAGAGATCTCCCACCCATCCATTTGTCTCACACCTTTCTCACATAGCATTTGTGAGCATTTGGAGTTTTGGAGCAAAGCTGAAATATTGAAGAGAAATGTGAAGACAATCCACCCCTCTCAAAATACCGCATTGCCATGGAGAATGACCTATTGTTGATTCAAAAGTAGTCAAAAGACTTTTAATTGTACCATAAGCATAGAAAGAATTCACGACTGTTGTATTGCACATTCGCTTATGGTTGTCATATATAACTATTGTCATGTCATCCACAACTTTCCTAGGGTAATGACACTTTGAAGAAAGTGATGACTCAAACTTAGATGAGCTACAGTTCTCATCCACATCAAGACTTTGGATCCCTTGGAATAGTGACAGAGCCTCCTACAAATGGTTGCACTAATTATGATGCAGAGGGCATAGTTAATAGTGAAGAAGAATTCACAAGGTACTCCAAAAGCCTGCAACAGCTTTGGAATGCCTCTAACAACCAAGGTACATGCTCTAGCTTCTCATTTTGTGTCTCCATTCTTTGTTGTGACATAAATGGTACTGTCCACAAAGAATGGCTTGTTGTTGCTTCAGAAGTAGTCAAAAGACTTTTAATTGTACCATGAGCATATAAAGAATTCACCACTGTTGTATTGCACATTCGCTTATGGTTGTCATATATAACTGCTATCATGTCATCTACAACTTTCCTACGGCAGTGACACTTTGAAGAAAGTGATGGCTCAAACTCAGATGAGCTACAATTGTCATCCACATCAAGATTGTCATGAAATTTTTTACAAGAGTAACCACCACACTTCAAGCTTCAAGCATGCTATGGTGCTATCCAAGCCTCCTAAATCCCTAAAGGAGGTTTTAGCAGGAATCTTTCCATGACCTCTATGCTAGGAATAAGGGTGAGTGGTAGTCCCTTTATGCCATATGTGGAGAGCAATGGGATGAAGTGATTTCATGATATCTCATGTTGATGGCCTCTGTTTCAATAATATGTCATTGTCCATGTTAGTGACACACTGTATCAAGTCTCTTCATTCCTTTGATATTTGAGAGGTGTAATTGTCAACCAAGTAGGCCTTGAAGGTCCTTGTAGGGCACATTGTCTATTAGTAACTACAACTTGCATTATTGGGGTAAGCATCTATGGTTTGGGTTTTAAAAAAAAGGTAGCAAGGGACTTGCTAGAGTCTCTATAGAAGCTGTGCAATCTCCCTAGTATCTTGTATTAGATGGGACACTTGAGACATGAAGTGCTCTTTAGTCTCCACCTCCTAGAAGGAGTGTCAACAAATCTTGTCCTCTTAGGGAATCTAATGATACATATCTTGACACGTAAATGGTGGTAGCATGATCTTAGTTAATGATGGGAATCTTGAGTCCATGGGATTAATGCCTTCATATGTAGTTGGACAAACAATTGAATGTTAAGTTGCAAAAAATTCTTATCATAAAATTCTAGCTTATATCTAAGACATTGTGAGGGAGAAAACTAGGGGTTAAGAATGTACTTCCATTAGGTGTCCTCGATTGATTCATTATTCTACACCTTGGGGGGAGAATTCAATGGAATATATAAAGTAGGGAGTCAATAAATGGAGATAATGGAAAAATGAAGAAAAAAAGTGGCCTCAAAGTCTCAGTATTTCCTTCGACCAGAATGACCCAAGGAGACCAGATCTTTATAGGAAAGGAATGGAGAGCCAGATATGGATCTCTCTCCCAACTCAAGGTAGAGTCTCAAAGGGCCCAAAATATAACCTCTACACCAAATTATTTTGTGGGTTGTTCCCTAGTATTAGAAATAAGTTAGAGTTTATTATATTTCCTCCTTGAAGCATTTTATGCAAAATTGCAAATTAGTTCCAATATTGAAGCCAAGTTACATAAGACCATTCAATTCTTTTAGATGAAGGGAATTTTGTGCTCATTTTCTTTCTACTAATTACTCAGCCCAACAATATTGGGTAGAACAAAGGAGAAACCAATTCCGTATCCTCTACCCACTGTGGGAAGAAGATATATGGCACCTATCAAAGGAAGCTTGCCCATTCCAACGAGGAATGTCAAACATTTAGGCCAAAGAGCTCCAAAAGGAAAAATAATTCCTTTCTAAGCATTGTTGAGAATTTGGAGACTTAGATGTTGATGTCAACAATCCCAGCTACATTGTTCCAAATTTGATGCTAATGCCCAAAGATAGCCTTACCAAAAACAAGGAAGCTCTTTGTACATAGAACTATCAAATCAAGCACAAACTAGCATATATGGTAATTGATAATGGCAACCAAAATAACCTTCTCTTGCTTCAATTGGAAAAGGAACTCAAGTTACCAACCTCAACTCATCCCAACACACATCAGCTTGGATGGATGAAAGATGCACATTATCTTGTGTTAATCACTTGACAATAGATCAAACTGTTGCTAGAAGATGACAAAATTTTGCCAAATATCGTATATGTTCTTACAAACAAATATGAGAATACTTTCAAAAATAAGATGATGATAACAAGTGTAGCTAATTTATCCTTTTCCTTGAAGTAATATAGGTGGCATTTAAAAAATAAAAGGAAGACTACAAGAGAGGGATGCCACAAATGAAGATATATTGTAGTACATAAAATCCAAAATATAATTAAGTCAATTAATGGAATAATTGATGGAGAAATCAACAGGGTCATTGGTGGTTGTTTGTCTCCTAAACACAGGAGTTACAATTAGATTTTTACAAACACACTTATACATTCCCACTTGCCACTTGTCACCTAGTATTATGCTCACCTCTTCCTCCTTGCTTGCAAGGAATTGTTCCCTAAATTAGCAAATGGAAACCGTTATGTCTTCCCTCACAAGGAAGCCACATGTTTTCCATTGAAATGGGTGGATATGATACATCTTTGGGTGATGAATGGGTATGAACACTAGGACCCATCATCATGGATTTCTTGGAATTATACACGAGTTTTCGAGAGAATGGAAATTTCTAAATGGGTGGCTGTGATATTTCTTTGGGTGATGAATGGGTAAGAACACTAGGGCCTATCACCATGGATTTCTTGGAATTATACATGAGTTTTCAAGAGAATGAAAATTCCTACATGCTCAAAGGTTTCAAAGAAATCACTACAGAAATAATCAACTACTATTGTATGCAAAAGCTTCTGAAAAAGGGCCATTGGTTTGAAAATGGGGGATATGTGAAATGTGAGGGAAGACATATTGGTTTCCATTTTGCTATTTGACTAGGGGAAAGACTCAACTATTTTCTATACTTCCTCATGGCTGACATGTTACGGGTGTTTATCATGGGACCATTGGGTCCATCAAAGTGGTTAGCCAAATTTTAGCCAAAAATAATGAGTGTACCAAAAGGAATTTGTTGAGAGGGGCCACAAGTAATGGTATGAGCTGGTCCACAAAAAATGAAAAATTAGTTACTGTAAGGTGACACCAAAACAATAAATGTTGCACAAGGATTTTGTTGAGCTAGGTCTCCTGTAACAATATTGGCAAGCCCTAGACATATTTTTTCAATTTGAGGGGAGTATTACTGCAGTGATGAAATTCCAAAACTCTTGATACTACAAAATGTGTAGGAACTTTGTTACATGTGTTGCAAAAGCTATGGTTTAGAGGAAGAGACTAGGATTATTAGGGTCCTAAGGATAGAGGAGTGTCAAGTTCTATAGATCTTAATATACCTATGGTTTCCATAAATAGTAATCAACCAAATATTTCATTGCACTAACTAATGGTGATAGATTATACCCTTATTCATACTACCCAATTCCCTAGTATGTGAGAGTTATCTCCCAAGTGTTATTCTCCATGTACTAATGGAAATAGGATGACAAATAGGGTTAAGTAAGGTTGGTTTCAAGTGTACTGAGGGGGATTTTGATATACCTAAAGTAACATGGAAGATAATTCCATATGTAGGTGCTATTTGATACAGTGCTACACAAAGGGGTGCCAACAGATGTCACAAAGGTGTTCAACAAGGTAATGCCTCTATTATTTTCAACATGTATTCTTCCAAAATTATAAGCTTGCCCATTGAATGATAGATAGTTGTGTTATTTAAAGATGTTGAAACACATCTCTAACCTAAATAATGTTTTTCTAAAATTGGAACATGTGTTGGCATGAGAAAGTGCTATGGAACCACTTGTATTTGTGGTGATTCTTGTTAGTAAAAATAGAATATTTAGAGAAATAAGAGCATAATATAGATTCAAGAAGAAATTAAATAAGATACATGGAATGCAACTATGGAGAGAAAATAATAGAACTAAAATTAAAATAACACTTTAAGAAATGCTTTATTGATATTCCAAACTAAATGTAATGTTCACTTGCCTTTTCTAGGGGGAAATATTCGACATGAGGAGCTCCAAATACTACAATATACACTTGATAACCCATTACATAGATTCTACTACTATATATATAGTTTCTAATTGACAGAAATTGTAACGACCTAATGGACTTCCATTAATGAGGACTCAACCACTAACAAATGGACCTTCTTTAACAAGTTCACTTAGATTAATTGATTTCACACTATACTACTGTGTAGAGCCTTATTTAATAAAGATGGATGCCCATACATTAACAATCTATTCCAATAGCTATGGAAAGTAAGGTGGCTATGGAACCCTAACAACAATGCAATGTTGTCATACTCAAACTTGACAAAGGCTCAACTAGCCTAGGACTCAAAAAAAATCAATGACTTGACATGACTCAGTGACTTGGGAAAGACTCAACAAATACAAACGAACCTCAAAATACAATAAATTCAGTGCCCAAAAATATGGCGAGTCTTGATGATCATGGAAATTTTATGGTGAGTATAGAAAGTGGTGAGTATGTTCGTGAGTTTTTTAGTAAGTGTGGGGTCTAGATAAGACTCCACAAGAATCAACAAAAGAGTCCTGGATGAGTCAAACTACACTAGTACAATGTTTATAGTTGTGACAATTCTTCTCTTGCATTTTCTTGTTATGTGAGTGTTCTCTCATTGTTGTCTTTTGTGCACCTATAAGATCTGCAGGTTTAGAAGCTTCTAGCTATCTAGAGCTCTATATTTTTGCATTGGTTAATTCATTTCAGTAGTGTTTTGGATTGGTGTTTAAAAGGCTTGGCTCTATGAATATACAATACTATGGTAGGGGTTTCTCTATTCTGATTTTTGAGTTACAAGAAAACAAACTAGTTGTTTTGAAAGTTGGGCCATGTTAATTGTGGAAGGAAAACCTCGGTTGAAACCATGGCATATAAATTTCAAATTTCAATCCTTTCATAAAAAATTTGAAACTATGTAATTTTGAGTTTGACTCCTAAATTTGTTAACACAATTTTAGTATGAATCAGTGTTGAAAAGTATTGGAAATTTTCTAAGAAAGTACCTAACAATGCAGCCTCCCATAGTTGGTCAGATGTCTTGTACTATTATTTTGGGAAATGAATCTTCATAGAGGGCTTCCTCTGAAATTCAATGTTTTTACCTAGAAACAGGGTTTAGATTATGAAAAGGTTACCCTTCAGTGTTGGTCTTGCCATGAATATGGCATATTGCCCTACTATTTCCCTCTCCATTGTTGATTTTTGTGTAGCTTGGGAGGCACTCCAAGCCCTAGGGTTCGGGGTTTGGTGGGTAAAGCGCCACACGTAGGCTTGTGGGCTTTGAACCCAAGAATGGGGTTTTTCACCCATCAGGATTCAGGACAAAACCATCAAGAATTTGAGCATGGAAAAATTTGAGGTGATAGATCTTGGTGTGACGATTCCAATGCTTCAAAGATCACCCAAATCAGAGCTCTAGAACTTGAGGTATGAATTTTTGAAGGTCATGAGTGGGTTTACACCATATGTGTCGAGGTCAACTTGAGTTAAACAAGCCTCTTGACAAGTTGGACGACCATTTAATGGTGTTGGAAGAATCCCTCTTGTTTAGTATAAATAAGAGGTGATATGTGATCATTTAATAATTCATTTTGTGCAACATAAGGACAGCAAAAGGGTATCGTAGAAGGGGAAGAGGCCACTAATTAGCCGTAGGAGACTAGGGCAGAACAACGAGGAGTAGAAGGGCCATTTTGGAGCCCCTTATGACTGTGTTGAGGATTATCCCATGTTACAGTTAGGCCAAGGGTGTTAAAGGCTAAACATAGGACTGATATGGTAGCAACAAGGTGAGTTAAACCTTGTTTTGTGTGGGTTGTAGGCATTAGAGCTTAACTATGGTAGGCCGCAGGCCATACCACCATAGGAAGGCATCTACGTAAGGCTGTTTGGGGTGGTATATGCCCAGAAAAAAAACAAAATAGGTGGGAATGATCCCATGGTTAGGCCACATTGATTGGAGGTTGTTTGGGTGGTATATTGAGGGTTTTTGTAGAGTGCAAGTGCCCTAACTAGGGACAACATAGATATATCAAAAATGAAGTTGAGCTTTCCTTGTGTTGGGTCAATATTTTGACCATTATTTAGATCAATCTACATTACAGTTTGTTGGAAGCCATTTTTTGGAGTTGCCTTAGGCATGAAGGAACTCCGACTATGAGTAGATCCTGCTACGAAGTGATGTAGGTGTCCTAGTGTGGACAGAGTCATTGCAGCCTGTGGAAGCCAAGGAGGTAGGGATCACGTGGCATGTGTTATAAACATTTTTGGGCCCTACAACCCCAATCATGAAATGTCCATAAACCAAGGGCTCCTAAGTCCCTAAAAGTGTTGTTCTAACCCCTAAAGGAACAAGGTCAACAGATTACAGCTTCTCCCAGAAGTTCTCCATGAGAAACTGCTCAGAATTGGTCAAAACAAGATCATTTCAGCTGCTCCACTGGCTAGGTGCATTGCATCTTACCTAAATACACTGTGTGGGTGCGTTGCATTTCAAAAATCCCTTCTGTGGGGTGCGATGGGCGAGAAATGACAAATGGCAGTGTCATTCCGCGAGGTGGAGAGGCAGTGGAAGCTTCCAGAATCTTCTCCTGTGACACTTGCCTCACTTAATTCGACCAAGGATGAGTAAGAGACCATCAATCTCCAAGTGGAAG
Source organism: Pinus tabuliformis (assembly GCA_031772625.1). Classification (NCBI taxonomy): domain Eukaryota; kingdom Viridiplantae; phylum Streptophyta; class Pinopsida; order Pinales; family Pinaceae; genus Pinus; species Pinus tabuliformis. The sequence goes on from CM062815.1 coordinate 460,584,984, forward strand.
AAAGAACTATCAGAGGGAGGACACTAATCAAATCACACGCTGACTCATCCCCCTTACAGATATTTATATATGGATCCCTCATCCCAGAGATCCAAAGGCGGAAATTTTGCATATTGTAAGGAATTGTTGTTGGTTTCTTGAGACAAACATCAGATTGTTGGGTGATCTAAGCTTTGTTTGAGGTGAAGAGGGGCTTCTTTGCTGGGAGGTTGATGCTAGGTAAGAACAATTGGTTGTAACTCCTCTAGGATCTTTTCTTGTTTATCAATAAAAGCTATTCGAGTTTTCCTCCATGCTTTTGTGTCATTGATGCTTGCTACATTTGTATGGTCAATTTACATCTGATCCTAGATTGTTTATGATTATAGATCCATGTCTTTGTATTGTGCTATGCTCCTGTGATCTTACAGGTACTTTGTGAAGCTGGGTATGCAAGGGAGCAAGTAGCTGAGGACTATCAAAGAAGAGAGGGATCAAATCAGGAGATTAGCGCAAGACAGAGGTTGGTCTTTCTGTTCCTCTCTATCTATAATTCATAAAGGAAAAACGAAAGTATCTTTTCTCTATTTTTTTCTAAGGCAGCTGTCACACCTTAGTGTTATAGAGCAGTGCTATATAGACACTTTTCCTTGTAACAAAATGGCGACTCCACTGGGGAACGAACCCAGAATCTCTGGTTTCTTGTAGAACCGCTAGAAAATCTTTTGGATAGACTAGATATGTCTGAAAAACCGTCGACATCCAGGACTATGTCATCTGACATAGCAGCGGCAGAGCTTCCTGCTGCTACTCCAATGATGTTCGCCGGTATACCATCTATGCCCGCAAGTTATCAACAACAAGCTAGAGTCCAATCAGGGACTGTTTCGACGACATGGTCAGTTCCTATTTCTTCATCCGGATTATCATCTAGCATTTCTTATGTTGAAACTCAACAAATTGATCCAATGTGTCTTCAAAGGCCAATCTACCCTTTAAGTACTGGATTTCCACCATATGGAGGGCAGTATGCCTTCTCATTGTTCCCTCCCAGAGAACAACCATATGGGAGTTTACAACAAAGTTCAGGTCAAACTGGAATTACATCCAGCGGCTGGGTACCAATACTACCTCAGCAACCAAGGGTTGTATATTCAATGCAACCAGTCCACCCTGTGTCGAATATTCCCAATATACCTGCTATTGTGACTGCATCACAAGTACAAGCGCTACCTGTTGTATGTCAACCTCAAGTTTCTCAGGTTGCAATACAATAGCCTCTTGTCTCAACGACTCAATCACAACCTCAGGTTAGTGCCTCCTTATCTGGAGTGACTCAGGCTCAAACAAGTACTATGACTCCTCATCTTGGTCAATCATCCAGTATTGGGCAACAACAAATGGTCCAACAACCATGGCTGATTCAATCTCAACAACCGCCTTTCCAGCAATCATATCAAGGGCCTGAGCAACAAGTCTTTGTAAGTAATGGGCAACTGCATTTCCAAAGCGGTTATCAACAACCATATTATAATGGTTATGCCCATCAACCTTGTCAAAGTTGCTAGCATCAAATACATTATGCTGGTATGCAAAGACCCACTGCTCAGGCGATTCCATCTTATCCTGGGTATGCTTCGCCTAACCTGAATCAATAGTTGCCCTTTGTAGGAGCTCTAGAATTACCAGATCTAAACCGGCTGACGAATGATCCAATTGCTTATGCCCCTTGGTGGCCGGCGATTCTGCATAAACTTCCATCAGATATTCCTAAATTTAATGGAAATCCAGGTGAAGACCCATCGAATCATGTGATGACCTTTCATCTATGGTGTTCATCAAACACCCTAAATGATGATTCGATAAGACTTCACCTCTTTCAAAGGACGTTAACGGGTCCAGCGACAAAATGGTATATCGAATTGCCTAGAGCTTCATTCGACAACTTCAGTACCCTAGCCACAACCTTTTTAACCCATTTTCAATTACCGATAAGGTACGAAACGGGAACGGAACTTCTTACCAATTTCAAACAAACAATGACCACTCACATATCTAATCATATACATGAGTGGCGACGTCGTCGTAGAATGGTGAAAACGTATGTTCCCGATCAGCTTTTAGCTGAATAGTTTATTAAGTCATTATTGCCTTCCATCACAGAAGATGTGGCAAAAGGGGGAGTCGTCACCGAAGAGCAAGTTATCGCTCGTGCACAATATTTGGACTTGATTTACACTCAGTCCAGCATGCTCTACGATAAAATACCTGACGCTCCTAGACCGGAATTCTCAGTCCCTCCTCCTCCTAAATCAAACAATGACTCTCATGCTAGCAATGGCGTGATTGGCGCAACAGACACGAAATCGACAAGGGCTACATACAAAAAGGCCCGTAAGATTTCAGGTCAAAATGAAAAAGATGAACTTCTCACCTCGGAAGTAAATGTCGTGTCGACCGACAAGGGAAAACAACTGAAGCAACCAGGGGGCAAGAAGAAAAAGAAAGGGAGAAAAAAGAAGCAGGATGAGTCATATCCTGAAAAAACTTCTGCAAACCCTTTTGGGCAAAGGAAACCCCATGTGGGGTGTCATATATGTGATGAGGATCATCAGACGAGAGATTTTCCACATAAAGCTGAAGTCAAGAAACTCTTTAAGAGTTCAAAAACCTCAGCAGTATTGACTGATCAGTTTCCAAACCCGGGAACCAAACTGGTAGCTAATCAAAATGCTTCCCGATCCCAAGTGCTTATGTTGTCTATCTCAGAGCAGCAAAATGATGCTTTGACAAGGAACAAAGATTACGGGAATCCACAGCTGTCGAATAACAAGGCTAATAAACAACCTAGTAGTTCGACAACAACTTTGACCGAAGTTGTGCAACCCATCATTCCTGAACCAATGATAAAGTCGCCAAAGGGAGTAGTACACAAATCGACATTTAATCCTCGTGCAAAAATAGCACAGAATTATAATATAGTAGAGGACCTGGCCCAATCGCCGTCCGCTATGTCGACACTTGAGGTACCGCAAAATTGCCCCTCCCAAAAGCAAGCTTTATTATCAGCAATAGGTGGGATTGACCCAATGGATTCCAATCTTGTGGCCTTTGATCATAAAGGATATGACCCTTAATTACCGGCTCAACTAGCTTTCCTTATTCAAGTGAAAGCCCTCAACAAAACTGTTCATCGAACAATTATTGATGAGGGGGCATCTACATGTATTATGTCGATGAGTTGTTGGAAAAATTTAGGCTCACCACCCTTGTCGAGATCGTCAACGACATTAAAATCATTTGATGGATGATCATACACTCCATACGGGATTTTAAGTAACTTGCAAGTTGAACTGGGGGGCAAAATAGTAGAAATTGATGTTGAGGTTATCCATGAAAACCTCGATTACAACATCCTATTGGGAAGGCCCTGGATATATGCCATGGCCGCAGTTGTGTTGACCTACTTCAGGAAGATTGCATTTCCCTTTCAAGGAAGAATTACAATCGTCGACCAACAAACATTTCTCCCCAACAGTTCACAAGTTACAGGAAGCATTCCAGTGATCCATGGAAGCAATCATTCGCTTCAAAATATCGGAGTAGGTCTCCTAAAAGACCCTGCCTTAATGGGTACTTTTGCCCTACCGCCTCCAAGTAATCTGGCGAAAGTGGCCACAGTGGAAACTTGCAATATGAAATCTTCTATATCTAATGGATTCAGAAGATTCCTAAACATTTTGTCAGCATGGATCATCGCCATTGTAGAAATATTGTAGCAATCAATTTTCTTAGCCTGGGGGGCAAACCCAAATCAATGCTCATCGAGTGTTTGGATAGATAGGTCTAAGGAATATGGTACCTCTTCAAATCCTTGGTCGCATGTACATTCTACAAACAAAGGAATCATTCAGTCAATGATGATAGGAGAGGCACCATGGGAAGATTACCACCATCGCTCCCATCTTCCGGATTACCATGAAGATTATTCCAGCAAACTTAATCATCCATCAGTTTTTGATTTTCTATCAAATACTGTAAATACGGTGGATTTCGAGGATGGTTCTTATCTCGTGTTGACCTCGTTAAAAAACGAAACAAGGAGTTATGAGGATAGTTATTTTACTATGTCAACCTCATTAAAAAATGAAATAAATCCCCTTTCCAAATCTCAAAGGTAAACCTTCATTCCAACCACCGAGTTGAATGCAATGAAGCTTGGGGGGCATGCACCTCAATTTGAGTTATTATGCTGGGGGCATGAAAACTTATCACGAGCAGTGTCACTGTAGGGTTCAAGCTCATTAAAAAATAAACCCGCCACGAGCAGTGTTATTGCAGGGTTCAAGCTCATTAAAAAATAAACTTGCATCGAGCAGTTTTAGCACATAGTTCAAGCTCGTTAAAAAATAAACATAAGACATGAGCAAATGTTTCCCCCGGCATTTAAGCTCGTTAAAAAATGAACTATTCCCCAGTAAATAACCATCGTGAATGTAGTACTTCAGCCATTAAAGCCTTGTTCGTGTTTGCACTGTCACCTCCACTTTTTCATTGGCCGATCATTCACCTCCATTTAATTGTTTACCCATTTTGAGGAACAGCTGCGAAGAGTGATTTCACTAGCCATCCTTGTGACACTGCCATGATTGGAAAATTCCAAACCGTAGCTGGAATTAGCTGCTACCCATTTTATCACTCGTTCCTCAAAAGACGAGTCTCCTTTAAGCTCTTTTCAACTGACTCGTAAAATATGAAAAGATTGATGAGCCATTGGCCTCTCCAGCTCGTTAAAGGGACAGGTAGTGCTATCCCTCCTCTAGATTTTAATCTTTTTGGACCTGAGGGATTATTACACAAAAAGATCGAGCGCTTGTTTTGTTCGGCTCGTTAAAAGTATCGAAAATTCATCCCTTCTGTATTATTTTATACTTTTTCGGACTTAAGGGATTAGATGACAAAAAAGGAATTTTGGAGTTACCTTTACGTTCCTTTTCAGAATCTCTAAAATTGAAAAGGACCGAGTTATCTTTGTCGTTAAACTCGTTAAAACAAATAATAGTGACAAACTTGTCTATAGACGAGAACGAGTTTCACTATCGCTAGGCTCGTTAAAACATAGCGATGGGTTTGTCTGAAGGGAAAGTTATAGAACAAGCATATGTTATCCTCCTTAAGCTTGACAAAAATAAAGAGGTACTGGTCAGCAATGACTGGGGAAAATTGGGAAGAAAACTTGAAGAAACTTTGTTGGTAGCAAGTCGCTCTTGAACGTGACACTTCCACTGTGTGTTAGAGTCGGGTTGGGTTGTTTCATTCACCGGTCACATCACCATGGTCACACCATACCATCCACATTTGGGGTTAATGCTACCAATCCATCACATCAGTGTCACCGATATGTTCAAGAGAATTCATTCAGAGAATTCACCTGTGTCTCACCCACTACCATACATTATACTCCATTCTTTCATGACCGCCACCCTGAACCTTATATCACCAGATCGTTTTCACCTCCATTAAAATCATTTGCTCCTTTCCATGTCACTGATGTGGGATTCATTAAGGCCCTCCTGTGACGGATCACTTCTTGTCGACATCAGCTCATTATCCAAGAAGTTGATCTCGGAACACCCCATTCAGTACTTTGAAGCTTGCATGCCTCAATGGAAAGTTTCTCACTTCCGGCGACAGGTTTACATCAATGGCCTTCGACCAAAAGATTTTGCGTGGTGTTCGACGCCAAGTCCTTATTCACACCACGTGAACTGAACTGCAGTACCTTGAGGGTCATTATCATTATCGGTGATTCCTCTCGCGCTTGTTAACAGTTTACATCATTGACTGGTAATCAAGCGATGTCTTTCCATGTTCGACTTCAGAACATTTCTCAGATGGATCGACTTGTACTTTGAGTGAAGATCGGACGAGATTGAAGACCCCGGATCTAGTTTCATCCATCCGGGCTGCGATATATATCCAGGGAAATAAAGACATTAAATGTACATCATTGCTGCACAGATAATCATCCACTCAAAAGGATGATGGCTCTATCAGAATCATCAGTCTACACTCAAACAATTGTCTGTCCTATGTACATGGAAATGAATTTATAAAGCTGAGCATGGGAATTTCTGCCTCAGCTAGATCATGAAAATATTATGAAGATAATGTATTGCATTGTATCTTATTACAGGTCTCCTCTCAGCATTGAAAGAACTTCGGATCCTCATAATAAAGCATTTCACCCGACATCAAAGGATTAACGACCTCATGCTTTAGGGGGCAACTGTTATAGACATTTTTGGGCCCTACAACCCCAAGCATGAAATGTCCATAAACCAAGGGCTCCTAAGTCCCTAAAAGTGTTGTTCTAACCCCTAAAGGAACAAGGTCAACAGATTACAACTTCTCCCAAAAGTTCTCCATGAGAAACTGCTCAGAATTGGTCAAAACAGGATCATTTCAGTTGCTCCAATGGCTAGGTGCGTTGCATCTCACTAAATACACTGTGTGGGTGCGTTGCATTTCAAAAATCCCTTCTGTGGGGTGCGATGGGCGAGAAATGACAAATGGCAGTGTCATTCCGCGAGGTGGAGAGGCAATGGAAGCTTCCAGAATCTTCTCCTGTGACACTTGCCTCATTGAATTCGACCAAGGATGAGTAAGAGACCATCAATCTCCAAGTGGAAGCAAGAACTATCAGAGAGAGGACACTAATAAAATCACAAGATGACTCATCCCCCTTACAGATATCTATATATGGATCCCTCATCCCAGAGATCCAAAGGCTGGAATTTTGCATATTGTAAGGAATTGTTGTTGGTTTCTTGAGACAAACATCAGATTGTTGGGTGATCTAAGCTTTGTTTGAGGTGAAGAGGGGCTTCTTTGCTGGCAGGTTGATGCTGGGTCAGAACAACTAGTTGTAACTCCTCTTGGCTCTTTCCTTGTTTATCAATAAAAGCTATTCGAGTTTTCCTCCATGCTTTTGTGTCATTAATGCTTGCTACATTTGTATGATCAATTTACATCTGATCCTAGATTGTTTATGATTATAGATCCATGTATTTGTATAATGCTATGCTTCTGTGATCTTACAAGTACTTTGTGAAGCTGGGCGTGCAAGGGAGCAGGTAGCTGAGGACTATCAAAGAAGATAAGGATCAAATCAAGAGATTAGCGCAAGACAGAGGTTGGTCTTTCTATTCCTCTCTATCTATAATTCATAAAGGAAAAATGAAAGTAGCTTTTCTTTGTTTGTTTCTAAGGCAGCTGTCACACCTTAGTGGGATAGAGCAGTTCTATATAGACACTTTTCCTTGTAACAGCATGTTAGAAGCCCTAACGAATTTCTAGTTTCACAGTGAAGTTTGGAGCCTAGATTTGTGTAATAGCTCCTTTATTGCAAAGCAAAGGGTGGATTTGGAGAAGTTTGTGGGCAGTCATGTGTAAGGGTCTCCTAGGTGTGGGGATGCCCTAACTAGGTGCAGATGATACATCATGGACTTGGTCACTTGTGGACTATTGGAGGGCAGTGTGAGAGTGGACCAAGTGTGGACATGGATTGATCACTTATGGTTTACTGGAGGACAACGTGATAGTGTCCAAGTTGGAGCCCGGTGAGAAAAACCTTGATGCATAAAGGTAGTTGTGAGAGAGGCAGTTGTTGAGCTCAAGGGTCTGATCAACCAGGAGTAGTTGTGGAGCCCAAGACTTGTGTGTGGAAAAGGACTTCTACAATAGATGATGGGTAGTCCTCCTAGCCCATGTTCATTGTGGGAGATGGACATCTTGCAGTGATAGGTGGTAGCCCTTCGTGCCCTATGTTGGTCTTCATCGATGTAGTGCAGGAAGACCATAGTGAGTTGAAGTCCCTGACTAGCTGACGAGCAACAATGGGAAGTTGAGAGTTGTTCACAAGTGGAGCTGTGAACAATTCGACAGGAGTCTCGATGTGTTGTGGCCTTGATGGACTAAGGCACAACTAGAGAGCAGATTGACAGCCGAGGTTCAGTGGCTAGATGGACTTGGAGCATTGATAGAGGTAGGAGCTGTAGATCGGGAGCTAAAGGACCAGGTGTTGAGTCATTAATATGCCATTATTATTATCACTTTTGAACGTTTATTCCACCCATTTCCACCATTCTTCATCATGTCATTTATTATAATTTATCATTTAAATCCATTTTATAAATGATTTATGCTCTCATGGATAAATATTATTTATTCTCCTTTATTTCTAATAAATTGATTATTATGCATTATTTTACCAATAATAGTTCTAATAAGTTGGTTATAACATTATTCACCATTTTTAGCCTCCAAAGTAACTTCCAGATTGAAGATTTGATTTTTAAATCTGCCAACTCAGAAATTCGCTGGTTTAAGGAGTGACAGTTTTGTGGTTGAGATTCTGAGCAAATGAAGACGAATTTGGAAAATCCGGAACATGGGTTTTGTCCAGAACGGGCCCAATTATCTTCAAAACGAACCGTTTTCCCAAATTCGGCTTGTACATGGAGAAAAGCGGGGTTCTTTGAGCACGATTTTCTCAGATTTGCAGTTGCGGCCGTCCTCCAAATCTTAGCTGCAAAGCCAAATCCGCCTTGTTCTTGTTGATCAATTGGTTAGAATCCATCCAATTTTGTAAAACAAATCATTTTGTAATTATCCATGCTCTGATCTTTTTCTATTTAAATGAAACCCAAGATCAGAGAGCAGGGGGAAGAGGACGATTGTTGTTGTAATTATAAGTTTCAGAACAACTTTGATCATGGAGTCTTGTTGAGACCTGATTTTGTATACTTTTGTTAATGCAATCAATATAAAGGACTTGGTGTTCAATTCGTCCCTCCATCTGAAGTAAGTTACGGCGGTGCCATTGGAAGCTACGGGCCCAGCTGTAACGGACACTTGTCGTTGTATTGTTATACGGTAAATTGTGTGTGGTTTGTTTATTTCCATTATTTAAGTAATCTGATGTATTTGTTATATGCTGTTCCACGCTCTGTTATGACTAATCCATTGATGGTTTCATTCAGCAAGTTTATGTAAGTGACTCTATGTTGCGTAATGAATCTTTTCGGAGTTGATTACATGTTCACTATTTAAACCGATTGTTTCTGTTACAGAGATTTCATATTAAATATTGCTATTGGATTCATTTTGAACTCTTATTCGTGGGAACCCGAAAGTAATATTATTTCATTTGGAAATGGAAGTCATGTTCTTTGGAAACATCAGATTGCTATAATAAGTATGTTGTGTATATATGATTGACGATTTGCTGTTCCATTTGATTAAACTGTCTACTTGTACAAAAGATTGCTCTTTCTTTGTATATAAGTTGATGCCGAGAATTGAGAGTGTTGAAGTCGCGAGATTTAGTTTCTTTCCTGCCGTTCCTTTTTACTGCTGTTCCATTTCTGAATTGCCATTCCATTCTGCTTTCTTGTTGTTCCTTTTTACTTGCATTCATTGGTTTCGAGTGTGGGAGGAGGATCAAGGCTGTCGTGAGCCTCAGCAGACGCTACCATGCTCCCAGATCCATGGTCCATACTCTATTCCATCAATTTCTAGAGGAATGAGTTATTGCTACTATATCCTCGATTGATGGTTGTTTGAATGAATGATTTAGTTTCCTGCTGTTCCAATTAGATTTTGTTTCAAGCATTCATTTACTTTTGGGTTTTAAGCACTATACTGCAAAACATTACTCTTGAGTAAATAGCCGCCTCAGACAGAGTACACTCGTGAAATAAAAAGTCGTCCCTGGGTTGATAATTAATGTGAAGGTAATTAGGGGTTCAAAGGACACCTTTTTATCGCTCCACATTTTGGCACCGTTGCGAAAAATGAACAACACTTGTCTGTTTTTGCTGTTCCTTTTTGAAATGGAACAACATTCGTGTCTTTTTGCTGTTCCTTTTCGAAATGGAACAACATTCGTTTGTTTTTGCTGTTCCTTTTCGAAATGGAACAACATTCGTGTGTTTTTGCTGTTCCTTTTCGAAAAGGAACAGCACTTGTCTGTTTTTGCTGTTCCTTTTCGAAATGGAACAGCATTCGTGTGTTTTTGCTGTTCCTTTTCGAAATGGAACAACATTCGTGTGTTTTTGCTATTCCTTTTCGAAATGGAACAGCATTCGTGTGTTTTTGCTGTTCCTTTTCGAAATAGAACAGCATTTGTGTGATTTTGTTGTTCCTTTTCGAAATGGAACAGCACTTGTGTGTTTTTGTTGTTCCTTTGCGAAAAGGAACAACACTTGCGTGTTTTTTGCTGTTCCTTTGCGAAAAGGAACAGCACGTGCATGTTTTTGCTGTTTCTTTGCGAAAAGGAACAACACTTGTGTGTTTTTGCTGATCCTTTGCGAAAATGAACAACATTTGAGTGTCTCTGCTGTTCCTTTCTCAGAAGAAACAGCATTTGTGATTTTTCGAACGACATTTGCATTTTCACGTTTTTTTGTATGTATTTTTGTTTTTTTGGTGTGCATTTTCTTTGATGTTCCTTACACGAAACACCGCTTTGTGAGTGTTTTTGCTGTTCATTCAAAAGAGCAACACTTTGGGAATATTTTTGAGGGAAACCCTTTCCTTTCTCTTGTGTGATTATTCATAGTCAGCTCAACCACATTCTCCTGATTCTCTTTCATGGCATGAAGTACACTACTTTTATGAGGACAGGAATTATGGATTCTTTTGAAGCAAAGTTAATATTATTCACGTTATGATCTTTAAAAGGACAACTCCTTGATGATAGATTCTTTTTAAAAGGGACACAATTATTTATATATTCCTTTACTGCATTGTTTTCTGCTGCACATGATACTGATTGATCATCTTAATACCATGCTGGTTCCAACCTTCCTGGTTATAATCTTCTCTGTCTGTAATAAATGAGATTATGGGTATATTTTTTATATTGACATGTTAAACTTCTTCTGCCATCCCTGCTCTTAAGGAGTACTGAGCCTCCCTCTTTTTATCATAAAAATGTGAAATAACAACAAAATTTTGTTCGCAGATGGAGGATAGGGGGTCTCATTACGAGCCAGCCTACCATGTTCATAAGGCTGTAACAAAGTGACATTCCCATTATGGCCACCACACCAGGGTTATGATCCATTGGATAGCCAAATTATCCTTGGAATAGGAGGTCTCATCACGAGCCGGCCTGATCACTTTTGCTACCTCCTAGTGAATGGCAGTGTGGTTGTCTGGTTACCACGCTAGCACACTGATCTCTTCTGTAGAACAGCACTAAAACTCTCCATTTATAAATTGAGGATCCTGGCTCATATGGGTTAAAAAGCAACCCTGCCGAGGCTATGGACGCCTGCTGGCAGCAGCGGCTTTGCTTATGGTATTGAAGTTATATCTTTTCGTCAATTATTATTATAATACCCTTTTCTTATTTTCTTTTTATCAGAGAAGTTATTTCCTTAACTTTTTCCCTGTTTGAACCTTTATGCATGGGAAATTGTTTTATGATCAATCACATCATTTTCAGCTAGAATACCGTCAGCAAAGCATCTTTTTAGCATATTGTTGTCCTTTTTCGTTTTGTATAAACTATCATCAATCCAAAGCGTCCTATCTCTTATTCATAACTATCTTTACACACTTTGCTCTCAACATAACCATAATTTTCACCGTCCTATCATTGATAAGTGTACTCTGCTTTACTTACTGATATATTGTTCATTCCATTGCCTTGCCGTCCGCACCACCCCTCTCATATGCTTTATGGTTATGGAACCCATTTTCCAATTGGAGGGGGGGAATGTATGCATTATGGGATTGCATGCGATATGATTACTACACTTTGCCATACCTTGTTGATTTGACAACATAGTAGTATTGCATGTATACATAAGTTTTTCTAATTGCAATTTTGCATGCATTTTCTCTGTTGCTATTCAAAGCTAACACTATGGATTCAAGCACATTGTATGCAAAATAGTGCTTTGTCTACAGGAGAACAACAAGTATGGGAAGAATTCTATTCGTAGCATGACCACACTATTGCAGTAGAGGCTCGCGAACGTGAACAATTCTTCAGACATGATGTCCTTCCCTGGATTCTACCTTTTGCATCACTTTTAGCACCAACTCTGCCTACATCAGCTTCAACAACTGCCAGTATTTATATGTCATTCCACATTTTTGGAGGTAAAACTTGAGGTAAAATTGCATAGTTTTCTAATTTAGGAGAATCTAATGAAAATCCATTTTGAGCATTATTTACCATCCTTCATTTCTACCACTTCCCATTTTTCAGCAGCATATCATTTCCGAGTATGGGGGAGTGTTCCTTCATTTTTTCTTATGACCGTGTCATTCATATTCTTTATCATCCATTGCTCTTCTTATTCATTCTCAACACCTCCCTTATTTCATGTTGTTTTACACCAAGCGTACAATTCAACAGCTGGTAGCAACCACCTCTATTTGTTTTCTAGCATCGCATGAGGACATGCTAATTTTTCAGAGAGGGGGAGGAATTGCTATGCATGATGGATGTTTTCTATTTTCTTTTAAGGCATACAATTTCAGTATAGAAATTGATTTCCACATATTTTTAAAACTATGAACTCAATTCTTGTAATTTTTGGAAAACACATATGTATCGTTAATACAAACCCACACAATTTCAAGAAATATTGGTTCATAAAATTTCGGAAATCATGCACTCTCACCTACAGCCATTTTGTTTATATCTCATGATCCATGCATCAAAACGATCTGATTTTTGGATCATAGAAGCCTTCATATATTACAAATCTACTTGCAATATATGGTTTGTAGTTTTTGAGAAAATGGTTAATGAAGTTTGCTGTTACTTATATCATATTTTGTTGCAACTTCATTGAATGTCAATGTAAAAATTGTTATGCCTTCATCAAGATTACCAAAAGTGAATATTCATTAATTAAGGAAGAATTCATTTGTTCTATCCATTTCATGAGCTGAGATGAACATATTTTTTTATTGCTTGGTTAACACATGGGTTTTTGTCTTTGGGTTGCATGAGGACATGCAATATATTCAGTTTTCGTTGCATGAGGACATGCAATATATTGAGTGTGGGGGTATGTTGAGTCGTTAATATGCCATTATTATTATCACTTTTGAACATTTATTTCACCCATTTCCACCATTCTTCATCATGTCATTTATTATAATTTATCATTTAAATCCATTTTATAAATGATTTATGCTCTCATGGATAAATATTATTTATTCTCCTTTATTTCTAATAAATTGATTATTATGCATTATTTTACCAATGATAGTTCTAATAAGTTGGTTATAACATTATTCACCATTTTTAGCCTCCAAAGTAACTTCCAGATTGAAGATTTGATTTTTAAATCTGCCAACTCAGAAATTCGTTGGTTTAAGGAGTGACAGTTTTGCGGTTGAGATTTTGAGCAAATGAAGACGAATTTGGAAAATCCGGAACATCGGTTTTGTCCAGAACGGGCCCAATTATCTTCAAAACGAACAGTTTTCCCAAATTCGGCTTGTACAGGGAGAAAAGCAGGGTTCTTTGAGCATGATTTTCTCAGATTTGCAGTTGCGGCCGTCCTCCAAATCTTAGCTGCAAAGCCAAATCCGCCTTGTTCTTATTGATCAATTGGTTAGAATCCATCCAATTTTGTAAAACAAATCATTTTGTAATTATCCATGCTCTAATCTTTTTCTATTTAAATGAAACCCAAGATCAGAGAGCAGGGGGAAGAGGATGATTGTTGTTGTAATTATAAGTTTCAGAACAACTTTGATCATGGAGTCTTGTTGAGACCTGATTTTGTATACTTTTGTTAATGCAATCAATATAAAGGACTTGGTGTTCAATTCGTCCCTGCATCTGAAGTAAGTTACGGCGGTGCCATTGGAAGCTACGGGCCCAGCTCCAACGGACACTTGCCGTTGTATTGTTATACGGTAAATTGTGTGTGGTTTGTTTATTTCCATTATTTAAGTAATCTGATGTATTTGTTATATGTTGTTCCACGCTCTGTTACGACTAATCCATTGATGGTTTCATTCAACAAGTTTATGTAAGTGACTCTATGTTGCATAATGAATCTTTTCAGAGTTGATTACATGTTCACTCTTTAAACCGATTGTTTCTGTTACAGAGCTTTCATATTAAATATTGCTATTGGATTCATTTTGAACTCTTATTCGTGGGAACCCGAAAGTAATATTATTTCATTTGGAAACGGAAGTCATGTTCTTTGGAAACATCAGATTGCTATAATAAGTATGTTGTGTATATATGATTGACAATTTGTTGTTCCATTTGATTAAACTGTCTACTTGTACAAAAGATTGCTCTTTCTTTGTATATAAGTTGATGCCGAGAATTGAGAGTGTTGAACTCGCGAGATTTAGTTTCTTTCCTGCCGTTCCTTTTTACTGCTGTTCCATTTCTGAATCGCCATTCCATTCTGCTTTCTTGTTATTCCTTTTTACTTGCATTCATTGGTTTCGAGTGTGGGAGGAGGATCAAGGCTGTCGTGAGCCTCAGCAGACGCTACCATGCTCCCAGATCCATGGTCCATACTCTATTCCATCAATTTCTAGAGGAATGAGTTATTGCTACTATATCCTCGATTGATGGTTGTTTGAATGAATGATTTAGTTTCCTGCTGTTCCAATTAGATTTTGTTTCAAGCATTCATTTACTTTTGGGTTTTAAGCACTATACTGCAAAACATTACTCTTGAGTAAATAGCCGCCTCAGACAGAGTACACTCTTGAAATAAAAAGTCGTCCCTGGGTTGATAATTAATGTGAAGGTAATTAGGGGTTCAAAGGACACCTTTTTATCGCTCCACACCAGGCAGTTACAGGGTACGACCGAGAGGAGATGAGAGAGTAGAATACATCAACCAAATGGTCAAAGTACCTTGTTGAGGGTAGATTGGTTGTCAACAGATTGACACCAAGCTGCAATTTGTATTTTGTACTAGTGGATGTATGAGGGCCATTGTCCCTAGTACGAGAGCCCTACATTGTTGTATTATATTTTGTTTAATATAATGAAGTTGGGTTAAAATTTGTAAAAATTTGTCTATATTATGTGCATGTATGATTCAATGTTGTTTATATTCTATTGTGAAAAGTAGTATCATTGAGATTTTTGGTTTGGTAGCATTAGAGATTTTGAGATTCTATCCTAGACCCAAGATTGTGGAAATTCAACATGGTATCATAGCGTATCTGAGCTACTTTGAGGGACACTAAATTAGAGTGTGCACAACAAAGAAACTCAGAGGGAGTTATGGGTGTTTGGATCATGGATATGTGATCTTGATAGACTACATGATCAAGGTTGGGAGTTATGGTGGATCGATGGTGAGCCTAGTGCACTTCAGTATGTTGTGCGGCAATTTGTAGATCGTGGGATTCATATTTCTTGTCATGGATGGTTGGGAAAACTTGAGGGTTTCTTTGGAATGGATGAGATTAGGTTGATCGAGATGGATTCATGTGATGGACTAGATATCAACAGTCTAGAATATTCATTGGATCGTGATGTTGCATATCCGAGATTGGATGGATTTGCACGATTGGTATTTGATCCAGGAGGATGATTTCTTACAAGACTGAGTCAGTGGAGATCATTTAGGCTCATAGGGAGTCTAACCTCAAAGGGAGTAGCCCTATGGAGGTTTGGGATCTTCAAGTTCAAATGTGATGAGGCAGAGGCACTACCGAGATTGTCAGATTCATTCTATATGGTATGTTGTAGTGACAGATGTCAGATGGGCTAGTGTAGCCAGAGATGATGATGGTGACTTCCTAGTCTTGGAAATACCTCCCTTGCTAAGAGGGAGTGTTGATTTTTGTGTAGATTGGGAGATACTCCAAGCCCTAAGGTTCAAGGTTTGGAGGGTAAAGTGCCACAAGTAGGCTTGTGGGCTTGGAACCCAAGCATGGGATTTTTCACCCATTAGGATTTGGGCCAAAACCATCAAGAATTTGAGCATGGCAAAATTTGAGGTGATAGGGCTTGGCGTGTTGATTCAAGGTTGGCTTGAGTTAAATAAGCCTCTTGACAACTTGCACAACCCTAGAATGACGTTGGAAGAAGCCCTCTTGTTTGGTATAAATAAGAGGTGATATGTGATCATTTAATCATCCAATTTTTGAAACATCGGGATAGAAAAAGGGCAACGTAGAAGGGGAAGAGGTCTCTAATTAGCCATAGGAGACTAGGGAAAAACAATGAGGAGTAGAAGGGCCATTTTGGAGCTTCTTGTGACTACACTAAGGATTATCCCATGTTGTAGTTAGGCTGAGGATGTTAAAGGCTAAACGCAAGAATGATATGGTAGCAACAAGGTGAGTTAAACCATTTTTTGTGTGGGTTGTAGGTGTTGGAGCTTAACTATGGTAGGCCGCAGGCCATACCACCATAGGAAGGCATCTACACAAGGTTGTTTGGGGTGGTATATGCCTAGAATAGCAACACAATAGGTGGGCATGATCCCATGGTTAGATCACATTGATTCGAGGTTGTTTGGGTGGTATATTTAGGGTTGTTGTACCATGAAAGTGCCCTAACCAGGGACAACAGAAATATATCAGAACTGAAGTTGAGTTTGCCTTGTGTTGGGTCAATGTTTTGACCAGTATTTGGATCAATCTACATTACAATTTATGGGGAGCCATTTTTTGGAGTTTCCTTGGGCATGAAGGAACTCCAACTAGGAGTAGATCCCGCTATGGAGTGATGTAGGTGTCCTAGTGTGGATAGATTGTTGTATCCTATGGAAGCCAAGGAGGTAGGGCTGACATGGCATGTTAGAAGCCATAACCAATGGGCAATTTCACAGTGAAGTTTGGATCCTAGATTTGTGTAATAGCTCCTCTATTGCAGAGTAAAGGGCAGATGTGGAGAAGTCTGTGGGCAAGCATGTGTAAGGGTGTCTTAGGTGTGGGGATACCCTAACTAGGTGAAAATCCTATATCATGGACTTGGTCACTCGTGCATTGTTGGAGGGCAGCATGAGAGTGGAACAAGCGTGGACGTGGATTGAGCACTTATTTTCTGTTGGAAGACATCGCGATAATGTCCAAGTTGGAGCCCAGTGAGCAACACCTTGATAGACAAAGGTAGTTACGAGAGAGGAAATTTTTCAGCTCAAGGGTCTGATCAACCAGGAGCAGTTGTAGAGCCTGAGACTTGTGTGTGGAGAAGGACTTCTACAAAAGATGATGGCAAGTCCTCCTAGCCTATGTTCATTGTGGGAGATGGACATCTTGCAGTGATAGGTGGCAGCCCTTCGTGCCCTATGTTGGTCTTCATCAATGTAGCACAGGAAGACCCAAGTAGGCCGAAGTCCTTGAGTAGCTGAGGAGCAACAATAGGCAATTGAGAGTTGTTCACAAGCAGAGATGTGAACAATTCAACAGGAGTCTTGATGTGTTGTGGCCTTTATGGACTATGGCATAATAAGGGAGCATACTGACAACTGAGGTTCAGTGGCTAGATGGACTTGGAGCATTGATAGAGGCAGGAGCTGTAGATCGGTAGCCGAAGGACCCGAAAAGTATCGGGTACAAGCGAGGGGAGCTGAGGGAGTCGACTACATCAACTAGATGGTCAAAGTATGTTGTTGAGGATATATTAGTTGTCGATAGACTGACACCAAGCCCCAGTTTGTATCTTGTAATAGTGGATGTATGAGGGCCATTATCCCTAGTACGGGAGCCCTAGATTATTGTATTATATTTTGTTTAATATAAACAAGTTGGGTTAAAAATTATAAAAAGTTGTCTATATTCTGTGCATGTGTGATTTACTGTTGTTTATATTCTATTGTGAAAAGTAGTATCGTTGAGATTCTTGGTTTGGTATCATTAGAGATTTTAAGATTCTATCCTAGACCTAAGATCATGGAAATTCAACATCCATAACCCAACTGCCAAAGGAAAGAAGGGTTTTGAGATGCAAGGAGAAGGGAAAAAGGAGAATGGGTTATGCAACAAACCTAAGAAAGTGAAGGATCAAGGAATACCCCCATCAAATACTAAATTTAACTTGGAAGACAACTCTAATTGGAATTAAAATAGATGTAAAGAAATAAAGTTGCAAAACAAGAGAGAAGAAACCATCATCAACTGTGAGTTCAAGAAGGAAAAGATTTAGCAAAGGAACCGCAAGGTAAGAGGTAGAACAAAATAAAGTTTTAGTTAGGAAAAAGAGGCAGGAAAAGGAAAAGAATGCTGAGAAGATATGAAAAAATAGATGAAATTGAGCACAAACAAAATGTAATGTCAGTTTTAAAACTTCCATACAAGTAGTAAGGGTTTTCATTGCAAAAGTTGCATCTCTAGTAATATTATTTTGTTTCTATTAAAGAGACAGAGATCCTAGATCTAAGCGATTTCTGACAAAATTGGTGAGAACTAGAGTTCAATCTAATAGACCTATTTAGTCTGAATGAGGGAAAGAAATCTAAGAGAACAAATCATGTTTGATGAATCAATGAATCATTAATTAACAGAAAACAAGTCTATTATACCTTTGAAGTGTCACTTTTCAAGTCAAACACTGTCTTTGTTACTTTTTACTATCGTTTCTTTCATCTAGTTATCTTGCAATAAATTAAGTTTAGCATACTAAGAACAACTAGTCATATGAGTCCTTCGCAATCAAAACTTCTGATGGGTACAAGTTTCTTCTTTTCAATATACGTTTGTCCCTGGTTTGTACCTTTTGCAATCTAACATTTCTCTAGTAGGAGGAGCTTTCCCATGTTTTGGTTCTTATAGTTACAAAACTTGGCTCCGTGAAAACTTGGACGAGATCGGAGAGTAAGTGATTAGCTCAAACATGGGAAAAACTCAGGAAAACTAGGCTAATTTTTTCTTACAAGAATGGCAATTTTGTACTGGCCAAGAAGCAAGTTTGGCTTGCCAACAAGTTAGTTCGGATTGTTCTCTCTATTGGCCTGAGTTTGAATAGGAAACTATAACAAATTTTGTAACAATTATCTTGATAATGTTATCAAGTTATAAATACATATTTTTAATATAGTGGAAGACTAAAATAGGAGGATGGAGATGAAAGAAAATATGATATTAAGGATAGTAGTTATACCACGCTAGAGAGTTTTGGCATGTCCACAAGAATGGATGACAATAAAGAGGACTTCCCGGATCCAACTGTGTCACAAATTGCCACCAAAGGGCCACTTTGAACCTCAAGGTTGATATTTTGAAGAGTGGATTTGGATTCCTCTTCATCCAAAAATAATGTACTATTTTCAACTTCAACAACAATCTCTTTGAATAGAGGTAACCTTTTGACTACCTCAGGATCAAGATCCTTCTTGGTCATATACCTATCAAGTCTATCCAAGGACACCATTGCTTGTGAGATAGATATTAAATCTTGATGAAAGTTCCTAATGGGTTCTTGAAGAATTTTTAAAATCGATTTTGCGGTGAACACCTTCCCTGCTATAAGTTTTTCTCCTACAAAAATGTATTTAGTGAATGTCACTATCGAAAAAAGTGAAGGCGTGCTCCATGTAGTGAATGTCACTACTGAAACAAGTGAAGGCATGCTCCATTTAGTGAATGTCACAACTGAAACAAGTGAAGGCATGCTCCATAAAGTAATTATATTCACTAAAATAGAATACATAGTTTTGCAGAGCCATTCATATTTGGAATTCCTAAAAGTCTCTACACATGTTTGGAAATGGTCTTCCCATGCTTGAAGTTTGATAACCCTCATATAATTTAAAAACTCATTAGTTGTATGAAGATCACACATTTTCACTAATTGGAACTCATATCTCCTATTTCTCTTGGATCCCCAAGCTACAATTCCCATTATTAGTGCGATGTAAACAAAGTCAGACAACATAAAAATGCCCAAAACCTCAAACAAGATTGATAAAGCATCCCCAACTTGTAGAGGCATCATCCAGATGTAATGAGGCTGCAACATTGCATTTGAAAGTTGTTGAGCATCCACGACCATGTAATTTACAATCTGGCGAACACCATGAGCTTGCCTAGGGGAGCTTGACAATATTAAACCCTTTTTGTATAAAGTTGTGATCAGAGCAGACCTTATTATCATGCCCAACTTCTGACATTGAAAGTTATATTGATGGGAACAAAGAACCTCAATGGATTTTTCTGAAATTTTATCAATACAAGGACAAAGCCTTCATAAGGAAAGCTCTGATCTCAAAATGTAAAATCAACAAATATTTGTATCAAAACTGGGCCAATATACATCACACATAGTTTTGTAATGACCAAGGACGCAGTAAGTGCAAGATTTGGCCAAAATTATTAAAGTAATGTAAGGTGTACAGGGTGTTGGTGTTCCACTATGTCATTAGACTAGTTTGATTTAAAAAGTTCAAACATATTTCCAACACTATCACCAGGTGCCAGTGCAGGAACATCTGTCAATTGCAAAGCATTTATGTAACCTTTTTTCAATACAGGATTCAACCATAACCATGTAGCCCTTGACAAAATACCTCCTATAGCATAAGGGGTTATTAATTCTTCTCAGTGCCAGAATTCAAAGTGCTACCATAAAGAAGAGGTTCATGTAAATTTTTTCTGTTTCTTCAACAATGGTGATTCTTGTAGTCCCTTTGAGGGCTAATGCTAGCAAAAATCCACAAGTAGGGAAAATAATCAATGCAAAAAGGTCATCAAGAGGGAGAATAATATATGGATTAGGAGTTGTGGACGTGAACCTGATGATTATAGAGATCAAGAATATTGTATTCAGAATGAAATTCGTAAGCCACTAGAGATATAGAGACTTTGGATGTGTTATAGCTTTGAATTTCTTCTCATGTCCAATTTACTACCCCAAATACAATCCATGAAAGTGCTTGGATTCTAGATAAAGCAATAAGAAACCAATGTTGACGAGGATGTCAAATCATCCTAGCTGCAATGAATTGAAAAAGAGGAGGGTCATATAGCTACTTACAGGAAACATCACATGGTTCGCATTCAAGTCAGGGTCTGATGATGATTAGGTTCGATTTGAGTTCTAATTTTTTGATGAGGTTCGAATGAGGTTCGCCATTAAGCTCATATATATATATATATATATATATATACACACACACACACATATATGTGTGTGTATATATTATATATATATATATACACACACACACACACACACACACACACACACACACACACACACACACACACACACACACACATATATATATATATATCTATATAGTAAGAAATCAACATCAATAAACATCAAAAAAGTTATCGCGGACATGGAAACTACCAGGATAAATTACAAGCTCAGCTTGTGATACGAGGTTATGAGTTTTGATCTATGAACTTGGTCAATGGCTATGAGGTTCGATTAGGTTTTCCTAACCTCCAAATTTTTTTAAGGTTCGCTAAAATTTGAACGTCAAGGTTAAAGTTTGATGAACCTTGTGACATAGCTTACAAGCAGAGGGTTTTCTACTTATTTTTAGTGCAAGCCTTAATGCAGTAAAACATGGGAGGTTTCAGGTTCTAATTGACTCAACAAATTGTCTTTATTTGCAGCAATTTCCTTCCAAAAAATTCATAATAATGAAGCAAACTTCAATTCTTTCTTGAAGGTAAATGTTGTAACTATTGATTCGAGGAAACCTCCACTTGAAATCCCATAACCTATCTGAATCTCTCTTTCATTAAAATCCGTAAGTGACAATAGTTTTTCTACAACCTGACATGGATCCTCTTCATTATAATACATGTACTACATCCAGCATAAATGAAATAGACAAAAAGATAAACTTACATTGTGATGCCCAAGGCCCTAAACAGGTTCATCACGAAACTTTTTCCTTAATGGATGCCTGAAACAATTCTTCATGATGACAGTGAATGCAAACATTTTGGATATATCAGAAATCTCTCTATCCTGGCAAGACTAGTGAAAGGCTTGTAGAATCACCAAGTTGCTGGCTGAACAAATCTTCATGCCCACGTTGAAAGGCATCATCTTCATATGCTTAAAACTCCTCTTTTGATTCCTTTGGCTCAAAGTCATCTTCGTCCTCGTCAGCTGAGAGATTCATAGAGTAATTCAAAGATCAGACTTATCAACATCCTCCGCATCTTCATATTATGAATCTACTTCCTTAAGATAGTTTGTAATCGATCTTCAGTGTTTCATTTGCTAAAATCTCACTCCTATGATCACCTTGTTGCTTCAACTTTGAAGGATCATTTTAATTTTTTAGCTGTCTCAGTCTTGGCCTTATCAATTCTCTATTTCTTTTCAACAATTCCAGCACACTTCATTTGCGGAGTAAATAGTGTTACAAGCCATAAAATAGTGCATAATAAGGATGCCAATCATTGCCACTCCCAGTATATGTTCGCTCCATACAGATTGAACAATGTGCCTTTGGTCTGTATGTATCACTTAGCATAAGCAGTAGCCATTCTTGCCAAGTGTCTCATCCTTGCACTCCCTAAAGGCTCCAGGTGGCCATTAATATCACCATAACCATGTAATATCTAAGCCTTCGTCAAATCATCCCAGCTGCAATAAATTGAAAAAGAGGAGGGTCGTATTGCTATTGATAGGCAGAGGATCTGGTTGGGAGGTTATTTTGTGTTTTCTCATTATACGCTCTTGACCTGGATAAAATTCAACATCTCCAAAGTTCTATATCTATTGTCGAGGACGCAACTTACACATCCTCGACCACCTGGAGAGGACCTTCTGAGCTACTTCAAATGAACACATAGTCTCTTGAATGTATAGAATGGATAACCAATGTTTTTGAATCAGCCTATTCATGGATTGTTGTTGGGAGGCCATCCCTATGCCCCTAATATTATGGTATAGCACAATCATATTTTCACCCCTCAAGGGATGCTCTTCTAAGGGCCCTAAGTATCATTTGCTTCCTACCTTCCGGTTTTTCTCTTTCCGCATTTGGCACTACAAACCAGGAAGGGACTACAATGCTAAGTCTGCCCGGAAGCCTGGTACAAAATAGAATTTATTTACAGTAAAATCCCTAACTACTCAATGTTATTGGCTTTGAGCCCTCTCCCAACCTGCTAAGGAAGAAAAGTAGTGCGGAAGGGGAAGGAGGGAAATTAAATGATTAGATTTTAGCAATTTGTAAATTTGTTTGCAGGAAATTAAATTTTAATGGGTCAATTTTAAATTTTAGATTTTAGAGTGGCCCAAAATTAGATTTTAATAATTTTTCCATTGTTTATGTTGCTATTATTGAGTAGGAGGTTCCTTTTAGAGGGGGTCTCCAAAATGATAATTTTGTATTGAGGTATCAATAAAATTTATAAAAAAAAAATATTTTGAAAAATGTTTTTAGGATCTATTACATGAAAGTATAAAAGATTTTTTTAGTATGTTTATATAAAGAGGGAAAGAGAATATGAGGTTTACACATAAGGGGAATATTAACGTCGTAGTCTAACGATTATGTTTTTTTTTGCTTTGAAAGTTATGGAAATTCAGTCATATTTTGAAAAAATCTAGTAGGGATTTTTGTAAATCCAAGCAAAAGCTATCAAACTTCATAATTTTAGATGCCTTAGAGGTTTTTGATGGTGCTGAATCTATTTCGACCATCAAAAACATGATTCAAACACTGCATCTACAATGTTTTTTGAAATTTTTTTCCCGGATTCCAGCCACTTTTGGTCGATCGGGCAATTCCTCCGCCTCTGTAGATGACTCCAATATTAGCTAACCCTTAAGGAGGTGGAAAATATATCTAATTCTATGAATTATGTTATTAATAAATTCAAATAGTCCTAGGTAGCCCATTATTTTATGTGGTTCAAAGTTCTTGGAGAATAGTAACCATTAGATCTAAGGAATATTTGTACCATGTAGATTCGACCAAAGGCTTCACTTCCTATTGGATTAACCATGAAGCTTGACCATGAAAGTGTTGAGTGAATTGAACTTGTGAACTCTCAATAGAAGAAGTATTTTACTGACTCGGACTCGACGAGCTGAGCTAACCCTGGGGACTAAGTTCAAGGTATGTTTATTTTTTATATTTTGTCTTTCAGTTTTGGTTTTTCCTTGGGGTGGGCTTGGATGGTGTGGTCAAAATGAGTTGAAAAAATCATAAAAAACCATTGAACAAGGGCTAACCAAATTCAAGTCCATTTCTTGTGTTTTGTTTAATATATTGAACATTCAGTTGAATATATAGTTTAGGAATGATATTTGGTAACTGGAAAAATAGTGCAGAGCAGAGATTGAAAGCAAAAAATAATACATACCTAAAACATTTTGTTGTCTTTATGATTTCCTGCAGATGAAAGTTCTTCTGCATTTACAGATGCCTAGGCTGACCATGGCAGGACCTCCCAGTAGATGCCAACTATGAAACATTAGCTTGTTGGTGCGCCGATGCCATATCAAATAAACAAATCGATAGTATTATTATCGATTTCGAAAAACAACTACCTTGAATTCTTTCTCCCTTTGATTCCTCATCTTCGCCCTCTTCTTGCAATACTAAAACAAAAAATCTCTTATTTTTTTCCATCTATCATCACAATTCAAATGGCTTACTAGAAAAAAAATCAAACCGACAATATCTTATGACTTCACCTTGAATTCTTCCTCTGTGTGATTCTTGGTCATCTTCACCCTCTTCTTGCCAATCCACGCACCCATAAAAACAAAAAATCTCTTACTTACGACTTCTTCCTTTCTTTTTCATTAATTAATTAATGGCATATTTGTTAATTTCAAACATAAACTTTATTTTGCACCTCTCTCCTCTTACTCGCTTTGGAACATCAGTCTCTTTTCACAGATTTTGTAAATAGAGTGGCGGGAATTTGGAATGTGAGCCACCATTAAATGGTTTTTTTATCTAATTATGCTATATTGGATAATTGGTATGGTGGGATTTTATTTTCTAATTAAAAATGACATTATTTAAACATAAATGGAATTTTGTCATGTAATATTAAGTTTTTTCTTTTTTTCTTATTAAATATTAAGTTTATTTTGGGAGATTAAAAGGGTAAAATGTTATTTTCCTCCCTCATATTCAATTCTTGCTTACAATATATTAGTTCTTCATGAATTTACTATTTCTTACATTTTTTGTGAATCAACTATTGATTGAGGTTCACGAGGTATCAATGATCTCATTCTCACTTTTGGATTCGAGGGTGATACAAAATGTTACATGTAGATATTGAAGATTGATAATGAAGGGTGATACAAATAGTTACAGGATTGATAATGAACATGACGATAGGAACTGATCTCCTTCTCAACTCAGTGGCACCTATAAAACCTTGTAGGGTTCCACCCATAGATTTCACAAGGCATTTGGATTGCAAAGCAAAGCAAGGAAGTCAATGATTTAAAGGGAGAAGTAAAGACATGACACCTCTAAATATCACGGATTCTTGTTAGGCATTTTCTATAACCAACCTCAAAGGATTTCTCTCATGTTTTCTGTGCTTTTCACAATAAGTCAACCTTGTAGACCAACTTCAAAGGCACATTATCCTACATAACTTAACAAACTTTCAATGACGGAAATATGCATGTGTATTTTGATGATGGTGGTGTCCATGTGTTTTTTGTGTATCCTATTGAGGGTGATGGGCACATGTCTTAAGTTTATGGAAACCTACATGTGTATTGCATTGATGGTATTGACCGTATGTCTTTTATTGATATTGCATTAACGTATATGTTGATGGTGGTGAGCTCTTCATATAGGCTTGGATCTTTTGCTCATCGCGGTTCCTAGTGGCCTTGCTTTCATTGAAATGTACCTTATTGTACACAATTAAAATGACTAACGTAAACCATTGATTCATATTATTGTAGTACTTGGTAGGTAGTCATTTTTTTCTTCCTAGATTAAATTAGTCATTCACGTTAGTCATTTTGAGTTTTATTACTTATTAGCTAGTCGTATATTTTATCCTGGGACTAAATTAGTCTTTTATATTAGTCGTTTTTAGTTGGGTCATTTAATATTGCTCATTTTTTGTAGTATTTCACTTGTAGAAGTTGTGGTGACTAACATTTTTAGTCACCTAGTCACTATCTTCTCATTTTCTACTAGTGGTGCCTTCAGAATTTTATATGCCAAAACATAGAGAATATAAGGTGAAATATAGAGGTTGATAGCTAGAGTATCTTATGGTCTACAACCCTTCTGCTTGGGAAGTGCAGACTGAGTTTCTGCATCTGCATTTACAACTGCTTTTGAATAGGGCACTGGATGTGATTCAACCTCAACTTTATACTGTTGATGTTGATGGGAGTCCGTCTCAATATTCTCAATAGGCTCAGAATTACTACGCTTCTGTTGAAGCTCATCTCGCTGGAACTGAGATTCCAGTTGCAGAAAATCAATCTTTTCCTGTGCATTCTGTAGACAGTTTATGATATCGGAAAGATTGTCCTTGTTGATGTTTACCATCCCATCGTCATTGGATTGTATCAAAGTATTTAATAAATCTAATACATCATAAATTAAAGGCATTTTCTGGACTTTAACAATCAATGTGCCAATCAACCAACAACAATCACTGTGATGCTAAAAGAACACTACTTTCATGAACCATACATACTTATGCAGTAGTGAATATAACAAGGAATCAACAACTCTGGAATCAGCGAGTCAATACCTCTTTTCTTCAAAGATATAATGTCATTATCATCTCAAGAGCGGGTTCGATCCATACAGAGTTCAGATCAGGATCTTAAAAAATACATTTCAAGTCAGTTGATGTAGCTGCTAATCTGGAGGCTTTATCAAAGAAGTGGCCGTGGATTGGCTTTGGGATCTCAACAGCCTGCAACTTCTGGATTTCTCAAACAACAAATTCTCTGGTAAGATCCCCGCAAAGATTGGTCTTTTACAAGCTCTGAGGAAACACGGTGCAGCAGAGTCTTGAACTTTGACAAAACCGAGAGTAAATTGGTTCTCACTGCAAGGGTGTTATGCAATGGGCAGCGTTCAATGACCAGCGTTCAAACAGCAGCGTTTAAATATTACAATAGGCAGTGTTTAAATACCATGAACGATGCGCATAAGCTTTGCTGTTCAAACAGCAGCGTTTAAATACCATGAACAGCATAATCAAAGGTATACTGAATATTCGTTGAATATTGCATTAAGCAGAATTTCCCTCTTTAAAAACAATAGGATTGCATTTGGGTTAACTCCATTCTCGTTCAAGAAATTGCTGCTCCTTGTCAGAGGTTGAATCCAACTGTTAGAAACCCTAATAGATCGTACTCCTTTCTGAAGGGGCGATACAATCTCGATATTCGATGCTGCCACTACCTGCTACTTTGAGCTGTCTTTATGAAATAAAAGGTGCTTACAATGAAGAATATCATTCTTTGTTTTACGCTTCCACGGACCTGCATTACGACAGTGGCATTGATGTCCAACGTTCTCAAGAGGTCGATTGAGAGTGATGGTATAACGATAACGACACCCTTTCCTGTGCTGAACGTGAACGTTTCAAGCAAAATTTTGAAACTGGTTAAGGATTTCTGCGAACTCCATCATGCCCACAATGCAGCAGCCGCCGTTAGTGTGGAAATATGGAAAACCAATTTTGTGACACCTCTAATCGCTGATCCACCCACTCTCTTTTTTTTTGCACTTATAACGACAGCCAACTACCTGGATATAGACCCCTTGACTTCACATGTCAAACTGTTGCTAACATGCTTACTGGGAAAACCGTAGAAGAGATTCGCCAGATTTTCGACATTGAGAACGATCTCTCTCCTGAAGAGGAGGAAAACCTCAGGCGGAAACATGAGTGGGCTCTTCAACGTAATTAACAGCATTCACAAAACTTGATTGCCGACGGCGCCTCCATAATCCAGTTATTTATATAACTTAGAGAATAAATTTGGTAGTGGAATGGTTCACAGGTTCACTTCCCATCAGGTTTCTCCTCTAATTTTGCTGTCCGAGAGATTCTTCCAATTTAGATTTTATTTAATACAGCAATTCCAGGTACCTGTGGGACCGAGTTCACATTGATTATACGATACCTAAACAACATTAGACTACAGGTACCATTACAAATAATAGACAGAAACTATGGTGAGTCCAGTTATCCCATATAATATATTTGATCACACTACAATATATTTATATAAACCGTGCAAACCAACAGATCGGTTACACCAAAGGGGACCGCGCTGCAGCTGTATTCACAACTTAAAACATACAGAGGATGCTATTCCGAGGATTAGCGACGCAATTTTCTTTCATCTGAGAGTGCCCTGGCAAACTTAGTCAATGCATCCCTGTTCGTGCCTTCGTCTGGCAGTGGCTCAAAAACACCGCTTTCTATATTACTCTTGAAACTGGACCGTCCAAAAGCTCTTTGCCTTTCTTCTCTGACGTTTTAATCACTCTTAGACAATGCGATTGCTGTGACTATCAACAAACTCCAAACAACCGTAAATCTGAATCCTCTACACACCGCCAAGAAGAAGAACCCTTTCAATCTTCGGTTCTGTGCATTGCAGCGTCTGAGCTCGTTGGAGAAGAGGATAATTTGATCGCCATTCCCAGCATAGGTGCGTTCTGTATTCAAAGGGATTTCTTGCCGCTTTCAAATGGCATTCTAGTTTTGGTTTTTGGTTTCAATGCACAGCGTCCAACCTTCAGCAAAACACCTCTGACAGACATAATAATACAAATCACAATCTTCAAAATGGAGCTCGCTCACATTCCACTCACACAGCGCCCAAAGAGCTCACATTCGGCACTCAAACATGTTGTAAAGTGCTGAGCAGAAACGTTACTCTGCCAATGCATTACCACTGGCTGAGGAAATTGAAACGACACACACACGGGCCAATCTCTCAGCAACAACCAACTTTCATGAACGCCAGGGTTGACAGGCAGATTTCAGAGCATTAGAGTAGGTGGACAGTGAGGGGGAGCGTTTTCTATGCAGAAAGCATCATTTTGTACGTTGCCTTAACGTTCTTCTCAATTCCACCCGAGATTGATACACCATTTGGCACCCATGGCAGCAGATTATACGATGTCAGGGCAGATTATCAAGGGTATATTTTCTGCATGAACGCTTATGCTTCTCAGGTGCATTCAATATCAAAAACGCCCATTCAGTAGCGCATAACTATGGACAATGCGCAGTCTCACAGAGGTGCTCAGGACAGAGGCACGCAGTCTCAGGACAGTGCTCAGTGTCAGGACAGAGGCACGCAGGACAGAGGCGCTCAGCTAAAATAAACCATGAAAAAACTACACAGGCCACACATCATGGCTCTGATACCATGTTAAACTCACATGGACAGCGAAACAGATGGAAAGATAAATCAGTGAGTACAATTTTTATTAACAATAGATGTACATTTATAGTACAATAGGTGACTCTTGGGATTCAGATCCCAAGGTCTCTTGGACTGCTTTGTCCATTCAACTTCCACGCTAACCCTTTAGGATTAGGTGTCCAACATGCCAGGGTGTGTCAACATGTGCTAGGACGTGTTAGGGAGTGCCAAGGAAACACAAGGCAGAACTAGGTCAAATTAGTGCATGCAAATGAACAA
Organism: Pinus tabuliformis; assembly: GCA_031772625.1. Classification (NCBI taxonomy): domain Eukaryota; kingdom Viridiplantae; phylum Streptophyta; class Pinopsida; order Pinales; family Pinaceae; genus Pinus; species Pinus tabuliformis. The sequence continues at coordinate 460,614,589 of CM062815.1, forward strand.
ATAAGAGTTTGTGACAAGAAGTGTCAGTGAGATATGGGTGCGTTGAAGGAGTAACAAGGTATGATAGGCAGTGCTAAGGCATGCTAGAGGCGAGGGAAACATTCTTCTCATCTAGTTTTCAATAATTGATCTCAAATAACTTTAATATTAAACCATGCCAAAGCATATCAAGTCATCTCAACACATTCCAAACATGCTAATACTTTCCGAGTGCTTGCAACATGTGCCAAGTGCCAATGTACATCAGGGAGTGTGATGCATGTGTTGGAAATACTGAGAGGGGGGTGAATCAATATTTTCTTTCAATTGTTATTATACCCAGTTAGATACTGCACAATTTTAATCAGAGAACCATATAAGAGTAATTTTATTGAATATAAAAAAAATAGATACAATGTATGATAAATATTCCCAATCACCAACTTGGCTTTTATGAGGCTCCAACCTCTAGGGCTTCGACCCTATCTAATCCAAGGCACCTACCTTGTGTTTAGGAGCATCGACCCCAAGGACACCAATCCTGTTGCCTTTACTTAATAGGGAATATGAGAATTTCTTACTTGTTTGACAATGACATAATTCTTCACTGTGTCATCCTCAATTCCAGGCTTCACTTAATTGTCTTTGTTGATGAGAGAGTTCTTCACTGTCCAAAGAAGGATTATGGACAAATACTTGGGAAGGCAATGTGGGACCAGTTGCTATTCAATTGTTGTTCAATTATTATTCAATCGTTGTTCAATTGCTGTTCAGTTGTTGTTAAATTTCTATTCAATTGTTGTTCAATTGTTATTTAATTGATGTTCAATTGCTATTCAGTTTTTGTTCAGTTGTTGTTCAATTGTTGTGCAGTTTCTATTCAATTGTTGTTCAATTGTTGTTCATTTGCTATTCAATTGTTGTTCAATTGTTGAAGTGTGCATAGTATGTAATTGCAAGAGATAAATAATTGTCCCAAGATTAAAGAGCTAAGACTATTGTGCCACAAGATCAACTTCCATAGGTCTGAGCAAAACGAGCCTCCACAAGGTTTAAGTAACTGAGCCTCTACAATCAACGAACCTCCAAGATGTTTTCACACATCAAATCATAAGAACTTGGTCTTTGTGACAAGCCACACTTTTCAAGAGAAATGAATTCTCGAGCTTAGATTTACTGTCACAGATCTTCAAGGTTTTTATCACAACAGACCCGGGTCCTGTCCACCACAGTGAACTTGAATTTTTCTTTCACCTAGATCCCTTTCACATTTCTTGCTTCGTTGAAATGAAAAAGAAAAATGCACCCGAATGATCACACGTCATGTAGACCATTCTGAAATATTTCATCCACCCTCTGTGATCCCATACACGGATCTGTGATGGTGACGCACCCTCAGCGAAATTGCGAACCACACACTATCAGAAATCACGATGTCTCAGAAACCTCATCTACAGGTTGTCTGATATTGTTCACGCTCACTATAATTATTTGAACCAAAAATATGCGTTCACTATATTTTATCCAGAAATTACGTTTACCCATAGATATGCTTTTATCCGCAGGCTGTCCGAGATATGCATTGACAGTATTTCTTCATTTAATTTCACGAGATGTGAACATGTTTTCCTATTTTTTTATTCGCTTTTCTTGTATTTTCTTCTTTGCATCACTTATCCCTTTTTCCCAAAATCAAATCACATATATGTAAATAGAAATCGTGATTTTTTTTTATGTAGCCAACTAGTCGTTGGAATGGGGGGCGACATATTTTTTTGGTGAATATAATATATAATTTGTTCAACATAATGTAGTGGTGGATGTTTGCTGACGTGATTTGTGTGGGGACAATAACAGATTTCCATCTCGACCAATTCCATATTGACATCAATGACAACGTAGATTAACAACATGTTATGAAGTGGCAGAGCATATCAAAGAGTGATAAGGTGTGCTAGAGAGTGCTAATGAATGTTGAGGAGTGTTAGGGAGTACTAGGACAACACAAGGGAGAACTAGGTCAAAATGTATGGAAGTGAATGAATATGAGGGTGTTTCGGGGAGTGTTAATGAGTGTTAGTTGTCATGCCAAGGAGGGAGTGACAAGGTATGCTAAGCACAGGTAATGCATGCCAGGGAATATCAGGGAATGTCAAGAAGTGCTAGAGTGTGCTAGGTAGTTCCGGGGTGTGCTAACATATGCCAAATAGTGCCAAGGCATGCGAGGCGCTAAGACATGCTAGGATGTGTAAGGTGCCAGAGTATGCCAATATGCATCAAGGAGTTTCAAGGAAACAAAAGGAATAACCAAGCTAAAATGCAAGTAAATGAACACATAAGAGGGTTAATAAGTTAGGAATTTATCTTTTTCAAAAGGGGCATGCTAGGCACACTAATAATATGTTCCAATACATGCTAAGTGTCAATGTGTGCCAAGTGCTAATGTTTGTCAATGCAATATGCCAAGGTGTTCCAGGGCATGCTAGGGACTATAGGGCATGCCAACACATGATAGGGGACTGATATGCTATACTAGGTCACGTCAGCATGTGCTTGGGATGTTAGGATATTCCACACATAGGAAATATTTAAGTATAACTTGGTCTAGTATAGAGTTAGGTAAAGTGTGTTTCTTTACTATGTAGATTTTGTAACTTACAATCCGATGGTCATGATATGTAGTGATCTGACAGTTCATTCTCTCCTCGGTATTACCGACACTTGATCCGTGACTTAACACCCAATTGGTCCATGATCTCTATTTAAAGAGCATGGAGGGTCATTTGTAGGTTAACTGTTCATGAGAGAAGCTTATGTAAAATTTAATTCTTTTATTAATAAATTGTCTGAAGTGGCTGCGTTGGCTTAGGCCGTGGACTGTTTCCCTCTTTGAGGGTTTTAACCACGTCAAAATACTGGTGTATTGATCTGTGATCTGTGTGTGAGTGATGTCCTTTGGTGTTCTGTCTAAGGAACTTACCCTGTAAATTCCTACATGGGAAACCTACTCATGGCAATATTTTCTAGGTACAAATATGATCTAGGTACAAAGATGTTCCAAGACATGCAAGGTGCCAAGGAATGTTAGTGTACTATTCCAAAACTTGTTAAGGTGTGCAGTGAGTGTTGAGGAGTGCTAGGTCTTTCTCACTAATAGAATTGACAGGGCTTGATTATGTATTAAATAATATAGTTCCTACACACACTAGTGGAACTTTATTTAAAGGAAATTTGCTAGATAATAAACCTAATAGAGATTAATCATGTGTTGACTCATAGGAAAAATATATTCTTATGACTTGAGGGAAATGATACACACTAATTACTTCTTAACTATTTCACTGACTATTATAACCACTATGACCTTGGACACATAATTAAAAAGACTCCACAAAATTGGTCTTAAATCGTTATCTTTTGAGAAAAAATATAGTAACAGGTACATAGAGCCATCAAAAACTCATTGAAATGATCAATGATAATGAACATTTTTTTACCGTCATCAAAAGTAACCAAAACGAGCATTGGTGAGGGTCAATAAAGATCGTCACTAGAAGTGTTACCAAAGAGAGAATTAGTGATGGGCCTTTAACGATCCTCACCAAAAGTATCACCAAAGAGAGAATTAGTGATGTGCCTTTAATGACCCTCACCAAAAGTTTCATTGAAAATGGCTTTGGTGACAAACCCTAAAGGACCATCACTATATACACTTAAAACAACGATTTTTTGAAGACTATCACCATATGAGACATTGGCGATGGACCTTAAAGGTTCATCACATGCATGAAGTGATAGAAAAAAATCATTGGAATGATCAATGATGACGAACATTTATTGACCGTCACCAAAAGTAACCAAAAAGATCATTAGTGACGTTCAATAAAATATCATCACTAGAAGTGTCACCCAAGAGAGAATTAGTGATGGACCTTTAACAACCCTCACCAAAAGTGTCACCAAAGAGAGAATTAGTGGCAGGCCTCTAATGCCCCTCACCAAAAGTGTCATTGAAAATAGCTTTGGTGCCAAACCTTAAAGGACCATCACTATATACACTTACAACAACGATTTTTTAAAGACCGTCACCCTATGCGACATTGGTGACGGACCTTAAGGTCCGTCATAGGCATGACCCTCACCAATGACCTTTTTTCTTATAGTGTGGAGTTTGTAACTCGTTTATTCATTAAAAGTTGGGTGATAGAGTGGTTAGTATGTACAAAAGTTTGGTAACCAATAATGTAATTCCTAATTTTTTTTGATAACATTAATAACAACATGAAACTCTTTTTTTGCCACTTTATAATTTACCTTTGCAGGGGTCAAGGTTTTACTAGTATAGTAGATGGCATAAGGTTTATTTTCTTCCTATTGTATCAACACAACCCCAATGGTTGTAATAGGAGCACCAGTGGATATTTGAAGCAATAAACGACAGTGGTGTCTTCTTAAGATAAGAGTTCATGTTACACATCTTTCTAACTCCGAAAAATCATTGTTACAATTAGCAGTTGATACAAAATCTTTATCCTTTGTTAATAGGGACAACAATAGAAATTCAATATTAGAAAAAATTTCAATAAATTGTTTGTAATATCCTTCCTACCCAAAAACGCTACATACCTCCTTCTATATCTTAGGAGTGGGAATTCTTAAAATAACCTCAAATGTTTCTAGAACGACCTGTATACCTATAACAGAGAGATAGTTTCCTAAAAAAATGTCTTTAGTCATCATCATGTGATAATTTTCAGTAATGAGATGGAGGTGGGTCTATATACAATGTTCAATTAACTTTTCAAGGTTATTAAACGCTTCATCAAACGCATCCCCATAGGGCATAAAGTCATTCATAAATATTTCCAAATAGTAGTTGACCATAACATAAAATATTTTTAGCACTGTTCATTAGAAGGTTGTAAGTGCATTACAAAGTCCAAAACGTAGAACCCTATAGGAAAATGTACCCTAGGGGAAAGTGGAGGTAGCCTTGTCCTAATCCTCAAGGGTGATATGAATCTAATTATAGCCACTAAATCCATCCAAAAAAGACAACTTTTTTTTATCGTATATATTATCTAGGACCTGATCAATAAAAGGTAATGGGAATGGTCCTTTTGAGTGGCTTTGTTAAGATCCCTATAGTGAACACAGACTCTCCACTTTCAATTCTTGGGAACATAATCAATGGAGATACCCATTGACTATGAGGAGTTAAATATATGATGTTTGCATTTAAGATATTTTAAATTTCTTCCTTGACAACACCCTTCAAGGCTATATTCATTTTGTGTTAAGGTTGTCAGACAAGCCAAGATCCTTCCTTTCAATAGATATGATGAGTGCATAAAGTAGGATGGATAGCCTTTATGTCCTTATAGTCCCATGAAAATGTGTCTTTATTCTTTCTCAATAACTACACTAATCTCTCTTTTTGTGTAGGGGATAACTTAGAGTTAATATTTAAGGTCTTTACAAGCTTTAACTCTATTGGAATGCGCTTAAGACTAGAGGTCATAGGTATTTACTCTATGACAGGATAATTAAAAGTCGCTTCCTCATTGGATTTTTCTATTACAAAACTTAATAATTGATATGTCAATGGTGTAACAACATAAGGGTCATTAATGAAGTTGTTGATAATGTTGTCTACAGCCTCGTTTTTAAAATGTTAAGATTTTCGTACAATGAGTTATGGATGTGTATCAACTTCCTTTGGTTCAAACTCATATCATAAGGGATTCTCATTTTCCGAACTTAGTTTAGCTGGAGGGTAAAGAATAGGGTCCTTGGTAGTATTATCATTATATATGGTTACACACCTAGATCTACATCCAATAAAGGCATATGCAATGGCCATCCATGGCCTGCCTAAAATCAGAGGATGTACCCCTAGGTGCTTCTTAGGCTATAACACTACAAAATGTACGAGATAATTCCAATAATATACTAAAATAATAAAGTCCTCCAGTATTCCTTCAAGTTGAATCTTTGACTGATATGCCAATTCTAAGACAGGAGGTATTGGTCTTAAGTTGGTAAGCCCAAGTAGTCCAATAGATTCCTCGGTTATTATGTTAATTGTTACACCTAATCCAATTGAGTTATTTGAAAGAGGTTTTCCTCCAATACGAAAAACTATTGTTGGGTTCCCAGGATCTTCATATTTAGTGGGTATATTATCCCCTAACATTAGTTCTGATAATTTTCCAATTACATGTACAATAGGTGGATCCTAAGGTTTCCTACCTAGTTTTTTGATACATAATTCTCTAATTAGTATAAATTGGGACATCTTGGATCACTTGAAGTAAAATAATCCATACATTTAAGGTTTTTAACTCCTTCAAGAAGCTAGATTCAAACTGAGGAGAAATTTTGACTTTAATTAATCTTTCAGGATAAGGGGGATGTAAAGAAATCTCATTACAAATAGTTATTATAGGCCCCATAGTTGGGATAACGTCAATAGTTACAATGACATCAAAGGAATCATTGGATGTTACAATGGTATTAGCAATACCACTAGCTATTACAACATCATGAGTATCACCAACTGCTCCAACACTAGTAGTACCATCAGCTGTTATAGCTTGTGATTTTTTTAAAGGTCTTGTTATCACTCATAAATTTTCCCAATTATGGAAGGAAATAAATGAGGTAAACTCTAACCAATATTTTGAATTGAAAGTTATCCCCTTCAATTTGAAGGGGGATCCCTTCTATAACTCATTCAAAATGATTGGTTATGTACTTAACATAATGACTAGTTCTGTTGTAATAGGATTTCAAAAATGTGGTAGGGCTTAATAGATTTACATTGGGCATGGATTCAAACAAATTTCTTAAAAAGGAGGAAATTTAAAACCTTCATAGAGGCAGGGTAGTTGAGATACTTTGAAATTTAAAAATGTTGAGATGGAATGTAGAATAAGAAGACAATGGTATACTTATAAAAGCACAACAAGAATGAAATATGTTAAAGCATAAGTCAGAAAATTTGTGACAGAGTGATAATATAAACAAAGAATAGTAAATATGATTTCAATTTATTTACTCTTATCAGTCATAGAATAATAAACATATGACAATATAGAACAAAAACATAAACATTGAAACACATATCCAAACTCTCTCAACACAAGAATCATTCTTGCAAAATTAGTATTCCTTTATTAAACCTTTAGTAAATACATAGGGAATAATAAGTTTCTAATAAAAAACCCCAACCCTTTCTCATTTTTTAGTCTTTGTCCTTATAGAAAAGACAAACTAACTAAAAAGCCTTTTTTAGCAAAACCTAATTACAAATCTAAAAATACATGCATATAAAGCTTTCTAATCCTATCTTCATCTAAATATCATGCTATTTCTAGAGTCATGGTTGGAGATAAGGATCGACAAGTCCAATTTTTTGCGGTGGCATCCAAGTCAACAATGGTCAATGAGCTTTTTCCTCACGAAATACTGAAAAATATGTTCCAATTATCCCTTTCGAAAATCCAAAACTATGATACATATTAGAAAATCAAGAAAGTTTTTTATAAATGATTTCATTGTGGATAAAATATTCTTTTGGTTTCATCAAATTCATTATCATTTATCTAGAAAGCATGCCCTAAATTACTGTGTTGTATAGGAAAAACAAAGTTTAATCGGCGATTTCATTGATAGACTGACTATCAACATTTCCTTTCTGCCTATTTTTAGAATTCACCTACAGTGGGAATTTAAACATTTCTCTTATCAAATGTTACCAATTTAACAGAAAATTTACCAAACTTAGAAATCATAAATGAACTTACAAATTGAAATGAGTTTAATGGTGGATAAGGGAAATCATTCTGATTTGGAAAAATGATTACGATTTGTAGGTAACACGTTTTAACCCATGATTATTGAATGAACTTGTTGTGATGTTCAACAACCCCCCCACCACCCATTTATTTATTTAATAGTTAATATTCTATTAATAAATGGGGACCTCCAAGAAAAACTTAGCACTTAAGCGCTTTCTTTCTAAATTTTTAGAAATAAATAAAGATATCAAGTCAAATCCCTTTAAGGCTAGCAATTCTCGTTTTTATAGCATATCGTTGGACCAAGTGTGTCAAAGGTTAATTAACAACCATGATTCATGAACTGTGATAGGAGTGGTCAAATAAACTTAGGATATCATTAAACTTTCCATTTCAATCTAAGACATAAGTCATTTCTTGTAAAATGAAGCACCTATCGCAATCACATATCAGTTTTCACAAAATACCCAACTCATAAAGATTATTGTAATATGCGAACTGCGATATTGCGGTAGAGCAAGCCAATACTTATCGCATCATGACACTTTACTGAAAAGCCAATCTTGTGAACTGCAAAAGTTTGCGAAGTGCGATAGAACCCGAACCCGATAAAAACAAATGTTATAAACTATAAGTTAAGTTTGGTGCTTAGTAAAAAGGCACTTTATGAAGTAATTATTCATTTAGGAAAAGTACGCTCTAAAACAATGAAAATTATGCCGCTCATCTTGCATATCACAGAATTCTAAACAACTCCGGAAAAACACACAATTGAAAATGCGATGGTGCGATAATCTTATCGCAATCACATAATCGACATTTCACACTTTAAACTCACCACCTTAAATTTTTCCCTTTCCTGTTTGCGATGTGGTAGTTTAAATGAGTAATAAAGGCAATGATAAAAGATCTTAGTGTGTACTTAATAAGTTTAATGGCATTTATGTTAAGAGTAGTTCAATGTGATTTGATATCTTTTCATCTACATTTTGAATAAAAGCTCATTTTTTGCCACCTTTCGAGGTTAACTATATCATTTAATTCTCACTATCATTCTCTCTTTGTGCTTATCTGATAACTTCCATTGCTCCATTTTAGGAAACCTTCGCAGAAAACATTGTAAGAAAGAATGGCGAAGAATGGAAAGGCGACTGCATCTGAGAAATCAGACATGGTAGAACTTTTCTCCAATACCACATGCAGCAAGGATGAAGGAACCACGACATGGGAAGCCATGTATAATCTTTTAGAAGAAGAGAAGGCCATGCCACTGATAACAAAGGCCACCGATGATGCTCAGGAGTCACCTGGTGCCTCCTATTTTGAAACAATGTGTTCATGCTTGCACCGAATGGCTGTGAGACCAAAGATAATATCATACACAGATATGGTAAAATGGGTAATTGATGAGGTAGACATCTCAAGAAGAACTTTCCATAATAAAAGACAACAAGTCATGGGGTCTTCTCATCGGACAATCTATGACTAATATACCAGCTACCAGAGCCTTAAAAGCTCTATAACAAATAGTTCCTTGAGAATTTTTCCAAAGAGAACCCATTGGACGTTACACAGAATTGGAGGTCAATCGGAGGCAAACTTAAACGGGATAAAACTAGTATGTAATCAGTAGCATCCATCTCTCCCCCTCATAGCTTCATAATGACCATGATGTGTAGGTTATTCGGTAGATCTGATAGCACCAAATTTTCTATGGAGTGGCTCCCATTAATAAATGCAACAGTTAATGCAAAAATTATGAAATGGGGTCAGATTTTTTTAGACTATTTATCAAAGTCCATTATAGAATATAGAAAGAAGAGGTGTTTATTCAAGGATTTTTCCCCCTTTCTTTATGACTTCTTTTGTTATGGACACATTTTGATTTTTTTCTCAGTCTCTGAATATGGGATGGAAGTGGACTATACAGAACCCACCTCCCATCCATATATACCATAAAATTTTGTGGGAATCTCAATTCCACCCCAATTTTTATAAAATCTATTAGGGTGTTATGCTGCCTATTCATAAAGCCATTTTTGATAGGACAACCTCTAGGTTTTCTAAAGAGGTCAAAGTAGATATCTTTCTAGTGGCCAGATGGTTTGGAGAAGATACATTCACGTGCATTAGAGTTTTTGGGAGCATTTCTTCTCTGCATTTTCTCCCATATTATGTCCCAACAAGCTATTAGCTAGAGAAATAGATTACCAGACAACAGGGGAGCGTGGTTTAACCAGAGGAATAAAAGAATAGAAGAAAGTCATTTGGCAAACATTCTCATTACAATGTGGTGCTTTCACACAACATGATTATGGACATGCAGTAAAGGAAGAAGAGATTATTATGTCTCTGAAATTGGCTACAGTTCCTGGAAGGAAATCTGACCCAAATCACATTGCTAAGGAATTTACTACTTTGGTAAAAGTCTAGTACACCCATGAAGAGGATGCATTTGATGAACTCTTCCAACAAGGAGAAACATTTTCACAAGTTCTACATATGGCATCATTACTCTTGAACCTAGAAGATATTAATGCTTTCCATGTGTATAGGAATAAGAGATTGTTAAAGGTCCCATTGGACCTTTTGCAGATTGAACCAATAAGAAAGCCAAATCCTAGTGTAAGCTTGGAGGGAAGTTCTAAAGAAAATTTTGAAGAAGAAACACAAGAAAAGTTGACTCATGAGTCAGATCACTCAGAATGACAATCTCAAAATGGAGGAGAAAACACAAATAAAGAGTCTGAGAAAGACGCAACTAGAAGTACAGAGGAAATGGCTGAATAGGCCTTGGAAAATAAGTAAGCATATGTTGCTTCTACTTTAGCTCAGTTAGGTAAAGATCGAGTCATTGACCTGGAACGAGAATGGGAGAAATTCAATAAGAAGCTCCATACAGACACAAATCTTGACAAAATATCTGAACTGCAAACAACCAAGCAAACCTAGCATAAAGCAAATCCAGAAACAATAGGGGAAGTAGCTATAGGTGCTCAAGATATTGAGGTTATTCCTACTATTCCTACTTCCAAAATTGTCCTAAGAATTAAGGAGATACCTCCATTAGATATATTCTACAATCCTACTCATAAGGTTGTAGTTAAAAGACAAAGGAAGAAAAGGAAACTGGACACCACTGTTGTTACGACTCTAGAAAATGAACCAATGGATGTTATGTGGAAGGACATGCCTATAGACACGTTAGAGAATCTCACAAAGTTGTCACCATTCGTAGGAGATTATGCCACAAAAACCATCGGTAAGGCAACAGAAGTATGAATGCTGCTGAAGGAAAAGGAACAGAAAATTCTTCTACTCAAACAACAGTCTGCACAAAAAAAAACTAATCAGTAGGCAGAGCAACATGTAGCCCAACTTCGAAGGGAATTCAAGTAGATGAGAGTGCAGCACTAGGAGAGCTTATTAGAAAAGCATTCGTAAATTCTTCAAATGAAATATATGGTGGCTAAATTCAGAGATAACCTAGAAATTGATGAATTTATCAAAGAAGTAATCAGCCTCAATTCCCTATTAATGCAGCAAGAGGAAATATTCTGCCAGAAAATCTCGCAAATAAATCCTTACTACAATACTAGTGATAAATTGATGAACCAAGTCATTGATATGAGGTTTGAGTATGAACAAATCCACAAAAAGATTTATGAATTTATCACCTGGCAAGAATTATAGGATGGAAGAAAGGCCAACCTACCAAAATTGGAAGAGTCCCACAAAGATATTATATTTATAGATTGGGATTCTCGGTTGAAACAGGCATAAAGGCTAACAACGATAGCAAAAAAAGTAGCAAGCAACATAATAGAAGTCGTAAATGAAAAGCTCCATGGTGCCAACATTGTTAAGGAGTGTGTACCAGGTTTTCTAACAAATTTCAAACAACTAGAGAAACAATGGAAACAAACAGTGTAGGAAAAGGAAGAGGTAATTAAACAACTAAACAGGCTGAATTGGGAGACATACTGGCAGTTTCTAGTAAAACCACACATCCAGTGGATGACTCTCAAGTGTTTAACAATCTCTACACAATAGATGGTGCCAACATTGATAGATGTTATATTTGCTGGGTAGTTAAAATATACAATCAATGAGCTACCTCAGCTCAAGCCAATGATCGATATTTGCTACCTCAGAGATCAAGTTAGTAGATTAACTTAGTTCAAGTTCAAAGGAGCTAGTCATTAGTTTATTTTATTTTTTTGCCTGTTCTAAGGAAGGTTGTTTGAAACATCCTCAGATAATTCTGTAATAATATATTTTTAGGCAATCATTTAGTATTTAAACCCCTCTCATGCATTTAGAGAGGGGTCTAGAAATTTTATCAAAAACACTTTTCAAGACATTATACTTCTTACTTTTCAGAAGGTTTTGATGAAACAAATGGAACATGATCTATTTTTTCTTTGAATATCTAGCATGCTCTACTGAAATGCACTTTTGTACTCTTAAAATGTGTTGGATTGAATGAAATTGGGTCAATATTACTGAGGCACATGAGCAGGACTTATCATATATGGTAATTTTGTCGTATGATTATGTTTTATTTATGTATTAAGCAATACTTCTTCTTTTGATTGTTTTATGTATGAAATTTCAGAATTATGGTTCTGCATTATTGCACTTCTGTATGATGTTAACTCTGATTCCATTTTGAATACATGAATGATTTTTATATGCGATATATTTCTCGTAATTGTTTTTTCTACCTAGTTATCCAAAACAATTATCGTTAAATGATTTCATTTATTTTGGCAGTTGAATGATATTTATTACCAATTGCTGTAAGAAATCATTGTAGATCGCATATCGTATTTTATTTCCAGGTAAATTTATAGTTAGATAATGTAATATTAAGATATATGCATGTGTTTAAAACTTAGATTATATTACACTTAGTTGAATCATTTCCCATTACATATTGTATCATCCCATCAACATTATCAAATCAATTCTCTTTGGGAAACTGGTCTAATTGTCACCAGTTGGAGCCACTATACCAAACAAAAGAGGAGTTTCTTTCAAGGTTTGGACTAGGTGGTTATCCCCCATGTTGTTGCAAAAAAATTTGAGGCTTCTGTTAGCACGTAAATTTGCCTTAGGCTGAAGGAAGGCAAAATTCAGGGTAACCACAAACCACGCTCAGTTTGGTAGGTAGCCCTACCAGAATAGGAGAGGGTTCTCTCCCGGTCACACTCAGGAAAATAAACAATAGGGTCTGAGATGACTCAAAAATGGATATTGATTTTAGGCTAGGTAAATAAATATGATGGAGATGTTTGAAGAATAACTGAGTTTTCTGGGATGTGTGGGGCCAAGGAACAACATGAGCAGAGAATTTAACTCAAAGACGCAGGTTATTTCGTGAGACAAGATAGGCGAAAAGTCTAGCAATTAATTGTTTGAGAGTGTGAAAATGGCATAAATACATGAATCCTTTTCAACAGAAGAAAACATAGAACATGAAAACTATCCCAAGGCAGAGCAGTACACTGAATTCTACCTTTTGTTACTTAGAAAGCTTTCACTGGAAATGAATGTGAATGAAAATATGAAACATAAAGAAATACATATGAAACATAAAGAAGATACATTTGCTAAACTCACGCCACAGGAATCTCATGAACCAAAGCTGCAATATTTCATTAATTCTCTGTCAAAATGTACAGTGAGTGACTGAGTTTCTCTCCCACAGTTCCCAGAAATTCTAACCCTTTACAAAATGACTCTCCATACAATAAATAGGCTTCACCATGAGAAGGTCGATCAACCTAGGAAGTGAAGAGCCAACCATCAGCAGTTACATTCAGTTTTCTAATGAAGACCAATTAGAAAAAAGCAAATATGAGCATGGATTTTGTGGGTGGCTATTCACCTTCATTTGGTCACTTGGTGTTATAGACATTTTTGTGCCTTACAGCTCTAAGCATGAAATGTCCATAAACCAAGGGATCCTAAGTCCCTAAAAGTGTTGTTCCGACCCCTAGAGGAACAAGGTCAACAAATTACAGCTTCTCCTAGAAGTTCTCCACCAGAAACTGCTAAGAATCAGTCAAATCAGGATCATTTCAGCTGCTCCACTAGCTAGCTGCATTGCATAGCACCCAAGTACACTAGCTAGGTGCGTTGCAACGCACCTAAATGCACTACCAGGGTGCGTTGAGTAGGAAATGACAAATGGCAGTGTCATTCCGCGAGGTGGACAGACAATGGAAGCTTCCAGAATCTTCCCCAATGACACTTGCCTCACTGAGTTTGACCAAGGATGCGTAAGAGGCTCTCAGTCTCCAAGTGGAAGCAAGAACTGACAGAGAGAAGACACTAGTCAGATCATAAGCTGACTCATCGTCTTTGCATACATCTATATATGGATCCCTCATCCCAGAGATCCAGAAGGCTAGAATTTTGTACATTGCAGAGAATTGTTGTTGGTTTTGAGATAGATATCAGAGCATTGGGTGATTTATGCTTTGTTGGAGGTGAAAAGGGGACTCCTTTGCTGGGAGGTTGATGCTGGATCAGGAATCATCGGTTGTAACTCCTCTTGGATCTTCTTGTTATATCAATAAAACTATTTGAGTTTCTCCTACATGCTTGTGTATCATTGATGTTTGTTATATTTGCATGTTTAGCTTAAATCTGATCCTAAGCTATTTATGAATATAAATCCATGTCTTTCTGTAGTTTTCTTCTTCTATGATCTTACAGGAACTTGGTGAAGCTGGGCAAGTAAGAGAGCAGGTAGCTGGAAGCTATCAAAGAGGAGAGAGATTGGATCAAAGGACTAGCACAAGACACAGGTTGGTTCATCCTATTCCTCTTCGTTTATAGTTCATAAAGAAGAATACGAAAGTAGTTTTCCATGTTTGTTTCTAAGGTCACTGTCACACCTTAGTGGGATAGGGTCATTTTGAATAGACACTTTTCCCATTAACAAAATGGCGACTCCACTGGGGACCGTGTCTAGTTAGTTTGTTTGTGTTTCTCTTGTTGTTTGTTTCATAAACATAAAAGTAGCAATCGAACTGCATTTGCCATTATCAAATGCAAAGTAGACATTTACTACTTCAATCCATTCACTGGATTTGTTTATGATTTGAACAGTTGATTCACAAATGATCTGATTACCCTTTGTGATAGCTCTTAGACCTCCTTTAAATCTACCCTCTGATTATGCATTACTGATTGCTTTTACTCGGCCAAAAACCATAGATTAAACTGCAAACCGTGACCCAGAACCCGGATAGAATTCTTGTTTCTGCCCCAGCGAAGGCTCTATGAAGAGATTCTGCATTTCAATGCAGTTCCCGAGAGGGCTACCTGCGCTGCAATCCAGTTTCTCTGTGTAACTGGTGCGCTGATCAGCCTAAGTCTTGTGCAGCTGAGGTTCTTTTCTTCATTTTTCAGTTTTGTCTCTGATTTTTGTAGCCTGTGATCAGTGTGTGTGTCTATTTAAAAACCCCTTTTCTTTGCCTTAATTCCGCCTCCTTTGTACAAAAATACTGTAGATGTTTTTGTGTGTTTGTTACATCATTTACAGTTTTCCATTGAAAAAGTAGAATAGTCATACTGCGTCCTTTGATTTAGATCTGTCGTAAGTGTCGATTTTGATCTTAGGAGAAAGTTTATTTGTTGTTGACAGTCGATTATGATTTTACTTTTGCCTTTGGTTTGAATTTGTGACTTTCTAGTGTCAAAACGAGTACTTATTTCAAAATCATAAAGTGTCGTAATCATCTCTACCTTTTGATTTCGAAAAGAAGCTTGTTTGTGTTTGTCACTTGAAAGCAAATTCAAATTTGTACATCAACTTTCTTTTTAGGCATCAATATTAAGAAAGTGAAAACAAATACATGCACATGTGCATTTGCATATTGATAATCTATTTGGCTTGATTTAGGAAAAGTGCATTTACAGTGTGCTCTTTGCTCTTTGAGAAAAGATTGTGTCTTTCTTTTCCCCTTGTAGCTAGGATTTTCATTGCTGAAAAGAGATAAAAGTTTGCTTATCATATTTAGATTGCATTTTAGGAATTACATCTACATCTCATGGTGATCCCAAAAGGCAAACTTCTAAGAAAGATCAACTTAAAATATATTGAATGAATCTAACAACACTTTGGAACTTAACGCACAACATTTAGAGGTCTAGGCTAGAGACGTATTCCGTCATCGTAAAGCCTGGTAACTGTTGTCCTCACTGATGGTTGGGTGATTCCTCCACTTTGAGACGATAAGTGCCAGTACGGACTTGTGCTCCCACGTACCGTCGAGTATATATTGGGAGACCCCTATAGGCTTAAAACCTTTTATCCATAGGAGCCGTGTCGGCCGCCCTACTGATCGCAATGCACCGAACACAACATTCGAGAAGATTGACTGCCGTACCGTAAAAAGTATTCTGCAGTTTTGCGATTGGTTTGGTACTCCCTCTACCTAGATCTCTAGAGTAGTCCCTTTCGTTCCTTTTCAGACTCCTTAACGGAAAAGGTCCATCTGAGCACTTGTCACTTCAGGCTCATTAAAAATCGAAGGAGACTAGAGTCATCTTTTGTTTTTTCTAGACTCTTAAAAATTGAAAAAACAAGTTGTGTCAAAGCATCTAAAAATTTATTTTAAACGGAATATTCATACCCTTTTCCTACATTGATCTTAGGTTGAGAAAATGGAGTATACCAACTAAGGAATTCCCCTTGGTGGAAATCCTAGCCCCTTCTCCTCTTGGGGAGATGTTGGTGCATGCCATATGGCCACATTGTCGCTTCCAGGACTGACAATTGGCTTGCCAGTATCGCTCTTCTCAACCAACGTCATTCAGAACACCACCATTCTTGAACAATTGAATCAGCAATTAGACGAGTCTAGAGTTTCCCACCAACCTTCTACTTCCTCTAATTCTTCCTCTCCTCCTTCCTCTTCGCTTGATGGGGCTGGAAAAGCCAAAAGTCAAGTTCCTAAGGAGAAGAAGGAGAAGAAGAAGAAAGAGAAGAAGAAGAAGGAGCCAAAGGCGAATGGGGGAAAGCGAGTGTCGTCTAACGAAAATCCACACACTGCACTGACCAGGCCTAAATCGCCATGTGTCATTTGCAAAGGAGACCACTTTCACAGAGATTGTCGTTGCATCCCTCGGATATTAAGGGACTGGTCTCCTCGTTTGCACAATCCGGTGTCATCAACCTCTGATGATCATGTTGAAAGCACACCGTCAACTAGCGAAAGTGAAGCCCCAGGATAAAAAGAGAAAGCTAGATTTCCTTGTAAACTGTGCGAAGGCAATCATGTCGTCCACCATTGTCCCTTCTTAGATGAAGCGAAAAGAGTTTTGGATGATCATCCGGTTTCACCGTTACGACTTCCTCCTGGATATAAAAAACTCTTGCCGAGTCCGTCGCTAGTTGAGAATCCAGCTGGCCCGCTCAAGTGGTCGGCTGAAGCGCCTATCATTGAAGATAAACCATCTGAATCCATACCAGACGAAAGTCAAAAGGTCGAGGTGGCAGTTGACCCGGTCTTGCCTTCAGAGGTTTTATCTTCGGATGATACAGTCACTGAAGAGAACAAGGATGACACCGTCCAGATTCTCTTCATCAACACAGACTTCGACGAACATGGGGGCAATCTACCCATTCCCTTACCGCAGGAGGGAAGTTCGTCAGAGCCATACCCGGCTGTCTACTCGGTCCCACCTCCAAGCAACCTAGTTGTCTCCTTCGATTGGAATCAACTAGGCAGATCCTGTTTGCCAGCAAGTGTACCATTCCGAATTATCGTTCAAATATATAGAATGGTCATGGTTGGTACCATCATAGATGAGGGGGCTTCTGTGAGTATCCTTTCCTCTATTGCTTGGAAAGCACTTGGTTCGCCATCGCTTTTTCCTGAGATGAGAAATCTGACAGGCTTTGATAAAGGAACCAATCGACCTTTAGGGATCCTTCCCGATGTGCCCATAACATTGAGAGGGAAGACAGTTCAAATGAACGTAATGGTTGTTCAAGGAACCTTGGATTATAACCTACTCCTTGGACGAGACTATATTTATTGCATGGTTGCCATCGTCTCCTCACTCTTTAGAGTAATGTGTTTTCCGCACGAAGGAAGAGTGGTCAAGCTCGTGGACCAGCTTTCATTTCCTGGATCACGCATAGCAAATAGTCATATACCATCCCTAAATGGTCTCTTCACGCAAGAAATTTCTCAATCCCCAGTCCGTCCTCCCGATGAGCGCGATTAATTCGGAGGGATATGACTAAAACCCAGGGGGCATGCGTCCTCGTCTGCTTCGGTAGGAAAACTTCGGGTATAGGGTAGGTTTCCACGGGAGAATATGACTAGTCTGTACCCCATCCGTCGGTGGAAGAGGGGTTATTCTAGAATAAGATTCTCTTGTCAAAGTTATGTGAGTGGCGGGCATCGTCGCTCATGTTTATTTATCTCGGTAGACATCGCCGAAGAAGTGTTTTGTTTGCTGCACGAATAAGACAATCTTTGGTAACCTGTAAGAGGTAGGCCTCTCCTGATAGAACAAATGTTTTGTCTGCAAATTGAGGGGTAACCTTTAAACCATATTTTATACCTGGGGGCATGCAAACCTTTTAGAGTGCAAGCAAAGAGCGATTATTTATCTGTTTTTTGGATTAGTCGTTTCCTAACTTACATAAAGAAAGGATGTGGGGCAAAAATCCAAAAAATGCCATTTTTATGAGACATTCTTATCATATGACTGGATTAATCGAGCAGTTTTAGCACATAGTTCAAGCTTGTTAAAAAATAAACATAAGACATGAGCAAATGTTTCCACCCGCGTTTAAGCTCGTTAAAAAATGAACTATTCCCTGGTAAATAACCACCGTGAATGTAGCATTTCAGCCATTAAAGCCTTGGTCATGTTTGCACCATCACCTCCACTTTTCATTGGCTGATCATTCACCTCCATTTGATTGTTTACCCATTTTGAGGAACAGCTGCGAAGAGTGATTTCACTAGCCATCCTTGTGACACTGCCGTGATTGGAAAATTCCAAACCTTACCTGGAATCAGCTGCTACCCATTTTATCACTCGTTCCTCAAAAGACGAGTCTTCTTTAAGCTCTTTTCAACTGACTCGTAAAATATGAAAAGATTGCCGAGTTTTGGCCTTCCAGCTCGTTAAAGTGACCGGAAGTGCTATCCCTCCTTTATATTTTAATCTTTTTGGACCTGAAGGATTATTGCACAAAAAGATCGAGCGCTTTTTTTGTTCGGCTCGTTAAAACTATCGAAAATTCATCCCTTTTGTATTGTTTTATACTTTTTCGGACTTAAGGGATTAGATGACGAAAAAGGAATTTTGGAGTTACCTTTATGTACCTTTTCAGACTCTCTAAAAATGAAAAGGACCGAGTTATCTTTGTCGTTAAACTCGTTAAAAAGATTAATAGCGACAAACTTGTCTTTAGACGAGAATGAGTTTCACTATCGCTAGGCTCATTAAAACATAGCGATGGGTTTGCCCGAAGGGAAAAGTATAGAACAAGCATATGTTATCCTCCTCAAGCTTGACAAAAACAAAGAGGTACTGGTCAGTAATGACTGGGGAAAAATTGGGAAGAAAACTCAAAAAATCTTTATTGGTAGCAAGTCGCTCTTGAACATGACACTTCCACTCCGTGCCTGAGTCGGGTTGGGTTGTTTCATTCACCGGTCACATCACCATGGTCACGCCATACCATCCACATTTGGGGTAAATGCTACCAATCCATCACATAAGTGTCGCCAACATGTTCAAGAGAAGTCATCCAGAGAAGTCACCCGTGTCCCATCCACTACCATACATTATACTTCATTCTTTCATGACCGCCATCCTGAACCATATATCATCAGATCGTTTTCACCTCCATCAAAATCATTTGCTCCGTTCCGTGTCATTGATGTGGGATTCATTAAGGCCCTCCTTTGACGGATCGCTTCTTGTCGACACCAGCTCATTATCCAAGAAGTTGATCTAGGAACACCCCATTCAGTACTTTGAAGCTTGCATGCCTCAATGGCAAGTTTCTCACTTCCGGCGACAGTTATACATCAATGACCTTCAACCGAAAGATTTTGCGTGGTGTTCGACGCCAAGTCCTTTATTCACACCACGTGAATTGTACTGCAGTACCTTGAGGGTCATCATCATTATCGGTCATTCCTCTCGCGCTTGTTAACAGTTTACATCATTGACTGGTAATCAAACGATGTCTTTCCATGTTCGACTTCAAAACATTTCTCACATGGATCGACTTGTACTTCGAGTGAAGATCGGATGAGATTGAAGACCCCAGATCTAGTTTCATCCATCCGGGCTGCGATATATATTCAGGAAAATAAAGACATTGAAATGTACAGCACTACAGCACAGATAATCATCCTACCAAAAGGATGATGGCTCTATCAGAATCATCAGTCTACCATCAGACGATTATCTGTCTTATGTACATGAAAATGAATTTATAAAGCTGAGCATGGGAATGCCCGCCTCAGCTAGATCATGAAAACAGTATGAAGATAATGTATTGTATTGTATCTTATTACAGGTCTCCTCCCAGCATTGAAAGAACTTCGGATCCTCCTAATAAAGCATTTCAGCCGATAAATGGCCTCATACTTTAGGGGGCAACTGTTATAGACATTTTTGTGCCTTACAGCTCTAATCATGAAATGTCCATAAACCAAGGGATCCTAAGTCCCTAAAAGTGTTGTTCCGACCCCTAGAGGAACAAGGTCAACAAATTACAGCTTCTCCCAGAAGTTCTCCACCAGAAACTGCTCAGAATAAGTCAAATCAGGATCATTTCAGCTGCTCCACTAGCTAGCTGCATTGCATAGCACCCAAGTACACTAGCTAGGTGTGTTGAGCGGGAAATGAAAAATGGCAGTGTCATTTCGCGAGGTGGACAGACAATGGAAGCTTCCAGAATCTTCCCCAATGACACTTGCCTCACTGAGTTCGACCAAGGATGAGTAAGAGGCTCTCAGTCTCCAAGTGGAAGCAAGAACTGACAGAGAGAAGACACTAGTCAGATCATAACCTGACTCATCGTCTTTGCATACATCTATATATGGATCCCTCATCCCAGAGATCCAGAAGGCTAGAATTTTGTACATTGCAGAGAATTGTTGTTGGTTTTGAGATAGATATCAAGTGATTTATGCTTTGTTGGAGGTGAAGAGGGGACTCCTTTGCTGGGAGGTTGATGCTGGATCAGGAATCATCGGTTGTAACTCCTCTTGGATCTTCTTGTTATATCAATAAAACTATTTGAGTTTCTCCTACATGGTTGTGTATCATTTATGTTTGTTATATTTGCATGTTTAGCTTAAATCTGATCCTAAGCTATTTATGAATATAAATCCATGTCTTTGTGTAGTTTTCTTCTTCTGTGATCTTACAGGAACTTGGTGAAGCTGGGCAAGTAAGAGTGCAGGTAGCTGGAAGATGTCAAAGAGGAGAGAGATTGGATAAAAGGACTAGCGCAAGACACAAGTTGGTTCATCCTATTCCTATTCATTTACAGTTCATAAAGAAGAATACGAAAGTAGTTTTCCCTGTTTGTTTCTAAGGTCGCTGTCACACCTTAGTGGGATAGGGTCGTTCTGAATAGACACTTTTCCCGTTAACACTTGGATAGAAGCCAAATATTTTTTTTAAACTTTGCCTCTAATGCCGAGAAAAACTTATTACAAATGAGTGGGCCCACTTGGAAAAAATTTCGAATCGAAATTTCGCGAAGCGGGCACGATTTTGGCCTTTGGGGGTCTGTGCGTCGCACCAAAAACTGTATGTGTCATGCTACTTTGGAGTTGGTTTTGGGGCCCTTTCTGAAGTCCAAATTGAGCTCACGTGTTCTTTTTGGAAATCCCTACCTGTCTACTCTCCAACCCAAGTGGAATTTCTGAATTTGGTGCCCATTTGCCCCTCCAAAACTGCAATATCCAAAGACTGCTTCCTGTGTGTCAAAATAGGGGCAGAGAGGTCATTTTTTTGTTGTTTTTGACCTCCTGAGGACTCAAAACTAGCCCAAACTTCTGGGAAATGCACCAACAATTATGAGTTTCCATGGAAAATCCAAAAATGCAAACCTTTTGTCATTTGGAGCTCCCTATTGTAAGCGCGCGCCACGTGGCGCGACGCACAGGGAGAAAAACCCTGTTTTTTGCACAAAAATTTCCAAAAACACCAATAATGGAGCTTCCTTATCAAGTGTTATGCTGGGCCAAAGATGCTTCAGCCAATATTTGAAGTCGATCGAGCTCCCTTTGCCTCTTTTGCTTCTTGATTGCCTTCCTCAATTTCGCCTTCAAATTCCTGATTCGGGCCTTGCACACTTTGTTTCGCGCCATGTAGTGGAAAGCCATGTGTCTTAGCAGTGCTTGGTCCTTGTCAGCCTTGTCCAACAGCCTCTCTAAGTGCATGTTAACTCTCTTGAGATTGGCCTCTCGATCCTCATTAATCTCTTGCTCCAATAACGTGAGCTCAACTCTTCTCCTTTGTGCAGCTTGGTGATGGTCACGAATGTTTTGTAGCTCCATGATCTCTTGCTGATCCTCCAGCTGTTTGTTCCTCTGCTCAAGATATTTCATGTTCCATTTGGCTTTTTCCAAATCAAGGGACAAGGCTTGAATCTCTACTTGCTGCTCCTAGATGATCTCTTTAAGATGTGCACTCGTCGGTTCTATATTTGTATCATCATCATGAAGGAGAACGAATTCGGTCTCTCATTCACCTGATGGCTCACCTAAAGGCCCCTCATCCTGCATTGGCTCCTTGCCTTTGTCTTGTTCCCGTGATGTTGATGGAGGAAGTGAGGCCCCATCCACCCCGGGTGGAGATAACACTCATTTTTCCACTGCAAACAAATGTCTGGTGCCTTTCTGATATGTGATGAAAACCGGAACACTAGCAGTCTCATGGTGTTCATACCGATGAGAAGGTTCACCCTCATGCTTAACCTCTGTCACTCTCCGTGAAGCTCTGAAGAAATCACGCGAGATGAAATCATCCCAAGTGATGCCCTGCAATCCAAGCTAATGAACCACCAAAATATTGATAAGAGAAAAATGATAGACACTGTTAAGTTGCTGCTGAGGTGTTTTGTGTTGTATAAAGGTAGTCATCCTCTCTATGTTCCGGAAAATGAAATACGGAATGTTCATCATCCGTACCCTGGTGAAATGCATGAGCAACCTGATGTGATAAGAAGAAAGACGAGAGAATCGCCCCTCACAGCTGAAATATTTCATAATCAATGTCGTTAGTGGAGCATATTCGTATTTCAGATACTGGAATGGAAACACTCTCTTGAGATGCCTTAAGAAACTGGTTTTGATGTATGGCTCATAATGCTCCCGGTCAATATTCTTTTTCTTGTTCCATGGTTCACCAATGTTCGGTATTCCGGTTACCAATGAGACGGATTTTGGTGTAAGTGTGAAGGTGACACCCGCGAAGATAGCTTGATCTCCATGCAGGTGCAACACAAAAAGACGAGCCAACTCATGATGAAATTGTATACTTGCCACCTTTTGACAAAAATCATAGCATGACTGATGCTGAAAACATGACATAGCAAGAGGGCAAGCCTGCAATTCTGTAAGGGTGGTCGGTTCCTCTCTAACATGCCTGCCACTTTTATGAGGCCTTCACGTTTCCTATTCTTCCAAAGGGGAGTCACTTTGGGTTTCTACCTCATAGTCCGACGAATGCTCAGATGCCATGACTTTTGGACAAACTACCTCAAAGACAAAATGGCTGCTATGTATAAACTGTGCTTGCACTGCTTTTTTGGATTCTTCCACCAAGGGAAAAAAACAAATGCAACAGGGACTATTAGGGATTGTTAGGAAGGGGAAACAATATTGAGGAATGGGAATAATTGGGAGAAATTAAATAGGGAAATATGGGATAGGGTTTGAGGGTTTGATGCATGGGAATAGTGTTTAGAGTTTGGGATTTGTTGATAGGTTTTGTTGTGTGGGGTTGGAGGATTTAGGATAGAGTATGTAGGGGAAAGGAGTAATGAATTTAGGTGATAGGGATTTAGGGATTAGTGAAAATAAGGGAACAATGGGAGGGAGACAAAATCTTGGTGGCAAAAACAGTGAATTGTAAACCTGGCTGCAATTGGCTTGAGGATCCTTTAGAAGTAGGTTTTGAAAATTTTTATTGCAACCACTATCACCCATAAACCACCATCTTTTACCATAAAATTTGATGCAATGGCAAGATAGCAAGCCTACCTGGAAAATCTAGGCAAAGCATTAGCAATTTGGCGAAGTTTCCAACAGTTTTCGGGCTTGAGGCTATATGCGCCACGCTCAAAACCTAGTGCGCCGCGTTCTCTATGTGCGTCGTGCCCGTTAGAATTTACACTGGGCGGAAATCCCCAGTGCGCCACGCGCTCTGTGTGCACCACGCCGCCTGTTATATGCGCCGCGCCAGTTAGCTGTGGGCCAGTTCTCTCCAAAACACACACTGCTCTCACAAATTCGCCTTGAAACATTTTTCTCCAACCTTGGCATGCAAAATGACTTTCATCTTCATTGGAAAAACTTTATATAGACATCAATTTGATTTTTGTCTCTTCAAAAACCCACTTTGTAATGTTTTGCAATTGACACTTTTCACAATTAATAGAACTTTGACCTTTTTGTTTCCTCCTTGATTTTTGGTTGAAATAATGAATTTCTTGGAAATTTTTTGCAGGGATAACTGACATGGAATTTGGAAAAGGAGACCAGGGTTGTGCTTGGAGAAATCCACTGAGAAACTTTTGAAATTTTTTACAAATGACAAACTGTTGACTTTTCTTCAAAACAAAGTTTTGAAGAACAGTCGTATTCTATCAACATGACGATGAAAATCTTTGAATCAAAACTTTATAAGAGCCTCCCTCTGGCCTTACTGGCTTTATTGGACTTTGTTTGAAGACCAAATGACCAATCCCTAGACTTAATGACCGAAATGACTCCTGCTCATTCAAAGATCAAACATTGACTGTCATGGACTTTAATACACATTGGTGAAAAGACCTAAGCCAGCAGGTGCAAGACATGAGGGGAATGAATGGTAAGGCCCTTCCGTCAGGTTATGGCATGCCCCTAGTAGAATGCAGCTGAGTGAATGGAGCGAGACACCTAAAAATGAAATGCAGAAAGATTTTTGATCCCTGACGGAGGACTGACAAGACTGACTCTAACAGCTTCAATAGACAATGATGGCGGAGCATAAATTTATGATTTAATTTCACAGTTACCCATGGCACACTTGCACACCTTATCATTGACACTGATGTGGTCAATGTAATTCCAAATTGTAAAATTTAAAATTGTTTTTGGCTCTGACAATTAGTTTGTAAATTTTATCGGAAACGTTGATAAGGCTGTTGTCAGTGAATTTCTTCATAAAACATCATGAGAACACTTAAGGCAATGATAGATCAACTATTAGTGATTTCCCTATTTATTACAACTAAAATGCTGACACTGAAATTGTCATTTTTTTTGAATTTTTTTAAAAATAGAGTTAATATGATAACAACTGGCTTCACAGGGATGCTTTCGATCATGGATGGCGGCAAGAACCCCATATACCAGAAGCCTGATCCATTGGGCTGATCGCAACTCAACAACTGCAACTTGCAACCTGCACATATTTTGTAACTGAATACCACACACTGCTTACTGCAAACTGAAAACTGAAATTGAAAACCTCATTGCTGAAAAAATAAACTCAAATTCATGCTTGCCCCAACAAGGTTATTTCAAAAAACTCCCTACTCTAAATTGCTGAAAGAATTATTGAATCAAATAATACAAAAATTCTAATGCAACCAGTCAAGTAGCTACTCAAATAATGTAGCTCCTTGATTGTGTTTTTTTCCTTGCTCCACATCAGTAGATTGTCCTTTCTTAGTCTTATCTTTAGTAG
Organism: Pinus tabuliformis; assembly: GCA_031772625.1. Classification (NCBI taxonomy): domain Eukaryota; kingdom Viridiplantae; phylum Streptophyta; class Pinopsida; order Pinales; family Pinaceae; genus Pinus; species Pinus tabuliformis. The sequence continues at coordinate 460,640,337 of CM062815.1, forward strand.
GCATAAAATCATCACTCTTCACTTTACTCCATTCTTACAACTTATTTAAAAATTTGAAAATAAATTCATTATTAATAAAATATGAAAACTTGGGCCTGCTTATTGACTCTAAAAAGACTACAAAAGGATCTTCAAATGCTTGCAAATTGAACTCACAACAATGTAAAAGGTTGTCACTTTAATGTGTACTCCTTTCAAGTGCATATTCTCTTCCATGCATCTCAATTTGATGGTTGTCATAAAGAGGCTAAAAATATTCATATGACAGCCGCAATGGAATGCTTTCTGATAAAGAAAATATCGTTGGAACTACTTTTGAGAATTAACATCCTTACAATCATCATTTTTAAAATCTCTATAATTTAATGGATGTGAATCTTAATTGACAAAATATCCATAAATAAAGCCATCGTATCATGAAAAGCATGAAAATATTCCTGCTGATCCATAATGTTGTCATTTTTTCCCAGTAAACCTATGTTATTTTGCATCGGTTCACATTCGTATGCTTAATTTATGTTTCTAAATTTCTCTTTTAGCAACTTGAATGAAGAAAAGCATAAAGACAAAGAGTTAACCTCATCTAATTGATCACTCTCTTTATGTCCAATGTTGTAACTATGATATATAGGTTGAGTGCTTTCATTAGACTGCTGAAAATGAACATTCTTTTTATGAAGGAAATATAATTGGTTATTCATGAAAGTCATCATCATAATCATCATATTTATCATAAGGAAAATCAAAATTTGGAGCAGCAACTTGCTTTTGAAAAAGATTATTATTGCTCTATGTAAAAACAAAATTGTTGAGACTTTCAAGAAAATGTATGATATTATTAGTCCTCTGATCATAATGAAATGGATCAAGATTTAGAACAAGTATCTTTTAAACATGCTCAATCTCTTGTTCATCCACATTTGTTTCATCTAGGACCTATTTTGGGAGTTTCTCACATGCTTTAAGATTCTCATCTATTTCCTAAGCATCAATAGACCTTTGTTGTAAGGTCACAAATCTCATGTTGATGAGACGGCAAGAAAAATCTGAATGAAAGGATGTTGCATAATGCAACATGGCAATAGATTCAGGAGGTTGAATGTCTCTAAGCATATTGTGATAAACACTGAAAAAATTCCTATTGAACATAAATACAATTTCATCCCTTTGTTTCTTTATGCCACAAAACTCTGAAAAGTGTTGATTCTTGTATTTCCTTTTGCCCAAAAATTTCAGAAAAATATCACTTATTTCCTCCCATGATCCGACTGATTCAGGGTCTAAATGGCTGAACCATTCTTTAGCATCCCCTTGTAATGATTGAAAAAAAATTCTCAAGTAAACATCATCATGCTCAACTTAAAAAGGATCTATAAAATGCTTGAAGGAGTGAATTTGTTTTTAAACTGCAAAGTTGTCAGGTTCCCCATCAAACTTGGGAAGGTATTTATAATGTTTTGGAGGGAAATCATGGAAGGTATTTGGAAATATTAAGGGTCTATAACTCTTTTTAATATTGAAATGTATAATATTAGATACAAGAGATGTAATATCATCCTTGATCACATGAGGTTCACAACCATGGACACCATATGGCTCAAATGAAAAAACTTGGTTAAGATCAACAATGCAAGAAGGAAGGTATATCTATATCTTTTAAAGAAAGATATAGATGTGTATATCTATGGTCTACATTTGAATACAGTAAGCCACAGAAAATTCTTTTGATATGCTTAGGAAAGGACAAGAAGTACTTGAAAAAAAATAATATTACATCTAGTGAGCACCAGTATTGTAGCAAGAATGTTGCAACTCCTGGGCTTCCAACTTTACTTTTATCAACCTGGTAGTTCGTAACAAACTTGCAAGCATCAGTGCAGGTTGTCACTTGGTCAGCTAGCATGAGATCACTAAGAGCTGAAGCCAACTTCTATATAATTCAAAGGAATCTCTATGTGTGATGAAAGGAAAGAAAGATTACTCTACAGATACTATTCTAACTGCAGAAAGGAGAAAGACTGGAATGTGAAGAAAAACCTAGTAAGCCCTAATTAACAAGCTAATTCTACTTTTTCCAAAAACATTATGAAAACCATGAAAGGAATGCCATTACCTACTCAAGGAAGTAAACAACATCTAACCATGCTATTTCTAGAATTAAATAAGCGAAAAACATATTTTTGGATTTTTATGGGGTTTTATGTGAATTTAACATGTATCTAATTTATTGTGTGTGAGTGTGGCAGCAAACAGGTGGTGTTAGAGGGAAATTTTGGAGCTTAGGAGGATGTAGGATGGTGTGGATGCATCATAGGAGATCTTAGGTGGCCTTCTGGAGGATTTTCCGACACTTGGCCTTCAAAAAAAATCCTATAGGAAAAACTACAGTAGGACACAAGAAAACTACACGAGGAAAACAAGAAAACTACAGGAGGCCTACAGGAGGAGGCCAAGAGAAATTTTTGCTGTTTTAAGGGTGTGATAGTGGGTGAAAAAGGTGGATTAAGGTTAGAATGAGATGTTAGGGAACCTAAGATCTACCATGAATCACCAAGAGAGAGAAAGATGATTGGGTTTGCTCAAGGAGAGAGGAAGAAGTTCTATGAATAATGAAGAAAACTAGGGAAGAATTGAGGTGAGATTTGGGAGACCTATATGGCATGGATCAGATGGAGGGTGTGATTTCTGGTAAGCTAGCCTACTGTTGGAAGAGATATGCTACATAGAAATTGATAGTCAACCAAGAAAATCAAGCAACCAATGAAATGAGTGCATCCTATGAAAACAAAGTTTTGCATTAGAATGACCTAAACTATGATGTATAGAAGGAAATGTTGGGAAATGTTGTAAGAAAGGAAAGCATGAAAAAGGAATATTTCCAATCAGGAAGTGAACATGAGAAAGAATATCTAAAGAAAAATAAAACTGGACTATCAACCTAGTAGAGAGATGCAAACACTAGAAGTCCTAGGAATGAGGAAAATCTGTGTTTTGGGGGTAGCAAGAGAGTCTTTGCCTAAAATCATGGTCCCAAAGGGAGGAAGAGAGGCCAAGGCACTACTACTATCCTTTTGAATCTTCCCTAATCACTGCTTATCCTACTACAAAAATCACAAATGGAAGCAAACTACTAAATCATCAAAAGCAACCTATTCTTAACCATAAGATAAATACATCTAATAACAAACTAATCTACAAATTGAAGTAAAGCATACAAATACAAGTAAAAAGAAGCTAGGTTTCTTGGATTGGGCCCTAACCCAAGAGATTTAGTCCTCTGAGGTAACTCAGTGCTAGCTCAAAAAGGATTCCATCTTCATTATAAAAAAATAGTAAGATTACATAAAACTGTCATGAAATAGTAAGCTCGAAATTTGAGCAGAGTTTACATAAGAAAAAAGTTGACCCTAGTGAGGCCTTAGGCCTCTTTACTTATACATCTGAAGGTAGCAATAGATTCCTTAAAATCAGGGAGTCTTGGCTTCCAAAGCTTGAGATAACTATCAATCATCTTCCACTTGCTCGGCTTCCTTCAAGTGCATGATTCAGCTGCTTGTACTCTGAGATGAATGAAGGGGAATTCGAAGTGAGGAGTAGTAAATGAGGGGGATTCCCTCCTATAAGTCCTCTACTCTATCTACTTCGAGTTATTGCTGTAGTTTGACCACTAGATCCTTGACTTTGACCTCGAAATCCATCAATAATCTGCATTAAATACATGTTAGACCACATGGCATAATAACTAACTCAACTCACATTATAAGCTAAGAGAATCATACAATAAGCTAAGAGAATGGTTGATTTGACTAGGTTAGGAGGTAAAGTGAGCCCATATAATTACCCATTTATGAGGCTCATCATCACCCCCTACTGAAAGTGTTGCTCATCCTCTGACCAACCTAGCTAATCTCTTAGTCTTTCATGGCCCTGGTGGCCTCCCTAAAATTCCAGGCTTCTGAGGTGGTCTACTCATGTTCTCCATAAAATCCTACCTTTCTGTCGATGTCCTTGCACTGCTCCTTCTCCTCTTCTTCTCTTCTACCTTCCAACATGCCTAATATGAGTGGAGGACTCAGTTTGAGGCCAATCCAGTTGACCTTCAGCCTTTGCATGGAGTGCTTGTACATTGGCACTCTTTTCAATGCCTCCCTCATCCTCATGGGGGAATGGTATTCTTTGATCTGCAAGTTGTGGGGTAGGGTGTTTCATCTTCCCGTGCATGCATGAACATAGTCATCCCCAAGTAGCCTAAGCATATATTCAAATTTTGCAATGGCTTGTTCCTGATTAGCTAGATATTTAGGGGTGATCTAATTGTCATTGGCAAGCAGGTTGTGTGTGTTGATGAGTGCCATAGGATCTGATGGCTCAACTCTTATCATCAATGGTTCATTCTTCTCTTTTATTAACAATATTTTCATTTCTGCTACCCTCAATTCTTCATGGTTCATCCATGATGCCATCACCATTAATTGCAGATCCCCTAGCTTGGCATTGGGGTCCCACACATTCAGGTCTGTGAAGGCCATGTTGTGTAGATAGAACTTTGCCATCTTTGCTTTGTCCTCAGAGGTGCTTTGGTCACACAAATCCATGAACTATTTGTAGTCTTGGAAAGGAATTGTGCCTCTTTGTGCCAAAGTTTTTATTTGGAATTGAAGCCATTAATATTTCAAATATAGGCCATAAGATTTGGTTGGTGTTCTGCATTGTAATGCTTCTATGGATAAGTTGGCCATGTATGCCAAATGAGTCTCTTTCACTTGCAGCTGCCTCCTTAGTAATTCATTTTCATTCTCAAGGTGGCCTCTTGTAATGGCTTCTCTATCTATGAGAGCACTCAATTCCCTACCCATTTCCCTGAGTTTTTCTTCCATGTGGCCAATATCCTCAACTCCTTTGGACTTGGCTATCTGCATCCACCTATGTGTTCTTACTCTCTCTTTTTCCAATTCGAAAAATAGTGGAATTGCAAATTTCTATGGGATTATTTTGCGTCCCTCAAGTAGTCTATAATAGAAGTCAAGATCAAGCTAGGGGTCAGGTTCTTGTAGCTCTTGTGCTTCCTCTTTCACTTCTGGCTGTCCTCCTATCTTTTCATCAAGTTTTTGTGTCTCCTGTAGTTTGGACAATGTCTCCTATAGGACTGTTTTAGCCTCATGTAGGTATGGTTTGGGGTCCTATAGAATTGCCTTTCCCTTCCATGTAGAAGATCTTGTAGTCCTCCTTTCATAGGTTATGGGTGTCTTGGAAGGAAATTCTTTCATCTTAGTAAATCGTGAATCTTCAATGTTAATGGGAGTCTTTGATGAGGGCTGAGGTTTGCCTATTTTAATTCTGGTACTCTTCCTTTCCCTAAAATACATGGAGGTTTTTCTTTTCCTTTTCTGCTTCTGCTTGACTGGTGTACCGAGGGCAGTGAGGGAAACTACTGCTTCTCTTTCCAAAGTTTCAGGGGGCTCTTCTCTTTGCTCTGCCCTCTCTGCCTCCTTTTCTCCCTCTTCTATTTCTTTTTCCTCCTCTTGCTCTGTCTCTTTTTCTCTCTCCCGTTTTGTCTCTTCAACTCTCCCCTCCTCTATTTCTTTCCTTTCCTCCTTCCTCTCTTGCTCTGCTATGTCACCACTGGCTTCATCTTCTCCAACTTGCTATTCTCCCTCCTTACAAACAGCAAGACTAACATCATAGGTTAATGCCTTGATGTCATCCTCAACTATCATATTTATGAAAACTTCCCATGCTATAGGGATTGTAAGGGTATGGAGGGATTCCTCTACTAGGATCTATATTAGGCCATGGTGAGATAGCTACTATGAATTTCCTTCTTTTACCTTGGTGTTGGAGTCAATGAGGGCCTGAAGGAGAAAGTAAGGGATACTGAGCTTTTCATGTGCTGGGGTATCCATGCCATACCTCAATTCTTGAAGGATTCTAAAATGATATCCATAAACAATGTTGTGCCTCCCCTCACAAGAAATATATTTGATAACTTGGTAGCTAACCTCATCCCAGGGATATGGTAAACTAGCCCTCCTAACTCCATTTTTGTCTTCAACAGGGGTTTCATTATCTTGGAAAAATTTCCTCTTGGCAGCCTGGCCAATTGGTTTCTCATTTTTACTCCAAGGCAACCCAAGAGGAAGGGTTGTGACCCTATTGATGAATTTAAGGGTTATTTAAATGGAGAGGCCTCTAATGGTTATAGTAGAATGAGTTCTCGTGTGAGGGACCAAAGAGAGCGAAAATTCATGGGCAATTTTATCATTAAACCCTCTAAACGTCTCAAAGAAATTCATCCAGTTTGCCCTTGTAAACATTTCCACCACTTGAGGATGTGCATGGAGTCTAGTGGAGTTAGTGGGCTCTTTTCTCATAAACTCCCCTGTCCTACTACTTGTACTTCTTTTGAAAAACCAAATATGTAGGTGGAGATAAAGAATTTTGAGTGAAATAGAAAAAGAGAAGGGACTGTGTTTTTTTTTTAAACATAATTTTTTTTCTTTATTTATTTATTTATGTTTTTCTACCCTCTAAAAGACTCATTTAATCTTCAATTTGAGACCAACTCTTTCACATTTTGATATTCAATAGAGGTAATTCATGAACCCTACCTCTTTGTACTAAAATTCAAGCCAAATATCATGTTTCCTCCCTTCAAAATGACTCACTGCCCCTCCTGTAGATTTCCTGTAGGTGCTCTTGTAAAAAATTTCGAGAGTAAAAATATGGAGGAAATTGATGGAGGATGGTGGATACGAGGCTGTAGGGGTATAAGAAGACTACAATGTGGCTAAGTTATGAGGAAAAACTGAAGAAAATGTGGTGAGAATGCACAGGGAGGAGTGCTCATTACCTATTATGGCTGCTTTCGGTTATGAGTGCTGAGCTGCCAAGGTGTACGTTGCCCCGATTAGGACCGTTGTTTCCCACCTACTTGGTCATCATGACCCCCCTCATAATCATCACCTCATTACTACATCAGAGTTAACTCTTCCTCCCACAACATGTCCTTTGCATCTTTTGCTTGAGTTGAATGTGTGCACGTGTGGGTGGTATCTTGGTTAAGTTGAGTCAACTAAATGAAGGTGGCCAAGTTAACTTGCCACCTTTCCCTCTTCCAATTTCAACCATCGCATTGCCTTCATATTATTCCTAACTACACAAATGAAAATAGAGGAGTGACTCAGCTACTTACCTGTAATCCAAGTGCATTTGCTGCCATCGACTGTGAGGTGCTTCGGCTTTCTCTGCTGAATGCCTTCATTTTCCTTCATGCATGTTGTCTCTGCTTGCTGATGTGTTGTTGTGTGTTTTTACAGGTTCTTATTTTGTTAGAGCTGTGCTACATGTGCCTTTCCAACCTTTAGATCTGCTATCCCTTGGTGCTAGTGCTGGACTTCTATGGGATCAGCTACTACAGGAATTCCTACAAGAGCTCCTGTAGCTGCTTATCCCCTTGAAACTTCATCTATTTCCCTATGCTTGGAACTCAAGAATGATGCCAGAGGTGGATATGAATGATGGAGGGATAGTAGGTAAGCTTCAGGTAAAGTTAATGGCTCCCTTTCCTCTTTTTTGTTTTTTCAAAACTGAAAAACTATTTTTCTGTGTTTTTTGTTAGAAAGGAAAAAAATAATAATGATGCTTGGAGTGTGATGCAGGCTTGGAAATTATGGCAAGGAGGTTTGAAGATGGTAAGAAGGATTATAGATTCCTCATGAAGCTTTTCTTATCCCTCAAACTACCTACTGTAGACACTTTTGGCTCTCTGTAATTCCTACAGGAGCCTCCTTTAGAAAATAACTGAGCCTCCTATAGAAAACACAGTTTTGGAAGAAGAGGTATAGTGGTGTGAAAGAGATGCCAAAAATGATGGAGGAAGGTGTGGAGAAGATGAGATGGATGCTGCTATGAATGTCAAGGTCCCCTTGGAACCTTCTCCTACTCCTTGTAGTCCTCCTGCAAACTTGCAGTGCAATAAAAATTCATTTTGTTCTTTCTCTTTTTTTTTTTTGGAAAACAACTAGGGTGCCTCAGAGAGGTTTTCACCTTAATTTCATGCCCTGGGTACCTCCAAGGGAGGTTTTCACCCAGGGATCTTATTCTCTTCCTTTCTCTTTTTTTTTTTGACATCACTGGGCCGCCTTAGAAGAAGTTTTCAACCCAATGATGGGACTCAAGTGCCTCATGGAGGTTTTCACTTGAGTCCTTATTTTTTCTCTTTTCTTCAGTGAGTGGGTGAAGTGGAAGCTAAGACATGCTCCACTACCATCACTGTTTTATTCAAATCTTCGATAAAATCTTGCTTGGAGAGGGGTTTCATGTAGGCTTTTAATCGATTTCCACTGACAAGCATGGGGATGGCCTCATCATCAATGGTTCTGATCAGAACTGAACCATTCTCATTACATTTCTCCACAGTGTAGGGTCCCAACCATCTTTTCCTCAGCTTGCCTTTGAAATCCTTGTATCTTGAATCATAGAGTAGTGCCCAATCTCCCTCTTGGAATTGCTTTTCCCTGATATTTAAATCATGCCATATCTTTCTCTGAAGCTGAACTACATCTGTACGGAGAAGGGCTTGCATTCTGTATTCATCCAATCCATTGAGCTAAAGTAATCTCTCCTTCTGTGCATGGCTGAGGTCTAGGTCCAGCTGAGCTGCGATCCTCGGGGTATTGAATTCAAAGTCTATTGACAACAAAGCCTTCTTCCCATAGACTAGTTCATAGGGTGTGAACCTGGTGGTGGTCTTCCATGTTGTGTTGTAGGGCCAAGCGGCCTCAACTAATCTATCCACCCAGTATTTTATTCTACTTCTCACTACCTTGGTTAGGATCCCTTCCAATGCTCTGTTAGTGACCTCCAACATGCCCATTGGCTTGTGGATGGTAAGGGGTGGAAATCCTGTGATTGATCTTACGATGTATGAGCAGGTCTTCGACCAGGTTGTAAGTAAACTGACTTCCTTGGTCTATGACTAACTCTCTCGGATACCCGAACTTGTAGATATGTTTTCCCTCAAAAAATTAGCTACATTTTCCTCTATCACTGCTTTGATTTCTTTTTTCTTTGCCCACTTTGTTAGGTAGTCGGTGCACACAATTATGTACTACTTCTGCTTTGAAGGGGGGTTGATAGGCACCACAAAGTCCATGCCACACTTCTCAAATGGCTCAAAGGTCACTTAAGCTTACATGGGCATTTCATCCTTTTGAGTGGGTTTCCCCATCCTCTAACACCGATCACATTGGATTTTGTATCTCCTCACATCCTGATGAAAAGTGGGCCAGTAGTAGTCTGCTTGAAATATCTTGAAGGTAGTTCTTTTTGCTACAAAATGACCTCCACAAGGCCTGTCATGATAGGTCAGGAGGATGTCAAAGACTTCCTCCTCCCTGACACATCTTCTCAAGATCTAATCTGGGCCAAGTTTTAAGAGATTGCCTCCAATCCAGGTGAAAGGGGTACTTTTCCTTACTATCTTGCTCTTCTCTTTTGAGGTTAGGTGTGGTGGGAACTGTCCTGAAACCAAGTAGTTTGCTATATCAGCAAACCATGGAGAGAGCGCTGGTATAGCAAATAGGTGTTCATCTAGCATTTGGTCATCCACCATTCCTTCTTCACCTACAAGCAAATTTACTCTAGACAAAAAGTCGGCAACAACATTCTCTTTACCAAGCTTATTAATAATGGTTAGATCAAACTGCTGTAGTAAAAGAAACCATATAATAATGCGAGCATTTACATCTATTTTTTTCATTAAATATCTACTTGCAGAATGATCAGTGTGCACAAAGGTTTGATAGCCTGCGATACAATGTCTGAATTTCTTTAAGGAATGCACGACAGCTATGAGTTCCTTCTCGGTCACTGTATAGTTTAACTCTGCCTTTGACAAGTTTTTGTTTATAAATTATATGGCATAAGGTATCTTTCCATCAATTTGTCCTAAGGCTACTCCTATTGATTTGTTCGAGGCATCTGTGTGAATGTGAAAGGGTAGGGCCCTGTTTGGGCCTCTGAGAATTAGGGAAATCACTAGCTTACTCTTCAAGGTATCTAGGGCTTCTTGATAGTTTTTCAACCATATGAAATCAACATCTTTGCCTAGGATGCCAAAAAAAGGAGTGGCTAACTTGCTGAAGTCTTTAATGAATCTCTTGTAGCATCCAGCTAAGCCTATGAAGCTTTTGACATCTCTCACCTTTTGAGGAGGTGGGTCCCTTTGGAAGATGGCAATTTTGTTGGGGTCCACCTGCAGTCCTTTTTGAGATATTGCATGACCTAGCATGGTCCCTTTAGTCATAAAAAATTCACATTTTTCCGGACTGAGGGACAGGTTATTCTCAATACACTTATCTAGAACTTTTCCCAGGTTATATAAAGCTTCCTAAAAGTCAGAGCCATAAGGACTAAAATCATCCATGTATATTTTTACTGCATCATGAACTAGTTCAGAAAATATACTCAATACCGCTCTTTGGAAAGTGGCTGGAGCATTGCACAAACCAAAAGGAAGGACCTGGTATGTAAAGGTACCCCAAGGACAAGTGAAAGTGGTCTTATCTTGGTCTTCTGGGGTGATTTGAATCTGATTGTACCCGCTAAACACATCTAGGAAGGAGAAATTTTTTTTCCTTGCCAGACCGTCTAACACATGATATATGAAAGGTAAAGGAAAATGGTCCTTTTTAGTGGCTTTGTTCAATTCCCAATAGTCGACACAGATTCTCCACTTACCATTTTTCTTTGGCACTAGCACCAAAGGAGAGACCCATTCATTGTCAGAGATGGGATAGATGAATCCTGCATCAAGCAATTTTTCAGTTCTTCCTTAACAATATCTTAAATTGCTAGGTTCATCCTCCTTTGAGGCTACCTGACTAGCTTGCAATATTCCTTGATGTATATATGATAAATACATATTGAATGGTGCACTCTCTTCATCTCCTTATAATTCTAGGTGAAGGCATCTAGATGTTTTCTCAATATGCTGCATAGCTCTTTCTCTTGGGAAGTGGATAGGGATGGATTGGTTTTCAATGTTCTTTCTAGGCTGAACTCTATATTTCTAACACGAAGAGAAGTGGGGTCAGCCACATAGAGATTAGTTGAGGGGTTGTTTTTGATTTCTCTTATTATGTCTTCTAATGGTGATACACTGGGAGGTGGATTCTGAATCAAATTTTCAATCATATCATCCACATCTCGTGGTTCCCCCCCATGGTGATTTCTAATATACAAAGTGGTGTACAATAAGCTTCATCCTCATCCTTCTACTCCAACCAGAGAGGTTGATCATGTTCTAGCAAAGGTTGGGTAGGAGGATATAGGATTAACTGCTTGTACATGTGCCCATTCTTTATGGTCATGTTCCCAACTCTACAGCTAATGTAGGCATTGGCTGTAGCCAGCCAGGGTCTTCCCAGAATGAGAGGATACTTAGTGAGCTTTGCCTTTGGCTGGAGAACTAAGAAATCAACAGGGTACTCACAAGAATCAATAGAGACCATCACATATTCCACAATCCCCTCAGGGGTCACTATGGAGTGGTCTGCTAGCTGCAGCACTGTCGTGGTCTTCCTCAAGGAGCCCTGGAGGTTAAGTATGAGCATTGTGTCCTTTTTCATCACATTAATGGCAGCTCCCAGATCAATGAAGATATGTGGGACCATTGTGCCATTGATGTGGACATCAACTACTAGGCTTCCACGGTATAGATATTTTGGACAAATTATCTGCCCCAACATTGAGTCGGATAGTTGTCCTATGACATTGATAGTTGGGGCATCTCTCTTGTGCCTTCCTGGATGCCTAAAGCAGTTCTCTTTGATCAAACTATTGTAGATAGGCACATATTTTATGGCTTGGAGAAGTGGTATCTTCACACATAAATGTTTCAATTCTTCCAAGAGTTCAATCTCTTCTGGGGTAGGCTAGATTTTCATGGATAGTCTCTCAGGAAAGGGTGGATTTGCTTTAGGTTCGCTTTCCTCTTTATCTTCCTCAACCTCCCTGGGTGGAGGCTAGCTATCTGGGAGAACTTTCCCGGATCGCAAGTTAATTTCTTGAATCTACATAGCATAAGTTGGGCATGATGGTTCCACACTATACACTTGCTGAGCCTCTCTGTTGTTTAGGCTTGGAGTTGATTAGGTAGGTATTTAGGGTTGACTTGGTGGAGCAAAAGGTAACGGTTGTGGTTGGGCAGGTGGTGGAGGTAGAACAACAGGAAGAGAGTTGTATTGGGGCCTCCACCCCTGATGAGATGCATTCCACTAAGGTTACGGCTGAGCATAGGATTGAAATGAATGGGTGGTTAGTTGGGCATGATATTGAGATGTGAAGGACCAACGAGGAGGCATGGACCAGGAAGGATGAGTATGGGGGACCCAAGAAGGTATTGGGGTGACTTGGTTGGGGTTGTAGTATGCCTAAGATGTCCCTTGCATCCCCTGTTGGTATGGTCTAGGTCCATGCGGCCTCCTTTGTTTTATGTAATAGATCTGTTCAGTGACTCCTTTGGCCTCTCGGTATACAGCTTTAAGTCTGGCCAAGGAAGGGAACTTATCTGTAGAACGAGCTTCTTCATAGACTGAACAAACCTCTATAGATTTCAATGGGCATTGATTCCTACGATGCCTCCTGGTGCATCTAGGGAAAAAATGACAAAACCCTCTCTACTTCCTCTTGTTTTCTTTTGATATGTAAGGTATCCATTTGCATGGCAAGAGTCTACAACATCTCACTCTTTAAGTCTTCCAACATGTTTCCAATTTCACCTTTAATGGATGAATTGGAAGAAGAGGTACTGGCTATGGATTGACTCCCGCTACCTTTCTTTTTGGTTGCTCTATAATGGTTTCTAAAAATAGTCTTTATGTCCTAATATGATAGTTGGTAGATTTCTCCCACGACCAGTAGATGGAGGCTATCTGAAAGGTATTCCTAAATTCCCCTGAGTAGGACCAACTTCAGAGACTCAGGGTCAACTGTACACCTAGCCCTTTTGTAATTGAGCTAGAACCTCTCTTCATAATCTTCCGGGGACTCATCACTTCCAATGGTCATTCGGAAGATTTCTTCTTTAGTATATTTTGACCTACAATAGTCTCGATACTTTTCGTTAAAGCCCTGCTGCATCTAAGCCCAAGCTGTGATGATATTGCCAGGTAATCCCATGAACCAGTGCAATGCTGCATCCTTGAGAGTAGAAGGGAATAGTCTCAACTTTTTCTCATCTTCTGCATAGTCATAGGCTCTACATATGACAAAACACTCGAACAAGAAGGTGTCAAGATATTTTGTAGGCAAACCATGGAAGTGAGGTAGGGCTGAAGGGCTTATATTCTTCATTTTGGTGTCCTTGTTAGTTTCCGAAATGGGGAAGGTACCCTCTATTCTCTCTCCATTTCCCCTAGCATTTTTGTTTTCAACCATTGGCTCTGGAGGAATGTTTTCTTCTTCTTATTCTTCCCCTATAGGTTCTTCAAATATGTCTGGTTGTTCACCTAAGGGTTCTTCTTGATTTCAGCCATCGAAGAAGAGAGAAGGTTGGCTGTGTGAAGCAGTGGGGGTGTTGGGCAAAAATTTTCCTAAGTTATCTCTATTCCTATGAGGCATGAAAGGAAATATTTTTGGTTGGTTTTTTTGTTTCTTTTTCCCCACACTGAAAGTACTTGCAAAAACTGAAATTGTGAATTGAACAAAACAAATTTCAACTAGCTGAAATGAACTTGTTGAATGGAAATTTGCAAAATTGAAAAGGAAAGCAAGGAAATGCAGAACTGAAAGAAAAAAAATGACTTGTTTACTTTTGCCGAAATAAACTATCAGCAGAATGTTGCAATAGGAAATAGAAGAAAGCAGTAATCACAAAATACTCTAACACTTCCATGGCAAGGACACCAAAAAGTGGTGAGTTCCAGTATTGCAGCAAGAATGCTGCAACTCGTAGGCTTCCAACTTTACTTTTATCAACCCGGTAGTTCGTAACAAACTTGGAAGCGTCGGTGCTATATGCACAAGTACTAGTTCTCACTATAGGTTGTCACTTGGTCAACCGGTGCGAGATCACTAGGAGCTCAATCCATTTCTATAGAATTCATAAGAAGCTCCATGTATGATGAAAGGAAAGAAAGATTAATCTACAGATGCTATTCTAACTGCAGAAAGGAGAAAGACTGGAATGTGAAGCAAAACCTAGTAAGCCCTAATTAACAAGTTAATTATAATTTTGCCAAAAACATTATGAAAACCATGAAAGGAATGCCATTACCTACTCAAGGAAGTAAACAACATCTAAAAATACTATTTGTTGAAGTAAATAAGCAAAAAACATATTTTTGGATTTTTATGGGTTTTTATGTGAATTTAACATGTATCTAATTTATTGTGTGTGAGTGTGGCAGCGAATAGGTGGCGTTAGAGGGCGGTTTTGGAGCTTGGGAGGATGTAGGATGGTTTGAATGGGTCCTAGGAGATCTTAGGTGGCCTTCTGGAGGCTTTTCCCACACTCGGCCTTCAAACAAAAGCCTACAGGAAAAACTACAGGAGGAGACAGGAAAACTATAGGAGGAAAACAGGGAAACTACAGGAGGCCAATAGGAGGAGGCCGAGAGCAATTTTTGCCATTTTGAGAGTGTCAGAGTGGGTGGAAAATGTGGATGAAGGTTGCAATGAGGTGTTAGGGCACCTAATATCTACCATGAATCACCAGGAGAGAGAAAGATGATTGGGTTTTCTCAAGGAGAGAGGAAAAAGTTTTATGAAAAATGAAGGAAACTAGGGTTGAATTGAGGTGAGGTTTGGGAGACCTATAGGGAATGGATCAGATGGAGGGTGTGATTTTTGGTAAGCTAGCCTACTACTAGAAGAGATATTCTGCATAGATAGTCAACAAAGAAAATCAAGCAACCAATGAAATGAGTGCATCCTAGGAAAACATAGTTTTGCATTAAAATGGCCTAAACTATGATGTATAGAAGGAAATGCTGGGAAATGTTGTAAGAAAGGAAAGCATGCAAAAGGGATATTTCCAATAAAGAAGTGAACATGATAAAGAAGATCTAAAACAAAACAAAACTAGACTATCAACCTTGTAGAGAGTTGCAAACACTAGAAGTCCTAGGAATGCGGAAAATCTGTGTTTTTGGGGTAGCAAGAGAGTCTTTGCCTCAAATAATGGTCTCAAAGGGAGGAAGAGAGGCTAAGGCACTGTTTCTAGCCTTTTGAATCTTCCCTAATCACTGCTTATCCTGCTACGAAATGCACAGATGGAATAAAACTACTAAATCATCAAAAGCAACCTATTCTTAACCATAAGAGAAATACATCTAAAACAAACTAATCTACAAACTGAAGTAAAGAATTCAAATAAAATTAAAGAGAAACTTGGCTACTTGGATTTGGCCCTAAACTAAGAGATTTAGCCCTCTGAGGTAACTCAGTGCTAGCTCAAAAAGGATTCCATCTTCATTATCAAAAAATACCAAGATTACACAAAACTGTCATAAAATAATAAGCTCGAAATTTGAGCAGAGTTTACATAAAAAAAATGTCAACCCTATCGAGAACCTAGGCCTCTCTACTTATACATCTGAATCTACCAACAACTTCCTTAAAATCAGGGAGGCTTGGCTCCCAAAACTCGAGATAACTATCAATCATCTTCCACTTGCTCAGTTGCCTTCTAGTGCATGATTCAGCTCCTTGTACTCTGAGCAGAATGAAGTGGAATTTGAAGTGAGTAGCAATAAATGAGGGGATTCCCTCCTATAAGTCCTCTCCTCTATATATTTTGAGTTATTGATGCAGTTTGACCAGTAGATCCTTTACTTTGACCTCGAAATCCATCAATAATCTGCATTAAATACATGTTAGACCACATGGCATAATAACTAACTCAACTCACCCTATAAGCATTGTATATAATTAGAAAATTGTACAATAAGCTAAGAGAATGGTTGATTTGACTAGGATAGGAGGTAAAATTAGCCCATATAATTACCCATTTATGAGGCTCATCAACATCTTGGATAAAACTTAAGATTTGATACCTGGTTTTCCTGTACTGTCCTTTCCTGTCTCTGTCAGTAAGGCTAGTATTCTAGTGAAGTCTTTCAATTTGATTTTGAAGATTTATTTGAGTCACTAGGTGAATGATTCACAACTTCCTTATGTCTAAAAATTGTTCACCATCAGCAATCAGATCTGGATCTTGTCGTTCTCCTAGGGAAAATTTCACCTTCGCTCCCCGACAACTACGCCAAAATGTTTTGACTTAGAAATTTCCCCAGTTGTGGAAGGAAATAAATGAGGTAACGTCTAACTAATCTCTTGGATTGGAAGCTATCCATTTCAATTCGAAGGGAGATCCCTTCTATAACTCAATGAAAATGTCTAGTTATGTACCTAACACAATGACTAGTTCCATAGTAATAGGGTTTCAAATATGTAGTAGGGTTTGATAGATTTCTATTGGGTATGGAGTCAATTAATTAGCTTAAGAAGGAGGAAAAATAAAACCTTCACAGAGGCAGGGTAGCTGAGATACTCTGAAACTTAAAAATGTTGAGATGGAATGCAGAATAAGAAGACAATGGTTTACTTATAAGAGCACCACAAGGATGAAATATTTTAAAGCACAAGTCAAAAAAATTGTGGCAGGCTCATCATATAAACAAATCACAGTAAATATGATTTCAATTTATTTACTCTTATCAGTCATAGAAAAATACACATATGACAACATAAAAGGAAAATAGAAACAATAAAGTACATATCCAAACTCACTCGACACAAGAATTGTTGCTGCAAAATTAGTCTTCCTTTATTAAACCTTTAGAAAATACAAAGGAAACAATAAGTTTCTGATAGAAAAATGCAACCCTTTCTCATTTTTTAGTCTATGTCTTTATAGAAAAGACAAACTAATTGAAAACTTGTTTTTAGCAAAAATTCATTACAAAATCTAAAAATAATAATAGCGTACATCTCAGGTACATGCATATAAAAATTTCTAATACTATTTGCATCTAAATATCATGATGTTTCTAGAGTCATGGTTGGAGATAAGGATGAACAAGTCAAATTTGGTGAGTTGGCATCTAAGTTAACAACTATCCATGAGATTTTTCCTCGTGAAATCCTCAAAAAATAGGGTCCAGTGATCCCTTTAAAAATCCAAAACCGTGATAGATATTAGAAAACTGAGAGATATTTTCTAAATGAGATATTTTTACAGTGTTGTACAGGAAAAATAGAGTTTTAGCTGGCGATTTCGCTGACAAACTTATTGTCAGCATTTCCTTTCTACCTGTTTTCAGAATTCACCAACAATGGGAATGTCAACATTTCTCTTCTAAAACTTTACCAATTTAACAACAAATTTACCAAACTTACAAATGAAAACAAAAAATTACAAAATCACATGAGTTTAATGGTGGATAAGGGAAATCATTCTGATTTGGAAAAATGATTATGATTTGTAGGAAACACATTTTGACCCATGATTATTCAATGAAACATATAGCGATGGTGGAAGATAGATTTATGATTTAACCTCACACTTACCCATGGAACACATGCATATCTCATCATTGTTGTTGTCGTGGTCAATCTAATTCAAAATTTTAAATTTTAAATTTGTTTTTAGCATTGAAAGTCATCATGTAAATTTTATCGGAAACGTTGATAAGCTCATTGTCAGTGAATTTCATTAGAAAACATTATCGGAACACTTAAGGTGTTGATAACCCCAGTATTGGTGGTTTCCCTATTCATTACAACTAAAATGTTGACACTAAAACTGTTAGGATTTTTTTGCAAAAAATTAAAAATAGAGTTAATGTTTTAACAAGTCCCTCAGTTAGGTTTTCTTCTCCTTATGGGATTTATTCATCATTTTATATAATAATAGGAGAAATAGTGGGCTCTACTTTCCTTCCTAATCATAATTGTATTTCATTGCATTCCATAGGTGAGATACAATAGGTAGGGAGAATTAGCGTTTCAACATACCGCCCTGCCTTGTTATTGGGATTATTGTTACGTTGTACATGTATCTAGAGGATCACTCATACTCACATTGGAGGAATTTGTACCTATTTTTGTTTCATCGAAATTTGAATAGGAATTTAGTTATGGAGAATAGTACCTTGCCATGGCTAATACCATGAGGGAGAAGGAAAATGAGGATAGGGTGTAGGGTATTGGACCAAAGGGGGTTTGGAAGGATGTTATGGAGCTACTAAGAATTGCATTTGTTAGGGAGTTTGTTGAGGACTATACATATTAGACTAATAATTAAAATAAGAGAAGGGTTCTTGCACCATACCTGATGGTTGAGGCTACCATGGAATCCTAGTGCCAATAAAATATTCTACTTTAATATCCTCCCCTGTCTCCTTACAAATTTATTTTAATCTATGAAATGAGGGGTACCATTCTATAAAATTATATTTCTCAAATATATTTCATTTATTAAGTGGGCATTCCTTGAGAGGATTTTTTTTTCTGACACCAAGAGCATAATATATCCAAATATTTTTCTACTTCAATTTGTTTCTACTAAATATACAACACATCAATATGAGAGGACAATGAGCTCATAATGTTAGTTTTGAAATTCTCTAGTAGATTGTAGATTTCTACTCTTGTTACCCCCCTACTGCCTGGCTTAAGATCCTGGTAGAAGCATCTGGTGTCATAGTCTCATTTCTTGTTCATCCTTTGGAGCTTCTTTGACAAAGTTGAACAATTTCATCATAAGGTTAATTTGATGTGTTGCTTTTCCCTAGGATATTTAGCATGTTAAGGTAATCATCCTGCATTCCTCTGATCAAAATTCTTTTAACTATTTTCTTATCTAGATTATCATCCTAATATCTTTGTCGATTATACTGAAGGCAATCAACATACTCTTCAAATTTTTCATTTGGTGTGTAATTTATCCTGAATAGCTCTTCCCTAGAACTCTAGAATGATAACAGTCCCGATACTTTTCTAAAAAGTTATTCTCCATCCCATCCTAGGAAGTAATGGACGCACCACTGAGTCCCATAAACCATATTAGTGCAACTCTTTTAGTGCAGCTAGAAACAATTTTAATTTTTGTTCATTGGTGGTGTAATCATAGCTCCTACAGAGGAAATCAAATTCAAAGATAAATGTATAGATATGTAATATTTTCACCCTAAAATTAGGAAGTACAGACAAAGGGATGTTCTTCATTTGGGAATATCCCTAGATATTTTCAATGGGGAAATAAATGGTGGTAACTGAGCTACCTACTATTTGGTAATTATTCAAAATTTAATGGTAGTTTATAGTTATTATAGGTGGCTCCCCTACTTAGATATTTCTCTACTTTTGGTGATGAGGATTGGTTAGGTTGTTCAAGTTGCTCAAGTTACTCAAATTGTTTAGATTGTCTAGGTGGTCCTAATGACTTAACAACTCCCTCTGCAATAGGATGCCTAGAAGGTTGTTTCATAATGCTGCCTAAATCTAGGACATACTGATCATGTGGTTGTTCTTTTGGACTTGATTAGAAATCACATTCATATGTGTCCCTTTGTCATTCTATCAAGCCTTGGTATCCTTCCTCTACTGATACAAATGGACTGGAAATTCTTGGGATTGTCTTTGAGATAAGATCTTCATAAAAATTCCACCTCCTTAATATGTGCACCTAACATTGATGACTCAAGGGATGTTCGCCTCTATAGATATGTTTTACTTGATTCTTTATTCCTAGTTGTTACTCATCGATAAGATTATTCCTCTTCAACTTTGAAATGATCTCTTGTATGTATGTTACTCTTTCCAAATCTTGATTCTTCTTCTTTCTCCCTCATCCTATTCTACATGTACAATTAGTTTCTTTGGGGGAATTGTAATTTTCTTCTTCAAAATTCATGCAATGCAATCCTATCTTTCATGACTCCTCAAGAGGCCAGGACCACCTCAGTATGTTGAAGTGATGCACAAGTTCTTACCTCTCATCTTACCACCTGAAAACCTCAAATCTGAGAAAACATATAACACACTTTCAATTATTGCATTAAGACCATACTAGTCACACATATGCACCTTTAATAACCTCCTTGGTAATAGTGCAAAAAAATTGGGTGGATCAATTGTCCTTTTAAATTAGAATAACTGTTCCAACTCACACATAAATAAATTGTTAATCCGAGTAGGTTTTTTTGTTTCAAGGCTATTGTGAAAAGTATATGCAAAAAAATTGGAAATTAGTACTAATAAAATATCAAAACTAATCAGTCTTAATTCCACTTTAAACAATCTTAACACACTTGTTGTCACACTCCAAACCTTGCTCACTCTTCAGAAAGAAAAGACACACATTGTTGAATAAATCACACTCTCTCGCATGACCAGTCTTATTCAGAAGAAACAAAACTCCTGGAAACCATTCACCACTCAAACAATTTTTGTAACACCCTTTCAATTAATTAAACAAACCAAAGAATTGTAACAATAATCAAACAACCATCACACCTAGTGAAGGAACTAGTTTAGGACATATGCTATTACAAAATGTTAGAGACTACAATCTTGCAACTATTCAATACATGAAAAATATATGTAATAGTAGTAATAAATCACAAATAACTTGCAACTGGGAGGAAATAAAATAACTCTCTAACTAATGATCCTTGCTAAGAAGGAAGGCCCTTCCTCACTAGCAAGGGCTGGTGAATTACAAAACAAGCAAGCTATTCAGGAAAGAGATATAGAGTCACGAATGGTAAAGAGTTGCACTAATGAAAGTTGCAATATAGGATTACAGTTTTGGTGCTGTCTTCTCTAACCTCTATCTATGCATTCCTTGTGGTAAGGGAGTATATTATTTTATAATTTCAAGTTACATTGATATTTTAAAAAATTAGGATCATCATGAAAATCTCTCAATTCTCATGTGATCCAAATAGAGATTATACAAAAATTGTCTCATAACAAATTATCTAAATTAAAACAAAGTTGTAACAACTTTCTAAATTAAAATGGTTTTTCATTTTGAGACCCCAATTGTTTCAAGTAAGTCGATTTCACTATCCATGAATATCTCATTTCAATGGTAAAACTGGCTATGATCACATTTTTTTAATGTTGGTCTTTGCAGAAGAGCATAGCATCCAAAACAGGCTTGGTGTTGTAACAACAATGTCAATAGAGTCTTTGTTCCATCTTTAGAGAGGCAAAACTCGGGAGATATATTCCTGTAATAGCATCCTAACAAGCCATACCACCTGAAAAAATCCTTCATCAATTCAATAATATAATAGTAGAAAGTAGTCAGATTTTATGTCAAATTACAATCAAAACTAGATATTAAGGGTGGCATGAAAAAGAGAACATAGTTTAGTCAATAATGATTGATGAAGTGACAAAGTAGGGAGTTCAAAGTCAAAAATGGTAGGAAAATATAGGTAAAATAGGCATAAGGAGAATGATAGTTTTTCGTCCTAACAATTGTTAGTAGTGGAACAATAGAAGACAAACAATTCAATGTAAAACATCTAAAATTCCATCATTTACAAAGAAAATAAGAATATTTGATTACATTGTAGATAATATGAGAATCTTTTATCAACAATAGATAGAGTTTTTTAGAGAATCCATGAAGAGTAGAACAAATTATTAAATTAAGCAGTTGTAGTGGGTGATTAAGAATACAAGGTATTCGAGGACAGGAGGTTAAATTACTTGAACACACACAATGAATTTAAAATACATGATGATGACACAAGGACACACTAATTGATCCTTTGGTATAAAATTTGAGGAATTATTATTTAGATTGTAGCCTTAGAAGCCAATAAGTGGAGAAATGGTATTTCAATTGAAGCATTATGCAATATGCATATGATCATATGATAGGTTGAGCATTGTAACAAGTGAATTTGGGAGGACCATTTTTGGGAAGGTTAGCTGAGCGGTAGAGACTCACTAACTTCACAAGAACCTATTAGAATAAATATGAAGGCTAAAGAGTAAGACATCACATTATTTTTGTTGCACACTTGCTTTGAGATGAAGCAAGACTTGAGGGGTCTTTTAGGCTCATATGCAATCAAACATTGATCATGCATAATGCATGTTAGGGAACGTAACCTATAAGCTACTTTCAAGGTCCAATACTTGTCAAAATGGATTAACTTGTAAAAAGGAAAGGAAAATGGACAAGAATTGTAGAAATTATTGAAATCACCAAAAGACAATTGAATAATCCCTATATAGAACTTGTGATAAAAATTTCATGATTTAGAATAGGAAACCTAGAAAGATAAAAATTAAAAGTATAATATAGTAGAAAGAAAATGTTGTTTCATAAGAACTATATTATTTGTAAGCTCAATCCCCATGTGAGTCTCAAGATAAGGGCCCCTTTCATATTTAAACACTAAAATATCTAGTTTAGAACCAGATAATGATCAACGATGCATACCTTATTATGCTAAATTGGAAATAGTCATTGCTTCAAGGATGGCCTCATTTGAAAGAAACTCATAATATGAGAAATTATGTGAATTTGGAAGGTCAATAAACTAAATTGGTGAAGAGAAATGGTAATATTATATATAATGATGGAGATTATTATTAGTCAAATATTGCCTCAACTAGACTACTTTAGAAGATAAATCATTTTCTAAAAGAATAGTGGGATTTACTAAAGAATATATTTACTCAGCCACTTTATTAGACTTTTCACTCTCCAAAACAAGAGTGGGATTGGTTGAATATTGGGTTATCTCAAACACTTCATCAAATGATGGTTGAGAATGTTTTTTGGAAACAATTCATGGTTTAGTAGTGTAAGAGCCTCAAAAAAGGGATCACACTCTTTATCAATCTATAATGGTAAGGCATACATTAATAAGATAATGTTCTTTACAAAGATTAAAAGGGAACTTAGGCTTAAATACTCTTCATCTAGATTTCCCAATATGATCCATACCCTTACCATGTCCTAAAATCATTCATTATATTCCCCAATCGTGACTTGCAATGTTGAAATTCCTACCCCTAGCATGACTCCTAATAGCTAGTTTCTCACTTCCAACTTGACTTCCAATGGCTAGTGGAAAGTCTCCAACATGACTCATAGTGCAAAGTGACTTGTCTCCACCATAAACATTAATGATTTTATATTTTCCCCCACTTATAGTAGCTAGTGACATATCTGCCCATGACTTCATGAATCCGATCATGGATTCCAAGATGGATTTTGTAGATGGAAATACAATGTATAAGGAGTCTATATTAATCATGGATTTGGAGGCGCACATAAATGAAGTAAAATAATATGATTCCTCCAATTAATAAGAAATCAAATATGAGTCTTTTTAGGACCCCTAAATGACCGAATATGTAATATCTATTATAGTTAATGGATAAGCCATTATACCATGTCCAAGTTCCAATGTTAAGATATATGGATATACTAGAACTTATAGGTGTAAAAATTATGAATATATAAATTAATAATGTGTGTTTAAGTGGTTCATAGTGACTAACAAAGTCACACCTATTGGAAAAGAGTCATGATAGGATATAGGTGAAGGTATATTACAAACTCTCATCAATGAAGGATAGATATTTACACCGATGATTTCTTATGCCTTCATGGAGTTATCTATAAAAGGGACATTTTGTAATTATGAAATAGTTGGATTTATAGGAAAACAATAGGGTAGTTTATTGATGGTAATGATCTTTCCTTTGTGAGGAAATTCAAAGATGTGAAACACTATACATAACATTGACAACATAGAATAAATACGGTTTTGTTCCAATATGATATTTTAGTCAAGTGGGGCATGGATCACTTCCACTTCTATTTCCCCATTACCCTCCTAATTATATCATAAATACAAGGATGATTCCATGAGGCCATAATTAATGTATATTGAATGCTTTGAATATGGTGGGAGATAGAAAAATATGTGAAAATTCATAGTCCTCCAACATGCCAAGGACATGATGCATGTGAATGTGCCTTCATCTACAACCATCTTAAATATGTTACTTTTTTGAAATAGCATCTAAATATAGAAAGAAATATAGTGTGGAAGTTTACGATTCAGATTTTGTGACAATCCTTTCATTACCCCAAATTTTGTAATGTAATTAAGAAAATATATTTTTGGGGTGACAACATTGATGCTATGTTGTCAAACTCTATTATATGATGTGACGTTTATTTTTATTAATAAAATGTAGAGCATATGAAAGGGGACAACCAATATATTATGATGCCTTGAGAGTAAAAGACATACCTTGAATTAATAATTCCCTTTATGTGATGGTTGGGAAGATGAAGGGGAAATCCATTTGCCATTTTGTTTTGAGAATTACTCCATTATTCTTCTCATACACTCATTTTCTCCCTCTTTAATTGATATGAAAATAGGATCAAACTGACACTTTGCAAGTTATAACAAAATGGGTCTTAAAAATTGTCTTCGTTCATATGTAAGTATGAACAGGTAAATTAAATGAACTACACAATATAAATGAAGCATGTGCTACTCAAATCCAAACTATGGAAAAATAATAGCAAAGAAAAGAAATATAAATACAACCAGATGATAATGAATTTCACCCCTCTTGGGCTACATCTCTCGGCCCTGCTCTAATGACGATGAGGCCACTTTATTAAGCATAGCAACTAAATAATGAGTACATACACATCTTTGTCAATACAATAAATGAATCTCTCATCGATTGGAAATGTCTCTCCTACAAATAAACATTCTCCTACAAAAAACTCTCACTCAAAATCATTTCTACAATAAGACAAAGAACATAAAAGGGACACTCTCACATAACATGGCATCAGGTCCACTAAAATCCGCTACTTAGATTCAAGATATATTAAAAATCATCACAAATGTCTCATAATCATGACACCAAAAACTATATACATGAACACTTCCCATTATTGCCTTCTCTCAACTTGCAACATCTAAATATGAACTAAAAATCGATCACTCAAATGAGAAAATGGGCATCCAGAGATGAATTCCTTGTGAAATTTCAAGTCATTTGAGTATAAACTCAACTATATTTCACTCAAGACATCTAGGCCCTCACTCTGGAATTCTCATCTCAAAATGAATGTGTAAAAAAGTACAATGTCAAAACCTACAGTTCTACATTCATGGCTACAAAGCCCACAGATCATAAAATCTACATAAAATGGAAATCCCCTACATTTTTATACAACGATTCCTTAATCCTTTCCATTGGAAGAACAATAGATAAATGGTTAAACACCATTATGTATATGAGGATGAATTGATCAGAAGGTCCATCTATAAGCTTCAAACTGCAAAAATGACTCTTCCATCATGTTTAGAAGGGCCAAGAACCCTTGTCTAGGCTCTAGTGGTGTTCAAAAAGGCTTATGGGTGAGAAAAATATGCCTCCTCTTCCAAAAGAGTTTGTCAAAATACTCTACAAAACATCCTCTCTGCAAAATATTTAGTGAATTGGCTCATATAGCCCAATGGTTGGTAGTCGGCACTATGGTAGTAGTGGTCTTGGGTTCCATCCACCCATCAACATAATTTTCATTGGTTATAGTAAAACATAGTGTTAGATGTTTTGTTATGGTTTAACAAACCATATCCCATATCACCATATAATGTGCCACTTATTAACCACTCGAAAGATTATATATTTGACATGGTCTAGTTATTTTTTAAACCATATAATATAGTTAAACACCACACACCATATTTATTAAAAATCCCATGTATCCATTATACCACCATATAATATGACATATATTATGTTGAGTCATTGGGTTGGATTTTTAATGGGTGTTTGAAAAAATGTTCAATGCCAACCATTGTTTGGGCCTAAGGCCTTGGTTGTTATGATGAATGGGGGGAACGAGCGGTCCATACATGCCATGTTATTGCCCCAATACCTACACCATAATATATGACATAATTGTGGCTAGGTCAGTTAGGGTTTGACTCACTAACCTATTATTTTATATGCCCCACATCTTTTTAAAAACATATATAAATGAAGTCCCATGGTTTATTAAGCACCACCATCAACAAAATGGTAGGGAACCCATTTCAATATTAAGAGGTTATGTGTTTGAACTCATCAGAGGTCAATTTGACATGCTAACTACTTTTGGCGTGCTCTAGGGTGCCCTGTGTAGCCTTGGGATTGGGCCAAGTGTCATGCCAATATTGAGCCACATGTATTTAACTGAATTGTTGAGCCAAGATGAATCCCATCCTGCCACCTATCTCCTCTCCATACGACCATGTGTCAAGCACTGGTTGGACCATGTGGCCACCTACCATGCCAAAATTGACTTTGACTTTGACTTTTCTCTTGTGTTGACCTAGAACTTGGAACTGCGATTTCTCACTCATACAAGCTCAATTTTGCCCACTCAAGTTGCACCATAATCAATTTTTTGAGATCTATGAAATGGAGTCATTTAAGAGGAATTTTGAGACAACAAAATTTTAAGCATTTTAAGATCCACCTCGATCATGCCTTCCCACAAAAAGAACTTTTGGTCTCCGAATTTTTTTACAACATGAAATAGACTCAACTCTCAAGTTATTATACATATTGACTCAATAACAAGCCAAAGAAGACATAAAATACCAAAATATTTTGTTGCATATAAGTGATTTATACATGAAATCACTTTAGAAATTACGCAATGAGGTATATACAATAGGTAATTACAATTCTGAAATTAAACTGGTTATACAAATAGTCTACCCATTCTTTGCCTAACCAGGCCTATGGGTTCTCTTTCTCTACCTAATTTATTTCAAAGGATCCTTCAGAAACTGCATCTACTTCCACTTTTTCATATGTCACTTCCCTCGTAGGGGATTACACAACCTCTTTGTCCTTCTTGGGAAAAATTTCCATATGGATTTTCCAACACTTCTTAATCCATTGCCCACTTATATTGCAGTGGGTGCAAAATTTCTTGCATGGGTTTCATGGAAAGAAGACTTTTAAGCTTGTTAGAGGTTCCTCATGTCTCTTCCCAAGGATTTGGTCAGCTATTTCCTTACGTTGCTCACACTCACCCACACAAAGGCTAGATGCATGAAAAAATGTACAGGGAAACATTTTTCATAAGTTATCATAAATAAAAACATTTCTTAAATACCCATGACGCTTATACATGTCTTTTGGACTGTGACTTTGATGAGGATAATTGGAATTGGCATGTCCTTTGGAATGCTCACCTCTCTGTAGAGACAACCTATACTATCACTACCATCATGGTGTGTTGTACCATCTCTTTATATAAGCCCTTTTGTTACGGACTCCATACCTAAAAATTTATTTTCCTTAGTAATTTTGGATCACTCTACAATTTCTTCATGGCCATAGCGAAATCCTTTATAATGTGGTCGTACCTTCACCTCGATAGGATTAACCATACCTTGGCCATTGACTCTAAGGCCCCTTCCATCATTTCCCATCTTAGTTACTACTTTCATACCAATTCGCTTGGTATGCTTTTCAAAAGCTACAAAAGGTGTGTTGTTAACATTAACTAAAGGAGTAGAACTAGAAATATTGATGACCTCCTTTGACCAAAAAACCATGTTTCTTGTTTCAGCTGTTGATGAAGAAGTGAATGATATTTCTAGCTAACCACTTTTAGCAACTAGAACATGGGGAGAATATTTCAAATGCTGGAAAAAATTGCTATGATAATTCTCATTATAGGATCCATATCCTGTGTACTAACCATGCACACAAACTAGTTTTCTCTTTGAGCGACTCTTTGCTTCTGCTGGGACAGAAAATTCACAAGTCTGTTCCTCCATAATATATTGCAACTGTAGGTGCATTTTCCTCTTCTCCTCCTATGTATCTTTGACAATATTCTTAGCTCGACCTTCTTTGTCAATACAATAAAGATCTCTCGTGTTGTGTGGTGATGTCTCTCCTACAAAGAGATGTTCTCCTACAAAAAAATCTCACTTAGAGTCATTTCTACAACAAGACAAAGAACATTAAATGGACACTCTCACATAACATGGCATTAGGTCCGCTAGAATTGGCTGCTCGGATTCATGATATACCCAACATAATCACAAGTGTCTCATAATCCGGAGATAAAAAATTGTAAACATGAACACTTCCCAACACTTCCTTATGTTAACTTGCACCATCTAAAGATCAATTGAAAATCAATCACTCAAATGAGAAAAACAAACATCCCCAGATGAAGTCCTTGCAAAATTTTGATTCATTTGAGTACAAACTTGATTATATTTTGGTCAGGCCCTCACTGTGGAATTCTCATCTCAAATTAAATGTGTAGAAAATTATAATGGAAAACCCTCCAGTTATGTGTTCATGTGTACAAATCCCACTAATCATAAACTCTACATAAAATGGAAATCATTTGCACTCTTGTACAACAATTCGTTCCTCTTTTCCACTAGAAGAAAAATAGATAAATGGTTAAACACTATTATGCCTCTAAGGATGATTTTCTCAAAACTTCCATCTACAAGCCTCAAACTTAAAAAATAAATCTTCCTCCATGTTTAGAAGGGATAAAAACCACTGTCTAGGCTCTTGTGGCACTCAAAAAAGTTCCAAATGAGGAAAATATGCCCCTTTTTTTGAAAGGGTCTACCAAACTACTCTGCAAAATATCCTCTCTGCAAAATATTCCATAAATTGGCTCATATATCCTAATGGTTGGGCACTAACACTATTGTAGCAGTGGTCTCTGGTTCCATCCACTCGTCAAAAGCATTCATTGATTATACTAAAATATAATGTTAAATTTCTTATTATGGTTTAACAAACCATATCCCATATCACCATATAATATTCCACTTATTAAGCTCTCCAACGATTATATATGTCATGGTTTTTTTTTTTAACCATATAATATTTTTAAACACCAACCAACATATTTATTCAAAATCCCACGTATCCATTATACCACCATATAATATTGCATATATTATGTTGAGTCATTGGGTTGGATTTTTAATGGGTGTTTTAAAAAAATTTCAATGGCCACCATTTTTTGTCTTGAGGCCTTGGTCATTATGATGAATGGGGGGTGTAGTTGGTATATACATGCCATGTACATGCCTCGATACATCTACCATAATATATGAAATAATCATGGTCAGGACGGTTAGGGTTTGACCCACTGACCTACCAGTTTATATGCCCCACATCTATTTAAAAACATAAATACAAATGCGGTCCCGTTGTTTAATAAGCACCACCACTAATGTAAGGGTAGGGCTCTTGTTTCTTTGTTAGGAGGTTATGTGTTTGAACTTGCTAGAGGTCAATTCAACATTATAGACAATTTTGGCCTATTTTGGGGTGCCATGTGGCACCTTAGGATTGGGCCACATGTCATGCCATGCCCATATTGAGCCACATGTGTTCAATTGATTCACCGAGCTAGGACGAATCCCATATTTCCACCTTGGTATTGTGCCATGTGTCATGCCCATATTGAGCCACATGTGTTCAATTGATTTACTGAGCTAGGATGAATCCCATATTGCCACTTTTCTACTTGCCAGAGGATCACATGTCAAGCATTATTTCCTCTTTTCTACTTTCCACAGGACCACATGTCAAGCATTGATTGGAGCATGTGGCCACCTTCCACGTCACCTTTCACGTCAACATTCAATTTGACCTTTAACTTTGACTTTTGTCCTATGTTGACCCACAAATTCAAACTACGATTTCTACCTCATACAGACTCAGTTTTTTCCCATTTAGGTTGCACTGGAATTGCTTTTTTTATCTATATAATGGAGCCATTTACAAGGAATTTTGAGACACTCAAATTTCGTGTGTTTTAAGATCCACTTAGATCACGCAATCAAATTTTAATTGGCATGAGAATTGGTGACATCTTGTGTAACATGAATTGAATGTGTTGTATTGCCTCTTCCTTTGACTAGATGGCTTCGAGGATTGGGGAGTTGTGTTGCTTGTGTGTGGCATAGACAACACTAAATAAGGGGGGTCCAAGGACTCCCTTATGTTGTACATACTTGCATTGTCATTTGTTAATGTCTATGGGCTTGGTCAAGGAATGGAAGGGAAGAACACTAATATTCTGTCTTGTGTGTAGAGAGTTAACTTCACTTTTTTTTGTTAAATATGGTCTGAAAACTATGTGAAAAATCCATGAGTTTAGTTATTCTCACGATCCATCAAGATATGGCATGATGGTGGCTAGTTCTAAGAAAAATTGCAACACAACTCAGGCTATGATGGGGTAGAATGTGGTTTATCCTACAATTTCCAATATTTTTCTAGATGCAATAGATAAATATATATTTGTGTTAATGATATTATTGGTATATATGGTTTAGTGACATGCATGATTATTTATATTTTTTTATCAAGTTTATATGTGCATGTATTTACCCTTTAACAAATTTATCATGGCTATCTAAAAGTTGAAACTTGGACCATAGTGAGGGGAAATCCTTCTAATCATTGGTTCCAACTTTTAGATCTTGGGTCGAGATGTTTTAGGAGATATTATCAGAGGAGTTTGAGATTCTGGAATGCTCCTAAAATCTTGCATCAAACAAGTCATGTTGGAATTTCTGCTATAACTTTTCATTTAGGAGGTTCAAAAGGCTAGATCTTGGACCATAATGAGGGGAAATCCCACTTATAACTTGTCTTAGTTTTCAAAACTTGGAGTATTATAGCTGAGAAGATATGCTCTAAGGAAGTTCCTATATTAGTTCGCATGATTTTTTTTGAAGAAATGCATAAATGATTTAATGATTCATTGCATAGAAACTATTTGATGAAATGCCCAAATGAAAATGAGTTTTCTGGATGGAGACAATATTGTTGTATGTTATCATTGTTATATGATAGTACTTGTAGTTGGTCTATTCTTATATCCACATAAAAAATTTGAAGAAATGTATTAAAGGTGTTTTTATTACTTTTTACATAAAACTATTTGATAAAATACCTCAAGGACATGTATCAAAAGTTGCATGATTGAGTAGTATTTTTTAGTTAGTGTGCTACAAGCGGAATTGGAGCAATTTTTCTTATTTAATTTGATACAAAAGGTTTGACAATTTTTTCACAAGTAAAAGACTACTTAATTAATTGAATATAAAGTATTTGAGAGGTTTACATGTAAAGTGTTTGACAAAATGTATCAGAGATCAAAAACAAGTTTTTGCAAGTGTGGTTAGGATAAATTTATTAGTGGTATGTGAAAAAGAAGTATCGGAGCTTATTTCAAGCTAGTAAAAAGAAAAATAATATTTTGGGTACCCTATAACCTATGTAAGTAATTAAGGGAATTGGGTATGTGACAGAGTGGTATTAGAGCATGGTTCAACATTGAACTTCAAAGGGATCAAGAATATATTAAATGAGAGATACAATACTATGTGACAATGTGGTATTAGAACTAATGTTAAACAATGAACCTGGATGGGCTCAAGCATAGGAAATAATTCAAGTTTTAAATTAATATCTATACATGTAAATGTACTTATGTGAACTTATTTTCCTCTATAAATCAATATTTTGATTTTACTTAAGTATTTACTTGAGTTTGATGCCGCAATATAAACATGCAGGATGCTTACTAGATACCATGGAGCAACCCAACAAAATTGCAAAAGTTTATTGCCAAGTTATGTATCCATAACTATGAAGGGGAATCTATTAACTTATCACTTGCTAGTTTCAATTATTTTCTTTAACATTTTGACAATTTATCATATGTTGATTAATAATAGCACAAGCATGATAAAAATGCAAGAGATGAAATAGTTCAAAAATGTGTGTGCATTGAGTAGATATTAAATAATGATATAATAGATTCATGAAGATATGCTAGGTGCATACAATAATGGATTTCCATTAATAATGACTTGGATTAGTGTGTTTTCATAACATGATTTAGATGACTAATAGTGGTTAACAATTAAAATGTAACCACGAAAAAGTTGACAACATGATTGGGAAGCCAATGAAGGTGTTGCATGTAGTCTCATGGAATCAAGGCTATCAAAGATAAGGTGTTGATGAGAATAATAGAAGTGGAACCTATGCATGTTGATATGAATGTTGTGACAACATTGTGAGCGCACTTCTCCTTGGGTTACCTTGTGGAAGGTTGGAGCTTTGGAGGGAGGAGTGTAGGATTAGTGTTTGCATCTAGTGTTCGGAGAGTACTTGGAGCCCTGAAGCTAGATGAAACCCCTATATGCCACAGGATTTTGAGACATCCTTAGAAAAACCAATTTTGATACCTTGGAAGAATGGTGGCACAACCTAAGGGACTATTTTTATCAAAGAAATGTGTTCACTACCTTGGATCAAGTGGGTTGATGGGGGGATGTGAGACTATTGGTTAGAGGGTGCTGAGGTTGGTAGCTTAACCTTGTTTGTGTTAAATATTGGTTATGTATCATACTTGGCTCTTCGTAAGCCAATGTATTAGTGGAGTAATGGCCCAACTTGAGAATGAACCATTGTTGAAAAATATGAGTAGAAAAGCCTATGGATAAGTGAAAATAAGAGGTTTGATACTAGTTAGTGGTTTTCTCCAGATAATTATTATAGGAATTATTGATTATGAATCTTGAAGTTTATGCATCCTTAAATCATTATTTAAATTTGTGATAAAGTACATGATATGAATATATGTTAGTGAGATTGTATAGAGAAATGACCATGTTCTATGATAATTGTAATGATATAATGTGTTGAGATAGTTGATATGAACATGAGTGCAAGGGGGATGGGTGATGTGGATAAATGATAAGTTAAGGGGGGCTTGATTGGGTAATTATGAACCACAATGATAGTGAAGTCGCGACTATAAAAATGGCTTAAGAATGGAGTTTCCATTAATTCAAAATTATGCTTGGAGAATATATTTTATTTATGAAAATAATATGAATACATGAATCATTAGAAAATGGAAATTGGTACTTGCTATGTTTTGGGTAATATATTAAGTTTACATAATGAATTACATGTCACATGGAATGTTTGTATGGAAAGTGTGCAAGAGTGATCTCTTGTTGTTAACTATCACATGAAAGAAAGTAGTTTGATTATGAGACTTGTCATGTGAATGATTGAAAACAAGAGAGGATACAAATTAAATTTAAAAATAAATGTGTATGAATAGCATGGAATATGTGCAAATGTGGTAGATGCATTAAAATATGTATATGCACATGTCTGTATGAATGTTTGAAGCATTGCTTGAATTTGTAAATTGGATACATAGTGAAAATACCATTTATGGATATTCATTGAAACCTGTGTAAGAAGATGAAGTGATAGAGTTGTGACTAATATTTGGGGTTGAGATCATTTTAGGGGTTGTTGAATGTTGCAACATCAAGTATTCTAAGAATCCAAGTGAACTCCTTGAAAGATGTTAGCTGAGAATGCATGTGATGGTAACCAAGTAAGTACGGTAGGTACAAAGAGAAGGTAAAGGATTGGGTAAGAATTCTTTTTAGCTGAATTTCATATATTTTGTTATTAAAATTAATGCATGTATTGCATGGATGCACAAGAAGGGGTAAGGTTAAGGAAGAAAATTGTCAGCACAAAAATATTTAGTAAAATATTAATAGATATGTCCATGTATTGAGATTCCATGTTGAACAAAGATTAAATGAGTGAATAATACACTCATGATATAAAATATATTTGGTAATGCATTGAGAGCATCAATGAAAATGTCGGAATGTATGAAGAAAATGTAGGGACTGCAATTGTGTTCATGATTTCATGAGTACTGGTCTAGTAATTTCTAATCTTGGGAAAAGTGATTATATCATATAATATTGAGTTTGTTGGTAAGGAAAATGTAGTTGAAGGATTTTTTTTTCCTAGTTAATGTGAAAATTGTATGGAATTGTTAATATATGAAAGCATGTTTGTCATTAATACCTAGTGGTTTATGACAAATGAAAGAATCATTTAGTATGTAAAGAGTGCTAAAATATTTGTGGTGCATCCACGAGTTACTATGACATGATTTGGGCATGAAACATATTATGAGTCATGATGGTACATATGCTTGGTGTATTGAGTGCATATATGCTTGTATGAGACAATAAATTGCATGATTGATTGTAATGAAAATAAATAGTTTCAAATAATTTTTAGGATTTGTTGAGTAGTTGAAAGACTGACATGAATCTGCATTCTACAAAGCAAAGTGGAAGCTAATTACTCATGAATTTAGAGATATGAATCTTTCATTTTTAACCCTTTAGATGATGGAGTAAATGTTTAAATGAATTATGGAATTCTTGAAATGATTATGATGCAAATAAATAATGAAATTCTAGCTTCATTTCAATTCTTTTTTAAATCAATTGAAAGTGACATAGTTATTATAGAAATTATGACATCGCTTCAGGGGATGTTATAAATTGTTCAATGAAAAGATTTTATGGTATGAAAACTTACCACTATTTTGCTTATTGAAAGAACATATTACAATTGAAATGAAATTGGTTATGTTAATGAAGGATGAATACTACCATATGAAAGAGTCGAACACCATGAGAAGAGTTTCATATTTACGAAATCATACTCTTGTATGAAGCAAGTTTTGAAAATAAAAGAAGAGAAAATATTTGAATTAAATTATTATGATTAATATCATAGAAACCGTACGCTTATTAGGTTAGATGATAATCTATCCAGGAAGGATAGATGATTGTTTGAAGTTGAAAATCATAGGGGCAATGCCATTGTGGTCATGTTGGAACCCTATGGCATACAATGATCACCATGATTTATGCTATGAAAAATGTTTTATGTTATTTAGAGCAAGAGAGAGGGATGTATTAGTTGTAAAAATCCATAAGTCTTAAAAATCTTCCTATACAAGGAAACCTTTCGATGGAATGGATTGCTTGAGGGAATAAGAGGTATAGAAGGGGATGCATGAACTTTGATAGTGTGTTACTGCAAGGAAGGGGAGACTCGAATGAATTGGTTTTCAAATATTCATGTACATACTCGTTAGGATCATCAATGCATTAGGTGTGTCCAACGAAAGAATGAGCTAAACTTGTTCCCTATGGAACCCTTGTGAAGGAATGGACAACCATGCAAGAATGTGTTAGAATGATAGGATGTTTAGAGGAAACCAGTTCATGAAAATGAATGACATTACTCAAAGTGGAAACTGAGGACATGGAAAAAGTTGCCAACATGAAGTGCCATATCCCTTCTTATGCATATAATGGTTCTAAATATAGTAGAACAGCAACAATAATGTTCTTTAAAAGTGTTAATTCGACAACTCAGGGAAAATGCCCTCTATTAGACAATATTCCTCATTAAGGAAGATTCCTTCTATCCCTTGGAAGAATTTAATTTGGTTAAAGAAAAATATATTTTTAATATGAAAACCCACATGTGCACAAAAAGGACAACTTTGCCAAAAAGAGATATTGGACACCCTTGGATGGCTATAAATACAAATCAAATGACCCTCACTTGTATATCATCAATCATTCTTATTTCGTTGGTTTGGATCGCATAGATCTAAAGTTGGTTCACAGGAAATTGGTTTGTACAGGTTTGAAATTGCAGGGAATGAGCTTGCATGTGTGAATTAGGATTTTGGTTTCTAGCCATAGGGTTAACACAATATTATTTTTATTGAAACCACACAAATACAAGCATATCCATGAGGTTGGAAATATCCAACTACATACATGGCTCTTCCTCTATTCGTTTGGGACCTAACATTTCATTTCATCAGTTGACCACAACTTTCATCAGTTGACCACAAGTTTCATGAGTTGACCATAAATGTTGGAAGTTGATCGCAAGCTTCTAAATAATGACTTTATCTAGGATTACTTCTGAGTTCATCTGTGGGATATGGTTTGTTTATTCTCACTAGATAGTCTTGTGAATGAATAAATGGATTATTGTACTCTCTCTTCGGTAAAATTTTCATGATAACCTAATAATAAGAAGAATTTGAAACGGTTTCCTCCTTATGGAGTTACTTCTCAACAGCAAGAGCTTCTGAAATGTTTAAGGTGAAAGTATCATTTTCAGCTCTTTTTACAAACACATAAATTTTACTTGGCAAGTCAACTATATAATAGTATTTTGTAATTTCATCATGCAGTTGCACATCCGTTGGGAACTTGTTCAAGAAGCGAGTAAATATTTAGTTGAAATATTTCACTCTTTCTTTGTCCCCCATTTCTAGGTTCCCAAGTTCTTTCAAAAACATGGCGGGAGTCTTCTTATCAATAATTTTTTCCAAAAACAACTTCTGAAACTCCCTCTAGTTACACATTGAATAGGCTGGAAGGTTGTGATACCATACTAAAGCTCTACCTTATAAAGTGTATGGAAAGAGTCTACAAGCAACATCATCAAAGTGTACATCAAGAATTTGCAAATGCATGTAGAAATCATTAATATGATATTCTAAATTGGTGTTCTTATCAGGATCAAAATTCGACAACAACTTTTCCTTATGTTTTGGCATCTTGTGAAGATTATCTAGAAGAGCAAGTGACCCTTGGGCCATCCAATATGTTGTTTCCTTAGAGACAGTTCTTGCCTTTGAGGGAACTAGTGCCTAATACATCTAAAGGTTGATCAAAAATATTAAAATTTGTGGCTAGAGGGGTAGGCCATGAGATCCTACAACGAATGATCTAGTTTAAAAATCCAGCCTTAAAACCAGACTTCCCAAGATAACTAAGGCTTGCAGGGTTTATATTAGAAAGTGAGGTGGAAGGAAGTAAATAGGAGATAACTTTATGGATTAGGAAGTTCAGAATTCGGGCTTAAGTTCTGTAGAATAAATTATGGAATAAAAGAATTATGTGTGAATTTACAACATTGTGGAGCGCACATTAAGACTATTTAAATCTGAAATATGAGAATTGTTCAAAATAAATTCACATTAAAAATTAAAAATATTCACAACTTCATTACACACATTCTGGTGGAAGAAAAACATTAATGAGATAAGAAAAAAAAAACAAATAAAGATATTTTTGCAAAACCCCATGAACTGGAATCAAATTGTATTATTCTTGACTTTTAGAAAAATGTCTTTATTACAATGACTCCTAGTTTTTTAGACTCTCAACCCCCAAAATGTGTTTTTCAAACTTTTATTTCCTACCCTTAGTCTAATTGTCCCAAACTTGGTTACAAAATTAATTCTTTAACAATTATAAAACTATTTCTTTTAGAGGATTTACAAATAAAGTAAAAACGTTTATATATTACCTATACATAGTGATATAAATAATATTTATTTTCTCTCCTTTAACAAAATAAAACCCCCACCCACTTATAAGTGTGCATAATGTAATTTATGTGGGTGCTGAAAATAAAAAGGAGTTGTGCGCGAGCCCCAATTATTTGTCTTCATGAATGAACTCTCAAAACCACATATGGCTACTGAATACCAAAAACTACCCTCAAGACTACCCATGGTGATTTCTGAAAATTTGCAAGGGTGCTAACAAGATTAATTATAGTTGTCGATCACTTTGATGGGAGATTTGGGGAATCTTCTTTCAAGACCTTTCATAATATTATCCTTAAATTGATTTTGGTTGTCAATAAGTCGTCAATTTCTAGCATGGCCAATGTAGATCATTATTTTCCATGACACTTGCAAGGATTCTGTGTCAACTTCCATGATTCCTGAATTAAATACTGGATAGTCATCTTTTTATTGAAATAATTTGTGGGGGAAAAACTTGAAATTGAATGTGCATTGTGGTTGTGTCGTTGTCTTATGGATTGGGAGAAAATGTATTTTAGATTTTAAGTTGAGCTAGAATCAGTTTCTACAGTTAAAGCATCATCATGGTTCCCCTTGTTATTTGAAGTAAAATCCTCCATTTTGTTGCTATGGAGGCGAAATTCACTCCCAGCATTAACATTTTCATTATCGTCATCATTGATAAAAATGAAATACTAAGAGAGAGATGCTCACTCTTAGGGATGGGTCTTGAAATTTCAAAAATCTTATCTGGTAGCACTAAGGGTATATAACCTTTGCCGAATTTTAAATTTTAGTTATGCCTTCCTCCATTATTCTTTTAATCCTGAATAATGTATCCCAGAACGATGACATCCAAATAAAAATTCTCCTTGATGATGATAATACTCCATTTGGGTTTGAGGATTTAGAAAAGACACTTATTCATAGTGAATTCATAACTTCTCTATCTCCTTTAATGCATTTAATAGTTTTACAAAGCGATATTTTAGAAAATCACAGGTGGCAAGAGTGGATGCCTTCCCATAAAGTTTGTCTGTGTATGCATTTGAACAACATGATGTCACTATGTCCAACCTCTCCTCTTAACATCAATTAAAACATGTATGGTTGAAACTAGTCATCAATATTGCATATCATCATTTTTGTTGACTTTATCATCCACAAGATATCCAACATTTTTCTTTATTTGACAAGATCTGTAAGGAATGAAGCTAGATTCAACCAATGATCTCTACTTAGCTAGAAAATTCATATTCATTCGTATAGTTTCTCCTAAATTGCATAAATGTATTTACTAATTATAATAATGGAAATCGACCTATTGTCCTATCATTTGTCCCTAATAAAATTGATAAAATTTCCTCAAGGAAATGTGCTCCATCTCCTCAAGTCCACTCACAAGATAAATTCTTCTAATATCTCTAATAAAACTCTCTATGGGGAAAAAGATCTCGTTTGAATTCAAGAAAAGCCTATTATGTTGTTAGAATAGAAGTTTAAATTTGGGTTGTGATTCATAGAATTGTTCGAACAAAGAGCAGCGACATAATACATATAAGCCCAACAAATCATGAGATGTGATGTAAACTAGTCTACAAACATCTCACAAGTAGACTACAAATCTGGTTCGGATGAGAAGGAGCAAAATATAATCATTTTATTGACCTAAAAATCCTATTAATAGTTGTAACCTTGCTTGGAGCTCCAATAAGAGGATGTGAAACTCATCTTTGTATAATCTCATCATGAACCAAGCACTTTTGATAATTGTAAATAGTCAAGATAGGTAGTTTGATAGCAGGGTAACCTTAGCAATCACATGTGCATATAAATGCTCACAACATATTCTAGTTCATCAAGGCTTTTATAAAACCAAGGAACTGATGCCAATTCACCTATGCCATGGTGATTAGAGACATTGACAAGTTGATATTCATAGAAAAAACCTATATTTTCAATATGAAACACACACTCTTTCGAATATATGATAGATCACTTAACTTCCTATATCTCGATCTATAAAGTTTTTCTACACTTGGCCTTGCTCTGCCTTGAGCATTGAGTTGCACAATTTTAGTCATCATTCATCGAATTGACTGGACAATGTGTGAAATTGCAAGCTTTTTAGCTGCAGTGGGATCACTTCCCATGGAATCCGATTTGAGAGCAACATGTTCTTGAAAAACCACCATACATGAATTGAAGTGGGGAATCAATAATAAAATCTCTCTCTCATATCCTTTCGGATAACATTTCATGTAAGATTTCAACAATGGGAGGCTCAACCCCTTGATGTTTCATCTAGAGGAATTCATGGAGCTATCGATTGAAGATGAAAGGGTTAAAGATAAATATGGAATATGAAAAAACAACCATTGTCGAGGTTTCCATAGCTCAAAGTTTTGATTTCAAACATCTATGACTAGGGTGGGCTTTAAAACCAATAGAATAATAAAAAATGCGTTCGTTTGTTGGAGAATCTAATTCCAACTACCTTTTAGGTGTCAAAACCATCCCTCCAAGTGTCCTAGTTTAGTTTCACTTAGTCTAGCTTAAGTCAAGCTTCACTCCAGTCATTTATTACTATGTTTCCAATGTAATATTATTTAAGTGATTTGTAATATTGAGAAGAGAAATCTCTACTCCACATTTTTTTCTTTTTAATTTTTGTCATGGTATCAGAGCTTAGCCTGTGTGAGACTCCTTGAGAGTAGAAAAATAGAAGATAAGCTAGGTTTCATAGGATTACTTGAGAGAGAAACAACATGAGTGAAGAGAGAGAAGAAGAGAGAATAGGCGAGCCTGCATAAGACTCTTGGTGAGAGAAACAAAAGTTTGAAGAAACCTACTAGGAAGAAGCAATAGAGAGAGAGCCAGTTCTGAAGAAGAAGGACGAGATATTTTTAAAATAGTTCAAGAGTTGGGTTATTAATGCACCACAGCAGTGCAAGAGATGCATTAAGAATTACTAACGTAGTGAAGAAACTGAAAAAATCATGTTAGCATCAATTACTTACAATATTTCCAGTCCAACACAGCCTCTATTCATCCCACATAGCGTTACCTATAATATTAAAAAAAAGAAGTTGCACCAACTCACGTGAAAAGAGATGCCAACTTAGCCAAGGAGGCCTACGATACCCTTGAGAGGAGTTTTGGTGTAAGGGGGAGCATTGAAGTTGAATATGAAGGTGAATCTATAACAACAGATCTACAACCAAATCCAAAATTTGTTGAACCCCATTGTGCTTAGCCACCAGTTGATGATGTATGTGAAGAAGTTACAGAAGTAGTAGAGAAGGAGCATGTAGATGCTCGTGGAGCCCACTATTCACATCCACAAGTGGATGAAAATTTGGTGATTCCAGCAATAGAGCTTGCTGATGATAATATGGTGATTCTAGTAATAGAGCTTGTTGATGATAATATGGTGAATCCAGCAACAAATCTTGCTGATGACAATAAAGATGCCATTGGAGCAGTTAATGCTATGGTCAATCCAACAATTAATATTGCTGATGTAAATTTCGATGAAGAATTATTGGCTAAAGATGAATGGTTGCAGGTGATGAAATAAAAGCATCATATAAACATGATGTTATTCAGTGATAAAATCCTACTTGAGTCAATGGAAGACAACCTTCCTGTAGCAGCATATGTTAATATAGAAGTGGAAGAGACAAAGGTAGAGAAAATGATAAAGGCAGAGGCAAACAAAGAAGCCCACAAAGAGGAAACAAATATAAAAAAATAGGTAGAGAAAGAAGCGCAACATGAGAAAACTCTCATTACAGATAAGAAGGAACAAAACCAATGTGGTTCTACAAATATTTTTAATTCTAATGTTGATTTTCAATGTGTAGGTAAATAGAACGATTATGAGGAAGAATTAAATTTCCTTGAAACATGGCTTGCAACACTATGTCTAGATGAAGTCTACATAGAATTTGAATAAATGAACCTTGAGGATAGCTTGGATGGTGAAACAATTAATGAAATTTTTAGGTATTGGGTTCCCGAAGAAATGAATTTGTATTATGGTCTGATGTTGTAGCAGATTGATGATGGAAAGCACACTACATAAGAATATATCTGGCAACAACCCATATACAAGTTGTTTTTTGAAGAAGTCTAGAACTTTCTCAAACAATTTGGAATGATTGAAGACCTACACCAAAAAATGCAGAAACTAAAATTTGAAACCTACGACAAAAAGAAAAAGATAAAAAAAATTAGAGGCTACAGGATCTAGAAGAAGAGGAGAAGAAAAATCATTCTAGTTGAAGTTAGTTTTTTAAATTGTAAGCCTAGCTAAGACAAAGACTAACAGGTATCTTAATTGAATTTTCTGAGGTTGAACTTAAGGGGGAGTGTTGGAGAATCTAATTCCAACCACCTGTTAAGTGTCAAAACCATCCCTCCAAGTGTCCTAGTTCCGTTTCACTTAGTCTAGTTTAAGTCGAGTTTCACTCGAGTAATTTATTATTGATTTTCCAATGTAATCTTATTTAAGTGATTTTTAATACTGAAAAGAGCAATCCTCTACTCCACTTCATTTTGTTCCCTTCATTTTTTGTCATCATCCATCTCCCTTTCTATTTTCACTAAGAATTGAATTCCATATCGTGATCATATTCTAGTTTAAGTGCCCCATCTAATATATATATATATATATATATATATATATATATATATATATATCTATATTTGTTATTTGTAAACATAAATCCCACATTTGTCAGGTTATGTGTGACCTTGGTATTTATATATGCTCCCATCCCCTCAACACTTCAACATGTCATGAAATGTATAAGACCTTGTGGGCTCCTCCATTGGTTCAATGACTAGTATAGGAGTTGACTTTAATGGAGTGTGGTTGTTATGTTAGTGAACCTTGGTGCTCCATTGTGAGTTTGAATGTTGAACTTGGAGATTGGGCCATCATGCACAATATGTTGAATAAAAATAAATTGTCTACAGTAAAGCCTTAGAAATAAAATTGCTTATAAAGAAATCCCTCCCCCCCACTTTTTGGTAATTCTTTTCTCCAAAAATACTCCTAATAAAACATAGCCTCCTCTTCAAATTGTAATCCATATGTTTTACTTAAGAATTAGCTTAGATATTGGGGTTTGGGCCATAATTTTTAATAAAATAACTACACTATCCCACAGACTAAGTGATCTAACAATCTTTGCCATTTTTTTTTAAAACAAAATTATAATTTTTTTTGTTATAGAATATCATAAGTTAGAATGTAAGTGTTATGTTTTAGCGTCCCTTTTTATGCATTGCATTAATTTGACCTAGATGACCATTATTCTCGCATGGAAATAACTAGATCCAACATATTGGCTCCAACTAGGGACAACGCTTTGCTTATAGAGTACTGAGAATTGTAGACCAGTAGCCTCTGTTGTGAATGGAGTCAAATTTTTTATACCCTATAAGTATAAAAACTAAAAGTCTCCCTGATTTTTTTTTATTGA
The DNA here is from genome assembly GCA_031772625.1 of Pinus tabuliformis. NCBI lineage: Eukaryota > Viridiplantae > Streptophyta > Pinopsida > Pinales > Pinaceae > Pinus > Pinus tabuliformis. The sequence goes on from CM062815.1 coordinate 460,683,168, forward strand.
AGTTTTATTTTTTCTTTCGTCAATTGAAGTAAAACTTCTAAAAATGAAAAATTAAATTCTCAACATTTGATCTTATTTATGTACAAATCCTATCTATAAACAAGTTTGAACTCAATTTGGTGTAATCCACCTTCGAATGGTACTGTTAGAGCCTAGATTTACCTTAGGCTAAGGAAGGTAGGATCCAGGGCCAACATCAAACCACACTTAACCTGGTAGCTATCCCTACCAGGTCAAGAGAGGGCTCTCTCCAGGTCAATATCAGCAAATTATGATCAAGGAGGGCTTGAGATGACTGATAGAAATACTGATCTTAGGCTAGGTATAAGTGCAAGAGAATTTGATTTAATAAAATGATGTTTTGTTGGCTCAAACAGAAATGTAGATTTTGGGTGCGGGGATTGAGGCTCAGTACTGGAGAGATCTCAATGGGGCAAGGTAGGAAATTGTTTTTGGAACTTAAAATTGAATAATATGGAAGGAATAGATAGGTGAGGTGTTGAAGAGGGCAAGAGAAATCATGGATCCTCCCAAAACAGTTGAAAACATCAAGAAACTAAAGCAAACTTCAAGTAGAGCACTGTAATTTCAATGGATTCTACTTACACTCTCGTTTGTTTAGTTAAGAAGAAATAAGATAGAGAATGGAATACATAACACATAATAGCATTCACAATTACAAAAGAAATCATTGTACAAAGACAAAATGCCATAGGAATCCCAAAGAGAGCTACAAATCTTGGTCTCAATTCGTTAGCCAAAATGCTGATATGAGTGTACAATGAAACTCAAGGCTTTCTCAAAAGTCCAACCTTCTACCAAAATCCAGCCCCTACACTATAAAATTCATAAAATATATACATTTTCTCATCCTTGTACTAAGGGATTGAGCTCAACCATTTTCTTCAAAATAGAATCAGTTACATTAAACTTGGGTCAAATTTCTGAAAATAGGTGTTGACGATGAACTCATATCTCCGAAACAATAGCACTTGTTACAAAATGAAAGAGGTTTTTGTAGATGAGGTCATTTTGGAGAAAACCCTCTCTCAAATTTGGGAAATTTGTTTCCAGTTTCTCCCAATTTGTTCCACAAAATCATCTCTAAAACAGAAAATCATTAAAAATTTAAATTTGTGAAAATGAGCTGTAAAGATCTAGTCACATATCCCAATTCGTGACACCTGTGAATAAGTTGAAAGACTTTTTTGTTATATGGCTCATTCTTAACAAAAAATTGTTTGGGTTTCTCAAAATTACTTTCCATCTGTTGTAAAATGGCCCCGCACTAAAATGACTAAAACAGTAAAAAAATATGAAAATTTTGCTTTGTTTAAATGTAGGCTCAAAATATCACTGTATATCTCCAACATAGTAGCGCCTGTGCATAAAATGAAGGAGTTTTTTGTTATTTGGTATGTGATAAACAAAAACCTATTTCACTTTTGAAAAATTCCTTACCATTATTTCAAAAACTGATTTTGTACTAAACTTGTCATTATGTGCAGCAACTGACCCCAAAACATGCATAACCAAGAATCACTCATTCATTTTGATCATATCTTCTAATCTGGGAGCCAGTTATGGGAGTGTGATATACTGTTGGAAATATTTTTCCGAGCTTCTTTTGATGGACACACTTGTGACATGTTTTGTGCTGAACATCATGTGTAAAACATCTAACAAAACCAGACATAGTAAGAGCTCATGTTGATCCCTGGTGACAGGCTGCGAATACTGGAATTAACATCGGCTCCATTAGGGATGGCAACTCCTTGGAGGTGCCAAGAACTATATATCTTTTGAAAGAATATAGTGCCTCTTCCATTGGGCATGGATGATCAAACAACTGCAAACCCAAAACAATTCATACCAATCCAAAAACATATACATACTGCAACATGTACATAAAACAATACAACAAACTAAAATGCTGCCTCGGGCAGCTTATTCATGTACAAATCTAACCCACTTTGCTACAAAATTTATAGATCAAGTAATGTTGTAATGCCATATCAACCAATCAAGTAAATGTGACAAGGATGCTGCTTGAAAGTGCTTCAACCAGGACACAAATGGAAATGATGATAGCCATACATGCACATAATGAGTCTGGTTGTGTAAAAGACAATTTGATCTATCATTCAAACTGAAAAAAATTTCCATGTACACTATAATAGGATCGAAAAAAACAGACCCTGTTTGCTGCCCCAACTCCTCGATACATGATTCCAGCTGCAAACTATTAATGCAAATATCCACAGGCAGCCTGACCTTCTGTTCCTTTTGCTGAAAAAGGTCCCCAAAGAATGGGACTCGACAATCCAGATCCTGGGACTGTATTTGGGCCTCCAATTCAGTTAGATCTCCTTCAATTTTGATGGCAAACTCTTGCAAAAAATTGAGCTTAACTTCATGGATACATCGACAGTATTTCAGATAAGAAGAAAGAGATGAAGCAAAGTTCTCATCTACCTCATCATCCGTGCACATATCTTCCCATTCTCTAAAACGTTGAATAGAGGGCACCTCTATTTTGAATTCTTCCTCTTTCTCCATCCATGTTTCAAGAAAGATATGCCAAAAATCCTCAAAGGACTTAATAGATATGATAGGAAAAACTTCAATCCATTTTCTACATTTACCTTGAAATGAATCAATGAACAATCTGATGAAGACATCTTCCTTTTTAACTCTAAGAATGTCCACAAATGTTTTAAAATTTTCTATATGTTCTAGAGTCAAAGTCAGATCTTCCCCATCGAATTTAGGGCCATTACTCAAAATGTATGCATCCTTTGGTAATTGATTAGTAAAACTAGGAAGATTAGAAAAATCGATACATGAATACCTTGAACAAATAGAAGCAACATCTAAGTCCTTCATTTAGCCAGTGGATCCACCATCAATACTTTGAAACTCGGGACTTTCAATAGTGGAGTCGCCAGGTAGATGATTTCAGCCTTCATATGTGTATGACTGCTCTCCACCATTAGTAATCAGATCTGAACTTGATTACAAAATTATACTGGGGCAATTTCAAGTCAGATGTTCAGTTTATAAACTAGACCGAAGATTGACTGAAGTAGCGTTTATCTACTTGCGCTAATGCAAAGCAAAAGAATTTAAGAGGCTACCTATCTAATCTTCAAGCTCCGTTTGTAGTTTATAAAATTAATAAAACTAACAAACAAACAATATCTTCCCCAGTATGGTCGCCACTATGTTAGATCCTAGATTTACCTCAGGCTGAAAAGGTAGGATCCAGGGCCAACATCAAACCACGCTTAGCCTGGGAGCTAGCCCTACCAGGTCAGGAGAGGGCTCTCTCTGGGTCAATCTTAGCAAATAATGATTGATGGGGCTTGAGATGAGTCATAGGAATGCTGATCTTAGGCTAGGTATAGGTGCAAGAGAATTTGATTTAATAAAATGATGTTTTGTTGGCTCAGATGGAAAGGTAGATTTTGGGTGCGGGGATTGAGGCTCAATCCTGCAGAGATCTCAATGGGGCAAGGTAGGAAATTATTTTTGGCACTTAAAATTGAATGATATGGAAGGAATAGACAGGTGAGGTGTTGAATAGGGCAAGAGAAATCATGGATCCTCCCCAAATAGCTAAAAACATCACGAAACGAAAGCAAACTTCAAGTAGAACATTGAATTTCAATGGATTCTACTTACACTCTTGTTTGTTTAGTTAAGAAAAAACAAGATAGAGAATGGCATAAATAACACATAAGCAAATTCACAATTATGAAATAAAGCACTGTACGAAGACAAAATGCCATAGGAATCCCAAAGAGTGCTATAAATCTTGGTCTCAATTCCTTAGCCAAAATGTTGATATGAGTGTACAATGAAGCTCAAGGATTTCTCAAAATTCCAACCTTCTACCAAAATCCAACCCCTGCACTATAAAATTCATAAAATATATACATTTTATCATCCTTGTACTAAGGGATTGAGCTCAACCATTTTCTTCAAAATAGAATCAGTTACATTAAACTTGGGCCGAATTTCTAAAAATAGGTGTTGAAGATGAACTCGTATCTCCTAAACAATAGCACATGTTACAAACCTGAAAGAGGTTTTTGTAGATAAGGTCATATTGGAGAAAAAAATCTTTCAAATTTGGGAAATTCATTTCCAGTTTCTCGCAATATGTTCCACAAAATCATCTCTAAAACATAAAATCATTAAAAATTTAAATCTGTGAAAATGCGCTGTAAAGATTTAGTCATATATCCCAATTCATGACACCTGTGAATAAACTGAAAGAGGTTTTTGTTATATGTCTCGTGATTAGCAAAAATTTCTTTGGGTTTCTCAAAATTACTTTCCATCTGCTCTAAAATGGCCCCGCACTAAAATGACTAAAACAGTAAAAAATATGAAAATTTTGTTTTGTTTAAATGTAGGCTCCAAATATCACTATATATCTCCCACATAGTAGCACCTGTGCATAAAATGAAGGAGGTTTTTGTTATTTGGTATGTGGTGAACAAAAATCTCTTTCACTTTTGAAAAATTTCTTACCATTATTTCAAAAAATGATTTTTTACTAAACTTATCATTGTGTGGAACAACTGACCCCAAAACATGCATAAGCAAGAATCACTCATTCATTTTGATCATATCTTCTAATCCGGGGGCCGGTTATGGGAGTGTGATATACTGTTGGAAATATTTTTCCAAGCTTCTTCTGATGGATACACTTGTGAAATGTTTTGTGCTGAACATCAGGTGCAAAACATCTAACAAAACCAGACATAGTAAGAGCTCATGTTGATCCCTGGTGACAGGCTGCGAAGACTGGAACTAACAGGTACCAAGACAAAATTTGAGTGTGGGACCTAATGACTTTGTGCTCCTAAAACTTAGAAATTAAACATGCATGTACCATATGAAAACTTAAAACAAAAAATTTGGTACATACCCCATAGCTAATATCTCTTGTTAACCAAAGAAGGCTTCCATATAGTCAACTATTGGATCATAAAATGAATGGGAGAAAGTTGTAGCTTCCTTAATTTCTTGAATAACCTCTTAACACATGTCTTTTTTCACAGAGTGACCACAGTCACTTCTTGTCTCTTAAACTTTGGGCTCTTCCTGAAGAGGTTGTTGTTGGTCATCTTCTTCCTCCTTGTTTGCGAGTGAATCTTCTTGAAATATGCAACAAATTCTTCCTTCTCTAGACTATATGTCTCATAAATTAGAGAATCATTTGAACAACCGAAAACCTCATCTGAATGATAAGAATCATAAATTGGAGCACTAGAAAAATATATAAAATAAGACTTTCAAGGGTTTGTCTATAGATTATTTAGTTCTTCTTTTTCTGGGGCTAACTTGAATGCAGGGGCTATAATTTTCAAACCCAGAAAAAGAACACCAAAAGTAAATCAGATAGGTGAAGATATACAACCTAACACTGATATTTTCACCCTAAAAATTAGATATAAAATTTCATAAAACCCTGGAATTTTTTTTCTAATCCATTCCTTGGCAATGACACTAATTTGATGTTGTTTCCCTAGAGACAATTCCTAGCTGTGAGGGAACCAGTGCTTAAGACATCTAAATATTGATGAAACTATTAAAATATGTGGCCAGAGGGGTAGAACATGAGATCCTACAACTAATGATCTAGATCTAAAACCTAGACTTAAAACAAGATTGGCCAAGGTAACTAAGGTTTGTAGGGTTTTATATTAGAAAGTGAGGTGGAAGAAAGTAAAGAGGACACAAATTTATGGTTTAGGCGGTTAAGTATCTGGGCTTAAGTTATGTAGAATGAAAGATGAAATAAAAAAATTGTGGGAGGATTTACAACATGGTGGAATGCACATTAAGACTACTTAAATATGAAATATGATTACCGTTCAAGATAAAGTCACATTTAAAATTAAAAAGATCTGTAACATCCTTACACACATGATAGAAAAATAAAAACATTAGTGAGATTACGAACACACAACAAAGAAAGATATTTCTTCAAAGCCCCAAGAACTGGAATCAAATTGGCCTTTATTCTTCAATTTTAGAGAGATGTCATTATTACACTAACTCCTAGTTTTTTATATTTTGAAACCCCAAAAAATGCGTTTTCCAGACTTTTATTCCCCCCTTAGTCTAACTATCCCAGAATTGATTACAAAACTAATTCTTTAAGAATTATAAAACTGTTTCTTTTGAAATATTTACAAATAAAGTAAAAACATTTAAAAATTATATATATATTTGATATAATGTTTATTTTCCCTCCTTTAACAAAATAAAAACCTCTGCCCATTTATAAGCGTGAATAATATAAGTTGACTTTTTGACCCAAAAATAAAGTATATACATATGTGGGCGCTGGAAATTAAAAGGAGATGCATGTGGGCCCCAGAGGTTCGTCTTCATGCATGAATTGACAAAACCACATATGGATGTTGAAATCCATAAACTACTCTCGAGACCACCCCTAGTGGTTTTTTGAAAATTTGAAGAGGTGTTGTCGAGATGAATTATAGTCATCGATCACTTTGATGGGAAGTTTGGGGAATTTTCTTTCGCTACCTCTCCTAATATTATCCTTCGATTGGTTTTGGGTGTCGAGAAATTGTTGATTTGTAGCATGACCAATGTAGACCATTGGTTTCCATGACACTTGCGATGATTTTGTGTCAACTTCCATAATTCCTAACTTAAATATTTGACAGCTGTATTTTTATTGAAATAATTTATGGGGGTATAACTAGAAATTGGATGTGTGTTGTGATTGAGCCTCTTTCCTATGGATTAGGAAAAAATTGATTTTGAATGTTCATTTGAGCTACAATCAGTTTCTAATGTTAAATCATCATTATGGTTCCCCTTGTTATCTGAAGTCAAATCCTCCATTTTACTCCTATGTGTTATGTTCCTATACCAATAGGTGTCATATTTCATGATTGACTTCATGAGATTTGTAATATGTTCATTCCTTTCCTTGTTGCAAAGGTTTTCCATATTATCAAAAAAAAAAAAATGTAAAAAATGTGAGGAGGGTACACCCTAAAAGAAAAATCAAAGGGTAAAAAGAATAAAATGGTCAAAAAATGAGAAGAAATGAACCCTAAACAAAAATAGACCAAGAAAGTGTGCAGGTCTAAATGCCACTACTATTTCATTTTCTACAATAAGCAATTGTGTGTTGCTCGTTAATTCATGTCACAATTGATGAAGATTCAAATAGCTTAAACTTGGCTCATTCATATTTGAATTTCATGTTTTAGAAATAGAGAATAAAATATGACCAAATTGTTTAATCTTGGCAGATAAGTAGATAGGTAGAGTAAATAAAAAGGAGCTCAACAGTTTAATCTGAGCCCTTGGATGCAATAAGTGCAGACTTAGGTAGGCTTACTATGCTAAGAAAAGAAAAGTTGACGAGGGTTTGCCAGTCTAAGTGCACCCAAATAAAGAAGAAAAAATGCTAGGCCAAAGTAGGCAGGGTAGGTAGATGGTGTTGCAGAATGATACTTGTGATAGATTATGTCTCTAAATGTGTTAATCTTTATCTCTATCGCAAGTGCCAGGAAAACATTATACTTGATGCATCTCAAGCAAGACGAGGTTAAATAACTAACTCTCCTTCATGCTTTTCCCTAATCATTCACTAATTCCCCCTAAAGTATTAAGATCAGTGTTTAATATCCATCAAATATTCATTTCATTTCATAAATTTTTTCCTAAGAAAAATCCTATTTTACTTAGAAATAATGCATGATATCACCTCAAAACCCATTTTTTCATCCTAAGCCTAAGTTTAACTACAACAGTCAACTGTTTTTATAACTTGGTTCTTTCCATTTCACAAATCATATTGACCTTAACTTTTAGTATTAAAATGCATATAAAAACCCGTCCCATAATATTTAATTATGTGTAAAGCCCCGATATTATACTTATCCCGCCCTGGTCGAATACGACCATAAAACGTTGTTTAAAAGGATTAATAAGCTTATTCAAAGTTTATTGAAAACCTTTCCTCGCCGCGCCATACGGGATTAAATAACCCCCGGTTAATTAATAACCACTACCCCGACCAATGAAAATATGCCTGATATGATTAAACATTATTTTATTATGTTGGGCCCACAACAATTAAACCCCCTGCCATCTTCAACACCCATCCGTCATCCAATCTCTGTCTATTCATCTAATGGTCGACGTCATTATTGCGACCCCCCTTACCACCGCGCTTTAACTCACGATCGCCGGCGGTTTTCCACTCATACATCTACCACGCGTCACCCATCCTGTATGCTCGCTCACCCTCTGTCAAAAACCAGCCAGCCCCAAAAGTGGTTTGAGCAAACCGCTTACCGTTGTTCGCTGACATCAGTCTAATTCTGCTTACATCATCCGCCCAATGAAATCCAAAAAATCCTGTCAAACCTTCGTTTTGTCAAATAAAATCGATAAAATGTTATTTTTTCTATAGTTTGTTGCACACCGCGCTCTCATGCAAAAAACGATCTACTCCAATTTCTTGACCACCTCCTGACTAGAAAGACGATAGCATGAGCTTCACAGCCTGCCATTCAACCTGCATTGTGCGGTCTTCCTCTTTAACACAGTTTAAACCAACACCGAGGGACTTGCAAGCTTGCAGAAGAGAGAAATAAAAGGAGATAGAGGGAGATTACTACCCTAACCAGTGGACCTTCAGAGACACAAATTTCCAGAGGAAAGATGATTAGAAGAGATGGAAATTTTGTAAATTTACCCTTGGTGAAATGTAAAATTTGCGCAATTTACCAGGGCGAGATGAACATAGGTAAATAGGTCAATGAGTATTATATCAGATTTAAAGAGTATCAGTAAAAATAGGGCAGCCAACACTGAGTAACTGAGGAAAGTAGCTGCACAGCCAAATCATAGGGCCTGCCTCCAGTGCATTCAACAAAAACAGGACCAGCACAACATCAATTTATATTTTTCCTATTTTCAAGACTAGCTGTTTTTATTTACTTGTAAGACTAGTTTTAGTCATATTAGATATTATCTCACTCTGTTATGAGATATTTTGTTGTACAATTTTTGCATAAATACCCCCTCAATTGGAGTGTTGAAGGTGGATTCCTCGACTTTGCTGTAATATTGATTTTTTGGAATAAAGAGCTATTGGAATCAATTGTTGCATGGCTTACTGGATGAAGAATTGAAGCAGAGGACTTGTCATAGAATTCTTGAATCAACCACCAGATCAATAAGTCCTATATATCTTGTGTCTTAAAGTTTTCTTGTTTATTATATCATCTGTGTTTCACAATCTGAATGATAAAGAAAAGATTTAATTTCAGAATATGCTTGATTGCACTCTGTTTTCAGTCATTATTGTTCTCTGTGTTTTCTTTAGAATTAGGATAAGCAGTGAAATCTTAATTGCTCCTGTTTCCTAATTCTTTCATGTTGATTATTTTCTAAAGAATACTTAACTGCTCCTTATCAGTAATCATCCAATTTCCCTCTTTAAATAGGTTGAAGGATTCTTAACTGCCCTTCACCCCATTTGAGCCCATTCCATCTGTTTCAAGTCTTTATTAGTTCCATGTTTGACTACCTTACTCTGTGAAGCCATCCTCTCTTAAGAAACCAAATCTAGAAAGTCATCTTCCTTGACTCCATTAGCCTAATGGCTTGAACTACTCAGTCTTACCTCTCTACTCTATTAAATCCCACCACCCAAACTCAAACAAAACTCCTAAACTTCATAACTAGCCTAATAGCTTCCAAAACAAAGCTAAAACATAGAGAGAGAGCCCTCTCTGGATACAGATTGGCTAGATTCTATATCTAAAAGATTGGTTGGTGGTTAGCTCGGCCTCCTTTCCCCTTTTCACAACTTCTAGGAAAACCTGAGTGATAACATCAATGGTGACTCCACTAGGGAATTGAATAATTGTTTGTAACTATTGTTTATTTCATAAGCAACAGACGAAGCCTGAAGTTATCCAGGTAGCCTTTGAAATTCTTTTGCTTTGCAATTGCAGAAGTGAATGAATGCTGCTTCAGTCTATCTCCGGTCTAGCTTATGGACTGAACATATGGTTTCAAATACTTGATCAATTCCTCTTGTCAAATAAGTCTTTAAGAAATTTTAAATCTCATATCTAAAGCCCCTTAAAGAAATCATAGAAGTTGTTTTGGAAATTCATAAAAAAGTAAAATAATCATAAAATACTCAAAATTTAGCTTCCTGGAGAACTAACTTTTTCTTCAGAATTGTTTTACAGGTTTAGATCTGATCTATGACAGTGGACAGGGATCAAACACACAAAGGTTAAAATCATCCACCTGGCGACTCCACATCAATTTCACAACTAAGACTCCACTAGAGGGACGAACCTGCAAGAACAATACAAAAAGATCAGGCTTTTAAACTTGGATTGTTATCCAAGACCTTATGTTCTTCCTAAATTGATAGAGTTTTCCAATGTATATTATATTTTAGAAAAAATCTTAGATTAATTTTTGAGTATTTTCTTTTTAAAATTGTAAATATATATCATCCTGTTGAATCTTATGATGATCACTTTCCAATCAAGAAGCCTCAAATACTCAGGACTCCACTACTAAAAGAATCCAGAGTTGTTGAGAACCTATGGTGACCCAAGTTTAGCATGAAGTGTCTTCAAGATGAATTTAACAAATCAACACAGGTATGCTCCTTTGGATAGGTCAAAGATTCCAAGTTTTCCAAACCCTTTGCCAAAATTTGATTGGTAAAAAAATCTTCCATTGTTTAAAGATGAAATATGAGATGATGCTACTTTACATTTATTAAAATTTCATATGCACATTCGAAAGTTTAAAGTCAAATTCCATGAGGATTGTATTATGAAAATATTTATGGTAACTTTAGAAGAAAAAGCTAGATCTTGGTATGTAAATTTACCAGCCTCTAGCATATGTTCTTTGAAGTAGTTTCATGCTACATTTCATGACAAATACAAGGAAAGGTTTTCATCTCTATTGCTAATTCAAGACTGCTGTGACAATTTTGAAAGTTTTATTCAATATCTTGAAAATTACTATGATGATGATGATGATTAGTTCATGGATCATGAAATATTAGAGGTTTTAAAAGAAAATCCTTTTCAAAAAGTGGAAGCCTTGCTTGAATTATCTTCCCCTCAGAAAGAAAAAGATGATGTATGTTGTTTAGAAACCCATGAAGTTTCCCCACAGGAAAATATTCTTTCAACACTACAAACTGATCAGAATAAAGAAGAAATGCAGTTTCCTAAAATTGCTCAAATAGAAAATAGCAATGAAAACCAACAATAGTCTAGAGATCTAGAGGTAGAGGCAATAGAGCTTAAAAATATTGAATCACAAGACCATCTTCAAGAAGTAGTGGTTTCTTCAGAGATTAAAGACCAGTCAAAATTATTTGATGAAAACCATGTCACAAATTTTCTTTCCTTTCATGCAAATGAAATGAGACAACATACTTTGATAGATCATGATCTTTCATCTAAAATTAATGAGAGTTTGCAACTCCCTTGCAAGCTTCTATATGACAAAGACAATGATGAGGATTTTCCTGTTGTATGTGATAAGGTTGTTATATTTGATGAAGATCAAGAGTATTCAGAGAACTTGGATACAGTGGAGAATAAAGAGGAGAAACGATTGACCAATCACTTAAATCAAGCAACAGTTTGGAATGAGGTTTGTTTTCCTGATTCCAATCATCCAGAAGATCTTATATGGCATGATTACCATTATATTTTGGTCAATATATTGCAGTCATCAGTGCAAGAAGATATTAATAATCATGAACAAATATCTGCTAATTCCAACTACCATAGATCAGAAGAAGGATTTATAAAGCAATATGTGGAGGAGAAAGATCCTGATCTAATGTGTGTGTTTGATGACATTACTTCTTTTGATGATTTGCCCAAATATGATCAGTGTGATGATAATTATGTTCTTCAAATCCAAACTAACTTTACAGAGCAATCAGAGGCTAGTTTGGGGAATAAGGACATCTTTGTTGTAGGGAAAAGTATCCGACTCGGATGACCCTAACCCACTCTAAGGGTGACAGTTCCTTAGCAACAACTGTAAAACAAACTAATGAAAGTTTACTTCTTTATGAAAGCAAAAGAGAATGGAGGAAGCACTAACCGTTGCCTTGCGCTTAATGTCGAATCCAAACTCTCCTCTTTGGCTGCTTGCTCCTAGCTCTTTGTCTTTCTGCTCACCCAGCTACAATGAGATCTTGCACAATGACAAAGAAGGGAACTACAAGAGGCATGCAATCATAACTGGTTCATGGATTAGTGTAAACCAAACATGCAATCATCACAATATATAATTGAACAAAAGCACATAGAAGAACCTCAATAGCTTTTATTAATGAAGAAATAAAGGTTCTGAGAGGATTACAACCATTGCAGGCTCCAACCCAGCAACACCTCCCAGCAGAAAGAATTGCTCTTCTTCACCTCTCTCAAACAATCACCCAATAACTCAAGAATGAAACCAACAACATATCATTACTTTGCACAAAATTCCAGCCTCCTGAGCTCATAGGAGAGAGCTCAATATATAGATGAATTGAGAAAGGATGAGTCAGCTTGCAACTGATGTGTAGCTGCCTTGTGTCCTCTCTCTCTTCAGTTAATCTTTAGTTGATCTTAAGTTCTTGAGTCCACTTGGTGAACCTTGCTTCCACTTGGAGAAACAAAGCCTCTGACTCATCACAAGGCGAAATACCTGATCCAAGTGTCAATTTTGGAAGATTCCAAAGCTATGACTCACTCTGCCACATGTCCAAACTCGCCCAACGCAGGTGGGCTTTGTTCTGCCTGCTTTGCAACGCAGGTACACCATGGAGCAGTTGTGTTTCAGCGCAGAAACCCAGTGGAGCACCTGCTTTGATTTCAGGATTGCTTGTTTTTGAGTGTTTTCAGGTGGAGAACTGATCTGAGAGCTGTTGGTTTGCTGACCTTGTTCCTCTAGGGGTAGGAACATCATGTTTAGGGAACTTTGGATCCCTTGGATTATTGACTATTCATGCTTGTTGCTGCAAGGCACAAAATTGTCTATAACAGATGCCCCCTAAAGTATGAGGTCGTTTATCGGGTGAAATGCTTTATTGAGAGGATCCGAAGTTCATTCAATCTGCTGAGAAGTGTCCTGTAATAAGATACAATACAATACATTATTTTTCATACATTTTTCATGATCTAGCTGAGGCGGGCATTCCCATGCTCAGCTTTATAAATACATTTTGGTACATAGAACAGACGATCGTCTGATGCTAGACTGATAATTCTCTGCCGAATTTATCATCCTTCACTAATAATTCTCTGCCGAATTTATCATCTTTTGAGAAGGATAATCATCTGTTGCAATGATGTACATATCAAATGTCTTTATGTCCTGAATATATATCGCAGCCCGGATGGATGAAACTAGATCCGGGGTCTTCAATCTTTTCCGATCTTCACTCGATGTACAAGTCGATCCATGTGAGAATTTCTTGAAGTCGAACATGGAAAGACATCGCTTGATTACCGGTCAATAATGTAAACCGTTAACAAGCGCGAGAGGAATCACCGATAAGGATGATGACCCTCAAGGTATGGCAGTACAATCTACATGGTGGGAATAAAGGACTTGGCGTCGACCACCATGCAAAATCTTCTGGTCGAAGGTCATTGATGTATACCTGTCGCCGGAAGTGAGAAACTTGCCATTGAGGCATGCAAGCTTCAAAGTACTGAGGGGGGTGTTCCTAGATCAACTCCTTGGATAATGAGCTGATGTCGACAAGGAGCGATCCGTCAAAGGAGGGCCTTAGTGAATCCCACATCAGTGACACGGAACGGAGCTAGTGATAATGATGAGGTGAAAACAAACTGTGATGTATGATTCAGGGTGGCGGTCATGAAGTGGATGAAGGATAATGTATGGCAGTGGGTGGAACAGGGTTGACTCTTTACAGAACCACATCTCTTGAACATATAACGACACTGATGTGATGGATTGGTAGCATTACCCCAATTGTGGATGGTGTGGCGAGGACCATGATTCTGCGATCGGTGAATGAAACAACCCAACCCGAAGTGGACGGAGGACAAAGTGTTATGTTCAAGAGTGACTTGCTACCATTAATACTGTGAGGTTCTCCCAATTTTTCCCCAGTCATTGCTGACCAGTACCTCTTTATTTTTGTCAAGCTTGAGGAGGATAACATATGCTTGTTCTATAACCCGCCCTTCGGGCAAGCCCATCGCTATGTTTTAACGAGCCTAGCGATAGGGAAACTCGTTCTCGTCTAAAGACAAGTTTGTCGCTATTTAATCATTTTAACGAGTCTAACGACAAGGAAAACTCGGTCCTTTTCATTTTTAGAGAGTCTGAAAAGGCACGAAAAGTTAACTCCAAAATTCCTTTTTCGTCATCTAATCCCTTAAGTCCGAAAAAGTATAAAACAATACAGAAGGGATGAATTTTCGGTTGCTTTAACGAGCCGAACAAAACAAGCGCTTGATCTTTTTGTGCAATAATCCCTCAGGTCCAAAAAGATTAAAATCTAGAGGAGGGATAGCTTTCCGGTCGTTTTAATGAGCTGGAAGGCCAAAACTCGGCAAACTTTTCATATTTTACGAGTCAGTGAAAAGAGCTCAAAGAAGACTCGTCTTTTGAGGAACGAGTGATGAACAGGGATAGCAGCAGATTCCAGGTACAGGTTGGAATTCTCCAATCACGACAGTGTCACAAGGATGGCTAAGTGAAATCACTCTTCGCAGCTGTTCCTCAAAATGGGTAAACAAACATATGGAGGTGAACGATTGGCCAAATGAACAGATGGAGGTGATGGCATATAAACACGACCAAGGGCTTTTAATATGGCTTTCAAAGGTTACATTTCTCGAGGTTGTTTACCGGTTCATTTTTTATGCGTGAGCTTGAACTGCTAGGGAAAGATTGCTCACAATTTACGTTTATTTTTTAACGAGCATGAACTTTTGCACAAAAACTGCTCGATGATTGCGTTTATTTTTTAACGAGCATGAACATTGCTAAAACTGCTCGTAGATGCCCCCAGCATAATAATAATGCAGATGAGGCGCATGCCTCTTAAAACATAAGGGGACATTTCATTTTTTAAAGAGGTTGGCATCGCACAGAACTATCCTCGAGACTTTTAGATCCATTAAAAATAGAAGGCTTCATATCCCGTTGCATCCAACTCTGCGAGATTACTTGGCGGTGGTGGGGGAAAAGTGCCCATTGAAGGAGGGCCTTTCGGGAAAATTACTCCAATATATTGGATAGAATGATTGCTTCCATGGATCGATGGAATGCTTCTTGTGTTGGATGGCGGCTCAACTTCTGTCGAAGTTGTTGTCGAACTTCCTGGTCGACCTTTCCTTTCGCCATTCAACGGCTGTGGATTCCCACGGCTTTTGTTTAATGTTGAAATTAAAGCATCATCTTGGCGCTTAAAACTTGACAACATCATGACTTGTGATGGGGAAGCATTTCCACTGTCAGCCAGATTCTGACTTGGGTCGGGAAACGGATCGGTTAATACGGCTGGAGTGTGTGGATTCTTTACGAATCTCTTAAACTCAGCTTTGTACGGACAATCTGTCGTCCGATGATCGTCGTCACATATGTGACACGGAGGCTGTTTCCTATTCCTAGGAGAGTTTGAAGAATTTTTCTTAGGGGATGACCCACCTTGTTTATTCTTCCTCCCTTTGTTTTGATTCTTCTTGCTTCCTGGTTGATTGGTTTCTTTGCCTCTATTTGTCGATACGGCATTTACTTCCGAAGCAAGAACTTCTTCATGCGCATTTTGATTCGAATCCTTACCGGCCTTCTTTTGATTGGTCCTTTTCGGATTCACGTTTGCCGTGCCAATCACGCCATCGCCGGCATGAGAGTCACTGTTTGATTTAGGAGGAGGAGGGATTGAAAACTCTGGTCTAGGGGCATCTGGTATTTTGTCATAGAGCGTGCCGGACTGAGTATATACTAAATCCAAGTATTGCGCACGAGCGATAACCTGCTCTTCTGTTACGACTCCTCCCTTTGCTACATCTTCCGTTATCGCCGGAAGTAATGACTTTATAAACCACTCAGCTAAAAGCTGATCAGGAACGTACGTTTTAACCATTCTTCGTCGACGTCCCCAGTCATGTATATGATCTGATATATGAGTCGCGGTTGTCTGTTTGAAGTTAGTCAATATCTCTGTTCCTGTTTCGTACCTTATTGGTAATTGAAAGTGGGTCAAGAATGTCGTGGCAAGGGAGCCAAAATTGTCGAACGAAGCTCTAGGCAATTCTATATACCATTTTTCCGCTGGACCTGTCAATGTCCTCTGAAAGAGGCGAAGCCTTATCAAATCGTCATTCAAAGTGTTCGACGAACACCATAGATGAAATGTCATCACATGATTCGACGGGTCTTCACCTGGATTTCCATTGAATTTAGGAATGTCGGATGGAAGTTTGTGCGGAATCACTGGCCACCAAGGGGCGTAAGCAATTGGATCGTTTGTTAACCGATGTAAATCAGGCAACTCTAAAGTCGCCACGAATGGTAATTGCTGATTCAAGTTAGGTGAAGCGTAACCAGGATACGATGGAATCGCCTGAACAGTCGGTCTTCGCATACCAGCATAATGGAGTTGATGTTGGTATGATGAATACGGTTGATGGACTTGACCACTATAAAGTGGTTGATTTTGACCATTTTGAATATATGGTTGTCCGGTATTCGTAAATATTTGCTGTTCAGAACCTTGGTACACTTGTTGGAATTGCGGCTGTTGGTATTGCATTATCCACGGTTGCGACACCATGGGTTGTTGCGCTACACTAACCATTGGACCAAGATGTGGGGTAGCTGTACCCAACTGTACTTGTGTTGTCCCACCAGTAGGTGATTGTGGTTGGGTCGCAGGGTCAAGTGGCTGTTGCATGAGAACCTGAGCAATCTGAGGTTGACACACAACAGGCATTGTTTGAACTTGCGACACGGTCACAATAGCCGGTGTAGTTGGGATGTTTGTCACAGGTACACACTGTTGCATAGAATATACAACTCTCGGTGGCTGGGATAGCACAGGTACCCAACTACTCGTTGCAATTCCGCCATAACTTGAATAAGGTTGAGAGCTCCCGTATGGGTACTGCCCCCCATACGGTAGCAACCCAGAACTCAAGGCAACTGCCTGCCTTGGAGGACTGGATGGCCTAATTAGATTCCCAAAAGGGTCAATTTGATGAGCCTCACCATGAGAGTTACCAGACATTACTCCGGAACAAACAGGAACAGACCATACTGTCGAGATAGTCTCTTGCTGGACTCCTTCTAGCGACTGCGAGCTAGTTGGGACAGATGGTATGCCGGCGAACATTGTTGGATTTGCAGCAGGTAATTCTGCCATCGCTGTGTCATTCGACACAGTCCTAGATGTCGACGGTTGTTCAGTCATTTTTAGTCTATCCAATTGATCACCTAGTGATTCTACAGGAACTTCCACTGGTGATGGACAAACTTCTGTTGTAGCAGGAAATAGAGCGACCCCTACTCCAAACTGCCTTGGAGTGGATACTTGCGGTTCTTCTATAATTTCCTCTATCGCAATCAGGCTAGGTGGAAGAGGAAGACCGTCAGGTCCGTAAAAGATTTCCGGTGTCGAAGAAGGGGTTGTATCGACCGCGACGGATGTTTGAGGAACAAAACTCTCTGGACCGGTTACAGATGGAACTGGTTCAGTCATACAAGTATTTGCCCCCAGACTAGGATCAGTATTACTGTCCCTCTGTGGCGATTGAACTTCTTCTATAGAGGTAGGGTTTCCGGAAATGTTTGGAGTGACCAGGATCTCAGATGTTGTTGGAACGCTTGTCCTAACTTTTAAAGGAGATTTTGAACTGGTTCGACGAGCTCGCTTTGTCCGGATTGTTTTCGATTCCGGAGACAAAGACGGTTGACTCGCAAGCCTCCGAGAACGACGGATATTCAATTGACTTTCTTCCACGATTGCGGATTACTCGATCAACTAAAATATAAAAGGGAAAATTTGCGTTTCCGATTTGAATGAATTTTATTAGACGCTTTTAAACATAACTTTGCTTTTTCATGTTTTAAGAGTCGAGAAAAAGCTAAAGATGACTCTAGTCGCCTTCGATGTATTAACGAGCCCGAATTGACAAATGCTCGGCTGGACCTTTTCAGTTATAGAGTTTGAAAAGGGCCAAAAGAAACTGCTCTGGAGATCTAGGCAGAGGGTGTGCCAAACCTTTCGCGAAACCACAGAATACGTTTTACAGTACGGGTGGTCGATCTTCGTGAATGCTGTGTTCACTGCATCGCGATCAGTAGGGCGGCCGACACGGCTTCCTATGGATAAAGGATAATTTCCTATAGGGGTCTCCCAATATATACGCGACGGTACGTGGGAGCACAAGTCCGTATTAGTGCCACCGACTCTCAGGAGGAATCACCCACCTTCGTAGAGATCGACAGTCACTATGTTTAACGACGCCGGAACACGTCTCTACCTAGACCTCTAGATGTTTGCGTTATGTTTCAAATGCGTTGTTAGGTTCATTCAGTATATTTTAAGTTGATCTTTTTAAAGTTTGCCTTTCAAGGTTCACCACGAGATGTATATGACAAATTCCTAAATGCAGCCTAAGATGAGAAGCAAGCTTTTTCAAATCTTTTTGACTGATGAAAATCTTAACTACTGGGGGAGAAGAAAAGCAAATTCTTTTCACACAGTTCATACAACACAAACTAATGCACTTTCTCCTAAATCATCATGCAAACTTTTTCAAATGCAAAATGCACAATGCATGTAATTTCTTTTCCCTTTCTTAATGTGGATGGATACAAAAAGAAAGTGGTTATATAACTTTGATTTCGATTTAAAGCGAAAGTAAACAAGCTTGTCCAAAATCAAAAGACACCTTAAGATTTACTTGCTCAATCACTGGAAATACATGAAATCAAACCATATGAACGAAAGTAAAATGACTAACCAGCTATGGACAGCAAACAAGCTAACTCTTTAGACCAGCAAAACGCCTAACACAGGTTCAGATCTAAGAGGCCAAAAGCATGACTAGTTTACTTTTCGTTATGGGAAATTGTAAATGAGCAAGAAATACAAAGAACAAGTACAATTTCGTTATATAACAGAGGCAGAATGATGGCAAGTAATATTGGTTTCAAAACAGGCACAAGACTGACACCTAGCAGCAAAACTAAGTGAAAATAGGCAAGAGAAAAGAGGAAACCCCAAATGCACTAAGGAAATTTGGGTCAATGCAGGCTCTGCACAGTCAAACTGGCTCTCAGCGCAGGTAGCTAGTTCGGGACCTGCGTTGCAAAGCAGGTAGCCTGTGTACTACCTGCTTTGGAAAACGAGAGTTGCGTTTTCACAGTCTCCGGGTCATAATTCTCTCAAAAATGCACGGTTTTTGCTCAAATCAGAAGCATTCAGTCAAGCATACTCAAAGGGATGATTTAGAAGGTGCAAAGCTATCACTAAGAGCTTACAAGGATCTTTGTAGATCAGCTCTTCGAATCATGAATCTGCTCAGAAAATGAGCAAGAGTAGCTGCCCCTCTACTTCGCTTTTGATATAGTTAAAAGCTTTTCGATTTGGTACTCTTTTGTTCAGGAAATGAATAGCAAAGATACTAAAAACACAATCAAACAGATACGATCCCCAGCGGAGTCGCCAGTTTGTTGTAGGGAAAAGTATCCGACTCGGATGACCCTAACCCACTCTAAGGGTGACAGTTCCTTAGCAACAACTATAAAACAAACTAATGAAAGTTTACTTCTTTATGAAAGCAAAAGAGAATGGAGGAAGCACTAACCGTTTCCTTGCGCTTAATGTCGAATCCAAACACTCCTCTTTGGCCGCTTGCTCCTAGCTCTTTGTCTTTCTGCTCGCCCAGCTACAATGAGATCCTGCACAATGACAAAGAAGGGAACTACAAGAGGCATGCAATCATAACTGGTTCATGGATTAGTGTAAACCAAACATGCAATCATCACAATATATAATTGAACAAAAGCACATAGAAGAACCTCAATAGCTTTTATTAATGAAGAAATAAAGGTTATGAGAGGATTACAACCATTGCAGGCTCCAACCCAGCAACACCTCCCAGCAGAAAGAATTGCTCTTCTTCACCTCTCTCAAACAATCACCCAATAACTCAAGAATGAAACCAACAGCATATCATTACTTTGCACAAAATTCCAGCCTCCTGAGCTCATAGGAGAGAGCTAAATATATAGATGAATTGAGAAAGGATGAGTCAGCTTGCAACTGATGTGTAGCTGCCTTGTGTCCTCTCTCTCTTCAGTTAATCTTTAGTTGATCTTCAGTTCTTGAGTCCACTTGGTGAACCTTGCTTCCACTTGGAGAAACAAAGCCTCTGACTCATCACAAGGCGAAATACCTGATCCAAGTGTCAATTTTGGAAGATTCCAAAGCTATGACTCACTCTACCACATGTCCAAACTCGCCCAACGCAGGTGGGCTTTGTTCTGCCTGCTTTGCAACGCAGGTACACCATGGAGCAGTTGTGTTTCAGCGCAGAAACGCAGTGGAGCACTTGCTTTGATTTCAGGATTGCTTGTTTTTGAGTGTTTTCAGGTGGAGAACTGATCTGAGAGCTGTTGGTTTGCTGACCTTGTTCCTCTAGGGGTAGGAACATCATGTTTAGGGAACTTTGGATCCCTTGGATTATTGACAATTCATGCTTGTTGCTGCAAGGCACAAAATTGTCTATAACAATCTTGTTTCACCAACTTGAGAATAGTGATCAGCTTGTTCATTTCAGCTATGAAAGTGATGAAGAAAATGCAGAAAATTTGGAAATAAGTGAAACTTATTTACTTCTTTGTTTTGAATCATTTCAATTTTTAAAGGAAATGTCGTGTAAAATTTTTAAAGAAAAGGAGGAGCAGCTTGTAGAAATCTATGAAGTTCCATTTGAACCTATATGTAATAAGTTGCAAAAATCCTTCCAAGTTCTTTATGATCCAATAGCTGACAGGTTGGATGATGAAAGCAATCATATGTTTTCTCCATTAACAGACTATGAGAGTCAAAATAAAGATGATAATGGTTTTACCAGATAGACATTACAATCAGTAGAAATATCATCACAAAGAGCAGTTGAAAACATGCAGGGTGATAAATATAAAAGTGATATTTTTAATTTCATGGCAGGTAGGCTTCCAGAACATTTATATAGTTGTTTGAATCAGCTCAAGAATAGTGTATATATTTTACAAGATCCTTTTGTATAGTTTCTAGATTCAACAAAGGAGATCAAGAATTTCCTTATCTTTTCAAAGGTTAACAAACCTATATTTGATTGCAAGATCTCAATTTTAAATGCTCGAGTGGTTGCATTGGTTGTTTCATTTTACCTAACCAGTAGTCAAAAAGATGATTAGAGTAAGTAGGTAGGATTTTAGTTTGATTTAATTTAGTTTTTAGTAGATTACGAAATAAATCCCTAAATATTTGAATCCAATCAAAAGGCCCTAAGATCATGATGATTTACTAATTTGGTTTGAAGGTTGTAGCACCTTTTAGTTTCAGGTTAGATCTCAAGTTGTGCTGGAAAAGGTTAAAAAGATTTTTGATAAAAAGGCCAAGACTAAAGATTCCTACCCAAGTTACAAAGTGCTCAAGTGGGATTCAAGTAGGAAGAATAAAGGTTTGGTGTTGATTAGATAGTAACTTGTTGGAGTTGAAGCCCGAAGTGAATGCCCTAAGCTTCACAAGTGTTACTGTCATATATACAATAAAGCAACCAACAGAAGGAGACTTTAGGGCACAGTCAAAGTTATGCAGAAGGCCATATGACCTACTGTTCTTGACTTTCCACCAAGGAAATCCATCACCAAGTGGAGCCACTATTATGCTCCTATACCAATAGGTGTCATATTTCATGATTGACTTGATGAGCTCTGTAATATGTTCATTCCTTTCCTTGTTGCAAAGGTTTTCCATATTATCAAAAAGTAAAAAATGTGAACAGGGTATACCCTAAAAGAAAAATCAAAGGGTAAAAAGAATAAAATGGTCAAAAAACGAGAAGCAATGAACCCCAAAAAAAAAAGACCAGGAAAGTGTGCAAGTCTAAATTCCACTACTATTTCATTTTCTGCAATAAGCAATTGTGTGCTGCTCGTTAACTCATGCCACAATTGATGAAGAGTCAAACAGCTTAAACTTGGCTCATTCATATTTGAATTTCATGTTTTAGAGATAAAGAATAAAATCTGACCAAACTGTTTAATCTTGGCAGATAAGTCGATAGGTAGAGTAAATAAAAAGGAGCTCAACAATTTAATCTGAGCCCTTGGATGCAATAAGTGCAAACTTAGGTAGGCTTACTATGCTAAGAAAAGAAAAGTTGATGAGGGTTTTCCAGTCTAAGTGCACCTAAATAAAGAAGAAAAAATGATAGCATTTAGTAGGCAGGGTAGGTAGATAGTGTTGCAGAATGATACTTATGATAAAATATGTCTCTAAATATGTTAATCTTCATCTCTATTGCAAGTGCCAGGCAAACATTATACTTGATGTAGCTCAAGCAAGACAAGGTTAAATAACTAACTCCCCTTCATTCTTTTCCCTAATCATTCATTAATTCCCCCTAAAGTATCAAGATCAGTGCTTAATATCCATCAAATATTCATTTCATTTCATAAAGTTTTTCCTAAGAAAAATCCTGTTTTACTTAGAAAGAATGCATGATATCACCTCAAAACCCCTTTTTTCATCCTAAGGCTAAGTTTAACTACAACAATCAACCATTTTTATAACTTGGAGCTTTCCATTTTGTAAATCACATTGACCTTAACTTTTAGTATTAAATCCCATATAAAAACCTGTCCCCTAATATTTAATTATGTGTAAAGCCTGGATATTATACTTATCTCGCCCCGATCGAATACGACCATAAAACGATGTTTAAAAGGATTAATAAGCTTATTCGAAGTTTATTGAAAACCTTTCCTCACCGCGCCATACGAGATTAACTAACCGCGGGTTAATTAATAACCATTACCCTGACCAATGAAAATACACCCGATACGATTAAACATTATTTTATTACATTGGGCCCGCAACAATTAAAACCCCCGCCATCTTCAACACCCGTCCGTCGTCCGATCTCCGCCTATTCATCGAATAGTCGATGTCGTTATCGCGACCCCCCTTACCACCACGCTTTAACTCGCGATCACTGGTGGTTTTCAACCCATACCTCTGCCACGCGTTGCCCATCCTGTATGCTCGCTCGCCCTCCGTCCAAAACCAGCCATCCCCAAAAGCAGTGTGAGCAAACCGCTTACTGCCCTCCGCTGACATCAATCTAATTCTACTTACGTCATCTACCCAATGAAATCCAAAAAATCATGCCAAACCTTCATTTTGTCAAATAAAACTGATAAAACGTAATTTTTGCTATAGTTTGCTACATACCGCAATCTCATGCAAAAAACAATCTGCTCCAGTTTCTCGATCGCCTCCTGACCAGAAAGATGATAGCGCGAGCTCCACAGCCTGCCATTCCACCTACATTGTGCAGTCTTCCTCTTTAACATAGTTTAAACCAACACTGAGGGACTTCCATGCTTGCAGAAGAGAGAAATAAAAAGAGATACAGGGAGATTACTACCTTAATCAGTGGACCTTCAGAGACACAAATTTCCAGAGGAAAGATGATCAGAAGAGATGATGGAAATTTTGTAAATTTACCCTTGGTGAAATGTAAAATTTGGGCAATTTACCAGGGCAAGATGAACAAAGGTAAACAGGTCAAAGAGTATCAGATCAGGGTTAAAGAGTATCAGTAAAAACAGGGCAGCCAACACTGAGTATCTGAAGAAAGTAGCTGCACAGCCAAATCATAGGGCCTACCTCTAGCACATTCAACAAAAATAGGACCAGCACAACATCAGTTTATCTTTTTCCTATTTTCAAGACTAGCTATTTCTATTTACTTGTAAAACTATTTTTAGTCATCCTAGATATTATCTCACTCTGTTATGAGATATTTTGTTGTATAATTTTTGCATAAATACCCCCTCAATTGGAGTATTGAAGGTGGATTCCTAGACTTTGCTATAATATTGATTTTTTGGAATAAAGAGTTGTTGGAATCAACTGTTGCATGGCTTACTGGATGAAGAATTGAAGCAAAGGACTTGTCACAGACTTCTTGAATCAACCACTGGATCAATAAGTCCTCTATATCTTGTGTCTTAAAGTTTTCTTGTTTATTATATCATCTGTGTTTCACAATCTGAATGATAAAGAAAAGATTTAATTTCAGAATATGCTTGATTTCACTCTGTTTTCAGTCATTATTGTTCTCTGTGTTTTCTTTAGAATTAGGATAAGCAATGAAATCTTAATTGCTCCTGTTTCCTAATTCTTTCATGTTGATTATTTGCTAAAGAATACTTAACTTCTCCTTATCAGTAATCATCCAATTTCCCTCTTTAAGTAGGTTGAAGGATTCTTAAGTACCCTTCACCCCATTTGAGCCCATTCCAGCTGTTTCAAGTCTTTATTAGTTCCATGTTTGACTACCTTGCTCTGTGAAGCCATCCTCTGTTAAGAAACCAAATCCAAAAGCCCATCTTCCTTGAATCCATTAGCCCAATGGCCTGAACTACTTAGTCTTACCTCTCTGCTCTATTGAATCTCACCACCCAAACTCAAACAAAACTCCTAAACTTCATAACTAGCCTAATACCTTTCAAAACAAAGCTAAATCATAAAGAGAGAGCCCTCTTTGGATATAGATTGTCTAGATTCTGTATCTAAAAGATTGGTTTGTGATTACCTCGGCCTCCTTTCCCATTCTTACAAATTCTGGGAAAACCTGAGTGACAACACTATGGAGGCTAAATTCACTCCCACCATTAACATTTTCATTGTCCTCATAATTGATGCAAATAGAATCCTAAGAGAGAGATTCTCACTCTTAAGGATAGGTCATTAAATTTTGAAATCATTATCTGGCAACACTGAAGATTTATAACCCTTTTTAGCTTTTAAAATTTAGTTATGCCTTCCTCCATTATTTATTTTAATCATCAATTATGTATCGTGGAAGGACGACATCCAAATAAACATTCTCCTTGACAATGACAATACTCCATTTGAGTTTCAGGATTTAACATAGGTGCTTATTCATAGTGCATTCATAACATTTCTATCACCTTTAATGCATTTAATCATTTTACAAAGCGATAATTTGTAAAATCACAAGTGGCAAGAGTACATTCCTTCCAAAAGTTTAAATGTGTAAGAATTTGAGCAACATGATGTTGCTATGTCCAGCCTCTCCTCTTAACATCAAGTAAAAAATGGATGGTTGAAAGTAGGCATAAGTATTGCATATTGTCATTTTTTACTACTTTATCATCCACATGATGTTCAACATTTTTCTCCGTTTCATGATACCTGTAAGGAACGATTCCAGTGTCAACCATTCATCTTTGTTCAGCTAGAAAATTCATATTTATTGGCATAGTTTCTCTTGAATCGTATCCATGTATTCTTTAATTAGAATATTGGATAGCGACTTGTTGTGCTATCATTTTTCCCTGATAAAATTGATAAAATTTCATCAAGGCAATGTGCTCCATCTCCTCACATCCACTCACAAGACAAAATTTTTCAGTATCTCCAACAGAACATTCTATGGGGAAAATGGTTTCATCTAAATTCAAGGAAAGCATATCATGTCATTGGAATAGAAGTTGAAAAGTGGGTTGTAATTCCTAACATTGTTTGAACAAAGAGTGACAAAAGAATACATATAAGCCTAGTTGAGCATGAGACATTGCAATGACCATTCTACATACATCTCACAGGTAGCCTACAAATCTGGTTCAAATGAGAGGGGGGAAACATAGTCACTTTATTGACATAAAAAACTCGTTAAGAATTGTAACCTTTCTTGGAGATCCAATAAGAGGATGTGAAACTCATCTTTGTTTGATATCATCGCTAGTTAAGTGAATTTGACCATTATAGATAGTAAAGATAGATATTTTCTAGCGTGGTAACCTTAGCAATCACATGTGTGTATAAATGCTCACAATATATTATGCTTCATCAAGGTTTTTATAAAACAAAGGAACTGATGCAGATTCACCTATGCCACAGTGATCAGAGACATTTACAAGTTGATATTCATAGTAGAAACCTATATTTTCAAGATGAAACACACACTCTTTTTGAATATATGGTAGGTCACAAAACTACCTATATCTCCAGTTATAAATTTTTTCTATACTTGGCCTTGCTCTAACTTGTTTGTTGAGTTCAAAAATTTTAGTCTTCATTCATCGAATCGATTCGACAATTTTTGAAACTATAGGCTTCTTATCTGTAGCAGGATCATCTGCTATGGAAGCCTATTTGAGAGTGACATGCTGTTGAAAAACCAATAGACATGAATTGAAGTGGAAAATTAGTAATAAAATCTCACTCTTAGATCCTTGCGGATAAAATTTCATGCAATATTATAGTGATGGGAGGCTCATCTCCTAGGAACTTCATCCAGAGGCACTCATGGAGGTCTTAGTTAAAGATGAGCTAGTTAATGATAAATATGGAATATGAAAAATGACCATTTTTTAGGCTTCCACAGCTCAAAGTTTCAATTTCCAACACCTCTGAGCATTGCAGGCTTTAAAACTGATAGAATAACAAAAGCAATGTTCATTCATCTCCCCTTCTATTTTCATTAGGAATCAACTTCCATATTTTGACCATATGCTTGTTTAAGTGCCCCATTTAATATATATGTTTTCCCTTTGAAAATAGAAATCTCATTTTTGTCAAGCTAGGCATGACCTTGGTTTTCCTTCTCGAACACTGTCTTTACTCCTGCATCATCCAGCTTGCTTACAGAAATAAGAGTTCTGGTTAATGCAGGAATATGCAGAACACCCAGAAGTGTTCTAACCCTTCCACCTTTCAACTTCAACTTTAATTTTCAGCGACCAATGATTCTAGCCTTCCAATCATACCCTAAGAAGACATCATTACCATCGTATTTATCATACTCGCAGAACCACTCCCTATGGGGAGTGAAGTGAAAGGATGCACCTGAGTCAATCAACCATGCCTCATGGTCTACATGTGTACTTGAAGAAGCCAAGTACACATCCCCACCTTCATCTGAGGTGGTTTTTGCCTTTGCAAAAGAAGCATCATCATATCCCTTTCCTTTGTCAGGAGCTTTAGATTTACAGTCCCTTTTGTAGTGCCCTTACTTTCCACATTTCCAACACACCACCTTTATAGTTTTTCCTGGAGATTTAGATCTCCCACTCGATGACTTATTTTTTTTTCTATTTTGGGACCGTCCTCGTACAGACAGGGCATCACCATTCTGGCTTTCCATATTTTTCCATCTCATCTCCTCTGTTAGCAAGGATAAGACTATTTCATCAAACTGCAAGGCAGTTTAATTGCTACCTATTGCAATAACCAGATTATCCCACGGATCCAGTAGAGAACACAACAAACTAATGCACTTATCTTCATCTGAAATTTTAATATCAATAGATGCTAACTGACTTACCACATTATTAAATGCGTTTAGATTCTCTGTCACTGAGTCTCCATCTTTCATCCTCAGGTTATACAGCTTTTTCCACAGGGACAATTTATTTACCAGAGACTTAGATTGGTACAATGTCCCTAACTTCTCCCACAAAGCCTTCACCATAGCTTCA
The DNA here is from genome assembly GCA_031772625.1 of Pinus tabuliformis. Classification (NCBI taxonomy): domain Eukaryota; kingdom Viridiplantae; phylum Streptophyta; class Pinopsida; order Pinales; family Pinaceae; genus Pinus; species Pinus tabuliformis. Next base: position 460,710,996 of record CM062815.1, read on the forward strand.
CCTGATACATTCAAAAATACTGAATCTGAGACACAAAATTGCCTTCCGATCCAACTTCTTCCATTCTTCATCAGACACTCCTGTTGGTTTAGTACCTGGATCTACCACGATCCACTGATCTTTATCCACCAAGAGATTCTCCATCTTGAGTTTCCACAACTCAAAGCTCTGACCATTAAATTTCTCGATCTCTGTCTTTCCACTTCTCATCATCTTCTTTCACCACCAGAATTTATCTCGTAGATCCCCCACTGAATAGGGTCTACCATAGGCCTGAGTGAAACTCCTCAGCAACAAAGGAATCCCCTTGAAGTCAAAACAACTCTGATACCAAATGAAGGTTAGGACAAGAATTTTGGGTAGAGGCGGTGGAGACAACATGTTACCTGGCCAACAGATCATCTTCATAATCGTTGGAGGATAAGACTCCGCAAGAGGTATGGATTGCTAAGAAACCCTCTCTTTCACATCTGAGGGTATTCAGATGTGATGCATATGTACATGTTCCACAGAAGAAATGAACCAAGTTGGATAGTAAATCTGAAAAGTGCATCTTTATTGGGTATAAGGATGGTTTAAAGGGTTATAAGCTTTGGAACCCACCAACAAGGAAGGTTGTGTACTTGTAGCTTGGGTGAAGGCAATATAGACAAACATTCAAATCCCGATATAATTTCTTCTAATTCCAGTGGAGTTTCTTCTGCTTCCCACACCGATAAATCAATCATCTATTTATAGACACATTGTTCATAAATTCCCTTTTCCTTCAAAATCACTACTCTTTCCCTTTTTAATCACCCCAACCCTTGTTATCAGGTACAAATTATACCATTGGCCCTTTCCCTTCTATCGGGACTATAATTCCATAGGATTTATAAAATAATCTATCAAAGGGCTTTTGAATGGGAAATAACACAAATAGTGCAAAATACACTATCGGCATTATAAACTAAGGAAAATGAATTTTAAATGCAAATACACAATCGGTGGACTTTTGTTACAAAGGAATAGAAGAACACTATCGGTGGACTTTTAGAAACACTATCAGCATTTTAAATACATCTCGCTATGCACTCCCCTGTAAGGCTCGCGATGTGATAACACACGCAGACTCGATATGCTATCAAAGCCTCCCTATTATTATTTCAGGTCCTAGCTATCGGAGCTTTGGACTTCGGCGATTCCAAAAATATTTCTGCTCCACTCAATGATGCGATAAAGGGTTTGGACCTGACATGGATATAAGCCAGATGTGATAAGGTTTTCGGTCCGGAACTCTGCTCCAGCAAAGTATTTCACGATTTCTCTGTGTAGAATAGAATTTTTCCTGTGGAACTCTGTAAAACAAATAAAGAAGCCAGGGGTTGTCAATGTGAAGGAAACACAGTCTAAAGGTTTCAGTTGAAGTATTAATTGGAAAATAAGGCTAAATCATTAATCTTCAAACTCAAAAGAAAGCAATGAAACCAATGCACGCATAACTACGGACTTATAGGCAACATAGGTCAGATGCACATAAAGGTTTTTTAGAGGTTACCACGCCTCCGAGATGGACCAATACACAGAGAAAAGTAAATTTTCTTTGAAAATATGCAATCAAAAGCCTACGGTCCAAATCCTATTACAGTAGCCTCCAAATTACACTTATACTGGTTCGTAGTAACAACAAGATCCTTAAGACAAGGCTTTATTTAATACAACTATCAGTTCAGGGGAACATCCTCCTCAAGAACCTCTATGATGCTTTAACTAATCCTAACTATTCAATGAGGACATCTCCTCGAGAACCTCCACTTTGGCTTATCTATTTAGCATTTATTACAACATGATTCATCCCTAAATTCTATCTCTATGCTAACTAGAAAAACATGGAAATTGATGGCTAAAGGATCCCACTCCTTTGCTTGTATATTTTTTGTATTTTTGGAGTAAGTTGGAAGATTTTTCCCTCTAAGTCTTATGCTCATGCATCAGACTCCTAAGGACAAAATTCTTAATGGGCTCCTGTCCATGAGCTCCCCTACAGAACCACCTAGCTTCTGTAGCATTCTTTCTGTTACCCAAGTAGCTTCAACAGTTGGCTGATCCTTCCATTTTACCAAATACTGAAAGTACTCCTGCTCTCTGGTCTTCTTGAACACCTTCTTGTCCAAAATCCTCTCTGGTTGTAACTCTTTTACTGTAGGTAGCTGCTTTACCCAGCAAATCTCTTTTGTCTGTTGATCTTGTGTTGTATCATCTGCAGTTTGACCTTCATACTTGTACAGGTCTGTAACATTAAAAATTGGAGATATTCCAACATCAAGGGGTAATTCAATCTCATATGCATTTGTAGAAAACTTTCTTAATACTCTGCATGGTCCAATTTTCTTGAACTTCAATTTGTTATACTCCCTCTTTGGAAATATTTATTTTCTGAGGTGTGCTGATACCAAATCTCGCACTTCAAAGTTCACTTCTCCTCTTCTCATGTCTGCTCAGGTCTTGTACTTGATGTTGCTATCCTACAGCTACTGTTTAACTTGTTCATGTATTGCTTGCATTTCTAAAGCAAAATCTTCTCCCTCTGCACTTCGTATCTCTTCTTTCCCCAAGTTTCTCAACTCCGAGACTCCTCTTGGATGCATTCCATAAAAATATGGAATGTACTCTATATTGTACTGCTATTAGGTGAGTCATTGTATGCATATTCATCTTGTGCCAACACTTGATCCCACTGTTTTGGATGTTCTGTAGTAAGATTTCTTAGAAGATTGCCCAAACTCTTGTTCACAACTTCAGTCTGTCCATTAATTTGTTGATGATAGGTAGAACTGAAACTTAATTTAGTTCCCAATTTCATCCATAATGTCCTCCAGAAATATCCAACAAATTTGGAATCTCTATCTGAGACAATACTCTTAGGAAACCCATGCAATCTTACTATCTCCTTGAAAAACAAATTAGCAATGTGAGTAGCATCACCAGTTTTATAGCACGGAATAAAATGTTCCATTTTTCAAAACCTGTCCACTACAACAAAAATTGAATCATTACCCCCTATGAGTCTTTGGTAAGCCTAAAACGAAATCCATACTTACCATATCCCAAGGGCTATCTAGAATTGCTAATGGAACATACAAACCTATGATTTGGCTTCTTCCCTTTGCATATTGAAAGATTTTACAAGTTCTCACATACTTTTCCTCATCAGATCTCATTTTTGGCCAAAAATAAAATCTGTTCAACAGTTCAAAAGTATTCTTTATGCTAAAATGTCCTGCAAGTCCTCCACTATGTTTTTCTTTGATTAAATTCTCCCTCATTGAACAATTTGGTATGCACAGCTGATTTCTCTTAGACAACAGTCCATTTTGTAAGAAATAATCCAACCATTTACTTTTATCCATCAAAATAGGATTCTTACAAGTTTCAAATGCCTCTTTAAAATCTGAATCTATCTCATATAATTCATTAAGAAAATCAAATCCTAACACTTGAATTTTACTCTCTTTCAGTAATATATTTCTCTCATTCATAATGTCCTGATGATGGATCCCGATTGGGATTTGAAACGTTGACATAAAATGGTTCGTATTGTGGATTCTCCGGTAACTGAGTCAAAAAATATATTTCTTCTACTTAAGGCATCTGCAACTTTATTTGATTGACCATTTATATGTTTCAAAATGAAATGGAAACCTTGAAGACACTCTACCCATTTAGCATGTTTCTGAGCAAGTTTGGCTGCTGCATAATATATTGTAGTGCATGGTTATGTGAATAACGGATGAATTCCTTTGACATTAGATAATGCCTCCATCTCTTTAATGACTACACAACTACGTAGAACTCCTTATCATAAGAAGAATACTTCTTTTTGGAATCATTTAGCTTTTCACTAAAATAGGCTATAGTTCTATCTTCCTAACTTAAAACACCTCCAATTGCTTCTCCACTAGCATCACACTTCACATGGAAAGGCTTACTAAAACTAGGTAGAACCAAAATAGGTTTTTCAGTGATTTTCTTCTTTAACAGCTGAAAATTCCTTTCTGTTTCAGCAGTCCATCTAAATGGTTGTTTGTCCTTCTGTATGGTCTCAATGATAGGTGCATTGATCTTACTAAAATTCTTGATGAATTTTCTATAAAAGCTAGCAAGACCATGAAAATTTCTTACCTCAAAGACACTTTTGGGTGAAGGCCACTCTATGATTGCCTTGACCTTCTTTGGATCCATCTTCAGCCCTTTAGCAGAAATAACAAAACCCAAGTACACTAGTTCTTCTTTCATGAATGAACACTTCTTCAAATTCAACAATAATTTCTCTTGTTGTAGCCTTTGTAATACATAATTCAGATGTCTTATGTGCTCCTCCTTAGACCTCTATACACTAATATATCATCCAGATACACTATTACAAATTTACCAATGAATTCTTTAAGTACTTCATTCATGAGTCTCATAAATGTACTTGGTGCATTTGATAACCCAAAATGCATTACTCTCCACTCATACAATCCCTCATTTGTCTTAAAGGCAGTTTTCCACTCATCCTCTTCTCTTATCCTTATCTGATGATACCCACTTTTAAGATCTAGTTTTGAAAAAAACTTTTCCCCACTTAAGAAATCCATTAAATCCTCAATTATGGGTAAAGGAAATCTATACCTGATTGTGATTTTATTGATGGCTCTTGAATCTGTACACATTCTCGAGCCTCCATCTTTCTTTGGACTCAACATTGTTGGTACTGCACAAGGGCTCAAGCTTTCCCTGATCAACCCTTTGTCAAGTAATTCTTGAACTTGCTTCCTAACCTCTTCATTTTCTGTAGGAGTCATTCTGTAAGCTACTTTGTTAGGTAGACTTTCTCTAGGAATCAAATCTATATGATGGCTGATTCTTCTAATGGGTGGCAACTCATTAGGTAAATCATCAACAATGATATCACAATAGTTGTCCAACATTTCTTGAATTTCAATGGGTAAATCAGAAACTTTAGTGGAAGTCATTATTACCTTCGACTTACAAATTACAGAAAAATTTACCTCATTCTCTTCAATCTACTGCAAGTATTCCTTTCCTCCCAGTAACAGAGTTTTTGGATCAGTTTTTTTTCCTGATGCATCTACTTCTTTCATAGACAACAACGTATGGTTGATACCATCCTTTCCAAACTTGTAGGTGTTTCTTTTTCCATCATGCATAGCTCCTTTGTCATATTTCTAAGGTCTTCCAAGCAATATGTGACACACATCTATTGGCATCAAATCACATACAATTTTTTCCTTATACTTACCCAACTGTAAATCCACTTCACACTGTTCATTTACTAACAACTGATGTCCCTTTTGTAACCATGACACCTTCTAAGGTGTTGGATGTTTCATTGTCTTCAGCTTCAATTTCTCCACCACTTATGTAGAGACTATATTATCAGTGTTGCCACTATCAATGATCATCTGACAGCATTTCCCTTGAAGCTTACACACTATTCTGAACAAAGTCTTTCTTTGTGATGGTTCAGCTATCTCCTTTGCTGGCTTGAGAAAGACTTTATTGATTACCAAAGATTCTCCTCTCTCTGGTATATTTTCTTCTTCTACCACTGTTGTTGCTGGTGCTTCTCCCACAACTGGAGCAACAATTGCGTTCCTCTGGCTTTTTCCTGCATTCTCTGGGTACACAAAACCTTTATGTTGTCCCAGTTTGTTACATATGTAACATATTACTTCTTTTCCTCTTCCTCTGCCTCCTCTTCCTCTAGAAAAACTCCCTCTTCCACTTGCATCACCATGTTGGGTTGAGATACTGCTAGCTCCATCTTTAGGTGTTGTAGATCTTCCTCTACCACCTTGAATTCCCCTTCCTCGGAAAGTACCTCTCCCTCTGGTAGACTACTTTCTCAAGAGCTTTTCTTCAGCTTTCAGTACCATCCGATAAGCTTCCTCTATTGTTTTAGGAGACATTATACTTATCTCATCTTAAATGTCCATCCTAAGACCATTCACATTTATAGCCACCTTCTCATCTATATCCTGAGTTTGTCCAACTCTTACACACCTTATAGAATTATTCTGTGTACTGTTTCACTGTCATAGACCTCTGTCTAAGATTCTGCATCTGTCTGAACAAGGTTTGCTGATAATTACTTGGTAAAAACTTACCTCTTAGCTTTGCTACCATACTACTCCAATTCTTGATAGGTTGCTTACCAAGTATCTTTCTTTCTACCTACACACCATCCCACGAAAGCGCTACATGGCCTTTTAGCTTTGTAACAACAAACTTTACTTTCTTCTCATCTTCTTTTTCTTCATAGTCAAAGAATTTCTCCATGCCATTAATCCAATCGATCAATTCTTCTGGATTCAGTCCTCCTTCATATATTGAAACCTCAGTCTTTGGCCTAGCTGTGGATCTCAACACTAACTGGAAGGATCTCATCTCAGGAGTAACTTCTACAGATTCCTCCTCTCATTTAGCTTCAACCTCAAGCTCACTAACATCCCCATAATCTATATTCCTCTCTGCTATTAATGCCTCTAATCTTGCTTGCATTTGTTGCACAACTTCCATCACTTTAGCATTTGTAACTTGTTGTCCTCTTCTACCACGTCCTCTTCAAAATTTGAAAGCCATATTAGCTTTTCTTCTTCCACTTCTGAGATTCAATTTAGTGTCAAAAGGTTGCTCTGATACCACTAATGGTGGCTTGGGTGCAGGCGATATAGACAAACACCCAAATCTTGATATAATATCTTCTAATTCTGGTGGAGTTCCTTCTGCTTCCCACACTGGTGAATCAATCATCTATTTCTAGACAGTCTATTCATAAATTCCCTTTTCCTTCAAAATCACTGCTCTTTCCCTTTTTAATCACCCCAACCCTTGTTATCGAGTACAAATTATACCATAAGCGTTTTCCCTTCTATCAGGACTATAATTCCATAGGAATTATAAAATACTCTATTAGAGGGCTTTTGAATGGCAAATAACGCAAATAGCACAAAATACACTATCAGTGTTGTAAACTAAGGAAAATGTGTTTTAAACGCAAATACACAATCGACAGACTTTTGTTCCAAAGGAACAGAATAAAACTATCGACAGACTTTTAGAAACACTATCGGCATTTTCAATACATCCCACTATGCACTCCCCACTAAGACTCGCGATGTGATAACACACGCAGACCTGATATGCTATCAAAGCCTCCCTATTATTATTTCGGGTCCGAGCTATCGAAGCTTCAGACTTCGATGACTCCAAAAGTCTTTCCACTCCACTCAGCAATGCGATAAAGGGTTCTGACCTGACATGGGTATAAGCCAGATGTGATAAGATTTCAGGTTTGGAACTCTGCTCCGGCTAAGTATTTCACAATTTCTCTGTATAAAACATAATTTTGCCTGCGAAATTCTGTAAAGAAAATAAAGAAGCCAGGGCTCCCCGATGTGAAGGAAACACAGTCTAAAGGTTTCAGCCAAAGTATTAATTGGAAAATAATGCTAAGTCATTGATATTCAAACTCAGAAGAAAGCAACGAAACTGATGTGCACATAATTACAGACTTATAGGCGACATAGGTTAGATGCACAAAAATGGTTTTCAGAGGTTACCATGCCTCCAATATTGACCAATACACAAAGAAAAATACCTTTTCTTTGAAAATATGCAATCAAAATCCTACAGTCCAAATCCTATTACAATAGCCTCCAAATTACACTTACATTAGTTCGTATTAACAACCAAATCCTTAAAACAGGGATTTATTTAATACAATTATCAGTTTAGGGGAACATCCTCCTCGAGAACCTATATGATGCTTTAACTAATCCTAACTATTCAACAAGGAAAGCTCCTCGAGCACGTCCAGTTTGGCTTATCTATTTAGCATTTATTACAACATGATTCATCCCTAGATTCTATCTCTATGCTAACTAGAAAAACATGGAAATTGATGGCTAAAGGATCCCACTCCTTTGCTTGTAGAGTTTTTTGTATTTTTGGAATAAGTTGGAAGATTTTTGCCTCTACGTCTTCTGCTCCTGCATCTTGTACAGCCGATATGTGGTGTTCAGAGAGGTGAAAGATGTTATTAAACATGAAGTCCAACCAAAGGAACCTGAGAAGATAAAGTTTGAGATAAAGGAGGAACAATCAAACTCTACAGCGAAGGAGGAATCAGAAGATGAAGAGCCACAAACTCCGGGTGTAAGAAGATTAGTTCGAGAATGAAGGCAACTAGAAAGGTATAATCCATTTGCTTTCTGTTCAAATTTTGTTTTATCTATTACTGATGATGATCCCGGAACTGTGAAGGAAGCAGTAGATTCAGAGGATGGAAAACTCTGGAAGGAGGCCATGGTTGATGAAATGGAACCTTTGAACAAAAATGAGGCTTGGGATCTGGTGGAGTTTCCAATTGGAAGGAAACCCATTGGCAACAAATGGGTGTTCAAGAAGAAGACAAATGCAGAAGGAAAGGTGGAGAAATATAAAGCTCGGTTGGCAGTAAAAGGTTATTCCCAGGTGCAGGGAATTGATTTTGGTGATATTTTTTCTCCTTTTTCCAAGGTAACTTATATTAGATTACTTTTATCTGTTGCTGCCGCTTTTGATTTTGAGGTAGAACAGACTGATGTGAAGACAACATTTCTTCATGGGGATCTGGAAGAGGAGATCTACATGAAGCAACCTGAAGGCTTTGCGGTGAAGGGTAAGAAGGAACTAGTATGCAAGTTAAAGAAGTCTCTGTATGGGTTAAAATAGTCACCAAGGATGTGGTATCATAAATTTGATACATTTATAGGGGACTTGGTTCACTAGAAACAAAGCAGCTCACTGTGTGTATTTTAAATTAATTGGTGATCGTGTTATTTATTTGGTCTTGTATGTGGATGATATGTTGCTGGTTGGAAATGACAAAGAAATTATCCAAGATTTGAAGACGTAATTTCCTTCCAAATTCAACGTGAAAGATCTTGGTGCTACAAAATATATTTTGGGCGTCGAAATTAAAAGAGCCCAGGAAAAGAGGAAGCTCTGGTTAAACCAGAGGAAGTATGTCAAGACAATACTGTAGAGGTTTAATATGTAGGATAGTAAACCAGTGAATGTTCCTATTCCTGTAGGTGTAAAGTTATCTACTGAACAATGTCCCAAGACACAAGAAGAGGAAGAGGACATGTCCTATGTTCCATATGCAAGTGCAGTCGGTAGCTTGATGTATGCAATGGTCTATAATAGACCAGACATTGCACATACAGTGGGAGTATTGAGCAGGTTTATGTCAAAACCAGGAAAGGAGGATTAGACAATAGTGAAGCAGGTTTTTAGGTATTTGAATGGCACCACTAATTATGGTTTGTGCTACCAAGGAAGACCAGGATTAGATAGAGTGTTGGATATTCATGGCTTTGTGGATGTAGACTAGGTTGGAGATCTAGATCAGAGAAGATCTACAAGTGGGTATGTGTTTAACCTATTTGGAGGTCAGTCAGTTGGGTGAGTAAGAAACAATCTATAGTGACACTATGAACTACAAAGGTAGAATACATTGCAACCACTCATGCAAGCAAGGAAGCAGTTTGGTTGCAGAGATTGTGTTCAAGTATGAGGTTAGTACAGGGAGCTATAAGGATAGACTGTGACAGCCAAAGTGCAATTTTCTTGGCAAAGGATCTTGCATATCATTCAAAGACAAAGCACATTGATGTTTAGTATCACTTTGTGAGGGATATGATAGAGGACAAAAAGGTGTTGCTGGTAAAGGTGGACACTTTGAATAATACTACAATTGACAAAATTTGTGAGCTCTGAGAAGTTCTCTTGGTGTAGAGAAACAATGGGCATTGCAGGGCTAGATAAATGACTAAGCTCTCTTGTGGCCCCCTGTGGAAAGAAAACAACAAGTGGGAGAATGTTGGGTTGTGTTATTTTCTTCCATGACTAGCCCATGTAGTTAACCACGGGGTTAGAGGGGGGGCGGAGCACCCCCTTTCGTTGCACCGATTACATAGCGGGTGGGTCACAGGGGGTTTGAGGGGTGCAGTAACCCCACTCTATGGGGTCCGGGGTAGTGCCCTGGAAAATTTTGGTTTTCGACCCTATGTTAGGTTGGGTGGACCCACCTCTGGTTTTGTGCATGATTTTCGCACATGGTTTTCGATGCGATGATTTTTGGTCCATGGTTTTGGATGCGATGGTTTTCAATCCATGGTATTGGATGCTTTGGCATGTATATATATGTATTATAACATTGAAAGGAACATAATGAAAAATCAAGCTGGTAGTCTTGGTTTTGGGATCCAGGGGAAATCTCTGTGTATATGTGTTTTATGTGTTATGCTCTCGCATTTTTTATTTTCTGTGTTTTAGAATTCATATGCAGTTAATTACTATACGAGGTTAAAACCTACATGAAATACCTCCATTATTCTTGCCTACCAAAAATTAACCACAAAAAAATCCAAGTCTGCATCAACCATGTCTTTGCCTCCCTCTTCCTCCTCTTATTTTGAGTCTGAAGAAGCTTCTTGCTCACCATTAAAATATTCATTATTATCAATACATTTCTCATTAGAAAACTAAAAATCCTCCCCTTCGTTATCCAAATTCTCCTCAATAGGTGGAAGTTCCCCTTGGTGATTTGTTCTTTCCATAGGATTAACCAACTCTTCATTGGTTGCGATAACTAAGTATTCAACCAAAAAATCTAATACACCATTGGGATTTGTTTCTTTCTTTATAGGCTTATGAGGTAGAATGGTAGTGATATGGAGTAAACCAAGATCTCTCTCAAAATAACCAGTAATAGGTCAGATCTTCTGGAGCTGAATGTAGATAGATTTGAAATCTTGTCCTGAAATAGGATGGGAATTTTCTTCTTTCTTAGGATTATAATTTGGAGTCGAAATGGGAACATCACTACCTTGAATGGAATTTTTCTTCTTAAGATGTTGTGAATTACCAACCATACAAAGGTGGTTGCCCTCCTTCTAGTGCTAGAATGTTGACGGTGCTCAAACCCGCCAACATGCATGAGGGTCTCCTCGATATGAAGTCCCAATTAGACCACACACCATTTTGTGTAGGAGCCCTTCTGGATATATGGCCCTATTTCCATTTTCTTGGAGATTTTCTTTGGCTACAGTAGTTAGCACAAGAGAGTAATGTACATGTACTTCTGAATGAACAAGTGAGTAGGCCTTGTAGAATGTTCAGGTGTAGAATGTATCAAGGTTATTTCATTGGAGGGAAATGAAGGTGAGCTTCTAAGAGAAGAGTAGTAATAATAATGTAGATATATCTCTTTTGGATTAATCACATCATTAGGGTTTGGTCGACGTTTCAAACCAACTAATGTGATTCATTTTCAGGACAAGGTGAGAAAATCATACAATCTTACAAAATAAATAGTAGGGATGCATCATAGCCGAGGGTCAGTGACCTTGGGCTATGATGCATCCTTGCTATTTATTTTGTAAGATTTTATGATTTTCTCACCTTGTCCTGAGGATGAACCACATTAGTTGGTTCGAAACGTCGACCAAATCCTAATGATGTGATTAATCTGAAAGACATTTATCTACAATATGGCTCACATAAGTCTCAAATCTAACAATAATAATGTAATAAAGACACACAAGCACATATATATGAAAGGATTATTAATTGACTAGAGAAATAGTTCACGTAGAAGTAATGATTGTTAAAGCAAGTACAACACACATTCAATAAGATGAGCACCAAAGCCACTGAAATAGTTCAATTTCTTTAGTACAAATAAAAACAACATATGTCGAAAACATTCAAAGAATAGTCTTACAACATTTATGACATCTAAATGAAAGTATGTTGGATCGATGAGCTTCAAGTATTAAGTGAACGTTCCAAGATACATTGATACAATGAACACCACTAGCTCCAATAGTGGAGCGTTAGAGCTACCACTTGCTCTCCAAAAGAATTGTCTTCCTCTATAATGCTTATTTGGAGAAGCCAAGGTGAAAAGAACTTTAATTGAGATATGAGTGTGCATATATAACAAAGGAGGTGACTATCCACCTCCCTTGTGACGCTTCAACTCCCCTCATGACTCTTGAACTTCTATATGACCTTTTGACTTCTACATGAATTTTTACATTCTATAGGTGACCCTTAGACTTCCACTTTACTTTATGTTTCTCATATTATTGAAAATTACATAATTTCATCCATAAATTATGTGGCACATGATGATTCATTAGACTCCTTGAAGTGACACTTTGACCAGACATGACTTGACCTTGCTTGTGATGTGGAAAGTGCGAAGCCAATATTCTCTTGTTGTTATCTTTGTGTCTTCATGAGAGATGTTGCATGATCTTCCTTTTCCTCCTATAAAGGATTGAGAATAGGGAGTCTTCACTATGATCTTGATATTCCAGCCTATGTCATAATCTAGTGTCCATTGATCTTCTTATTTTTTGAATCAGCTTGTTCTTGTAGCTCCCTAAATGTCTTATAATATAGTCTGCTTTTCCTTTTCGTTGATCATCATCTTTTCATGCGAAGATGTAGTACCTACAATGGAAAATAATTGATTAACCTAGAATTGGGAACTGGACTGAGAGGAAGGCTCAAAGATTGTGTAGTGTGAAGTTCCAGAGGCTAGGAGTGAGGTGTTAACGCTCATGACTGTGGATTGCATAACACTGGAGGTCTGGGCAGGAAGACTGCATAGTTGATGGTCACAGTGAGGTAGGCTTGCCAATTATGACTACATAATGCATAGTTCAGGAGAAAGGGATATTAGTAGATTACTAAGTTGCACAGTTCAATGGGCTAGGGAGGTAGAATGCAGACTAGGATTGCACAATGTGTAGAAGGAGACTGATAGGGAGGCTTAATTGCACAATTCTAGTGGTCAGGAGACACAGATTGAGCAGCGTAACTACACAATGTGCAGTCCTTGGAGAAACAAACTGCACATTTCATATTTCCAGAAGGCAAGCATATTTTCTTTAGGCTTTCCAGTATGCAATGGATAGTTTAGTAGAGTAGAGTGAGCTTAAGTTGGTTAGGAAAAAAATCTTCCAAAATTTGGCTAAGTGTATGATCAGTGAAGTAGATATGAAACTAGGGTAGGAATTAAACATGATCACATACTTAGAAATATCGATGATGCGACATTAAACTCTCAAAAATTAAAAACAATATGGCCCCATTAATGTGATGACAAAACAACATACTCCACCAAGTGCGATAGTTAGGGTACACTTTGCGATGACAGTGACCACAATTGTACAACAGTGCATCAAAATTTGGGAATGAGTCTAATACATGTCTATATAGAAAATAGGACCCATCGACATCATATTTGCCTCTTGAAATAGACCAGAACACTACTTTCACAATGTGCAACACTTCCCATGCCAAATGACAACACTTAGGTTTTTTTTCAAAAGGGACCAGGAAACTTAGAGGATTTACATTGTATGAATATTACTACTAGAAATGACAACTTGCACAGTCAAAGTAGGCTCTAAAATTTGGATGTAGGCCAAACTTTTGGAGGGAGTTGTAGCAGTGACAACAGGTGACCATGTGTTTTCACAATAAGCATAATAATAAGAATCATAAGGCCTCATCAATTGTGCACATCAATGATACAAAATATATATCTTGTTGCTCCTTTGCTAGTAGTCTCTTGGACCTAAGAATACATTGTTGTTTCTCCTTTGTCATCAATGAAAAAAATGCCAAAAAAGGTGGCACTTGGTTCTACATCAATGATATATTTCTCATTCTTTGGGTTTGGTTTATACTTTGAACCTACAGCTGACTCTAAAGCCTTCATCTTGGTCGTCAATTACTACTTTGCATGGCACCCATTTGTGATATGAGTGGGATTCTTATGCAAATCATACCACTTTCCCATGTTTTTCTTCATCTTCCCATTGCTATTATTTTCTTGCAGCTTCGATGGGTTGTCCTAGGTTGTTTCACCTTGGCCCTCTCCTTTTTTCTATAGTTTCGGGTTCTCTTTCCCTACTTTAGATTCACACAACCAAAGTCTTTCATCTTTTATTTGATATTTTGGTCGATTCAGGTAGCAAATCGGTACGTTGAGCCAAGAATGGACATGTATAGGAAATCCATCTTGTTTTGGATGTACTTGTGCTAACAACCATGATACTTGAACACTAGATGTCACTCATATTCACTGATACCCAAATTCATCTGCAAAGTACGAATAATGAAATATATCCATGAACTCTGGCATGTCTTGGTCCCTTTTTTGTTATAGCATGGTCCAATTTTTATTTTGTTTTGTAGCTTCAAAGAGGGTAATATTGTTCCTTAAAAACATGCTTATAATGGTTCCAAGAGTGTGTGACTAAAAATAGTTCAGACTCCTCCATGGTCCTTTCATACAATAAGTTTCCAACCAATCCTTGACATGTCAGGTGTCTTTAAGAAGTGAGAAAGTAATCTTTTCTCTATCAAAAAAATCATGGACCAAAAAATATCCTTCCAGTAGATTTAACCATTTATCTAGAGAATCTACATCTATCTATCCTTCAAATATAGGAATATCAAAATTAACTTGTACCTTAAAGGGGGCGACACCTCTGAAATGGGTTCTAGATGAAGTTGCATCACCTATTGGTATCCGCTGAAGGACCTGAGAAAATTTATCCATCATTTCATTCCTCTCTTGATCAATGGATTCTTTAAGGAATTTTTTATAAGACCTACTCCCTCATTATTCTTTTCTTCTGCCTTGGGATGCCTTATAGGTTGGTGAGGATAGTACGAGAAGGGCTCAAGTAGTTCATGTCCCAACTCCTTATATCCCTACCTCAATGGGGACATGTACTAAAACATAGAGAAAAAGCATACCATTTTGATGCCACTATTTTAGATTTATGAATTAGCAAAATGAAATACATATTTGAACAAATAAGCAAAGATTTAATGAAACTAGATAGAGAAGAGATGTGATAAGTACAAGCCTTCTGAATTATGTTACAATGAGGCTCTGAGGCCTTTTTATCATGAAGAAATAATTAAGAACCATAAAAATTCAAAACCATAACACTAGGAGATGAAGCTCCAAAGCCTTATGGGCCCTAATATGACAAGTTGGAACATCAACTTCTTGGGGTCGTAACTTTTGCATACACTCTTTGTTTGGTGCTAATGATAACCAATTAGGAAGGTTTATCTGAGGAGAAAAACTTTCAGCTAAAAACATAGTAATTTTCTAATGTTTGAAAGTTTACCCAAAGAAAACTATTTAGGGACTCAAAATGGATCCAAAAGTTCAATACATGAAAACTACCAAAAATAGAAAACTATCGAAATAGAGAAATTTGTTAAAAAATAGGAAACTAATAGGAAACTATGATGTGAGACAAGAGGAATAGGTGGTGTTGTCTCACAAAGTGTCTAGGCACCACAACAATGCTCAGAGTAAGGGCTGTCACTCTTAAATCCTTACTCACTCTATTTAGACTCTCTCCTAGACAAGTCAAGGGGGGTAGTCCCTTGGTAAATGGATGAAATAACCTATGAAAATGGAATCTAGGAGATTTTAATGATGGAAAACTTGATAAACGTAAATGAATCTTGATTAGCTTAAATGAACAAATCAAGCACTAATGTAACCAAGACACAACCACAAGATAGAAACAGTTATAGATCAGTGTCTTTAATTTGAATTAACCATCAACTAACTAAAACAAGTTATCCAGAACAATCTTCAAAATGTGACGAATAATGATAATCATAAATAATCAACATAAATTCCCAACACTGTAACATGCAAAAGATTCTAGATCTAAAATTATTTTCATTAACTACCCAGATATAGATTCAATTAACTTTCTTCAATAGCCAAATATGATTTAAAACGTTTATTGCACCTTGACCATAAAATTATATACATTTAATAACACTAAGGAACTTCAAATTCATATCTTAATTCTTCCGTAGGCAATAACTAAAGAAGTAAAACAAATCAATGGGTTAAAAAAATATAATAATAATAATTAGCCATAGGTCACATTAAAAATTTTGATGTTTAAGCGAAAACCCCTTTATTTCATTTTAAATCCTTAGTCACAAATTCAAAATTTTTGGAAATTTTTTATGTTTTTTAATTTTTAGGATTTTAAATATTGAAAATCGTAATAAAATCATAAATAAATTAAAAAAAAAAAATACAAAATAAAGATAAAAATAACAATAAGAAACTCAAAATCAAATAAAATAAATAAAAAAAATAAAAGTCAAAATTTCAAATCGAAATAAAACCAAATGAATAAAATAAGATCAAATGAAACATAAAAGGAAAGCACATAAGCTAATCCTAACAAGAAAGATCGAATGAATGGAAAAAAGACAAAAAGGGAATCAAACTATGCCAAAATAATAAATCGAAAATGACTTAACTAACCTACATAACAAATGAAACTAAAATAAATACATACATACGCTAATCATAACTACTAACAAATGAAATAAAAGAAAAGAAACAACCTAAAGCATAAAAAAAATATCAAAGTTTTTTCTTTTTTTATTGTCGTTGTGTTGTGCAGGTGAGAAAAGGCGTAGGAAGGAGCTCAATGGCAAAAATATAGAGCTCAAGTGTTGGAAGAGCAACGATAGAGGGTACGCAACAGTGAGGGTTAAGGAGGCAACGTGAGGCGTGAGGGATTTTTTTTGCAGGACGCGTGGAGAGCAGACAACACAAAGGAATGTGGGTGAGATTGGTGATTTGAAGGGATGGAGCTACATGATGGAACAACAAATGGAGATTGAGGCTGCGGGTGAGGAAGGAGGAGCGAGCGGGGAATTAAGAAGGTAAAGATGAGGAAGGCTGCAGGGTTTTGGAACTTGCAGCCTTAGTAAGCGGTAATAGGGCAGCAAAAGGGATTTTGGAGCAGCGAGGGAGAAGGGCTAGACTGTGTGGAAGGAAAGGCATCGATAGCGACAGAGAGAAAGAAAATAAGGGATGAGAGGATGATAGATAGAGGTGATGGCTTGTGGGAGCACATAGGTGAGGATTTTCTTGACGAAGAAGCAGCGTTGAGGAGTTGAACGCAGATGGAAAGGCAGTCTTTTGCAGGCAACATATGGTCAATGGCCAGAGGAAGAGCTAGTGGTAGGGAAGCTGATGGATAAGTATCGAGTGATGAGATGGAGTGATGTTCCGGCAGTGGATGCAAGTCGAAAATGTGGTAGAGGGCTACAAAATTGAGTAGCAAAGAGGAGGGTTTGAGATATCTAAAATTTTTAGAAGACCCGAGGATATAGACAACATGAACAACCTCAAGAATTTATTCTAGAAAAATTGACCTCAGTCAGGAAAGAAATTGAAAACCTAGGCAGCAGACAGATGGCCCAAAAACCCCTTAAAAATTTTCCAAACAACAAAAATAATTTTGAAAATTTCTAGAAAATTATAGTGAAAACAAATTCAAAATTTTCTGCTTAAGAAATCCCAGGAAATAGAGAAACTGTAGCCCAAGAACTAAAGATAAATTTACCAAATTAAGATTCTATACATCTGCTTAAGATTTACCGGTAAAACACTTAAAAGTTTTTAGATCTGAATTTAGATTTGAACCCTAGACTGCAAAATGTCTAAACAATATCTCTGGAAAACGATTGTAATGACCCCCAGAGATCCAGACCTTACCTTCCATGGCATAGATCTGGACTCTGCATAGCTTTTAGCTTTAGATGTACAGCTACACGACAACAAGAAAAACTCAAATAATTTATACAATGACCCAAAAAACTAAAACCCAGAAAACCCAAGTTAGAAAACTGAAAATAATTACATATCTATGTACATGAATGGCAGATCTATTAGATCTAGGAGTGTGAGTCCAATTCCACTCCCATATCTAATAATTTGAAGCTCTCAACAGCAAGATCTATCAATTTAACACAAAAAAAAATTATTTCTTTTGAATTTTAGAAGAGGTACTGAGCTTAAAACCCTTCATGCATCACCATAAAAATTATCTTATGATAAGCCTGGGATAATATTTAAGTTGGGATCTTCAGAAAACATGGATCAGGAGTTGGTTGGTTCAATCGAGAACTTTCCCGAATGCCCAATGATCTAAAACTCAAGACTTTCCTGCAAAACTCAATTCAACCATCAACATAGAGTGAGAAAATGATACTAAAATTCAGATTTAATAGAGATACGTGCTATTATATTCAAAACTTAAATTTTCCTTCAAACCCTAACTACTGAGCAAGATACCTGTACTCAAATCACTCTTTAGAAAGCTATCATCAATGGATAAAAATAAATCTATGGATGAAAATGACACATATTACAGTATTTCCATGAAGAGTAACACTAGTAGAAATTAACCCCAAAGTATTTCTTTATTTCTCATAAAAAAGATTACAAGAGAGCTTTTTGCTTAGTACACGATCAAAATAGCGGATCAACTGGCTGACAAATGACCTTCTATTTAAAGATAAATCGTCCAACGACTAGTTCGAGTGATCCTCATGAAATAAATCTCGACCATTGATGAGGATTAAAATTTCTTTTAATCTCATTTGTCGAAATTTTAAATTATTGAGGAAATTTGAAATTTTGAATTAAATGCATTTTAAATAATTCAAAAAATTAAAATTTTGAATTAATTTCCTCAAAATTTTGACTTTGAATTAACCTTAGGGACCAAAGGCTCAAAATTTAGCAAAATAATTAGTTTACCTTAGTCCTTGGACCTCTTAAACTTTAATTTTTTAAGGACCAACGAATTTTGCCTTTGGAGAATTTAAATTTACATAGGACCTACAATTAATCAAATTTATGGCTTAGGATTTTAATTAATCTTGGACAAGCAATTTAATTAATTAAACTATGAAGGGATAAATTACTTTTCCAACCCTCAAGACAATTTACATTATGATTTTTACATTTCTTTTCATCTCAAGGGGGAAACCCATTTTCAAAATACCCTCACAGAGTACCTAGTTCTGCGACACAAAATATAATCTAGTAGATCAAGAAACTTGTAATAAAATAACCTAACGAAGTAGTTAGGATTATTCCCAAATATATTTTACATAGACTCGATCTAGAACACTGGGACTCCGCTAAGATCCCAGTGAAAAAATCCATTCCAGGATTGGGGTAAGGCTGAAGGAAAACTCTGCCATGAGACAAAAAACCTCCTAGAATGTAGATCGTCACCAGAAAAGTAGGTTTACCTAGGTGATTACATACATGAAATAGATCTGCTAAGATTATTTACATTATACACATGCAGAATGGGTTTACATTATAAGATGATCCTCAGGTTGATGATGATAGCTAGATGGCGGGAACACATTGATCAGGCACTTTCCCTTTTGTGAAAAAAGGGGGTGTACTGCTATGGGTCGTTGACACATAGTGGTCAACATCTGGCTTTACTTGGGGACAAATTGTTATATTAGAGGAATTTGAGAATCCAAAATTTACATCCATGCAACACACAACAAAACATAAGTATCGTCGTTCCAAAAATCATCATATAACATTAAGCACATGAAAGATATAAGCTCTTCATTTATTAACCAGTCTAACAACATGGAAAACCAAAACTAACTATAAAATGAAATATTGAAATAATAGGTCATAAGGTTAGAAATTCAATAAAAATATGCCCCATGGCATCAGATGCATTCAATATAGTGCATATTGAGCATTTACCTACTTTCAGGCAAATCCGTCAGTTGTTTGTTGGATGTGCCATGTCTAATTCTTCATACGGTAGGACTTTTTCCTATCCCAAAATCAAGATGCTCGTGGCCATCTAATGCATCAAATCACTTTCTCATTCTCTTTCTCTTGCGTCTTTTCTTTATGGCAGCTTGTATCAGTGATGATGTGGAACATTTTGCTTCACAACTCTTAGATGAAGTATGTAGGATATGCATGACATGTCTCTCTTCATTCTGTGTCTTTTCTATCAAGAATGATGGATCAGTCTCGCAAGTGTCATGAGTTATAACTTGATCTTCTATGGCTGGTGGATTAACCATGTGAGAGTCAACCCGAATTTTATCAATTTCAATTTTATTCGGGCCACCTTCAATTAACCACTTTTAAATGTAACAAATTACCTCCTCATAATAAGATGGAGCTTGTTGTAGCAGATAAAGAGGCTTCTAATCTGTTGACATTTCCTTGTTTCTTTCATCTTCTAACCAATACTGAAATTTTTGTACCTAGATTTTTATGGCATCCATCTGTCTAGAGTGTTCAACCTTCATAGCACTGACTTCCTTGGCATGGTTTTCCTCCATGGTCAATAACTTATTTCGAAGACATATCTGACAAACTTCCACATCTTTTATTAATTTTTAATTCTTTTCTTTCATGCCCATGATTTTATTTTTATATAGTTTATCTGTTTCGTATGATTTGCTTGCATGGTAGCTAACTAATTGTTATAATCGAATCTCATGATGGTCATTTCTTCATCCACAGTTAATAACTTTCTTTGCATAGAATTAATTTTTCTGCCATGATTATCTTTCATGGTTTCCATTTCCTTCTGCATGTCGGTCCTCTTATCCTCCATATTCTGAGCTCACTTTTCTACTACGGTGGTTACTTGATCGTAGTGTTTAGTTTTCATGATTTACATCTCCTCGTTACTTTTTTCCAGTTGAGTGTATAAAGTTCTCATATCCTTGATGAAATTAGTTACAAATTTTTCTTGATCAAGCACCATATTTATTACCAACTATGTTTGACTGAACTGCATGCCTTTAACCAATTCCTTTAGTTCTTCTATAATTTTCTTATCATTTTCCCTTTCATTGTCGACACTAATTTGATAACTTGTCCCTGTTTTTCCACTGTCATGGATTTGACTTGCAATAGTACAAGTGGATGGCACATTCTGATATGGAGAATCGTATTGAAATCTTTGATTAACAGCTGGATCCTTCACAATATCACTTTCATTTTGTTGCATAATTTTAGGGGCACAAGGTGAGCTACCTTGATAACCATATATAGTTGTAAAAGCATTGACAATGTATTGTAAAGAAGCGAAAGAATGTTCAAGACAATTATTAAACCAATTCAAAGAATCATCCTCTGAAGAAAAGGAAAATAGACACGTTTTGACATCTTCATGATCATACTGGGGAGAACTACAATATCTGAGTATTGTATGAGTAAACTTGCATAGATGCCTTCTAACAGCGACTTAATCACCACCTGAGAACAAAGACAATTTATGAATGGCCACTTCTAAAATATCATGGAGAAAATAAGTAAAATGACACGTGTAAACGAATCATCCATGATGAATTTCCTGAAGGAATAATGAGGGATCAAAGGGATGATAGAGAGAGACCCCTGCTCAAGAAAATCAAGAGATCTACAAGAAGAGAACTTCTAGTAGAAATTCTTGTAAGAAATGAAAGAAGTGGAGTCACCACTTTAACATGAATCTAACACTAGGATCCAAAAGGAAACAAACAATCGGATATAAGGGAGGGCTCCTTGTCTGAGAAATAATAAATGGAAGAATTGGGGTTGCCACCCAAACAAGAAACAAACCGGAATGTCCAGGTGATTAATGAGATGACGAAAGATAAGGCGATGAAAAGATCAAATGACGCTAAGAAATGTTGCATTACTTGACTGGCTAATGAAATAGATGAGAAATGAGAAGTATGATGAGGAAATGTCATTGAAATGCTGAGAATAAAATGTCCCCGACAATGGCACTAGAAAATTTTGTCACACAAAGTGTTTAGGCACCGTGACAATGCTCAGAGTAAGGATTGTCACTCTTAAATCCTTACTCACTCTGTTTAGAATCTCTCCTAGACAAGTCAAGGGGGGTAGTCCCTAGGTAAATGGATGAAATAACCTGTGAAAAATAGACTCTAGGAGATTTTAGTGATGGACAACTTGATGAATGTAAATGAATCTTGATTAACTTAGATGAATAGATCAAGCGCTAATGTAACCAAGACACAACCACAAGATAGAGAAAATTATAGATAAGTGCCTTTAATTTGAATTAACCATCAACTAAATAAAACAAGTTATCCAGAACAATCTTCAATATGTGACGAATAATGACAATCATTAATAATCAATATAAATGCCCAACACTGTAACATGCAAAAGATTCCAGATCTAAAAATATTTTCATTAACTGCCCAGATCTAGATTCAATTAACTTTTTGCAATAGTGAAATATGATTTCAAACATTTATTGGACCTTGACCATAGAAAAATATACATTTAATAACACTAAGGAACTTCAAATTCAAATCTTAATTATTCCTTAGGCGATAACTAAAGAAGTAAAACAAATCAATGTGTTAAAAGAATAAAAAAAAATCAATGGGCCATAGGCCACATTCAAATTTTTAATGTTTAAGCAAAAACCCCTTTATTTCATTTTAAAATCCTAAAAATTAAAAAACATTAAAAAGTTCTAAAATTTTTGAATTTGTGACTAAGGATTTAAAATGAAATAAAGGGGTTTTCGCTTAAACATTAAAAATTTTAATGTGGCCTATGGCCCATTAAAAATTTTCAATTTTTTTTAACCCATTGATTTGTTTTACTTCTCTAGTTGTCGCCTAAGGAATAATTAAGATTTGAATTTGAAGTTCCTTAGTGTTATTAAATGTATATTTTCTATGGTCAAGGTGCAATAAACATTTTAAATCATATTTGGCTATTGAAGAAAGTTAATTGAATCTAGATCTAGGTAGTTA
Source organism: Pinus tabuliformis (assembly GCA_031772625.1). Classification (NCBI taxonomy): domain Eukaryota; kingdom Viridiplantae; phylum Streptophyta; class Pinopsida; order Pinales; family Pinaceae; genus Pinus; species Pinus tabuliformis. The sequence goes on from CM062815.1 coordinate 460,733,751, forward strand.
ATGAAAATCATTTTAGATCTGGAATCTTTTGCATGTTACAATGTTGGGCATTTATATTGATTGTTTATGATTGTCATTATTCGTCACATATTGAAGATTGTTCTCGATAACTTGTTTTATTTAGTTGATGGTTAATTCAAATTAGAGGCACCGATCTATAATTGTTTCTATATTGCGGTTGTGTCTTGGTTACATTAGCACTTGATCTATTCATCCAAGTTAATCGAGATACGTTTACATTCATCAAGTTATCCATCATTGAAATATCCCGGAGTCTGTTTTTCACAGGTTATTTCACCCATTTAGATAAGGACTACCCCCCTTGACTTGTCTAGGAGAGAGTCTAAATGGAGTGAGTAAGGATTTAAGAGTGACAACCCTTACTCTAAGCATTGCCACGGTAACTAGACACTTTGTGTGACAGCATGTGGATTTCCACTAATATCCAAATTTATCAGTCCTCCCCCCTTGGAAATCAGTGGCCCCCATTACATTGAGTGCTTGCATGAAATGGGGAAAATTCTACTGAACTTGGTCCCTAGTGACCCACTTTCCTTGGTGTAGGAGTTAGCCTGCATTGACAAATTGATACAGTTGGATCATTTGTTGGTGAGTGCTATTATTTGGTTGTCAAAAATCCAATCTATTCTGGATTTTTTTATGCAATATGGGTTGAAATATATTGGTGTCAATTGATCTACAATTTCTAATTTGTCAAGAAATGGTGGAATGTATGGCCAAAGGTGGTCCACATTGAACACTAAGTGTAGGCCAAGGAATGGGGGGATATTAAGCTCAAAATAATTATCATCTACAATGTTTGTGATTGTGTAACATCCATATAGGAGTGGTCAAAACTTCTGATGGGCCATTGCAAGTCACTCCTTCTACAAATGTAAGAAAATATTATCTCCCACATGATAATTTTGCACACCAGATGTTGATCATGACATTGTTTTTACATAGTATTGGATTTATGCAAGATATCATGAACTTGATGGCATATGTGCTAAATGTGTTCAATAAAATTTGTGGCTTTATTAACTTTGTATTGAACGTGTGAAAATTCTTCCCTCTGTAGTTACAAGGGTTATTGCAATGTCAATGGGACACAATTGTTGAAATACAAAGCCCACTTGAAATGGTTATGGTCAGTTGAGCTATGGAGAGATTTGTTGTAGTTTTCTTGAACATAGGGGAGACTCTCATCACATGTTAGTGGATTCTTAGAGTCGTACATGCATAGTATCTGAACTATCATCCTATTGACAACCTTGTTACACTAAAAAATGTCACCATGACTATTTACAGTTAGTATGGCTCAATCAACAGTCATGCTACCCTCTTAGGCAAGTCTTATGCCTCTACTCTCCACGTCAAACTCCAAAAAAGAGAGAAATTCTTGTATAAATGTATTTATCTCTGGGGACGCAGGTTCTCTCAACCTTACCTGCGGGGACGCTCCCAATGTTCACAAAAGCTGCGTCCAAAGACGCTCTGTATGTAAAGGGACAGGTGTGTCCCCCTGTAAAGGTTAGAATGCGCAAGTTTCATCTTTAAAAAGTTACTTGTGGTCATTTCTAGAGCATTCTAGAAGGTTATTTGACGTGTATTGGGCGCCTCCAGATGGTTCATGCACTCCTATCAAAGAGGAACTTATCCCATCAATAAGGGAGCTATCCCACCCAAAGAGGGGATTATCCCATTGATGGTGGACCTGATTAACCTCCTCTTGAGCACTATAAATATAGGCATTGGGCCAGAAGGAGGAGAGGTTGGAAGCTATACATTGCTAAGGGTAAATGCTGCAGGAATTAGGACTCTCATTTAGAAGCTTGTGAGGAGAGATTGTCATCTTTACTTGTTTCCATTGGGAGGGGGGTGAGCTTTGTCAAAGTAAAGGAAGACTCTTGTGGACCCTGGAAGGAGCTTGCACAACACCAAGGCTCAGGTTGTAATGGTTCCTTTTGTTACTTTTAATGCAAATTAGTCCATTCTTCTCAATGACTTGTTGTTTATGAGTTGTTTCATGTACTCCTTGGTCTACATGTTGAATATGCTTTGTTTTATGTTATAATCAGGTGCTATTTAATTGTTTGACTGTTGGTGATTGCAGGTTTTGGAGAAAAGGAGGAGCTCATCCAGATCAACAAAGCTTGGACTTCTACAACAGCGTTTGGACAAAGGTAAGAACAAAACACTTGATATCTCATATCGTAATGCATGTTTAGAGAAGGATAGCTCTACTTTGTTTTGTTTGTCATTAGAATGTCTTAGACTTCTAGGAAGGTCGGTTGTGTCCGCACTATTGACTGATTCCGTGTGACAAATTGGCGACTCCACTGGGGAATTTTATGAATGAAAAAGATTTTTCCTTTGAATGAACTTTGCTCTGAGAAAATTGATTTCTTTTTCTGGTTTTTGACTGTGTGAATTTGTGTTTGGGTGGATTAGCTTAGCAGTAAAATAGATTTAGTTTTTCTTGAGTTTTACAGTCGGACGCACCCTCTTAGTATTGCACAGTGCGTCCCTGGACGCACTTTTGCTGTGCGCACAGAGCGGGCACGCACCTGTTCTAACGGGTCGCCTGCGTCCCCCTGCTAAAATTTGAGAAAACTCCATTTTTTGCTTTTTTACTCTTAGATTTTGTTTTTTCTTAGTTTTTACTGCCCAGATCCATTAGTCTCTTGTCAAAGATCTTCACCTAAGCTTGTTCCTGCTCTTAGCTTTCATCAATTGGGTGTTTTGAGTCTCTTTCTTGAGAAATTCTTGATTTTATTTCCTTTGATCATTACTTGGAGGTTTGTCTCAATCTTTTCACAATTTTGCATCTTTTTGCTTTTGTTTTTGCAAAAAAATTTCCTTGGGGGGGCTAAATTGTGTATGAGTGTTAATCGCCTTTGAGTGTTTTTATGTTTTGATCTTTGGAACTCTCACCCAATTTTCTCAATTTGCACTTGATTGGTTCTTAGATCACATTAGAATCATCTTGTGTTTGAGAATTCTTTTGCATAGATCACATTTGCACAATTAGAATTCTCATTTTCAGAATATTATTGAAAAATGTGCATAGATTACATTTGCATACTTTTCGAGTGAATTGTGCTTAGATTACAATTGCATAGTTTACATTCTGAAAAATCTATTGTAGATTTAGATCAGCTTTCTTTGATTTGAATTTACACAAAAAATAAAAATAAAAAAATGGTTTGGAATTGATTTGCATTAGTTTTTCTTGATAAAATTAGTGCATCAATTTTTTGCATTGTCGGAAGTGAATGGAAACTCTCTCCTTACTTTAGTTAGGATTCATCGAATTGAAAAGATTACATTATCATATTCGATTGCATTCAGTTGAGTCGGGTCATAACACCATTGGTTTCATCTCCATTTACCCCTTTGAGTAATAACAGCCTTAATAACACAGCGCTTAATTAAAATTCATCTAGTAATTTTTACATTTCTAGGGCTCTGATACACCAATATAGCTTAGGCTAGTGTCTTGGAGTAGGTGAGTACTTAACTCTCCAAGACAGTAAAACCAAACAAGTAGCTGATCTTGAGTTAGAATCAAATCCAATTGTTACATTTACACTCTGGGAAAGCTCCTCTTAAAGGAGAAGCACGAGCTCGTGTCCGAACCAGTGAGGGGATCAATCCTCCCTCGTTGGGAACGACGCCAGACAGTACGTATTACAAACGGTAAACCTCGGATTAACCATTGTCGAGGAGCCAGGGGTCACTTATCGGTAAACCTTGGATTATTGTCAAGGAGCCGATAAGGGGATTGAGCTTGTTACTCTGCCCTTGCGTGCTGTCGGAGTTTAGACTGTTCCCCCAGGTGTACTTGTGGCCATTGGTAACCTTAGTGACCGTAATCTCTAGGATTCTACCCAAGGTGACGGTGGAGGGAAGATCCCACTGTACCTAGAGCAGACGTCGGTTATACTCACTTGGATTTTCTGGGGGGTTCGCTTCACTTCGAGACGGTTAAAGTGGAGGAACTTGTGCCGGTCTATTCATTAAGCAGGTTGCCGGGCTAACTGTTCCACCCACCACTTCTGTACTGAATTCGGCGATGTTGGGCTTCATCACCAACTAGTGTTTTCGGTCCGGAAGGCTACTGTTTGTGTATGGTTTGACTCCTAGATTTGATAGCGCGTGTTAATTTGTTTGTTTTTACTTTTAGAGACCATAGGTGTGAATTGTGAATTTTAATTGTTAGGTGTGAATTGTGAATTGTTAATTTTAGTTTTAAATTGTTAATAAAATTCACTGAAGTTGAATATAATGGCAAATGTTCCGGAATTTATCAACCTAGGAACCCCTCCTAACGAGAATCCTAGTACTTTTCCTTACTTTGGAAATGTTGGTCCTCCTTATATGGCTACTTTGTCATTACCTGGATTTACAATAGGATTACCAATATGGTTATTTTCAACTTCGTTGGTCCAAAGTACTCCAATTGTTCCATCTCAACCGGATGCTTCACCTCAACAGAGTTCACCATCTCAACATCACCAACCTTCTGTTGACCCTTTACCTTCTTCGCCTAATTTTTCATCCTCCATTTCTTCCTCTTCGCCTGGTAAAAGCCTTGATGCTAGTAACCAGGAGGTTAAGAAGAAGAATAAAGGGAAGAAGAAGAAGAAGAAGAAGAAGCAAGATAAGAAAGAAGTCAACCAACCAACCATGGCTGTAACTATTAGTTGTGTTGAGGAAAATTCCGACATGCACCGTAAACCCAAATACCCTTGCAGGCTTTGTAAGGGTGACCACTTCCTTGTAAATTGTCCTAGTATTCCAAAGGTCCTGGAAGTATGGTCAGAAAAATCTCATCAACTTTTCGTTGATCCATCAACCAGTGATAGTCAGGTTCCTGGGAAAAAGGGTAAAGTTAGGTTTCCTTGTAAGTTATGCAACGGGAGTCATCAAACTCACGTTTTCCCTCACATGGATGAAGCCTCAACATTGTTGGAAAACCTTACTGTTCCACAGCAAGAATTTCCACCTGGTTACCGTAAACTTTCTCCCAACCTACCGTCAACTGACGGAGTGAATGACCTAAATTCAAGTACAGTCGATCACACTCTTCCATTGGAGAGTGAAACTCATGTCACTCAAGTTGATGATCCATTAGTTGATCAAGTGGTCGATTCAATTTCACATTTGGTCGATCCCACTTTCCATTTAGAGAGTGAACTTCATACCGCTCAGGTTCTTCTTGTAACATCAGATTCTCCTATGCTGGGGGGCATTTCACCTGTTTCTACAGAACCCCCTCCAAGCACTGAGGTCTTTTCCTTTGATTGGAATAGACTGACAGAACCTCGTCTTCCTTCCTCCATCCCTTTCCAAATCATTGTCAAGGCTGGTGGTAGGGACATACATCGTACTCAGGTAGATGAAGGTGCTTCTGTTAGTATTTTATCCTCAACTGTTTGGAAAGCTTTGGGTTCCCCTCAGCTTGCGCCTATTACGCAGAATCTGAAAGCTTTTAACAGAACCATTAGTGAACCTTTAGGGATCCTTCCTAAGTTTTCTATTACCTTGGAAGGTAAAACTGTCTGTATTGATCTTATGGTAGTTCGAGGTCCCTTGGATTTTAATTTACTCCTTGGGCGAGACTATGTTTATGCAATGAAAGCTGTCGTATCGACACTCTTTCGCGTGATGTATTTCCCTCACAATGGCAATATTGTGACTGTAGACCAGCTTTCGTTCCCTAGTCTTGTGTCAACTACCAATAGTATGACACCCCTAACTGTTCCTGATTCTAAAGTGGTATCTACCCTGCCACGGGTTAATTATGTGGCAACTGATCCCATGTTTTCAGTTACCAATGTAAGTGAGCCTCTCACTGTTGATTTAGATCCGGTAATTGACATGGAAAACTCCATGGGATTACTTGAACACGATGTTCTTATCCCTTTTGAGTCCCTTGACATGTGTTCCTTCCAGAGGACTATTCTTCCTTCTGATGAAGACCTTTTGGAAGCCATGATGAAGGTGTGTCCATTGACATGTCTTTCTTCCAGTTGGAAGCCATGATCAGTGTGTGTGAGGATAGTTTCTTCTAGTCTCAACCTCTTTAAAAAATGAAACTGGAAGTCATGAGCATAGTTCCTTGTCTTGTGTCAAGCTCATTAAAAAATGAAACAAGGAGTTGTGAGGAAAGTTCCTTTTACTGTGTCAACCTCATTAAAAAATGAATCAGTGTGTGTGAGGAAAGTTCCTTTTACTGAGTCAACCTCGTTAAAAAATGAATCAGTGTGCGCGAGGATAGTTTTTTCCTGTATCAACCTTGTTAAAAAATGAAACAGGCTAGAGCGAGGACAGTTCCTTTTCCTGTGCCAACCTCGTTAAAAAATGAAACTGGATGTAGTGAGGAAAGTTCCTTTTACTGTGTCAACCTCGTTAAACAATGAATCAGTCTGTACGAGGATAGTTTTTTCCTGTATCAACCTCGTTAAAAAATGAAACAGGTTAGTATGAGGTTAGTTCTTTTACTGAGTCAACCTCATTAAAAAATGAATCAGCTAGATTTTAGGATATGTAGGTAGATTGTAGAAAGTAGGATTTTGAGGACAGTTCCTATTACTGAGTCAACCTCGTTAAAAAATGAATCAGGTACGAGGATAGTTCCTGTTACTGAGTCAACCTCGTTAAAAAATGAATCAGGTATGAGGATAGTTCTTTTCTTGTGTCAACCTCCTTAAAAATGAAACAACTCCCTTTTCAAGTTACATATTGAAAGTAAACCTTCATTTCATCTAGCCGGTTGAATGCAATGAAGCCTGGGGGGCATGTACCTCGCTTTGCAACATTATACTGGGGGCATGCGAACTTTTTGAGCATAGTTCCTTGTCTTGTGTCAAGCTCGTTAAAAAATGAAACAAGGGTAGGTTAAGTAGATAGATTCTAGATAGTAGTCATGAGCATAGTTCCTTGTCTTGTGTCAAGCTCATTAAAAAATGAATCAAGGATTTTAGAGCATAGTTCCTTGTCTTGTGTCAAGCTCGTTAAAAAATGAATCAAGGTTTTTAGAGTAAAGTTTTTGTTAGGTAGATTATAGAGTAGTTATGAGCATAGTTCCTTATCTTGTGTCAAGCTCGTTTAAAAAATGAAACAAGGGTTTGAGGATAGTTCTTTTCCTGTGTCAACCTCACTAAAAAATGAAACAGCCCCCACAAGTCTTTCCACGATCTTGAAAGTAAAGCTTCATTCCATCCACCTCATTGAATGCAATGAAGCTTGGGGGGCATGTACCTAGTTTTGCGTCATTATGCTGGGGGCATGTGAACTTATAACAAGCATAGTTTTTCGTTTCAAGCTTGTGTAAACATGAAACCGAATCCGAGCATAGTTCTTTTTCTGTGTCAAGCTCGTTAAAAAATGAAACAAATCCTCCTCTACTTGAGTCGAGAGTTTGACTAGATCTCATAGATGTTAAGTTGTATATTTAGGTTAGTTATTTCAGTTTTAGGTCGAGTCTTTCAAACGATCTCGTTCATGAATATTCATTCCATCCAGCTTGTACTTAGTTGAATGCAATGAAGCTAGGGGGGCATGCGCTCTAGCAGTTACGCTTAGGGGGCATCAAGCATAGTTTTTCTCTGTTTCAAGCTTTTGTAAAAATGAAACCTATCTCGAGTCAATTTCAGTTATTTTCAAGACTCGTTAAACTCATGAAAATCCCGAGATTATTTTGCTATTTTTCATTCTCGTAAAACAAATGAAAATGCCGAGTTCTTTTCGTCTTTTCTTGCTCGTAAATTAAATTGAAAGTCGGCCATATGAGTACATTTTTATCATTTTTTCGAACTCATTAAAATTTACGAAAAAGTGAAACCTCAGAGTCATCTTTTAAGCCCTTTTCTGACTCCTAAAACATGAAAAGATCACCGAGCGTTTCTTTTACACTCGTTAAAACGGAATTAAAAGACGGTCCCCTTTTAGCTCTTTTCTGACCGCAAAATCAGGAAAAGATTGCCGGGTTTTTGTCGTTTCAAACTCGATAAGGAAATAAAACGACGTGTCCTTGATCGCTTTTTACTTTTCAGGTCAACGACACTATTATGAAAGTACTCCTTGGTCGCAAGATCAAGCGGTTCCCCCAGGTATTATTTTATACTTTTTCGGGCTTGAGGGACACAAATGTACGAAAAAGTTCAACGTGGAGTCTCCTTTAGTTTTTTCAGACTCTCTAAATTTGAAAAACGCCGAGTTTCGCCTATACTGGGCTCGTTAAACTTTTACAGTAGAGGACCTGTTCAATTACAAACAGGAACGAACCACTCCTTCCTAGGGTTCGAATTTAAACTAGGTTGGACTCGTCCGAAGGATGAGCTTATAATCAAGCATATGTTATCCTCCTCAAGCTTGTTAAAAATAAAGAGGTACTTGCCAGAAATGGTGGGGGAAAAGAGAGAAGAATGAACCTATTTGTCACCTTTTGTCTCAGAAGAAACTTTATTACCACTCTTGAACATGACACTTTTCATTCACCTGGGTTGGGAAATCTTTTACCTCACAGTTGACCAAACCACTTTGAAAGTCTTTAGCCGGGTTTCGGGACTAACTTTGAGTTATTTGTTACCAAGCCATCTGTCGTGTCGTTATGTGTTCAAGAGGTCTGCGAGCAAAACTTTCATCTGCAAAATACTTGTCATCCATTTGACCATCCCTGAAGTCGGTCCTTACAGCAAACATTTCTTCAACTTGAGCAATGATTTCGTGTTGTGGGCTTGCCTGCAACGGGTCGCTTTCTATCGACATCGACACATTATCTAGAAAGATGACTTAGGAATCGACAGTACCTTGAAGTCTGCATGCATCAATGGCAGGTTTCTCGCCTTTGACGTCAGTTTACATCATTGAATTTCGATCAAAGGATTCCGTGAAGTGTTCGACATCAAAACATCTATTCACATTTCACGGGTTATGCTTGGTACTTTGAGAACCATTGACATTACTGGTGGTCTCTCTCATGCTTGTTAACAGTTTACATCATCGACTGGTAATCAAGTGGTTTCTACCATGTTCGACATCAAATCATTTAATCACATGGCTAGAATCGTACCAATTCGGGAAGTAGAAGTGAAGACCCTGGATCTAGTTTCTACCATCCAGGCTGCGAGGAGTTTTGTATTCATTATCTATGTAGACTAATCATAAACAGATGGCTGCGTCCATACTGTGTCTACAAAAGTCTATAAAAATGATGTACTGCAAGATCATTCCTGTATCAGAGTAGTTAGTCCATTAGTTAAAGTTTTGAATCTGAGTATGGGAATGCCTACCTCAATGATGATATAATCTTATACATGTATTTTGTGTTGAAAATTGTAGGTTCCAACCAGGTCATCCACAAGACAATCCTTGAAATGATAAAGCGCTTCACCCTTCCTAGAATTACAAAACCCTAATCTATTCCAGGCTTCGCACTTTAGGGGGCAATCTGTTACACTAAAAAATGTCACCATGACTATTTACAGTTAGTATGGCTCAATCAACAGTCATGCTACCCTCTTAGGCAAGTCTTATGCCTCTGCTATCCATCTCAAACTCAAAGAAGAGAGAAAGTCTTGTAAAAAATGTGTTTATCTCTGGGGACGCAGGTTCTCTCAAGCCTTACCTACGGGGACGCTCACAATGTTCACAAAGACTGTGTCCTTGGACGCTCTGTATGTTAAGGGACAGGTGCATCCTTCTGTAAAAGGCAAAATGTGCAAGTTTCATCTTAAAAAAGTTACGTGTGGTTACTTCTAGAACTTTCTAGAGGTCGGTTTGATGAAATGGATGCGCCTCCAGTTGGTTCATGTATCCCTATTAAGGAGGAACTTATCCCATCAATAAGGGAGCTATCCCACCCAAAGAGGGGGATTATCCCATTGATGGTGGACCTGAATAACCTCTTTACAGCACTATAAATAAAGGCATTGAGCCAGAAGGAGAGGAGGTTGGAAGCTATACATTGCTAAGGGTAAATGCTGTAGGAATTAGGACTCTCATTTAGAAGCTTGTGAGGAGAGATTGTCATCTTTACTTGTTTCCATTGGGAGGGGGGTGAGCTTTGTCAAAGTAAAGGAAGACTCTTGTGGACCCTAGAAGGAGCTTGCACAACACCAAGGCTCAGGTTGTAATGGTTCCTTTTGTTACTTTTAATGCAAATTAGTCCATTCTTCTCAATGACTTGTTGTTTATGAGTTGTTTCATGTACTCCTTGGTCTACATGTTGAATATGCTTTGTTTTATGTTATAATCAGGTGCTATTTAATTGTTTGACTGTTGGTGATTGCAGGTTTTGGAGAAAAGGAGGAGCTCATCCAGATCAACAAAGCTTGGACTTCTACAACAGCGTTTGGACAAAGGTAAGAACAAAACACTTGATATCTCATATCGTAATGCATGTTTAGAGAAGGATAGCTCTACTTTGTTTTGTTTGTCATTAGAATGTCTTAGACTTCTAGGAAGGTCGGTTGTGTCCGCACTATTGACTGATTCCGTGTGACAAACCTCTCTCTAGCCATTAGTCTGGGGGTGGAAGGCAGTTGACTTGGTGAACTTGGTGTCTAGAAATGACTAGAGGATCAACTAGAATGTGCTTAGGAACCTTCTATCCCAATTTTATGTGAAGATATATCGGATCCCAAAATGTACCCACACTTGTTTCAAGAAGATGTTGATAGTGGCTTCTACTATGATACTCTTATGGAAGACAACTAACATGGCCATCTTATAAAATATATTAACAACCACAAACATAGTCATTCCCAAGCTTGGTATAAGGAAGGAAATAAATATAGATCATGGAAATCGATTCCCATGGCTAGGTAGGAGTAGGAAGAGGAGTTTATAGGCCTTACTTCTTAATGGTTGGCTTGGTGATGACACATGTAATGCATGATTTGATATATTTACAAACATCCTGCTAGAGTTTCGGCCAATAAAAATACTTATGTAGTACCGCAACTACGTTCTTCATGCCAAAATGTCCTGCGACTTGAGTAATGTGCCTCCCAAATGAACTTGGCATGCTGACTTGAAGGAACAAAAATGTGTCTTGAATAGACCACTAGAAGTATGGAACTTGCTTGCCTTCCATCAACATTTGGTATGTGGTGGTAGATCCTGGAATATTTTTGTATAGTTTGAACCATCTATAAGTATAGTTCCCACAAGATTTTAGAACAGTTGTTAGTGCCACAATTGGGGACTGAATAAGGAAATATGCAATGTTCTTAGTGCTACCTTTCTTGTATTTAATGTTCAAATGGAATTATTGCAGATATGTGGACCATTTATGATGGTGATCATTCTATGGGCCTATGTCTACATAAATTGAAGAGGTTGGTGATCTATGTGGACCATCATCTCCTTCCCCATAATGTAATGTTTTGATTGTGGGAAAGCTTGCATGATGTAATACATATCCTTATCATAGGTGGGTAGTTCTAAATAATATTAGAGAGTGTTTCACTTTAACAGGCCACAAGATTCTATTGCTAAGTGAGGATTGCACCAATAGCATAATTGGAGGCATTTATCTCAATTTCAAATGGTTATTGTTGGTCTCACAATGTGAGGATTAGTGCAGAGAAAAGGAATTTTTCCAGCTCAATGAATACCTTCTATTATGATCAAACAAAAAAAATATTGCTTCACTCCACACCTGGTAACTTTACTTAAGGCCCAAGTGATATAAGAGAATTCAAAAATGAATTTGTGGTAAAATTTAGCAAGGCCCAAGGAGCTATGAAGCATGGTGAAACTCATCGGGGCCGACTAGTCCCAAATGACTTGGATCTTAGTTGGATCCAATGCACACCTCGCTCATTAATAATGTAACCTAGATATTGGACCTTGTTCATGCCAACGGAGAATTTTTCTAAGTTCACAAATATGTTGTGTTACTATAAAGTATCCAAGACTTGTTGGATATGTTTCTAGTGCTCTTCCTAAATCTTCTTGAATATGAGGATATAATTTAGATATATAACCATGAACAAGTTAATGAAAGGCTGCAACATGTCATATATTAGCCTCATGAAACTTATGGGGGCATTCATCAATCTAAAAGTCATGACCAACCATGCAAAAATAACCTCTCTGAACTTGAAAGTAGTCTTCCACACATTAGTGGGTTCTATTGGAACTTAATCATAGTTGGTCTTCAAATCAATATTACCGAAGTATTTGGCCCCTTTGATCTGGTTAGGAAGATATTAAATCTATTGAATCAAGTACCTATTCTTTACTGTGATTTTGTTTAGGGCTCGATAATCAATGCAGACCCTCCAAGTCCCATCCTTCTTCTCAACGAGTAGAACTACATTCCCACAAGGTGAGGAAATTGGTCGAATGTTCCCTTTTTGCAGTAGCTCTTAGATCTTCTACCTAATTTCCTTACTTTCCATAGGAGAGTGGAAGCATATTGGTCCATTGGGTAGAGATTCCCCAAGGGTCATTTTGATGGAATTCTTGACCTTACAATGCAAAGGTATTACTATGGGTGAGGAGAAGATGTCTTTGTACTCCTCCATGACCTTATCCACTTTCCTTTTCCATGTAGAGGAGCCCTATGTGGAGGCCATGCATGTGGCCATGATGTTCCCCTTACTTAGAGTGAATTAGGGGGAAGGAAAATTTCCCAATAATGGATATGATCTTAATGCATTGCTTAGTAGATATTATGGATATAGTAATGGGTGGTGATAGCTCTAGCATCCTATACAATTTTTTTACCAAGGTAATAATAACAATACGAGGTTTGAACACATACACAAAGTAGTGTTTCCACAAATATGGTTGGCCCAACAAAATATCACAAAACTCAAGGGGACAACACCATACAATAACTCATCCATGAAAGGGCTAATGATATAGGGAAGGAAACATTCTTGGCTGACACAAATATAGTTCCCTTGGTGGAGCCACCGGATGGTGTATGGATGTTGGTGTGGTGGTACCAATAGACCCAACTACTCCATGACGTTCATTGAGATGAGGTTATTTTGAATCCCGCTATTGACAATGAAATGAAACAAAGCCACCTTTATTCAAATTTGTGATTGGAAGAGACCCTCACCTTCCTTTGGATATCCAGGCTCACTATGCTGGACCTTGGTGGCAATAACAATGGCATTCTATTTTGCATCAATGATTTGTTTCCATTTTTCAAGGTATGTTTCAAAGTTGAAACCTATATCTTACTCTAAAGTATTCATCTTGACCGCTAGTGACTAATTTGTGTGACACTCATTTGTGTTATGAGTGGGGTTTTTGTGGAAGTCACACCACTTTCCCATGTCCTTCTTTGTCTTCCCATTTCTATTCTTCACTTATGGCTTTTATGGGTTGTTCTAGGCTACTCTACCTTGGCTATTTCCATTGTTCTATAGTTTGGGGGTGCCCTTACCATACTTCATACTAGTAGAACCAAAGTATCATTTGTTCTATTTAAAGTTTTGCTTGATTCGAGCAGCATCTTGGTATGTTGCACCAAGCAAGGATATGTCTAGGAACTCCATCTCTATCTAGATGTATTTTCATAGAAAATCATGATAATTGAGCTCCAGATGTCACTCAGAGTCCTTGATACCAAAATGTTTGTGCAAACTATGAAAGATGCTTTTGAACTCTTGCACATCTTGGTCCCTTTCTACCATTGCGTTGCCCAAATTATATATCTTTCTTCATAGCTTCCAGTAGGGTAATATTGTTTCTTAAAAAAATCCCTAAAAGTGATCCAAGAAGGTGTGACTGAAAATATAGTAGACTCCTCCATGGCCCTTTTCTCATAGTAAGTTTACTGGGGCCCAAATTTAAGCACTACAAAACTAATATTTTCTTTATCAAAAAAATAACTGACGAAAAATTATCCTTTCAACAAGTTTATCCATTTATCTATAGAATTTGCATCCATCTCACCTTCAAATATAAGAATATCATATTCTATGAATTCAAGCTTCTGTGATCCATAATTAATTAAGAAAATCCTTTCGGTAGAAATCACATAAGAGAAATTTTTGGCCGACACATTTCAAACCAACAAGTGTGGTTCATCATCGGGACCAAATAAAGAGGAAGACCATGGAAAAGGATTAAATAGATAGTAATGTAGAGACAATGATTTCAAGTAACGACTATATTTGAACAATAATATTTAAATTATGATATTAATTTATTAATATATTAAAAACAAATATTATTAAGTAATGACTATATTAAAAACTTTTACCTTAAAAGGGGTGTTGACTCCAAAGTGGATGTTGAATGAAGACATTTCGCCTATTGGTATTTCCTGAAGCATCTGGGAAAAGTTATCCATGATTTCATTTCACTATCGCTCGATGGAATCTTCAAGAAATAATTTGATAAGATCATCTACTACCTCGTTTTTCTTTTCTCTTGCTATGGGAGGTCATCAAGGTTTGTGAGGAAAACCTTACAAGGGCTCTAGCAGTTCAAGTCCCAACTCATATCCCAACCTCGTTGGGGACATGCATAGAAAAATAGAGAAATGGCATACCACTTTGATACCACTGATATATATTTACGAAGGAATGAAAGCAAACACAATTTTAAACAAAAATATAGAGAGACAACAAAACTAAAGTTAAATTAATAAATAGCAAATGTTGAAAACTATTTACATGCAAAATGAATGAAAACTAGCTTTAGCCATGGCATCTTATCTCTAACAAGAGATGTGATAGCTACACACCTCTTGAATTGTGTTTTAATGAGGCTACAAGGCCCTTTTATCATGAGTAAACAATAAGAAACCATAAACATTAAAAACGCTAACCCTAGGAGATGAAGCGCCAAATGTTTACGGGCCCCAGTGGGAAAATTTGGAACATCAACTTATCAAGGTCGTAACTTTGGCATATGGTCTCCATTTGGTGTGCACAATAACCCATTACAAAGTTCTATCTAAGGAAAAAAAAAAATTGATTTCAAATGCCAGTCATTGTCTCAGATTTTCATGTTTCCCCAAAAAATACCATTTAGGGTCTCAAAACGACTCCGAAATTTTAGGACTTAAAAGCTGCCAAAACTAAAAAACTTCTGAAATAGGAAATTGATAGGAAACTATGCTACGAGTCAAGCGGAATAGGTGGATTCCCACCAATATCCACTTGGATGATGTGCATATTGAGATATTTTATTTTTAGATGACACTAAAATATTTTGTCATTATCTATTTTCAAATATTTCAAGTTTAATTTTAACATAATAGAATTAGATATCTCCCTCATATTGTCTTATAAATAGTTCTTTTCATTGTAATAGAAAATATAAGACAATGTTTTACTGTAGCTAAGACAATGATTTTTTTTTTTAATTAATATTTTCTTAGATGTCATAAGCTACATATTAAGTACTAAAAGAATTACATATTTCCCTCATATAGATATAAAAATAGTTATTTTTAGAATACGATTCATTTTTACTTTCAATATTTTATGTATGCAAATAAAAATAATTTTAAAATAAGTTATTAAAAATGAACATTAGAATATTTTTTTTGAATGAAATTTTAATAATTAACATTTTTTAAACACCATATTTTAATTCCAAGTTTAATATCCATCCTACTAGATTATAGAAAGCATCTTTGAATAAAATAATAATTTTTAATGGAATGGGAGGCCGTCCAGGTGCCCCAAGGGCCAAATCGATGGAATTCTTGACCTTGCAATGCAAAGGTATTACTATGGATGAGGAGAAGATGCCTTTGTACTCCTTCGCGGCCTTATCCACTTTCCTTTTCCATGTAGAGGAGCCCTATGTGGAGGCCTTGCATGTGGCCATGATATTTCCCTTACTTAGAGTGAATTAGGAGGAAGAAAAACTTCCTAGTAATGGAGATGATATTAATGCATTGCTTAGCAGAGATTATGGAAATAGAAATGGGCGGTGATATCTCTAGCATCCTATACAATTTTTTTCCCAAGGTAATAATAACAATATAGGTTTGGAAACATACACAACATAGTGCTTCCACAAATATGGTTGGCCCAACAAAATATCACAAAATCAAAGGGGAACAATATCACACAATACCTCACCCATGAAATACCTAATGCTATAGGGAAGGAAACATTTTTGGCTGATGCAAAGATACTTCCCTTGGTGGAGCCACCCAATGGTGTATGAATGCTGGTGTGGTGGTACAGATAGACCCAACTACTCCATGATCTTCATTGATATGAGGTTCTTTTGAATCCCTCTATTGAAAATGAAATGCAACAAAGCCACCTTTATTCACATTTGTGAGTGAAAGAGACCCTCACCTTCCTTTGAATATTTAGGCTCACTACGCTGGACCTTGGTGGTAGTAATGATGGCATTGGGTTCTGCATCGATGATTTGTTTCCACTTTTCAAGGTTTGGCTCAAAGTTCAAACCTACATATAACTCTAAAGTCCTCATCTTGACCACTAGTGACTACTTTTTGTGACACTCATTTGTGTTATAAGTGGGGCTCTTGTGAAAGTCAATCCACTTTCCCATGTCATTCTTTGTCTTCCCATTTCTATTATTTACTTGTGGATTTTATGGGTTGTTCTGGGAAGCTCTACCTTGGCTATTTCCTTTGTTCTGTAGTTTGGGGGTACCCTTACCCTGCTTCAGATTAGTAGAACCAAAGTATCAGGTGTTATGTTTAAAGTTTTTCTTGATTCTGGGAACATCTTGGTATTTTGCACCAGGAAAGGATATGTCTAGGAACTCCATTTCTATCTAGATGTATTTGCATAGAAAATCATGATAATTAAGCACCAGATGTCACTCAGAGTCCTTGATACCCAAATTTTTGTTCAAATTATGAAATATGTTTTTGAACTCTAGCACATCTTGGTCCCTTTCCTGCCATTGTGTTGCCCAATTTAAGTAATGCAAAGCTAATATTTTCTTTATCAAAAAAATGATTGACTAAAAAATATCCTTTCAACAAGTTTAACAATTTATCTAGAGAATCTGCATCCATCTCGCCTTCGAATATAAGAATATCATAATCTCTAAATTTAGGCTTCTATGATCCATAATGAATTAAGAAAATCCTTTTTGTAGAAATCACATAAGAGAAATTTATGGCTGATGCATGTCGAACCAACAAGTGTGGTTCATCATCGGGACGAGATGAAGAGGTAGACCATGGAAAAGGATTAAATAAAGAAAAATGTAGAGACAATAATTTCAAGTAACGACTATATTTGAACAATAATATCTAAATAATGATATTAATTTATTAATATATTAAAAACAAATATTATTAAGTAACGACTATATTGAAAACTTGTAACTTAGAAGGGGTACTAGCTCCAAAGTGGACGTTATCCATCATTTCATTCCAGTGTCGTTCCAGTGGGAGATGTTATCCATCATTTCATTCCAGTGTCGCTCAAGGGAATCTTCAAGAAACAATTTGATAGGATCTCCTAATACCTCATCTTTCTTTTCTTTTTCTATGGGAGGCCATCAAGGTCTACGAGGAAAGACTTACAAGGACTCTAGCAGTTGAAGTCCCAACTCATATCCCAACCTCATTGGGGATATGCAGAGACAAACAATGAAATGGAATACCACTTTGATACCATTGATCTATATTTATGAAGGAATTAAATGAAATAAAATTTTAAACAAAGATATAGAGAGACAACAAAACTAAAATTCAATTAATAAATAACAAATGTTGAAAATTATTTATATGCAGAATGAATGCAAACTAGCTTGAGCCATGGTAGCTTATCTCTGAGAAGAGATGTGATAGCTACACACCTTTTTAATTTTGTTATAATAAGGCTCCAAGGCCCTTTTATCATGAATAAATAATGAGAAACCATAAACATTTAAAACCTTAACCCTAGGAGATGAAGAACCAAATGTTTATGGGTTTTGGTGGGAAAAGTTGGAACGTCCACTTATTAGGGTCGTAACTTTGGCATATTTTCTAGATTTGGTGTGCACAATAAACCATTATAAAGTTCTATCTGCGGAAAAAAACTTTCTATTTCAAATGTGATTCATTGTCTCAAATTTTCATGTTTCCCCAAAAAATACCATTTAGGGTCTCAAAACGACTTTGGAATTTGAAGACTTAAAAGCTACCAAAACTAGAAAACTTCCGAAATAGGAAATTAACAGGAAACTATGCTATGAGCGAAGTGGAATAGGTGGATGCTTACAAATATTGACTTGGATCATGTGCATATTGAAATATTTTATTTTTATACAACGCTAAAATATTTTGTCATTATCTATTTCCAAATATTTCAATTTTATTTTTAACATAATAGAAATTAGATATCTCCCTCATACTATCTTATAAATAGTTCTTTTCAATGTAATAAGAAATATAAGAAAATGATTTTATTTATTTTAATTTATATTTTCTTAGATGTTGTAAGTTACATATTAAGTACTAAAATAATTACATATTTCCCTCTTTTTTTTCCACTGGAAAAATCCGTAACATTTCATTAATATGAAAGATTACATATGTAGATGCATTTCGCATATGCCATTGTTCACAGATATCTCTGTACATTTTACAAAAATTGCATGAATATGCTGCTGTTTCTACCGCTGTAGTTTTGTTGTGTAGTCAATAGAGTTGATGCCTTATGGCATCCTTCAGTTACAAAATGATTTATACAAAAAACAGTCCTATATACTGCTGCTGTCATACTGCTGTTATAAGTTAAGTCGCGTGTAGACCCACAGTAGGATATTGCGGGTCTATATATGGGCGATGATAAAACTTTTGTTCCTGTTGATCCAAAATCTCAGATATCTCCCAGTGTCCTCTTTCCATCAGCGCGGCCGCCTTGGAAAGTTTGTCAGCATCCTGGTTATGTTCCCTGTAGATATGTGAAACAGTGATGTGGTTAAATGCCTCTTTAAGCTGTAGAACTTCATCAAGTATGACATTGAGTGTGTGCATGTGACATGTAGAGATATTATTGAACCAATTTATGATGATCTGAGAATCCCGAAATATATTTATGCTAGTGCAGCGATGGCTTAAGGCAAAGTGAAGCAGGTGTCGCAGAGTTATGAGCTCAGCATAGTTATTCATTCCAGCACCCAATCCGGCTTTAATGTGGTAGGAGTGATTTTCAGATAGATGCAGAATGAAACCACCCCCACTGCTTTGAACATTTGCTGCTCCGTCGAAGAATGCCCAAGGAGTACCCTGATCAATGATGGGAGGGGGATTTGGCCTGCGGGTTTTTGGAGGAGGCGGTTCCGGCAGCTCGTTGAAAGCATAGATAACGCCTGCTTCAATAAGAGGCCAGTGAATGGCCTTCTCTTCAAATATGATTTGGTTCCTTGCTTTCCATATGGACCAATTTACAATGATGGGCAGGTTTGCGACCTTCGTGCCTTTGTGGTTTTTGTCCCATTCTACCCATGCGTTGATAAGATCAGTACCGCTCCATTCCCCTGTGTAATGAATAAGCGGTTTTATATTGTTCCAAACGAGTTGTACTGTATTACAACGCAGGAATAGGTGCTCAGTGGATTCACATTCAGCTTTGCATAGAACACATCTCGTCGGTCCGAATTGGGCTCTTCGCATGAGGTGATCTCCTGTGGGTACTCTGTTCCTGAGTACACACCATGTGAAGAGTTTCGATCGAGGGGAGGCAGATAGCTTCCAAATGTTCTGCCACCATCTATCTAATACTTCAGGTTTCCTCTGCTTGATTATTTGGATGTATCCCTCCTTAGGTGTATATATCCCGCTGTCCGCCTGGTGCCAAATAAGCTCGTCTGATCCCTCTATAATTCGAATATGAGATTCCATCAGGGCTGCACAATATTCACGCCAAGCGGTGTGCCATCTCTGCGGGAGGTTGAGGTGTATGGAAGTCTTCCAAGCCTGATGGAAGATGTCAGATTGCTCTTGATTTGCTATCTGTGCAATAACCCTGATGCCATGGGCTGAAAGAAATTCCACCAGAGCTTGTGGAAGTATGTGTCTCCCCCCACTACCGCTCCAGGGGTCTAATCCAATGCGGGCTCTGCTTCCATTTCTAATTCTCCAAACTAAGTTGTTCCTGATCAGCGGTAGAGAGTGTAGAAGGGCTTTCCATATAGAAGATATGCCAGTTTTGTTCCACTCTGGAAGCCTAGCCCAATCCATGATGTTAAGGGGCCAAATGTACTTATGATAGGTTATGTTTGTCCATAAGCTATGAGAGGTTAGTAGAGCCCAGCCCATCTTGGCTGCCAGAGCCCTGGCAAAGTAGGCCAGATCCTTTAGTCCCCAGCCACCCCATTTCTTGGGCAGGGCAATCTTGTTCCATCCGATCCAAGCAAATGTGCACTTATCTTTGTTGCTTGCCCATAAGTATCTGGAGCAGAGTTGCTGGAGTTTTGAAAGGATGTTCTGAGGTATCCATGCAAGAGCCATCCAAAAGACTGGCGTGGCTTCCAACACAGATTTGATCAGTGTTAGTCTACCTGCTCTGGATAGATA
This sequence comes from Pinus tabuliformis, assembly GCA_031772625.1. NCBI lineage: Eukaryota > Viridiplantae > Streptophyta > Pinopsida > Pinales > Pinaceae > Pinus > Pinus tabuliformis. The sequence goes on from CM062815.1 coordinate 460,754,248, forward strand.
TCTGTAGCACCAGCATGTTATCCTTTTTTCCACTTTGGTGATCAGCCAGACCCAGTCCGCAATCTTCTGGGAGGTGGGTTTTAACCAGAAACCAAGGTATTTTAACCCTCTGTCCAGGGGATGAGTGGAGAAGGGGAAAGCTAGGCTAGCAGAGTAGGATTCATTGACAGAGGTGCCCACCAATGTAATAGTAGACTTTGCCCGGTTGATCTCCATCCCTGTGGCTTGAGCAAAAAGCTTTAGGATCCTATTGAAAGTCGAGGTATCTTGTATGCTGCCATCGAGGAGGATGAGGACATCATCAACGAACAACAGATGAGTAAGAAAGCATGCCTCTGATATTTTAAGGCCCCTGATAGTGCCTTCCCTTTTGGCGGATATAATCAGGCGGCTTAAAGCTTCCATAACCAGAAGGAAAAGGAGAGGTGATAGAGGGCAGCCTTGTCGAAGCCCTCTCTCAGAGTGGAAAATTACATATTTCCCTCATATAGATATAAAAAATAGTTATTTTTAGAATAAGATTCTTTTATACAAATATTTCAATAGAAAGTAAGTTTGATAACAATGATTTCTCAAAATTAATGACTTAAGGAATCCCTATTATTACTAGATAAGAATAAGTAATAGGAATTCCTATTGACGGGATATGGAGTAGAAAGTCAAATACGGCTAGCGGCTACATGTCTGTAGCACAATGACACAGTTAGTTGTACGTTACAAGTACATGTCCTCTGAACAAGGTAAGGCTACACCATATATCTCCATTACTGTCACCATAACCAGGGTTTTACTGTTTTACTGTGCCCATTTTTCACCTACTCCGCAGTCGACGCATAGACCTCTGGCTACCATTGCCCACTCTCCTAGCTACACTCTCCCTTGATGGTTACCATAGGCAACTGGAGTTTCACATTAGCTGATAGCGATGAACCTAGATATTGTGGATTACTCGAAAGAACCACTAGTGGAGGGTTATGTCTGGTCAAACCCACATACTGTTAGCCTAGATTCGCATTTGTATAGCAGCGAGCTGAACGAGACCATTTCCAGTCTCCCCTCGATTTCAAGCCCCCCTGATCACCCGATGATATTACCGAACACCCCCCCTACCTAGCCATCCCTCTCCACTCGTCTGTCATCTCCGTCATCTCTAGGGTTTGCAACGGGTTGTTTTAACACTAACCCTCTGATTCCAAGCCCTGGTAAAACCTCCCATCACCCCCAGTCTGATTATTCCCTTGCTCCTCCTATTCCATCATCCTCAACGGTCCCCCTAATTACACCATGCTCATTTGTTTCCCCATCTAATAGTTTCACTAACATTCCCCTTTTATCGGAAGCCCTAACCGTCGACCCATCCCCTCCCCCCGAGAACCCCCCTGAACCAAAGAATGATTTCAATCGCCAAGAAGACTTTGACACTGAAGCGAGGCCTCGCAAGAAAACAAGATGCTTCAGGACTAAAGCTATTGATACTTTTCTTAGAATCGAAGAGGACATCTAGTTAGGCGATACTATGGATTTTGCAGATAGGATTTTAGTTGGAAGAATTTGGGGACGAAACTACATAGCGGCTCGCTTAAAAACTTGTGTTTCAGAGGTTTGGGGACATCATTTAGCCAGCTTACCCATTGTATAGACCTTTGTGAAGGGGTGGTTTGCCTTACATTTCTCCAGGCTAGATCACATGAACTAGGTCCTATCATCATACTGGCACTTCAAGCATGCCCCTGTCCTCCTGAAGCGATGGTCACTGCTCTTTGATCAGGACATAGAGAAGATATGCATTGGCCCGATCTAGATCAGATTACCTCGTCTCCCATTACACTTCCAGTCCAAAGACATATTCCACCACATCGGGAACTCACTGGGCACATTCGTGGAATATGATAAATCCTTTTTATCCACTGGCAAGATGGCTTTCACTAGGATTCTCATGCATATGGACACCATGGGAGGCATACAAGAATTCATCACCATACAATGGAGAACATACACTCGGAATCAGCCACTGGATTATGAAGGTATACCCTACAAGTGTCGCAGATGTCACAAGGTTGGACACATATACAAGGATTTCCCCCTGATTAAAAAAAGGGGCCATCAATTAGCATAAAAAAACTAGGATGCTCATACAATTCAAGGAAAATCTCAACTTGTGATGGAAGTGGAAGGGCAACCACATCAAAGTACGGTAGATGCAGACAAGGCACATGAGAAAGAAGCAAGGAAGAAGGATGGGAAAGCTCCACTCTGGCCTCCCTCACCACCTCTGACAAGAGCTCAGGTGGATATAGGGGACACTTATTCCATGGGTACAACTAATTCTCCACTCTCTTTTGCTTATTTTGCTTTTGTTTCTCCTATTCCTACTTTTCCTCTACAAGACTAGTTCACAAACAGTTCGACTGCTCCCCTCAATGTCACTCATTCGATGTCTCATCCTCCTTGGTTCTTACATCACTCCCCTGTCATTCAGCATTGCCCAGTAGCGCGCCACTTTCCCGCTTACTCCTTCCCCTAGCCTTCCCTCTCCGAGACTCCCTCTACCACTTCCCTTGCCCACCCCTTCCCTTTAGAATCTCGTTACCCCCTTCGCTCTAGAATGCACTTGCAAGGCCTTGACATCATAGGGTTTGGGATAGACTCTACTTCATCTCTTCCTAAATCCCGGGGTCATCCCTCCCATCTATCCAAATCCAAGCATCAGGTAGTGGAGGAAATAGCATTTGGCAAATAGAAAACCATTGACTGGGCCCTTAGAGTGGAGCAAACCCATAACATGCCCCCTCCATGAATTTTCTCCCTCTCAATTGTTGCGAGATTGCTAGCCCAGATAAAAACTAGCCCTAATGTGTCTATTTGCTACAAACGCTGTAGACATTATCTTCCTATAAGAAACCCTTGGCCCTGTGAGCACCATCACTCCCCTTCTCGATTCATGGCTACCAAGTTGGTCTTTCACTCATTAGATGCTACGGGAAGATCTGGAGGGATAACCTTAGGCATCTGTGGTCGAACCATCGAGACTCTGAGAATTTGTGGAGGACATGGGTTTTTGGGAGAAAAAATTTACTCACCTACTCTTGAAGAAGACTTCAGGATCATTAATGTATATGGTCGCTATTAGGGAAGAGGCAATTTTTGGAGAAAACTACTTAATTCATCACCCCTCCAACAAGATAATATGATCATGGGGGGGAACTTGAATTTCTCCTTGGGGTATGTGGAATCATGGGGCAGTCAAGCACAGGTGGATGGGTTGTCAGGTTTCTTTGAAAATCTCCTAGAGGACCATAACCTAATTGATATCCCCTCAGCTAACTTGTAGCCCACTTAGAGGAACAATAGATCAGGGGAAGCAAGCCTAGCCAGACGGCTTGATATATTTCTCATGAAAGAATTTTTGGTCAACAGGAGATCCAGTATCATACAATGGGTTGGATCTGGAGGCCTATCAGATCATAGACCCATATACCTAGAGTTACAGGATGAAAGTGACAAACCAAAGGCCCCATTCAAATTTAATTCCACATGGCTACGGGATGTGGACTACATAAAAATGGTGACTGAATTTTGGAAGGCTAACCCTCCCGGCTCAGCAGGGAACCTCATGAATGATTTCATGCATAATATGAATGAATTGAAGTCCCTCTCCAAGATCTGGGCTAAGAGGAAAATGGAAGAGGAAGAGCATCTTCTTAGAACAACAGAAGAAGAAATATATTCATATGAGGAGGTCATGGGAGGAATCATAGACTCACAGGAGCAGAAGGATAAATACATCACATCACTATAGAAGAGAAGACAAATCCTAAAAGATAGAGAAGAGAGCTAGAGACTGCAGAGCTGGGCCATCTGGCTGAAGGAGGGGGATGACAACACTAAATTTTATCATAAACATGCCAACGTGAGGAAGGAAATTAACACAATTTAGGAGATTAAAGATACTCATGGACAAACTGTTCAATCTTTTTGAGAGTTGGTAGCACTGGCGAGCAAACACTTCAAAGATATCTACAAGGCACCTCCCATTGCTACTTTCACTAAAGTGATGCTAATCGCACATCTCTTTCCCGGATTTGTTGACTAGGAGGCAAAACAGGAACTCTCACGAGAAGTCTCACTTGAAGAGCTAGAAGATACTTTGAAATGGCTCAAGAAGTACAAAAGCCCGAGACTGGATGGATGGACAATGGAATTTTATATTGCCTTCTTCGAAGTTGTAGGGACAGACCTTTTCCAGATCATAGAGAAGAGCAGAAGGAGTGGAAGGATAACGGGCAGCCTCAAATCCACTTTCATTGCACTTATACCCAAAGCTGACAAGCCCTCCTCCTTCGACAACTTCAGGCCCATATCCGTATGCATCGACATATATAAAATTATAGCCAAGATAATTGCCAATCGAATAAAGCCTATCCTGACTCTTCACATCTCCCATGAACAATTTGCCTTTCTACATAATAGGCAGATACATGAGGCAATTGGCACCACACAAGAACTCCTACAATCTGTTCAACTCAGGAAACTTAAAGGAATGATACTGAAGATAGACCTATCTAAAGCTTTTGACAGAGTCAATTGGCTATACCTCCAGATCCTGTTAACTCAACTGGGATTTCCTTTTACCTTCATTAAGTGGATCATGAGCTGTATCACCAATGTCTTTTATAGTGTTCTAATTAATGGATCGTCTTCCCCATTTTTTTCATGCTAATAGGGGAATCAGGCAGGGATGTTCTGTATCCCCCCTTCGGTTCCTACTCATCATGGAGGGACTAAGCAGAATTATAGTAGAAGACCACAGACAGGGGTGAATTAGGGATATTAAAATCACTGACTCATGTATATTGACTCACTTTCTCCTCGTTGATGATGTTCTCATATTCCTCAACGGGGGCATGGGTGACCTCACTTCTCTACATCAAGCTATGGACACCTTTCAAATAGCCACGGGTATGGTGTTGAATGAATCTAAATCCACTATAACAGCTTTAGGATGCTCCCAAAACAAACTAAAATTCATCCTCAGGAGATTCCCCTTTTCTACCCAACCTATAGAGGAAGGTACGAGATACCTTAGCTACCGCCTGAAGCCATTTGGTTACAAAATAGCTAGTTGGCTCTGGCTAATCACTAAGATAGAAAAGCATTTGAACTTATGGTACCACAAATATCTATCAAGGGCAGGCAGGCTAATATTGATCAAAGCAGTATTAGAAGAAATGCCTATATATTGGATGACTCTGGCCTGGATTCCCAGGGGTATAATAAATAGGTTGCAAAACATTTGTTGTCACTTTCTATGGAGGGGGAAATAGACAGGGAAATTTTTTTCTTGGACAATATGGGAATCTCTGGCACTACCTAAACGATGGGGAGGATGAGGGATTAAAAGATTTGACACTTTCTCCAAAGCACTTGCAGCAAAGCTGGGCTGGTAGCTACTCAATAACCGAAGTCTATGGATGAATTTTGTTGTATCTAAACATATCTCCCTTTCGAATCCACTTGATTGGATTAGACAAGCACACCAACCAAGTGGGAATATATCTATCACCTAGAAGGCAATAACGAAAGCCATGGATCTGATAAGAAATGGATTGACTTGGAGAATCCGATTAGGCTTCCAGGTGCGCATAGGGGAAGACCCTTGGGTTGGCTGTGGCAATGCACATAGACTTCTCGAGGAGTTGAAAACAAACCTTGTTGATCAAGGTATAACACACATCTGTCACATAGCCGATAATGGCTAATCCTCTCAGACATAACAGGCTTGGAAAATAGGATATGTACTAAACATCCCACCACCCTGGCAACAAGACTGGAGAGACTACATTACCGCATTAACAGAGGCCCATATCAGGATCACAGAAGGGGATGATGAGCTCATATGGGCACTAGCCAAACATGGCTATTATGCCCCCAAGATAGGATATCTAGTCCTGGTGGAACCTTATAAACTGCTAGCCTCTAAGCCTTGGTGGAACCTCATATGGAAGTTAAAAGTAGCCCCAAGAACGAGGTTGCTTTTGTGGTCTATACTGAACAATAAAGTCCCGACGGGAGCAAACCTAATGAAATGATCCTTCTCAGGGCCTTTTTAGTGCTACCTGTGCAAGAACAGAAATGAAGATACAAACCACCTCTTTCTTAATTTCCCTATTTCACAAGAGTTTTGGAATAGTTTTATCTCAATGCTCTCCATTCACAGTCGGTAGCATGGAAATGACACAAAGGATGCATGGAATAACTGGTGGAAAGATACTACAAGCAAGAAAATGAATATTCCTCTGCTCATTTGCTGGGCATTATGGATAGCTAGGAACCAAATTATATTTCAGCAAAAGCCCCCCTTATGGTCCTCCATTCCGAATAGACCCTTAGCTAATTATCATTCTATTCCTGACAACACCTCACAGCAACAACACAGGATTATTGAGCTAGAAGTCATAAACATCTCCATACCATGGGATTATTTTGATGGATCAGCTTAGGAAACAAGTTGCAAGGGGGGAGCTATATTACACTTATCAAGTTCTCATACTTTCGAAATACAAATGGGATTGGGCAGAGGAACAAACAACTACGCTGAGCTTATAACTGCAAAATACCTCATATAATATGCTTTATATAAATAATGCACAAACCTTTAACTATATGGTGACTCAAAATTGGTTGTCAACTGGATCAACAAAAAACACATCTACAATGCATATTCATTGAAGCATATTCTGGATGAGACCCATAGACTTATTCTGTCTTTTGACTCTTTCACTTGTCATCATATTTACAGGGAACGGAACTGAGCTACCGATCACTTATACAAGGAAGAAGTGCTCAGGGATGACGATATCTGGTAGATATGCGAGGAAAAGGATGGTGCTGCTTACCAGTACTATCACAGACCTTTCATAGACCCAGAATCTATATGAAGCATCATTACAAGGGAGTGATGTTTTTTTATATTACTTTTTTGGCTTATATTGTAAATATTTATACAAAACTTATGTTATTGGCACCATATCCTCTTTGCGAAGAGGCAAGAAGCTCTCCATTTTTGTTGTTCTCTAACTAGCTCGCTCCCTGCGTGGAGGAATGCACTATAGTTTTTAACTCTTTTCTTCGCTAGGAAATCCCTTACTTAAGTAATGATCTACATATACAAAATGTAATTTTCTCCTTTAATTAAAATTATGACTTTTTCCATGGGAAAAAAGATTCTTTTTTACTTTCAATATTTTATGTATGCTCCCAGATGTGGGTGCTTAACAGATCAGAGGGTATGAGGATGGCGTATCATGTGGGCAGGTGTTAGCCCAAGCACACCACGGGTTATGGCGCAGGACGGGTGAGTTGGTCTCGCACAAGCCTATTAATGCAGGCATTTACTCCCTCCATTCGCTTCATGGTTTACTGTGCTATGGCACTCCATAAGCTCATCGTTCTCGCGGCTTCGTTGCATACCTCTGCGGCTTTATGGATTGCAGTGTTGTGTGTCTCTTTGAGCTTTTCTGCAAGCGAGCTTAGGCCTGTCATTCCCTTTCTAGGCTCAAGAGCGTTCCACAATCACTGGGCTCTGGTTCCAGGTTCATACTGTTCAATTGGTGTTTTGTTTCCGCCTCACTCAGGGTAATCCTCTCCATGTATTCGCTCTCTTGACAATTCTCTGTACATTGCCATGCCCTGCGAACGGCCTAGGATGGGGAGCAGACATGGTGGCTCCCATGGTCGTGCCACCTCTCAGCGGTCTATCCCCATTTCTTACTCTTCCTCGGACGCGCTAGAACCTGGGCGGACTAGTCCCCCTGTCACCAGAAGTGGCAGAGGCAGGGGTCGTGGGCGAGTCAAGATGGTTGATTGTGAGCATGCTGCCCACCCCACTATTCGCTACCGCTTCTCGTGTTCTCTCGCCAACTCCACCTTTATAGTCTCAGTAACTATTGAAAAATGTGAAGATGTCCAGGGTTCGGGAGTGGCCCATCTAGGAGCTCTTGTAGAACAGAGGATGGCGAATCCGACGGACAATCAGCGCCAGGTCATGGGAGGTACCTATCTGGTGAATCCAGATGTTCCTGCAGGTCCAAGTGTGCAAGCTCGAGGTGAACCTACAGGCTCGGCGGTTCATCATTCTGACTCGGAGGACTCACTACAATTCGGGTGTAGGGTCATCGAGGAGCCATACACCTCTGAGCAGTGAGGATGATTGATCCCGCTAGGGTTTACGCTCTTTGCAGTTTCTGAAGTAGGAGCTCAAATCAGTTTTGAATCTCGAAGTTAATGTATGTTTTAGGTCTTTGTCTGTCAATGTGTCGTTTATGTCTACCGTTGTCTAGCTGTGAAAGTTTCGTCTTGGTTTATGTTCAGCACTGTTTCGAGTCTTATGTGTAGTCAAAATATTGCTGAAGGTTCACTGTGTACTGAGATCGTGATCATTTTTGTAAAATGCCAACTTCATGGCAAGACTTTCAAGGCCATGGCCTTGCTGTAACATTTTTGTATAAATAATAGGAGTAGATAGATTGAGAAAAAAAAATATTTTATGTCTGCAAATAAAAATAGTTTTAAAATATTTTATTAAAAATGAACATTAGAATATTTATTTTGAATGAAATTTGAATAATTAATAGTTTTTAAACACCATGTTTTAATTTCAAGTTTAATATCCATCATACTAGATTATAGAAAGCGTATTTGAATAAAATAAGTGGAATAGTTGGATTCCCACCAATATCCACTTGGATCATGTGCATATTGAAATATTTTATTTTTAGATGACACCAAAATATTTTGTCATTATCTATTTTCAAATATTTCAATTTTATTTTTAACATAATAGAAATTAGATATCTCCCTCATACTAGATATCTCCCTCATACTGTCTTATAAATAGTTCTTTTCAATGTAATAAGAAATACAACACAATGTTTTATCATAGCTAAGACAATAATTCTTTTTTTAATTAATATTTTCTTAGATGTCCTAAGTTACATATTAAGTACTAAAAGAATACATATTTCCCTCATATAGATATAAAAAGTAGTTATTTTTAGAATAATGTTTTTTTTTACTTTCAATATTTTATGTATGGAAATAAAAATAGTTTTACCATCTTTTATTAAAAGTGAACATTAGAATATTTATTTTGAATTAAATTTGAATAATTAATAGTTTTTAAACACCATGTTTTAATTTCAAGTTTAATATCCATCATACTAAATTATAGAAAGCATATTTGAATAAAATAAGCGGAATAGGTAGATTCCCATCTATATCTACTTGGATCATGTGCATATTGAAATATTTTATTTTTAGAGGACACTAAAATATTTTGTGATTATCTATTTTCGAATATTTCAATTTTATTTTTAACATAATAGAAATTAGATATCTCCCTCATACGGTCTTATAAATAGTTCTTTTCAACGTAATAAGAAATATAAGACAATGTTTTATTTAAGCTAAGACAATGATTTTTTTTTAATTAATATCTTTTTAGATGTCATAAGTTACATATTAAGTACTAAAATAATTACATATTTCCCTCATATAGATATAAAAAATAGTTATTTTTAGAATAAGATTCCTTTTTACTTTCAATATTTTATGTATGCAAATAAAAATAATTTTAAAATATTTTATTAAAAATGAACATTAAAATATTTATTTTGAATGAAATTCAAATAATTAATAGTTTTTAAACACCATGTTTTAATTTAAAGTTTAATATCCATCATACTAGATTATAGAAAGTGTCTTTTAATAAAATAGTAATTTTTAACTATTATATATATATATATGTGTGTGTGTGTGTGTGTGTGTGTGTGTATATATATATATATATATATATATATATATATATATATATAAATATAATTTATTTTAAAATATATTATTAGAAGCGGATATTGAAATGTTGATTAAAAATGAGATAATAATTTTTAAATATTAAACTTTAATCCTATAATTTACATGTAACAAATTATATATCTCCTTCATATTGAAATAAAAAAATATCTCTTCATGAAATTAAATCAACCTATTATAATTACAAACTTGCATATTTAATTTCACTAAAGCTTAAATTTTTTTATTAATATACTGAAACTTTATATTAAAAGCCCTTATGCTGCATTTTGATTACATTTCTTTTAACATGAAAATAAAATTATGTAATATTATTGACTATAATGAATAATTGTATTACATAGAATAGATATTTCTCTTTCACAATCAAATAAAATAAAAATACTAATTATAATTGAGAATTCATCTTTAAAACATATAATTGATCATCACACAGAAATTGCGTATGAACTTTCAAAAAAAGAGATACATAGTTAATGTCCAAAAGTGACTGACTTGCGACATGGAAAACTAGTCTAGTATCAAAGTCTCGAAATTTTTACATTGCATTTTTTTAAAGCTATAAACCTATCCTAGGAGTGGTAGGAGGGGGAGGGGTGCCTTATGAACCCGAACAAACAAGAGTTCTAAAGTACTCATGCAGCATAGGAAGCATTAGTAATAACCAAGATGAGGCACATGCCCTCCTTAAAGAAATTTAGTTGTCCAAGGAAAAATAGGTTACCTCTCTCATTGTGATGGGAGTCTGTTGTTCAGTATCCAACATCTATTTCAAGGCATTTATTCACAATATAAAATACTATATATCCTACTAAAGAGAATCAAGATGATAGGGGAAGGCATAACATCCATAGAGTATTATCATGTCCTAAGGGATCTCAATAAAATTGAATACTATTATGCCAACGAAGATTGTTAATTAAGAATGGGGTTGTTAAGAGTAAGTGGTTTTAATATACCAACACAATTACATAAGTGCAATGTCAAAAGGTAAGGAAATTAATCCCATAGGGAAATAGGTGGAAACCAATGTAAAACTAAGGATTAAAAAACGGGGTTTAGAGATCAATGTGACTGCCCTAAGTCGATATCTACATGCACAAGATACAAATTACCTTCAAATTCAATTCAATAACTCGGTGGAGGTTAAATCACACAAGGAGAAATCCCATTACATCTGATATGGTACCTTGTAAACCACTATTATAGTGGCTTACACAAATTGTTGCGGTGGGATCATTAAGAAACATAATGTAGAGTAATGGAGTGGTGAGTGTGGGATGGATAGCATGGTTTTGGAACCACTACCATATTCTCACACAAACTTGATTATCCTTTTCCTAAAGAGGAAAGAGGCCTTTCCTTCCCCTATAGGGGTGCATTTTTTGGTTGTTCCATGTGTGGAAAAATGGGATAGGGAGGAAATTAAAAGCTTCTTACCAGTTGATTTGGAATAGGGTATAAATGGTGCTCTTTAGTCTGATAAGTCTCTTGTGAAGAACATCCTCTTTAAATTTCTACATGATAATGTGAAGCATTTAAATGGGGTGACAAAGGTCTTTGGTGGCATGAGTTGGGAGTTGTGTCATTGTCATAATTTATTCTGCAAAGTTGATGTGTTAATTGGTGTGAGGGACTTGGAGGGAAACGTTATACATTAAGTTGGTGTAATCAATGGTGGAGAAAGGAATTGGCATATAGAGGTTAGAATTGTGTGAAAGTGGATGTGTATTCGTAGCTGAGACAATGTCAACTTGTGAGTTACAACTATGGGAATTAATATAGTGTTGATCAAATAGATAGGGGGTTCCAACATAAAGAATTGTTGAATTAGTTAACATATATATTAGAACCCATTCAGATGGATCTGATCACTCTTAACCTTGAACTCAAGGACAACAAGGAGATTGTATCCTATGTGATGGACAAAGTACATAAAGTAGAGATGAAAACAAAGTAATAAGATGATGAAGAATACACTATTAGAAGACAAATTGAAGGTATGAATGTATAGGTCTTCAACTTGGCAAATAATTGGGATGATTCTACTAGTACTAGTGCAGTCTTAGTAAAAAATGACTGAGTTATAAATGAGCCTGCTTAGTTAGAGTAGGTTCAGTCCCAAAAATGATCTTACTGTTCTCCAGTTAAAAGTGAAATGTAAATTTTGGGTTTTATTGGGTCAGTATTGCAAGGTGTATACCTATAACAATTCGCATTTGTAATTTTTTCTAAAGTACCAATACAAAATATTTTTTATATGCTTGATATGGGGGTTGAAGAAGGTTTAGGGATAATAATTATGTATACCTAATGTACCCACAACAATCCATGTACAGATTTGTAAATTAATATAAATTCTAATTTATGTTAAAACAGAAAATGTTATAACCTTATCATTTAAAGTAATAGGATAACTAACAAAAATAACTTAATAGATATTGGCACCCTAAATTAAACTAGTGCTCGTATAAAACTGTAACAAAAAGGTAGGATTGAGGGGGAGTTCACTTAGATTAGTGGTTGTGATTCATCGTTTTCATTAGATGGAGTAAAGACGACGCATCCCATTATCTTATCCAAAAAAAAACTTTATTATCTAATTTCTCCAACTTATCCAAAATCTCTATAGTACATACTAGTTTCTCTTTCTGAGTATTAGGCCTCTTAATTGGAAATATTCACATTATCATTTTTATATACCAATAAATATTAATTTCTTGCATGTATTAGGTCTCTCGAGATCGAGTAGAAGTACCAATATTAGGGATACTAATCCTAGTTTACCTACCAGGTTGTTGATAAGGAATGAATGTACATTCATATTGAACTTACTCCTCCATTTTTGAGATGGTCCATCAAACCATATGAGGAATCACATCCATAAAACAATTCCTAGAGAGGTGAGCAATAATTTGGATACGAGGTTGAGAGTAAGATGGATGATGAATATATACACTTGGAAAGGGAGTATCTTTTTTCACTCTTTCTTATCTTCCTCTCAACGATATAACTCTCATGCAATATGAAGGGGAGAACAAAAACTAGATGTTCCAAAATCTAGGTGAGCTAGGTTAATCATAGAGAAAGGGTAAACAAGAAAAGGTGTTAGAGGAAAACTTAATATATGGAAATGAAATACTTAGGACAATAAAGTGGAAAGGTGCATGCTTCAAATACTTGAAAAACCTTTATAGATACCTTCATATAAAGATAATGAAGAATAGGGGTGAAAATGAAAAATAGTAATAACGGGAGTAGTAAAAGTGTTAAAGGGATATGATTCCAAATATTTGAAAAATACCAAAGAAATGACAATAGAACCAACGAAAAAAGAATTAAACCTTGAATTAGGAATGCAAAAGTAAAAGACTAGGGAAGTATGAACCAAAAGATATAGATATTATCCCCAAGCCAAAGCGCAAAGGTGCTTGATGCCCATGACTAGAGCTAAAAAAAATGTATCCGTAAAAATCAACCTTTAGATTGAAATCCATAATGAAACCATCAATTAGAGATATGTCTTTCAATAGAAACACATCAAGCAGGCCACCAAGAATTGGTGAGCCTCTAGAGTTTAATAGAATGAACACTCCAACAAAAGCTCAATTAAACTAGGTGAAGATATGTCATAAATATATGGAAGAAGACTAATATTCTCACTACTAACCTTCTATGTAGCTAATCCATTTTGATGCTTAGTCAATGTAAATATAAAACCAAAGAATTTGAAATCCCCCTCTATTTCATGTAATGATTCATAAGCCTCTCCATCAAATAGTCTATACTAAAACTAGAAATTGAGTTGTAAAAAGCTAACATATCAATTTTTATTTCCAAGGAATCCCACACACTAATCTCCATGATGAACCACAACTCAAACAACTTCACCTCCATATTTTTCATCCACATTCCCTATTTTTCATGTGAGCTACCAGTGAGAGAATATGACAAACTACATTTAAATTTGGTATATGCATATTAACTCAAAAACATAGATCTTACTTTCGAACACCTATTATAGATAAATTATCATCAAATTTATAAATATTTAATCTAATATTATTAAATTTAATTTAAACTTAAAATATTTAACAAAATATTATTAATATTATTTTATTTTTAAATAACAAACCCATCTTAAATAGTTGTCTCCAGAACAAAAGATTGATAAAAAGTAGTTAAATACAAACCATAAGTGAATAAAATTACCACGATTATTATGTGGGGAAATTCCATTAATGTTGACTGATGAAGTATAAATCAACGCATGGTAAAGGGTTAATTTTATAACCTTTACTTCATTTTTTATTCTTAAATTACAAAGTGGAGGAAAAATAAAATAAAAGGCATATAATCAAATCAATATAAATAAATGTCAATAATTTCTTTTTAATTTGAAATATTATATTAATACATTTCAAAATGTTAAAAAATAATCAATAATTAGAAAAATAATAAAATCACTTCTTGATAAGGTTGCAGGGCCACTTGGTAAAGGTGGTTGGGGGCATCTTCCATTCCACCGACTGCGAAGGTACTTGAAGAGGGAAGTAGTGTGGCCTACATGTCCCTCACCCCTAATGCACAAAGAGTGTGAAGGACATAACAATCCTTGGTGAGGGTCATTGCTCCATTACTCCTTTGCAAAGAGGTGAGATTTTAAGCCTTGAGTGTTTTACACCCTTGCCGCTAGTATGATTTCTTTTCCTTCTATGGTGTATGGTCAGCTAGTGAAATGGGGTGAGAATTGGGTATTTCCAGAATTATAACGACATGCCACAATGGAATCACTTTCCTATCACACTCGACCGTGCATGGTGGTGGTTATCAGTTAGGGGGTAGGACATGGCTCCAGCAATGAAAGAAGAATCTAATAATTGGGTGAGGACTCTCGATAACTAGTAGTACTACATAAAGATTTTTGGCTCTAGTCCTTAACTCTTGTTGGCCTAGGAACTCCTGTGCTACTTTAATGAGGAATTGTGTTTTTCTTGCCTTGGTGCATTATTTTTCTCAACTTATGTCTTCTGCAAGTTCTTTGTGGATGCATCTCTTGGATGTATTCTAGTGAAATATGGTGTTCTGAATATTTGAAGATTGGGGATCCTACTTCTTTTAGTGTTGCTTTATCCTTCTGGCCTTATTGCCCCCATGAAAAGTGTTTTTTGGCTAAAGTGTCCAGGTGGCTAGGTTGTTGGGTTGGTATTGACCAACTCTCATTTTTTTGGGAATTCTTAGTTCATACACTCTTAAATTTCTCACTATATTACTTAATTCTTGGGGGACATTTCCTAGTAGGGAGCATTGGAGTTGGTGTGTTCTTAAATATTAGCACTATGAAGTATTATTAGTTTATATGGTCATAATGTAGCGTCAGTGAATGTGAAGCCACCAACAGGCTAGTCGTTGCGGCGAGCAAGGCTAGTCACATATCTAGTAGCAAGCCAAGGAGGAAACTACTAGTTATCACTCTACTATCTCTTCAAGTACTTAGTAGAAGATAGAATGGTTTGAGAATTATGTTACTCAAGACCTTCTAGCCTACTGATAATGGGTTCTCATTGACTTCTTATCCTAGGTCAATCCACGGGAAGAAGGAATCAACATATGCACTCTATCAAACTGCATAGACAACTAAAGGCCCTGGTAGGAATAGTTTTAAAAGAGAAACATGTGGAAAGGAATGTCATAATATCATTTCTGAGTGAAATTCAAAGGAACTAGTGGAAACAATAGTCATGTCTACATAGTATGGAGGCTTGGTTGGATCACATAGAGAGACACATTCAATGCATGTTTAGGCCCTCAGTGCCAACTGGTACTAGCTAAGGACTCTCCTCTAGTGACATCTTGAAATTATTGACTTAGATGATATGTTGTTTTTCTCTTGTAGTAGATTGTTTTGTTGTCATATCTCTTTTCCATGTTCAATTTTTCCTTATCTTTTGCCAAAAATCAATATTTTCATATGCTAACCAACAAATCTGGTTTCCCTTGAGGCATAGTGAAGTTGGTATTGTTATTTGATTTCTAAAAGTAATAAAAATTCAACTTACAAAAAAATTAATCACATTGGATTTATTCATTTAAGAGGATCCTTTTTAATAACATTATGATATTAATTCACTATTTAATAAATTTAGTAGGACAAAAATAAATGGATTTTTAAAATATACCCATTTAATTTTAATTATTTTGATTTTCTATTTTTAATATATTGCTTTTTTATTTAAATATGAATTCTAAAACTAAATCTTAATATTTTAAGGTTTCAATTTTTTTTTTTTTTGTAAGCTAAGGCGATACTCTGTTTTTCATTACTGAAAATAAAAGATATTACAAAGTTGGACAGGTCTCAACCCGCCCTTAAGGGAAACCGGGTTGCTTAACCACCTAAAGTTTTTCAAAGCCATCCAAAAAAAGTATATCATCAACCTATCTATCCACGCCAAATATGCATCGATTCTTACTATAGATAAATTGTTTTCCTTCTGATTCAGTATCATCTATATTTCCAAAAAAAACAAAAAACAGTATATATAAAAACCTCCTAGCAGCAGCTGCATCTTCTACTGATTTGGTGCATCTGTCTTTGGTTCTTTCTCGACCTTCACGCCCATTCAACCCGCTTGAAGCATCTGCAGGATATCATCCATCTTTCGGTCTTGCATGAGTAGAGTCACTTGAATATTTTTCAATTCCCTTTTCATAGTTGGAATTCCCTGAACCAGTTCAGCCATCTCTAGAGCCACCTGTTCCATAGCTTTAGCCAATAATCGCTAAATTCCCCAATATACATGTAAAGATTTTTTATACAAGGACATTCGTCCTCTCGTATGTCCGGGATCAGGGAAGAATTGCTCCCAATCCTCCATCTCAGGATCAGAAATCTCCTACATAGCTTCTTCCTCCAAATGCTCTATAATCCTTCTGATATTGGGATTAGTATCATGGGCATATGCTTCTTCTGCTTCCTGTAATCTCCTCATCATGTCTTTCTTACCCCTCTTTCTTCTTCTTACCTCAGTATCTCCTCCCTCCTCAAATTCCGAACTTACATTCCTAGTCCCTCGGCTGCCTCGTCCTCCCTTGCCCTCTTTGGTTAGCTCTTCCTGGCGCTCCTCTACCCCGTCCACGTCTCTCCACCTCCACTTCATCATCGTTTACCTGATCCTCGTTCTCCTCATCTCGGTCCCCCGCTTCCATATCTTGTACCTTCCCCATACCCACTTTTCCTTGCACTGTTCGTTGAGGCTCCTCATCTACAATATATTTGTGAATGTCAAACTCTTCGTCCGAGTCATCCTGGATAGTAAGATATATCCTCTGCAGAACTTCTTCGACCGTGCTCTTTCCTTTTTCCACAAGAGTTGCTCCCTTACTCCTCGTCCACCTTCCTTCTCCCCTGTCCTGATGCTTCGCCATCTTACAGTCCTTCTTCTGTTGTAATTTCTTTGTACACTTCCTCACTCTTCTATGCTGCTCTGTTGAGTTCGCATTTGGCTTTGGCCGATTACATGCAGTCCCTATGTTATCGCTATGCTGCCACCTTACCGTCTTGAAACTTCGCTGCAGACTGTCATTATCATAAATACCCATTTCATATACTCTTCCATGATGGGAAAGAAGTACTGACTCGCTGGCGTTACCACCGTTTCTCCTCGGTACCTTACCCAATTTCCTTCTTGGGATGCTCAATCTTCCCGTGGGTTGAGTACTGCCATCCTTCATGACTTTAATCCCATTATCTTGATCCTGCAGGCCCTTTGATCGAGCATTGAATACTCTGTCCTTCCCCCTCCTTGCCATAATCCGGAGGCTCCTAATTATTCCTTCCCTGTGCAGTCGCGTCATCATGATCCTGACTTAATATAGTTTTTAACCCGCCCCACCTTGGATCATCCTGTAATGATATCCAGCTACAATCGACGCTTCTGTTCGATCCTCCATTGGATTAGAAACCATTAAGGTTTCAATTTTTTTTTCCATTACTGATATATTTTAATTATTTAAACAAAGAATAGTACAATGATTATTTCATATTTATATTTTAGTTATGGAAATAAAAAGTAATACAGTGATTATTTAATATTTATATTGATATAGAAAATGACACAATACTATTGTATTTATTTTAATGATAATATTAAAATAATGATTTAGAGTAATAAACTAGTTGCAATAATTTCATTAATACCATAGAACAATGCTTTGTATTTGTTTTACAATGAAAAACCATTTACATAGATGCATTGATTTAAATAATGACATAATTTAAAATATTAAGATGCATTCATTTAAATCATGACATAATTTAAAATATTAGGATGCATTGATTTTAGGTATAATAAAATGGAGAATTATTTGGTATAATAAGTAGTTGTATTAATTTTAAAAATCATTTTGGCTAACTATTATATGTTAGGAAGAATTTAGTGAAAATATGGTTAAATAATTGATGGTTACATTGTCTTTTGTTGTTGTTTAAATTATGTTTTTGAATGGATAAATTGTTTCATGGCTCCTTGGGTCACTCATATTATACATATTTCATAGATCAAATGTGTGATTTCAGCTAATTTTTTGATCTATGGGATCAATAAAGTGTTCAAAATTCAAAGTGTTCAAAAGTTTTCAAAACTAGTTCCAAAGCATAGAACTAACTAACTTGAATCCAACACAACTTGAATCACTCAAAATCGATATCATATGCTCCCGATATCTCATTTTGATTCTTTTCCCAAATAGGTAAAATTTTCACAAGTTGGGTGCATGACTGCTGACTGGACAGTCTGTATGATCAATCCATGGGCTGATTGTGCAAGTTGAGTATACCTCGCAGGCCAATGGTAGGCTGCCAAGTGTTGTGGAGTACTAAAGAAGGTATGTTTTTATTGACTATTTTGTCATCTTTTCTTTAGAACTCGTACCATCTTTACATCATGAACTAGGTAGATAATGGGAGATCATGACAAATCTATAAGATTTATATGCAACATGAAAACGCTAATAATTGCCATTTCTTATGCAGGAAAAGGGAAAAACTAAAGATTGCCACTTCAAAGAAAAAGACAGGGTCAAGCTAACCGATGTCCCTTTGGCGGGGAACCATATGCAAACAAGATGATCTAAATTAAAACATCTCAGCCAAGGAAAGGAAAAGGAGATATTGACTCGGCCAAAGAAAATGACCAGATAACTGAGGATTAACAACTTGGCAAATCCCTCAGGATCCTTTGATCCTGAGGGATCGCTACTTTAACTATTTTCACATCCTTCATATCTCCGCTTCAGCTGTTATAAGCAGGGGCAGCACTGCTAGCACTGGGAGAGAGGAGAGACTGTTAATTTTTATGTGACTTTTCTCTGTATTTGAAACTTTGATCATCGACTCTCATTGAGAAGTGATCCACTGTAACTCTGTTTTAATGCTTTAATATAAATCTGGTTGTTGTTCCATCTTTGATCCTAGAGTAATTTCAAGCGGTGTGTCCCTGGAGGCTAAGGGCCCGGCCCTGGTGGAACACTTGCTCCTGTATCATTATCTTTAGTTTGTGTGTGGTTTTCATTATCAACTTTGATTGGTAATCTGGTGTGTTTTGTTATTTTATATCACAACTCTGTTATATTTACAATATCATTCTCTGTAACAGGAAAGTCGTATTGTTCATTCTAACCTTATAGCGTATTGCTGTTCCCTTAAGTCATTAATGTAACATTAATGTTCTTTACAGAATGGTATTGCTATTAAATTGCAGAGTAACCGAGCTATAATATTCTTAAGTTGGTATTACTGTATTCATCTATGGTTTATACTTCATTACGATTGTTGTACAATTGACATTGTTGTTCCATTATGAATTGTGATCGTTATCCTTTCTAACTGAGATCAATATTTGTGGTATCAGATGCAGATTACTATTTCTCTTAATGTCTCTATGTGTTGTGTGTGTTATTTATTTCAGTACTGTGTATTCACAAATGGCTCTAAGCATTTTTCTATATTTTGTTGGTAATTGGTTGCCGTTCCATTTCTATTTGTTGTCTGATTTATCCTTTAATTAAATATTGCCATCCGATTTCTGTAGGATACGATTGCTGCACTTGTTCCTGTAGATTAAGGTGTTGCTGTTCATCAGACTTAGTTGCTGTTACATTTTCTAGTTGCTATTCCATTTCCTGTTATCTACATTATTGTTTCTTTGGTGTGCAAAACGATCTGAAATTGTAGTGGGTGTTGGCATTTGTTGTCTAGTCCCCAGATTGATGATATGCTCTTTGATTACCGTTAGTTACATTAGGTTCCAAAGGGATGAGTTATTGTTACTGGACCCTTGACTGATAAATTGCTTAGTTTTCCAAGTGCATGATTTAGTTTTTAAAGTATTTTGATGTAAGTAGATCTTGTTTCAAGCATTCGTTTACTCTTGTATTTTTTTGAGCTATACTACTAGCATTACTCTGACAAATGACTGCCTCAAACTGAGTACACTCTTTGATATAACAAATCATTCCTGGATTGACAAGTTAATGTGAGGTAATTAGAGGTGTAAAAGACCCTTTTTATGGCTCGACATTTTGGTGCCGTTGTCGGGGAAGAGTGTAGCCATTTGTTTCTTTTCCAGAGTAGTGTAAGAACCTGTGAGGAAAGAGCTGGGTTTTAAAAATGAAAGGTAAGAACCTACGTGTGGAGTATGTAATAGCCCTGCTCCCTTGCCCGCTTTCCTACAGATTTGTTGTTGTTTTGTTTGGGTAGAACCTAGCAGTTGATTTGTGTGCATGACTAAGCAGAAAAAGCCAGAAAATAATCTCAAACCTCTACCCAAGTCTGATAAAGCTAAGGGGCTGGTGACCCTTGGTTGATCTACATTTATAGAAGAAATCCTTAAGAAAGCACAATCTCAGCCTTCAATAGGACCTAGAAAAGTTACTTCTAGATAGCCTACTAGTTCCCTTCAGGCCACACGATCACCATTTGTAGCCTTTGCTGAGGTGCATAGTCAAACCGAAGAGCAATGTTTTCAAGAAATTGAAAATTCTGGCCTAAAATCATTTCAGGAAGGGAAACTTAGCAATCTCTGTGAAGGAAGAGGACAAACAGGAGAAGCTAAAGAACCAAAATCTCCTCTTAGGGTAATTCAACCATTAAGCAGCCCAAATAAGGATAGTGCTGCAAAAATCATTTATAACGAAATTCAAGAACCTGAATCCCCCCAAACATTAGGCACTCTCATCATCCTAGATAAAGGAAGTGCTGTCAAGGCCATCCCCATTAGAGCCATTCCCCCTCGACAACCTAGGAATACCCTCTTAGATATCCGAGAAGGCTATTGGCACATATTTGACCAAATGGCCCAGAATCATCCTAACACCCAAACCTCTACACTACAATACCCCATTGTGGATACTGCAACTAATGCACCTATGAAAGCAATTCCCCTCCAGCATATCCCTACATTCCATGGCCTTACATCAGAAGATCCGAATGCACTCCTATTTGAATTCGATGTACTATGTAGAGGATATGACTATACCACCAATCCCCAGAAACTGAAATTATTTCCCTCTACATTAAAAGGAGTTGCTTTAAGATGGTTTATGGGATTAGGTGGTGGTGTTATAAATAATTGAGATCAAACAAAAGAGTCTTTTC
The DNA here is from genome assembly GCA_031772625.1 of Pinus tabuliformis. Classification (NCBI taxonomy): domain Eukaryota; kingdom Viridiplantae; phylum Streptophyta; class Pinopsida; order Pinales; family Pinaceae; genus Pinus; species Pinus tabuliformis. The sequence goes on from CM062815.1 coordinate 460,775,774, forward strand.
TAAAAAAGTATCAGGACTATTGCAGGTCTCGAGAGTTAAAAGATTAAATATTTCAGATGGTAGCTAAACCAAATGAAACATTAGAAGAGTATGTTGAATGGTTCTAGTATAATCTTCAAAGATCTCCTTATGCATCATTACCTTTACCCGATAATGTATTAAAAACAACATTAATTAGGGGAATGAAGGAACAATGGATTGAGACATTAAACATTATGGGGAAAGGAGATATTTATCAAGAAAATTTTGCTGACATTATTGATTTATGTATCAGGAGCTCGAGAGGCAGCACAAGGCTAAGACCAGTAGAACATGATCAATTTGTAAGAGATAATAGAATTTAGGTAGAAAGAGTAACTCGTGCAGAAATTGGAAATTTATTAGAAAATTTTAAAACTGACATATTGGGGACGCTGACAACACAACTTTTTATTATGCAGGCCAAACAAAAGCAAGCAGAAGTAGAACAAAATTTGGCAATCTTCTGTCCTAGATGCAGAAAGAAACACAACCACAAGGAGTGTCCATTAGATGCAGTTCAAGTTTGCACCATTTGTACAAAAGACCACTCCACAGAAAGATACCCCTCACTTCCTGGATTGAAAGTAGTATACAAGGAGGCAAAAGAAGAGCCAGAATTGGTGTATCTACTTAATCAGCACCGCCAAAGGTAGCCGCAACAAATAGGTATGTTTTCAGACCCATCTTCTTCTTTCCAGCCTCCGAAATATCATGCTCAACAATATAATTTAATGTGGTAAAATCAACCTCCCTTCCCGAATTGGTCATAGAAATCATTCCCTTCATCATCTCCATGGTTGAATCAAGCAAGCCAACCCAATTGGCCAAATTTTCCTTATACCCCACCATATTGGCAAAACAATGTTTTTCCACCACAATGGACTCCTCCTACTTCATAGAGTCAAACCTGGCAGACAAATTGGCAAAGACCGATGAATCAGCTAGTAGGAACCATCCTGCTCCCTCAACCTACACTGCCAGCCCTACAACAGAACCCACAGTCTAACTTAAGGCCGCAACTCCCAGCCCAAACCAACCCCAATCCAAATAACAGACCGGTCTAGTCTATTCAAATAATCGAAACACCAGAGATAGGAACCGATCTAAGGGAGTGTAATGACCTTCAATTAAGATCTAGGCGTATCATTGAAATAGAGGGAGATAAAACAATTCAAGTTGAAAATCAGTTTCTTGTAGAACAACCATTACAAGAAGAGGAGGTGACCAGACAAGAAAGTCATGTTCTAGCAACCACATCCTCTCCTCCATTCCCAGAATGCTTAATTATACCTCAACCTATACAATATCTTGATTTTGACATTCTGGGAGAATTACGAAACCTGCACATAAAAATCCTGCTCCTCTAAGCCATTCAAGACATCCCGATATATGCAAAGACTATCAAACAACTATATATAAAGAAACCAAGGAGGATAATAAAAAATAACCCAAAAGTCCAAGTAGTTGGCACTTTATCTGACTTATTATTAAGAAAATAAACACCCGTTAAATACGAAGATCCAGGAAATCTAATAGTAATCGTACAAATCTATGGTCAAACCTTCTCAAATGCCTTAGTTGATCTAGGAGCTATAATTAACATCTTAACAACCACTACTTGCCAAAAACTGGGCATTACATCAGTAGAACCAACCTCCACTTTAGTAGAACTAGTTGATCCATCTGTAGTTAGGCCAGAGGGCACACTACATGATATTATGGTATCTGTTGACTCCTGGGAGTATCCAGCCAATTTTCTGATAATAAACCCCAAAAAATGACTTGATGGACATCCATTGATCTTAGGCAGACCTTGGCTCGCAACTGCTGATGTTTATATTGGCTACCGACAAGGTAGTATGACCATTACTAGGGGGACAAATATTAAGAATCCAGCTTTATACCCCCCAGTGCAGCCAAGTGTCACAATAATAAAAACTAATAAGCATCATGTATCATACCTCACTGAAAATATTAGATCTCCATTAACCATACAAGAGGCCCTCGATTTCAAAGACTAAACAGAAGATGACGCTATCAATAATCTCATTAGCTAAGCAGAACCCAGATCCCATGTACAATGTCACATGATAGAAGCAACATTTGATAATGAATTAGAAGAGGATCTTCTTAAAGATACACATGATCAAACAATACCTACTACCTCTGTTTCGAATAGAAAAATTGTGGAAATTGAGCTAGGAAAGACTTTAAAAATTAATGCCAACCTGACTTCCAAACAAGAAAAGAAGCTCATCCAATTATTAAGGAAACATAAAGAAGCATTTGCATGGGACTACCCTGATATGAAAGGAATTGACCCCCAGTTATGTACACACCACATTTACATAGAAAAGGATGTGAGACTTGTTCACCAACCACAAAGGAGACTTAATCCTCATCTAAAAGATGTTGTAAAAGCTGAACTTCAAAAAAATTTAGATGTTAACTTCATCTACCCTATCTCCGATAGTAAATGGGTCTCTCCACTTGTTGTGGTACCAAAAAAGAAGGGAAAGTGGAGGATTTGTGTAGACTATAGAGAACTAAACAAAGCAACACAAAAATACCACTTTCCCCTTCCATTCATTGATCAAGTATTAGACACTCTAGCAGGAAAGAAATTCTTTTCTTTCTTATATGGCTTCAGTGGATACAATCAGATTCAGATTGCCCCTGAAGACCAAGACAAAACCACTTTTACTTGTCCCTGGGGAACATTTGCCTACAGATTTCTACCTTTTGGCTTATGCAATGCTCCTACCACATTTCAAAGAGCTATCCTCAACATTTTTTCAGACCTAATAAATGAGGGGCTCAAAGTCTACATGGATGATTTTACACCATACAGAGATTATTTTGACCCAGCATTGGACACACTGGAAAAATTCCTGCAGCGCTGCATTGCCACCAGGGTTTTCTTAAGCCATGAAAAATGCTATATGATGATGACTGAAGGACTTATTCTAGGCCATTATATCTCAACAGCTAGCATATAAGTAGACCCAGCCAAAATTCAAATAATTTTGCTAATTCCCACTCCTAACACTCAAACAGAGGTACGCAGTTTTCTCGGATTCTCTGGTTATTATAGAAGGTTTATAGAACTCTTTTCACATATTGTTGCACCTCTATATGCACTGACAAGTAATGTTGACTTTCTTTGGACAAAAAAATGTGATAGTGCTTTTCAGGATCTGAAGAAGCTTGTGTCCATAGCTCCAGTCCTTCGAGGACCAAATTGGGACCTGCCATTCCAAATTTCATCAGATGCCTCAGATACAGCTATTGGAGCAGTCCTTGGGCAGGAAGAAGATAAAAAACGATATGTAATTTATTATATTAGCAAGAAATTATCTCCTGCTGAATTGAATTATAATGTTACTGAAAAGGAATTTCTAGCTGTAATACATGTTGTCAATAAGTTCAAGCATTACATTACTGGATATCCTGTTATCTTGTATACAGATCACTCTACCATAAAATATTTAGAAAACAAACCAATCACAAATGGTAGAATAACTAGATGGTTGATATTATTGCAGGAATTTGATATTACAATCAAGGACAGACCTGGAAAAGAAAATCTTGTAGCTGACTTTCTCTCGCGAATGCCAAAACCAGTGGATGTTGTAACAGTTGAAGATTAATTTCCATATGAGCATTTGTTTGCTGTCACTGTTAAAACACCCTGGTATGCTGATGCTGCGAATTACTTAGCAGTAGGTAAATTACCAAAACATCTGACCCTAATGAACGAAAGCAGATTTTCCAGCGAAGTGCTCGATTTTCCTGGATTGGGGGCTACCTATTCCATACAGGAGTAGATATGCACATCAGGAGATGTGTCCGGGAGGATGAAATTTTTGATATTTTGAAAGCTTGTCACGACGGACCATCTGGCGGACACTTTGCTGATAAGAGAACTAGACATAAGGTGTTGCAGACAGGGTATTATTGGCATACAATCTTCAAAGATGCAAATAAGTTTGTTCAAACTTGTGACAGTTGTCAAAGGGTAGGACGCCTTGGCCAGTTTGATGAAATGCCCCTGAACCCAAAACTAGTTATTGAACCATTCGAGCGATGGGAACCTGATTTTGTTGGTCCAATTAACCCATCCTCGAACCAGAAAACATATATTCTGGTGGTAACAGAATATGTCACCAAATGGGTTTAAGCAGAAGCCTTACCGAGAGCTACAGAGGATTCTGTCATACAGTTCCTGTTTCATATATTTGTGCAATATGGGCTTCCAAGAGACATAATTACAGATGGTGGACCACAGTTTGCTGGTAACAAGATTGCTGCAACACTTAAGAACTATCATATCCAGCATAAAATTACTACTCCATACCACCCACAAGCAAACGGTCAAGTAGAAAGCAGCAACAAAATAATAGAAGCAATCTTGACAAAAACCATTGCGTCACATAGACGCGATTGGGCTGCAAGACTACCAGAAGCCTTGTGGGCCTACAGAACAACATGGAGAAGCACTACCGGCTATTCACCATACCAATTGGTGTTTGGAAAGCAACCTATTTTCCCCATAGAATTCGAAATCCAAACACTGCGAACAACACAAGAAGTAGACCTAGATCTAAATGAGGCATAGATTAATAGATTACAGCAGATCAATGAGCTAGATGAAATCAGGCTCTCTGCCCTTCAACATACTACATTAATCCAACAGCAGCGAGCTAAATGGCATGACGCTCTCATTAAAAACAAAGTCTTTCGTGAAGGAGACTAGGTGCTCTTATACGATTCCAGATTTCAGGATTTTCCCAAGAAACTTCAGACTCACTGGCTGGGGCCATATGAAATCCAGAAGGTACATGATAATGGCACCCTAACTCTAGTCACTATTGATAGATCTGGACATACCTTTAAAGTAAATGGCCACCGAGTTCGATTATACCGCAAACCACTTACTCGGGAATCCTTCTGCCAACAACTATGAAAGGACTTCGATATGCAAATTCTACAGGAGGAAGAGCAATCTTCCTCACCTGTGATTCATTTAATGATTCACCTATTTTTATACTTTGTACATAATTTCTTTGTTCTGTATATATTTTTATATTTGGATTTTTTTTTTTTTGCTGCTCCTTTTCAGAAGAAACAACACTATTGTTTTGTTGTTCCTTTTTCAAAGGAATAGCACTTGTATTCCTTTGCCCTTCCTTTTTCAAACGAAAACATTCTCGTATTCCTTTTACTTAAAGATACCTATTTTTCCTCTTATTTCAGGTCTTTTGGAGCACAGCTATACACTCATGCAATGGATACAAAGCTAGAGCATATTGAAATCAGCAAATTATATAAAATCGCTACTTTTACAAGAAATTGTTGTGAATTGATAAAGAGGAACAAAGAAGGACACAATTATTCATCACTTTTGTTGTCATTACCCTACTAATATTGACATGATTGGTCATATTTATCATGCTGGTTCTTTTTAAATTCCCATAATATTTTTTTATCATTACTAAGTAATAAGAACAAAGGGTTTATATTTTTCTATTGAGATGTTAAGACTTCTTCCCCCATTCCTACTCTTAAGCAGGGCCAAACCACCCTTTGTGTATAAATAGGAAAGAATTTTATAAAAAAAGAAAAAAAGAAGAATGTTTTGAATTGTCAAATGCAGGATAGGGGGTCTCATCAAGAGCCATCCTACCATGATCATAAGGAAGAAAGTGAAGTGGCATTCCCACTATGGCCACCACACCAGGGATATGGTCCAAGAGGCACATCAGAAAAAATAAAGAGTCCTTGGAACAGGAGGTCTCATCACGAGCCGGCCTGCCCACCTTTCACTCCTTCCTGGTGAATGTCATTATGATTTAATTGGTTACCAAGCTAGCATAATGACCTCCATTTTGACACTGAACTATACTTCCTAGGCATACTCAAAGGATCATGGTTCCATGGGTGAAACAAACAACTCTTCTAAGGTTATGAACACCTGTCGACAGCAAAGTTCTGTTAATGGTATTGAAGTCACATTTCTTATACACCAATAGTAATCATTAATACCCTTCTCTGTCTTATACCTTTGTAATATGTCAAATAAGATTATGCATATCATTTCCCCGAACCATTAAACACATGAAAATCCATCATAACCAATCATAACAGAAAAGGTAGACAATGATCACATTACACTTGTTGTGCATGTCAGCTGTCCTATCCTCCCAGCCTCGCATCATGTAACATCATTTTCTTATTTATTAAGCGATCATATTATACACCTCAATTTCAGTAACCTTCTCTGTTTGTAAACATGGAATCTTGGCATACGTTTTTCCTTTATGACCTTGTACGAGAATAGATCGGCCAACCACTCCTTCATTTGACAGCCGAGGATGGCCTATCACGTTGTGGGGGGGGTGGGGGGGCTGACTTCATAATTTTCTGACATATGTGTCAGGCTATTATTCAACAAACTCTTACTCGGGAATAGCAAGGCTTAACGGTATCTTGTTTTCAATTTGCATGCCTTGCTGTTCCTAAGATATTTCCATATCATAGTTTGAAACAATTAGTAAGATTTGAACGAGCCTTGAGATTTTTCTATTTTCTCTGTGTTTCCAATAGTTTGAACATCCTGCTATTCCATTGTCGTCTCTACATTTTTACAGTGATTTAAAGCATGGGAGGAAGGTCAATTCGAAGAGAACCACAGGTATTGAAAATTTCTAAAGTTGCACGAGAAATCCTAGCAAGGGCAGGATGGTTAGTCTATCTTAATAATTTACAGGAATCCAATGAGACTGTGGCAATAGAATTCTTGCAGAACTTACAAGAATACCACTCCACAGTAAGGGGAAAACACATAGCAGTTACCGATGACATAATTGCAGGGGTCTCGGGACTGCTAGTCAATGGACCTGTGTGGACTCTAAAGAAGGAGAGACTACAAAAGATCATGAAGATCTTCCAGGATGAAGGTCAGAACCTGACAGTTAGAGGAAAGGGAGTCCTATCAGCAGCATTAGGAGAGCCATGGGCAGAATTCGTGAGGATCATCCAGAGCTACATCACCTGTGAAGGCAGGAAAGACGTGCTAAGACCATGACACCTTAAACTCTTAGCTGTATTAAAAGAGAAATCCTTTGTGAACCTACCAGCATTTTTAAATTCATTACTTCATGATGTTACCTAAAGCATGAAAAAGTCACAACATGTAGAATCGGTAGTAAGTCACCATGGAATGATATGGCTGATAGTTAGCCATAGTCTTGCTCAGCAACAGAGCAACTGGGAAGAGCTAATTGTTATGATAGATGGGGCACCGACTCTGCCAGCCCCAAAACACAAACATACTACCAGTACATCAAATAGGCCATCAAATGAAGAAAATCAGTTAGATTGGCATGGATTAGAGGGAGGTTGGAAAATCCCCAAGGGAGTACCAACCAACCTGTGGAGATAGATGACTCAGGGAACAAGAAACCCCTGCAATTGGAAGGAGAAGAGAATGAGAAAGAAGTTGGAGGAAATGAGGAAGGAGAAATAAAGGAAGAGACTGAGCAACCTGAGCAGGTGGAGGCGGAGACAGAGCAACGCAAAGAGAGTCCATTGCAAAATCCATTGCAAGAGGATGAATTGGCAAAAATTCTAGCCAATATGGGCGAATATGGCTAGCGTCTCAGCCCGCTAGGCCTCTAGATTGAGGAAGAACCAAAAGAGCATTCTTCTCAGGACAAAAACTCACCCGAAGAATTGCACGATGAGGAAGAAAATGAAGAGAATCATTATGTTCATGATGAAAGCATGATGGGAGAGGAAAATGATGAAGATATAGAAAGGGAACAATCTACTCCCATCTAGACTACACCAGAAGAATTGCATGAAGAAGAAGGAGTGGACAAAGAAGTTACCCAAGAAATAATAGAGCCAGCTAGGTTTTCTACTCCTGAGCAACCTGAACAAAATAGCGAAGGAGCACCCCAAGAAGAAAACCAGGGAATTGGCCAAGATGACAGTCAAGGCCTGAGTAAACAGATAGTTGTTCCTTCTAAGGAAATAGAAGAAATTAAATGATTACGAAAAGAACATCAAAGATTACTAAATGTGATAGCTAAACTTTGACAGCAAATCAGGGTTTTGAGAATGAGAAAGAGAGGAAAAAGAACTTCAGGGGAAGACATGCAGCCACTTCGTTGAGAACCCCAAGAAAAAGGCTCTAAAGACCCCTGTTCAGCTTGCTGTTCAAAACCCTGTCGAAGAACAGTTTACTATTCAAACTCTTGTTAAAGTGCAGACTGCCGTTCAAAATCAAAAGGAACAACATTTCACTGTTGCATGTTGAAGTGAAAATAAACGATATACGACCTATGACAAGGAAGTTCAGACAGAGGAAAAATCCTCTGAAGGGATACAAACTATAAACACAAGGCGACGAAATAAGAAGATTCAAGTAAATCTTCCACTGGCCACTACTATGTGCGATAGCGATCCGAGGACAGTAAACCTATGAGAGGGTTTGGTGAAAGCTCAGCAAGCAGTAGAAAAACTCACAGAACAAATGGTTTCTCAAGAAAAGTATGAAGAATTACAACAACAGCTAAGGAATGTCAATTTATCCGAAAGCTAGGCCTTTGAAGGATGGCCAAAAAAACAAGAAAAAGTCACAAAGGTAACTCATAGATTAGATGTAGTTATCAGATAGATGGATACCTTATGCTGACGTCCTAGCATGTAGAGCCCCTGCCAAGAATTATGCCTTGTTTTTAATGGAACGATATTTGCAATTGAAAATTAAGGTCGTCAAACCAGGAGCCCCTATACAAATTAATACTATTGATGATTTTATAAATTATTGTAAGCACTATGGAGTAAAGGTTCAAATACTACTGTGTGAATTCTATCTACATAACCTTGTGTTAGATCAAGAGACAGAGCAGAATCCCAGCCTTTTCATTGGGGATATCCAACTACAAGCATTTATTTCATTTGGAGTTAATCAAATCAAATGGCTTAAAGCCTATAATTCCTTCCAAAGACAAGAAAACGGATTAGACTTATGGGTAAGAGCTAAACCTAGAGATCCATTACAGTTATGGAACAAACACAGGAGCGTCATGAGGACTTTGGGTGTCATTGATGCGTTAGGACCCATTCATACATCAATCAATTGACAAGGGATAGAATACTTCTTTACCATTAAGGACCTTGCCATTGCAACTACTAAATTTTGATATCAGACCTCTAATCCGAACATCCAACTCAGGGAACCATTTAATTATGAGAACTTTATGTTAGCCGCTGATCGTTTGAACCTCTATGGCAAAATTATCTTGAGGGCAGGGCCATCTTGGTTAGGATATAGGTTTCGGAGTCTGATTATTTGGCACCCTGCACCTAGATACCAAGCCCTGTATGAAATGCCTGAGGGTCAGACGGGCCATCTTTTTGAACACCTAGTTAGGCATCATGGTTGTAGACCACCACATGAGATCCCATCTCCAGCCTACTCTCTCACTGCCTTACATGTCAACTACAATGTTTTCAAGAGGGCATGAAAAAGGGTAAGCAGGGGGTGTGTCGAGTACTGAAGAAGGTATGCTTTTATTGACTGTTTTGTCATCTTTTCTTTAGAACTCATAACATCTTTGCATCATGAGCTAGGTAGATAATGGGAAATCATGAAAAATTTATAAGATTTATATGCAACATGAAAATGCTAATAATTGCCATTTCTTATGTAGGAAAAGGGAAAAACTAAAGATTGCCGCTTCAAAGAGAAAGATGGGGCCAAGCTAACCGTTGTCCCTTAGGTAGGGAACCATATGCAAACAAGATGATCTAAATTAAAACATCTCAGCCAAGGAAAGGAAAAGGAGATATCGACTCGGTGCAAGAAAATGACTAGATAACTGAGGATTAACAGCTTGGCGAATCCCTCAGGATCCTTTGATCCTAAGGGATCGCTGCTTTAACTATTTTCACATCCTTGATATCTCCGCTTCAGCTGTTATAAGTAGGGGCAGCACTACTAGCCCCGGGAGAGAGGAGAGACTGTTAATTTTTATGTGACTTTGCTCTGTATTTGAAACTTTGATCATTGACTCTCGTTGAGAAGTGATCCACTGTAACTCTGTTTTAATGCTTTAATATAAATCTGGTTGCTGTTCCATCTTTGATCCTGGAATAATTTCAAGCGGTGTGTCCCTGGAGGCTAAGGGCCTGGCCCTGGTGGAACACTTGCTCCTGTATCATTATCTTTAGTTCGTGTGTGGTTTTTGTTATCAGCTTTGATCGGTAATCTGGTGTGTTTTGTTATTTTATATCACAGCTCTATTATATTTACAATATCGTTCTCTGCAACAGGAAAGTTGTATTGTTCATTCTGAACTTATACCATATTTTTGTTCATATAACTCATTAATTTAACATTATTGTTCTTTACAGAATGCTATTGCTATTCAATTACAGAGTAACTGAGCTATAATATTCTTAAGTTGGTATTATTGTATTCATCTATGGTTTATACTTCATTACGATTATTGTTCAATTGAGATTGCTATTCCATTATGAATTCTGATCGTTATCCTTTCTAACTGAGATCAATATTTGTGGTATCAGACGCAGATTACTATTTCTCTTAATATCTCTGTGTGTTATTTATTTTGGTACTGTGTATTCACAATTGGCTCTAAGCATTGTTTTATATTTCATTGGTAGTTGGTTTTCGTTCCATTTCTATTTGTTGTCTGATTTATCCTTTAAGTACATATTGCCATCCGATTTCTGTAGGATGCGATTGCTGCACTTGTTCCTGTAGATTAAGGTGTTGTTGTTCATCAGACTTAGTTGCTGCTACATTTTCTAGTTGTTGTTCCATTTCTTAGTTGATGTTCCATTTCCTGTTATCTGCATTATTGTTGCTTTGGTGTGCAGAGCGATCTGAAAGTGTAGTGGGCATTGACATTTGTTGTCTAGTCCCCAGATTGATGATCTGTTCCTCGATTACCATTAGTTACATCAGGTTCCAAAGGGATGAGTTATTGTTACTGGACCCTTGACTGAGAAATTGCTTAGTTTTCCAAGTGCATGATTTAGTTTTTAAAGTATTTTGTTATAAGTAGATCTTGTTTCAAGCATCTGTTTACTCTTGTATTTTCTTGAGCCATACTACTAGCATTACTCTGACAAATGATAGCCTAAAACTGAGTACACTCTTTGAGATAACAAATTGTTCTTGGATTAACAAGTCAATATGAGGTAATTAGAGGTGAAAAAGACCCTTTTTACAACTCAACAGTGGCACTTGATTGGTCTGAATTGAAAGGATACGGTTGGTTGGCTAATGTTTTAATGGCCCAATGGTTGGGTACCATATGGCCCAATCACATGCTACCACGTGGCACCCTGGGATATCACAAAATTTTGGTAAGGGCAAAACTAGCCTCCACAGGATTCAAACAGGAGACCTCATGCACACAAGTCAAGTGCCTTACCAATAAGGTGCATGGTGGTACTTAATAGCCATAGTGGTGAAAACATATTTAATGTTTCGATGGTTTAATTTTTGGGAGATGGACGGGGCTGGGGCTAAGCCCTAGCCCCAGGTCACCTTACTACCCAGAAGACCACATGAAGATGATCGGGGGCTCGTGGTTAGTCCTAGCCTTAGGTCACAGGATGGACCATATTATCACAATATCAAAGTGGAGTGCTTGGAGATGGGTGTGAAGATTTTGGGGGCTCGAGGAGTAGCTCGGGTCAAGGGAACATGGCATAGCATGAGACCACATTAGTAAGCTTTAAGCACTTGGAAAGGGGGGCTAGGGATAAGCCCTAATCCTTGGTTCTATGTGTGCCCATAGGACCATAGCTCTAGGTCGAAGGCGTCAGGCGGAAGGTGTTATGATGAGGGGGCCAACCCTGGGGCCACATGCCACCATATATGACCATGTGCCAAAGTTAATGGGGTCTGACGGGAAGTTAAACCTAGCCCTTAGACCCGTGGCATGCACATGACCATGACCCTGCATTTAGGGGTTTAATTGGTAGGGGAGGGCATTAAGGCCCAGCCCTCGGCCCTATGTGGCTCATATGGCCATGATTTTTGGAGTTAAGGGGTTAGAGGACATTTAAATTGTTCGACAAATTGCACCCTAAATGACACAAATATCATCAGCACCAGGTGAGAATGTTGCTTAGCAGTTCCAGAAAAGGCACAATTCGTAGAAAAATTAGCACAGGAGTGCAATTTGTAGGGGAGTCAGCAGAAAAACTTCTCTAGAGAATAAATTCTTAAGTTTTTTACGAAATTGAGCCCAACAACAGCCCAAATTAGGGTTTTATCTTATGTTGGAACCATTAGAGACATTATTTTTACATTTTGAGCACTATAAGTCCATGAAAACAAAAATTTTGCACTTAATGAAAGAGGTCCAACATTGGAAGCTCGACCAAGAAATGTAACCTAGGGGACGGGTGAACTCTTTCATCATTTTGTTCTCTTATATTTCTGAATATGGTATATTTGTCTCTATTTTTATGTTGTTAACTTATTTTCAAAAATTTTATTTTATGTGCTTTTACAAAGTGATCCATTCCCTAAAAGACATAAAATTTTACCTGCAAATTTTCCCATCACCTTCAAGTTTGTATAACAAATCAATTTTTACCCAAAAAAAGCTTCAAAATGTAGAACAATTACATTAATACATTTAAAAACAATAATGTATATTCATTTCAAGAATAATATAATAAAAAGGAATAATACCAAAGAAATTAATTCAGTACATTGATTTCAACATCATAATTGTGCAAAATATCAAATAAACTAACTTTAACCAATTTCAAAATATATATTGTAATATAAAATTTGAAATTTTATTTACTTAGCCTCGATCATCTATTAATATTTACACATTAAAATAATTTTAATATATATATATATATATATATATATATATATATATACGCGTTAAGATTAAAATCGTATATCAAAATGTAAATGGAATTATAAAGAACACACAAAGTTGGAAAAAGAAATGATCAATATTAAAAATTAACCAAAAAAAAGTATGACATTTACTTGGAGGTAAAGATTTAAATGATATTCCAAATTAGTTTCCTTTCTTATTATATAAAAGATGATAGAAATAGGATGTGTGGATAAAAGAAAATATGAAGAATACATATTGAAATTGGTCAACAAGTAATCTATTTGTTATAAGTGTTGTATTACTTTCTTATGATTTTATTTTTCATCATTAACCATTAGTGCTTTATAATAGTTCAAAATGTTGAAGTGTTATCCTTCAATTAAAAATAATATTTTGTAAAATTTTATGTGAAAAATCTGGTATATCATAATATGAGTGAATCAAAGACTCCATAAAGCAAATCATAAAATAAATCTATTTCAATTGTTTATTTTATAATACAAGAATATATTAACAATGTTTATGATAAGCGGGTAGATAAGGATGTACATTCTTTTTTTTTTGCTGAAGCAAAAGACTTTCCTTCCATTTCATTAATCCAAAAGTAAAGTTACATAAAATAAAAAAACCATCCATCTGCATGGACTGAGGAAAAAATGGTTTCCCATCATGTTGGAAATAATACTGGGAGGGGGGGGGGATGAATCAGTATTATCAAGTCAATGAAACTTTTTCATTTCCATACTTAGATACATATACGCTACTTCAGTTCATAGAACTCGCATGTATACGCAACTATGTCTAATGCAACTAGCATATATCCAGAATACTTATGACTTAGTTAATCCATTAAATGTTGATCTTTAGTTAGTGCATCAGAACTTAATTAACCATATCAACAGTAAGTAGGTGTAGTAAAATAGAATAGATCATCACACACAAGAAGCACACATGAACACCATGATATAAGGTGGAAACCCAATGTGAGTGAAAACCACCTGTTGCAAGTCGTCTCTATCTTCTTTTAATAAGAAACTTCATTTTACAATATTTTTGGACTGGTGCAACCTTATACCAGTACACAGGCTTCTACCTGCAGAAGGCTACAACCTTCTCTCATTCTCCAGACTCTCCTGGAAGGGAGCTACAACCCCCTTAGCTATTGTACTAGCCGATCCATTTACTAGTATGTAGGTGTCAGCCTACTGAAATGCTCCAACCTTCACTTGTTCTCCAGCTGGTACTAGAAGGGAGCTACCACCCCCTTCGCTCTTGTACTAGTTGATGTACTAGTACATAGGTGCCAACCTACAGAAGGCTACCACCTTCTCTTTCTTCCTCCAGGTACCACGTTTCATACATTTTCAGACTGGATACTCTTGAAGCACAACACAATAATCTGAAGGCCACGTTTTATCCAATTTTCATATAGGACCCATCAACATCATTGAAGCACAAAACAATCAATACTAGCATCATCAATTTCTGAATCACTGAAACACTGAAACCCTGTCAACAACACAGTCACCAGAACACAGAGCAGACAACAGAACTCTGCAATAACAATCAGACCCAACTGCAACTTCAAACATCATACTTCATTATGTATATGCTACTACGATGAATCAAACCCGTGTACATACGCGCTTTCACCAAAGCCAACCCGCATACAGATCTATAAATATTCAATCATGACTTGCAGCTATTTCAAACTTAAATTATACCCAGTTCAGAACATTACATGTGTTAGAATACAGATCTAGAATAAGCATAATCAACCATATAGAGATAGTTCATTTCAAACCATTTGATCCCGATCTATGCTTAGATCTTGTTCTCCATCAACCGATGAGATCCCTCCTTAGCTCAGATCAAGCAATGCATCATAAACCCATATCCTGCATACTGGATCTCATACTTCATTAGATATTCAAGACTTTCTTCCTCTTCCTTGCCTAATGATCTTCTTCTCCTTTTATAGTCTTAGGCCTTTCTCAATACCATTGTCCAAAACCATAACAAAACAATACCATGGACCCAATACTTGGGATCAACACTTCTGACGAGATACCATGGTCTAAAACCATAGGTTCAAATACCAAGGACTAAATACCATGGACCAAACATAAGTTCTCCGACATGTACGCACTTTTCCTTGCATGAAAGTGTGTGTATATGCATACATGTCTTTTCAACGACTAACCCGCGTGTATACGCAGCTCGGTCACGATAAACCTGCGTATATATATTTTATCTTCATTCTTGTAGTTTGATCATCAAATCCTTGCTGCTGACCTACTGCACTATGATCTGTCATCTGTGTGATTTGCCATCAAGGACAACACTTGTCTCATAATGCCAACAGTCTCCCCCTTTGTACTTGATGGCAAAGCTAACTTGTCACACTTAGAACTATCATCTGATTCCTTTGAGCTGTCCTGCATCCCATGCATTCAGCCACATCTGATATCTCTTCTGAAGATTCATCTAGTTATAAATAAGTGAGATGTTCTTCTATGAGTGGGTTGCCATCAAGTACAACACATGCATCATAATGCCAACAATTTCTCCCTTTGGACTTGATGGCAACAACACCAAATCACTCTCCCCCTTTGACATCAAGGGCAAAGGGCGGACCAAGATATTCACTTTCCTTGATAAACATCCCGCTGACCATACTCCCCCTGAGTACCTGCTGAAATTTTTGAATGAGCTCCCCTTTTGTATATGCCAAGTTGTACTATTCTATCCATGCTCCCTTTGAGTACATGCTGAAGTCTGTGCTCTGCTGAAGTGTGTTATTCATGCTCCCCCTGACTGTAAGCAAGGTCTGCAAAAATATGTTCTACAGGAAAGAACATGACTCTATCATAAATGACCTTCCTATCACCAAAGACTCATATGTACATCCATCTCCCATCCTAGTGGGGATATACCAATATTGATTCATCCACCCAACCAAGTGGGAATACATCAAAAGTTTACACATGATAAAACAAGAACATTACATCATCCATCCCAGGCATAGTGGGGAAACCAACATAGGCCGTTACATGACCTTAATAATAAAATAAATACATGACTGAAATATTTCAACATCCTTCCTTATGCATAGAAGGGGTACAGATTACATTATATGACCAGAAGAGATTTCATCAAATGACTACAATAGATAGAGACACACTATTACATCATGAGACTTGATATGACCTTTACATGAGACCAAACATCTAAATAAGACCATGATAGTCATTAGCAACTATCATACATAATGTATGATCTGCTCCATAAGCATCTTTCAACAACATCTAGACCAGCAATCATGTTCTCCCTCTGTACATGTTCCATCTGTGCCAGATGGTTTCTGTCAGGCCCATATCAGACTCTTCTCATTCTGAGTTTGGCCCACTGATTTCCTTCAAATTAACATATACACGACTGTATCCACATAAACAAGTGTATATACACGGATACTCCTTATGAAACTCGTGTACAACCATTCCCAGATCAGCAACCTGTAAACGTCTTCTGACAGGGTATGTCAACTCATCATCATAAAATCATTCACATTATATCATATGTGTAAAACACCATAGCCATCTTATCAACCAGACCATCCATGTATCATCACTTTGGAATATCTGCCTCAATCAACATATATAAGTATCAACCTATCAACATATAGGTAAGAACTCATCATCATCATGTCTCCAACAATGAAACTTTGAGTAATCATTCATGTATCCAGCACTATGTATCTTGAGCTCAAGATCTTTTGTCAAGGCTTCTTTATATCATCAACTTCAACAATCCTCATCCACATGAGCACCAAGAACTATAGGAATCCTGCATCATAACTCTATTATATGATATTTATGCATATGACAACAGTAGCATATGAGTGACTCATCATCAAGTAATGAAGTTGTGTATTCAAGCTTTGTACTTCTCCTTATCCTTATGAAGATCACCATGTAAGCATCATATATGCACCATCTAAGAATCAATCCACAAATATGATCTGAACAGCAACTATGTAACCCCAAGAATCATATGAGATTTTATCATGGACAACTCATAACCACATCATAGCAAGATATATCATTTAGCCATATAAGCATCATCACCAAGGACTATTAACCATAATGCCAACAATTTCTTAAAGGCATATGCTCCCCCTCAACCTGTGCCATTTGTTTACTGTTAGATCTGATCATGCATATATCAGCAATAAGCATCAAGTTAGGATCAAAACACTTCTAAACATCTTACAAGTATCAAGACATTTCTACACATCCTCAGTAGACTGTAACTATTAACCAATAGAGCAAATAATGGACTAAATCATATCAGACCCTTTTTCTGAGCCTGTCCCCACTGCCTTTCCTCAGAGTGACATATACGCGACTTTGCAGTGTCTAACTCGCATATATACACGACTTCCCTTTATGAAACTTGCATATGAGATTTAGGACACTGAAGTTTTACACTTTTAGCTCCCCCTGAGTCTGTGATGTTTGTGTTGTGTTGTGTTGTGTTTGTGTGGTACCACATATTTCTGACGGAACTTCCTTCTTTTTCCATATCTTCAAGCGTGATGATGTTTTCTCCTTTTGGTATGGTGCCCGTATTTTGTTCCTACATTCCTTTGCTATATGTCCAATCTTGTTACAGGCATAACATCCTACTTGTTTCATATTCCTTCTGTAGCAATCAACAGCTTTGTGACCAAACATATTGCAAGAGAAACAATATCCCTTAAAGTACCTGGACCGTGATGATCTTTCTGTGTGATGGTCTTGAACCATTCTTCTTCTGCATCTGGCTGCAACATGTCCAAGATTATGGCATACATAACATTCAAAATTATTCATTGGAGGAGTAAAAGATTTTCTTTGAAGAATTTCTTTCCTTAGTTGTTGATGGGGTTGACCTTTCATCTCCTTGTTGAGCATTTCAGATTTTGCATTAGAGTTCCTTGTCTTATTTCCTAAACTAGATTCACCTTCAATAGATTCATGAAAACCAAGACCAGTTTTGATAGCAGGAGACCTTTGACTACTAAGAATATCATCCAAGATCCTAGTACTATCTTGAAATTGTAAGAGCTTATCCTTTTCTTCTAATTTATCATTTAGAATATTTACCTCAACCTGAAGTTGCTCTTCCCTTTCAAGATGCTGCTTCTTCATGTTTTCTTCAACTTTTCTTTCTTCTTCCAACTGATGTCTTAGTTCAAGAACTGCGTTTTCTTGTTTTTCAAGATATTGGAGTAGTTCTTTATTCTGCTTCTTTGATTCTTCAAGATCTTCCTTTAGCGAGAGGATCGTAGCTTCAAGCCTTTCAGAGTAAGTAGATCTATCTCTGAGTTTCTTGATAGTTGTGCTTCTTTCATTTACCTCATTTCTTAATGATGTCACTTCATCCTGCAACTTTTGACATTGATTTTCGTTGTCCTTGAGTAACTTCCTTACCTTGTTTCCTTCCTCTAGATGAGCTTTTATTTTGGTAACTTCTTCTTTGAAAGCACATTCCCTTTTGTTCAATAGATCATGTTGTTCTCTAATTTTGTCTGTAAGCCTTCTAAATACTGCCTCTATTTGATATCTTTCTTGCTCACCCATAAGAGAAAATTCAGTTGCTTCGCTATCACTTTCATCATCTTCACATGGATGGAAACCAGAGGATAACAAATTCGTACCTGATAGATCTTGTTCATCTTCATTCTGAAGTGATTTTGAACCTAAAGTGCTTCTTCCACATAATCCCAAATCGATGCTCCCACTGTCATAGACTTTCTGAGATCTTTTCTTCTTCTTAGGTGCTTTCCTCTTAAGCTTCTTTCCCATTGTTCCACAGATCTCCTTCAAGCGATCAAGCTTCTACCAAAGGACCTGCTATGATACCAATTGTTGGAAATAATACTTTGGGGGGGGGGGGGGGGGGGGGGGGGGGTGAATCGGTATTATCAAGTCAATGAAACTTTTTCATTTCCATACTTAGATACATATACGCTACTTTAGTTCATAGAACCCGCGTGTATACGTAATTGTGTCTAATGCAACTAGCGTATATCCAGAATACTTATGATTTAGTTAATCCATTAAATGTTGATCTTTAGTTAGTGCATCAGAACTTAATTAACCATATGAACAGTAAGCAGGTGCAGTAAAACAGAATAGATCATCACACACAAGAAGCACACATGAACACCATGATATAAGGTGGAAACCCAATGTGGTTGAAAACCACTTGCTACAAGTCGTCTCTATCTTATTTTAATAAGAAACTTCATTTTACAATATTTTTGTACTGGTGCAGCCTTATACTAGTACATAGGCTTCTACTTGCAGAAGGCTACAACCTTCTCTCGTTCTCCAGACTCTCTTGGAAGGGAGCTACAACCCCCTTAGCTCTTGTACTAGCCGATCCATTTACTAGTACGTAGGTGCCAACCTACTAAAATGCTCCAACCTTCACTCGTTCTCCAACTGGTACTGGAAGGGATCTACCACCCCCTTTGCTCTTGTACTAGCTGATGTACTAGTACGTAGGTGCCAACCTACAGAAGGCTACCACCTTCTCTTTCTTCCTCTAGGTACCACATTTCATACATTTTCAGACTAGATACTCTTGAAGCAGAACACAATCATCTGAAGGCCATGTTTCATCCAATTTTCATACTGGACCCATCAATATCATTGAAGCACAAAACAATCAATACTAGCATCATCAATTTCTGAATCACTGAAACACTGAAACCCTGTCAACAACACAGTCACCAGAACACAAAGCAGATAACAGATCTCTGCAATAACAATCAGACCCAACTGCAACTTCAAACATCATACTTCATGATGTATATGCGACTAAGATGAATTAAACCCACGTACATACGCGCTTTCACCAAAGCCAACCTGCGTACAGATCTATAAATATTCAATCATGACTTGCAGCTATTTCAAACTTAAATTATACCCAGTTCAGAACATTACATGTGTTAGAATACAGATCTAGAATAATCATAATCAACCATATAGAGATAGTTCATTTCAAACAATTTGATCCCGATCTATGCTTAGATCTTGTTCTCCATCAACCGATGAGATCCCTCCTTAGCTCAGATCAAGCAATGCATCATAAACCCATATCCTGCATACTGGATCTCATACTTCATTAGATATTCAAGACTTTCTTCCTCTTCCTTGCCTAATGATCTTCTTGTCCTTTTATAGTCTTAGGCCTTTCTCAATACCATGGTCCAAAACCATAGGTTCAAATACCAAGGTGTATACGCATACGCGTATTTTCAACGACTAACCCACGTGTATACGCGGCTCGGTCACGATGAACCTGCGTATATATATTTTCTCTTCATTCTTGTAGTCTGATCATCAAATCCTTGATGCTGACCTGCTGCACTATGATTTGTCATCTGTGTGATTTGCCGTGAAGGATAACACTTGTCTCATAATGCCAACACACCGAAGACTTAACCCTACACCAGTCATCACCAAATCCTCAAAATAATCAATCTATAGGGCTGAAAGATCCCCCAACACTTGGAAAACTCTGGAAACTTTCGAACACTTTGAACTTGAGAAAACACCCACAGGCGTTGTCGTCCTTGCATTCCGCACAAAACCACAATTGAGTGAAAAAACACCCCTGACAAGACCCTCGCCCCACAAAATAGCATGTTCCTTCCTGATCGTAGATTCGGGCAGAGGGATCCAATGGCCAGGAGTGATATCGCACCACATAAGTTGACCGAAAATTAGTGAGCAAAGGGGGGTGGTATTCCAGTCCACCCCCTACCACGTGCTGGGAGCCAAGTGGAATCGCTACCAAAACTCCAAAACCGTTTACCGCTCATGAGCCATGCGATCAACTGAAAACCATCTTGGGTGCGGTTTTCCACCCCACAAGTGGAATGCTGGGAAATTTCCACTGCCGGTAAAAACAAACTTCCTTGTTTCCACAAAGCAGCACAATCCTTCCTGACTGTAGATCTGGGTGGAGGGATCCAACGGCCAGGAGTGATATCACACCACATAAGATAACTAAACATTATTGAGCGATGGGGGGTGGTATTCCAATCCACTCCCCTACCACATGTTGGAAGCCTAGTGGAATCGCTTCCAAAACTCCAAAACCATTTTCCACTCATGAGCCAAGCAATCACCTTAAAACCATCTTTGGCATGGTTTTCCAGCCCGAAGGTGGAATACGGGGAAATTTCCGCTGCCGGTGAAAACAATCTTCCCTTCCTGCCCATTCTTTCATCAAAGCCTGAACCAGAGACAATAGCCAATTGTGAAACTACCCTCAAAGTTACCGTCCAAAAGACTGAGGAAGCTAGACTCATAATACCGGGGTCAAAAGAGGCTGAACCATGCTTACCATCCACCACAATACTTACTGAAACACTGCGATAGACCATGCTGAGAACAAATCATTCTGAGCCAATCATGTTGGCACGATGTCAAAATACTTCTCTATCCTCTACCACTTGCTCATCGTAGAGAGCTTTTAATCTGCTCTGAGGCATCTCATACCACTTCATCGCAATCCTGAAATCTGAATTGTTCACACCTTGGTTGGCCAGGATGTCTACTAGTTTATTGGCTTTTCATTGAACATGGTTGAAACAAACAATCCGAAGTCCCTGGAGATGTCTTTGAATTCCTTGGTAAACCTGAATTAGTCTCCAATGCTTTGAGACCTTCTCTGGCCCAATTCCATAACTGATTCTCTTTACAGAGTTTATGTTTATTTCTTAGTCTGCCTCTATAATGACATTTGAGCCATGGTCCTGCATCAGAAATTCTAGACATTGCTTCAAAGCCATTAATTCAGCCATGTTATTAGTGGCTCTACCTAAATGGCAGTGGAAGAAAAAGATAATATCTCTTTTTTCATCTCTTAACACTACTCCAGAACCAGTTGTTCCCGGGTTTCCTTTTGAAGCACCATCAATGTTGTATTTCAAATAGCCTTTTGCTGGAGGGTGCCAGAAATCCTTCTCAGTATCCATTATGATTTCCTTCCTATTTAGGCCTTGGGGAATAATCCATTTCATTCCCAGTTGCTTAAGAGTTCTCATCTCAGCCTCTGAGGGGGGATTCTTGGGGTGATTGCATACAATGGTGCTAACTATCTCAAGCTGTTTCAAGATTAGTTCAAACAGGCGATGAGGGGTAGTCTTTTCATCCTTGAATATTCTTTTGTTTCTTTCTTTCCAAACATTCTAGATGATGAAGCTTGGCATAAAGACCCAAGCCAAATTAAGGGACTCATACTCCGTAAAGTTTCTTCTCCACTTGTTCAGGGTATTAATGTTACTTCCTCTGTCCCTATCTATTTGTTGAAAAATGGTGGCAAAAGAATCCCACAACCAGGTGGTGTAAGTGTAGCTGTTGAGTATATGATCCATTGTCTCCTCTTGAGCTTCACAAAGATGGCATCTGGAAGGCCCCATAACACCCCTCTTACTAATATTGTCCCAAGTCAAGATTTTCTTGTGATGTACCAACCACATGAATAGCTTGATCTTCATCCACCCTTGGTGCCTCCAAAGGTGCTGCCAGGTCTTATTTGGAACACTGGAATATAGCTCAAGGAGAATACCTTTGGCTTCCTGAAGATTAAAGGTGCCTTCTTTATTGTTACCCCATCTTAACTGATCCTGCCCCTCTGTTGCAAAGATCATCCTTTTTTATCATGCTCATAAGTGCCTCTATTTTAATTTTTAGGGGGTTATTGTCTCTGCAATCAATGTTTCTCCAACTTCTCCACTTTCCCATGTTATGAAAAAAGATCATAGAAATCCTTTACTTTGATTAATCCTTGGGAATCTATTTCCTCCTTGAGGCTCAAAAAGCCCTCTTTTAACAGCGTTGGTTCTTGTTGCCATTTTTCCTCCCAGAAGAGTGCTAGATCTCCTGCTCTAATTTCCCATAAACTATTTTTTTGTACTAGGCTTCTGTTTTCTCAGGCTTTATTCTAGATGTGTGAGCCCTTTATGTTTCCAGACATTCTTATGAGATCCTTAGTGTGCCAGGAGCTGGCATATTTTTCTTTCTAGATTCTTGCACACTGAGTTTCTAGCTCTTGAACCCATCATGACCAAATCTTGGCTCCTAAAAATTTACTAATAATCTCCTGATCATTTAAGCCTAGACCACCGTGGCTCTTGGGTTTACAGATTTTATCCCAAGAAACAAGGGCCCATTTCTTCCTTGTTTCCTCCTTCCCCTAAAGGAAGTCCCTTTGGATATTCCTGAATTGTTGTAAGACACCTTTGGGAGCTGGGAGGGCTGATAACATGAAAAGTGTTGGCATTATGATTCTGGTATGGCTCTATGTTACTGATGTTGTACTTGATGGCAACACCCTCAAAGTGGCAATGCTCTGATCAGGCTCTCAAAATGTTGAAAATTAAGAAGTACGCAGGCGAACAGTTCAGAAGATGCGTACACGCAGGTGCACCGTGAAGGGACCACGGCCAGACACGCAGGTCTCCCGTTCAGGAGGTGCGTACCCCCAGTTTCACTTACTTCAAGGCAGAAAAGCACGTTCACGTGGGTTTTCCTGTGTTTGGCCCGTGGTATTTAGCCCGCCGCTCTTGATTCTATGGTTTTGGCCCGTAGTATTGTTTTATATTATTATTATTATTGAGCCCCATGTTTTTGGGCCCCTTGTATTGATTATTATTATTATTGAGCCCCATGTTTTTGGGCCCCTTGTATTGGTTATCTATGGTATTGATCCATGATTTTAGGAGGAGCTTGCCTATATAAAGCAAAGAAGATCACTTGGCTAAGTATCTTTGCAAATTGAATATCTTGAGATCTGAAATATTGGGTTATTGTTTTAAAAGCTTGATCTATATGAAAGTAAAGTTGAAAGCGAATCTAGGAAGGGTGATCTCTCGAGCGCATGATCAGATCTGGGCATCTGACTAACTGTGGCACACTGGTGGACTGCCAATTCGGCCCTAATCAGAAGTACGCAGGTGATCAACAGTACAAGTGCGTGGGTACGCAGAGCAGAAACAGGAGAGCTGCGTGAGTACGCAGAGCAGAAGAAGGGGTACTGCGTGGATATGCAGAGCAGAAGAAGGAGAACTGCGTGGGTACGCAGTGTAACAAAGGTTCAGGTGCGTACGCACAGTAAAAGTACGCGGCACGATAGTATCTTTGAGTGCATGGCTTCAGTAACAGTACGCGACGCGATAGTGTCTCTGGGTGCGTACCTATAGTAGCAGTACGCAGCGCGATTGAAGAAGCATTGCGTGGGTACGCGGTGCAGCAGAAGGCTCTCTGCGGGTATACGCAGGGAAGCAGAAGGTGAAGTGCGTAGCGACGCAGGCCAGAGAAAGAAAAACTGCGTATCTG
Organism: Pinus tabuliformis; assembly: GCA_031772625.1. Classification (NCBI taxonomy): domain Eukaryota; kingdom Viridiplantae; phylum Streptophyta; class Pinopsida; order Pinales; family Pinaceae; genus Pinus; species Pinus tabuliformis. The sequence continues at coordinate 460,800,108 of CM062815.1, forward strand.
TCTTAAGATCTTCTGTTGACTGAATTTTTCTGTTGATAAGGTGTTCTGGGTTAGTTCTGTTATTTTTGATCTGGTTACTACAGTTGACTGTGTAATTTACATGTACTTGATGATCATTTGATGCTTATGGATCCAGTTTGAAAATTTATGAAAAGTGTTCCTTGTAAGAAAAGAAGTAGGGGGTTGTAGCTCCCTTCCAGGAAAGACTGGAAAATGAGAGAGAGTTGTAGCTCTCTGCAGGTTGCAGCCTGTGTACTGGTAAAGGACTGCACCAGTACAAAATCATTGTAAAAGGAGTTTCTAATTTGAAAGAAGATAGATACATATTGCAGCAGGTGGTTTTCACCCACATTGGGTTTCCACCTTATATCTGGTGTTCTTTGGTGTGACTATCTGTTTTTCTTGTTCATGCTCATTATTTTATGGTACGGATATGCAAAAATAATTCAAAGTATAAATAAGGAAGATTTGTTAAAAGAACTTGATAATACTGATTCACCCCCCCCTCTCAGTATTATTTCCAACAATTGGTATCAGAGCAGGTCCTTCGGAGAAGCTTGATCGCTTGAAGGAAGATCATTCATCATGAGCAACTACGAGAGGGAAGCATCAATCAGGCCACCAATTTTTGATGGGACAAACTTCAATTATTGGAAGGTAAGAGTTACTGCCTATCTTCAATCTCTTGGCACAGAAGTTTGGGATATCATAGATACAGGCTACACTTTTCCTTCAGCTACTCCTACAGATACGGCCGAAAAGAAGAAATATGAAACAAATGCTAAAGCAGTCAATACTCTGCTGGGATGCTTATCTCAAACAGAATCCGTGAAGGTTATGCAATATAAATCCGCAAAGAAATATGGGAGAAGATTGTCTTGAGCTACGAAGGAGATGAACAGGTAAGGCGTGCTAAACTTCAAACCCTCAAGATTCAGTATGAGAATCTCAGAATGTATAATGATGAAAGTGTGGCTAACTATTTCCTTCGGGTAGATGAGATTGTTAATTGCATTAAAAACTTGGGTGAAGAAATAAAAGAGGCTATTGTGGTTGAAAAAGTTCTAAGATCATTGTCCCCCAAGTTTTAATCTAAAGTGTTTGCAATAGAAGAAAAGGAAAATCTACGAATTCTTACTATGTCTCAGCTACACGGAATTCTAACTTCTTATGAAATGAGAAAGGGAGGTCCATCAGACAGAAGAGAAGCTACTTTCAAGGCTTCAAGCAAAGGAGACTATTATGAAGCAAGTCACATGCCAAAAGAAGAAGAAGAAGAATCAAATTTTGTCAGAAATCTTCAAAGGGGTTCTGGAAGGTTCAGAGGTAAGTTACCTTTTAAATGCTTTGCTTGTGGAAGAGTAGGTCATTATGCTGCAAAATGTCCCTATAAGGATAAAGGAAAGGAACCTGCTAGATGGAACAAGAGACAGAGTGAAAATAAGAAAAGCTACTACACTCATGAAGATAGTGATGGTCTATCAAATAGTGATGAAGATGAATGAGGTAATGACTATAAATTGTTAATGGCATTTGAAGATGATGATTATATGGATGCTATAGATGTGGATAGCCTTTATGAAGAAATTACTAGACTTAAGAGATGTATAGAAGAAAAGAATATGATCATTGATACTCTACAATTTCAAATTGATGAAAAGGGAAAACATCTTGAAAAATTGGAAGGTGAAATTGTTGGTCTTAGAAAAGAGATTGAGAAAACAAAAGCTATTAATCTTAAGTTTGTCAAAGGATCTGAAACTTTGGATGAGATTATCAATGTACAACGTTCTCCACTAAACAAGACAGGTCTGGGCTATAATGGAGAAACTTCTCAAGCATCCACCTCAAAAAGTTATCTTGATGCAGCAAGAAGGAATGAGCAAAAGCACAATGGAGACCATCAGGTAAAGCAGGGATGAATTACAAACAGAGACTATCAGGGGAAATCCGTCTTAAGGGTGAACAAAAGCTGCAACCAGCCACAGATAAAATCTTCTCAATCTGGTTCAAGAATGGATGACAATAGAAATTACAATCATTTGGCCGGTAGATTTGATAACCGCAGAAGTTTCTTCAACGGACAATGCTTTTCTTGCCATAAATTTGGTCACAAAGCAGCTCAATGTGTTGCATATAAAACGATCATGACTAGAGAAGCTCAAAAACAAAGAAGTATGACCGGGATTACAAAAAGGACCTATAACAACTTTTCGGTTCTTGAAAATGAAGTTGAATGTTCTATTTCCAATAACTTTGGTCATGAAGATTCTGAATGCAGGAGCAGGTTTCAGCAGACAAAGGAACAAGCCTTAAGCACCAAAACATGGAGAATAAAGGAACCACAAACAGAAAGATGTGGGATAGCATTCTATGCAGAGGGACAGGAAAATCTATGGTACATTGACAGTGGATGTTCGAAACATATGACAGGTGATAAAGAAAAACTTGAATCATATTCTGCTCTAGAAAAGGGAAAGAAAGTTTCTTTTGGAAATGATACTCCTGCAACTATAAAAGGAAAAGGCACTGCTCAGTTAAAAGAAAAGGTCAAAGCTGGAAATGTTTTGTATGTTGATGGATTGAAACATAATCTTCTAAGTGTCAGCCAGATGTGTGATCAAAGAACCGAGGTGATATTCAGATCAAATGGATGTCTTGTTCGTGATCTTGATACAGGTAAAACAATTATCAAAGGTAAAAGAACTCCAAATAATCTATACATATTTGAAGAAGGACAACAACAATGCTATCTGAGCAAGGATGATGAACACTGGTTATGGCATCGGAGGTTGGGGCATCTAAGCTTTTCACAAATAAGGAAAGCATGCAAATATCAGGCAGTTCGCGATCTTCTAGATATCAAAATTCCGGACAACACCATATGCAAATCATGTCAGTTTGGAAAGAAAACCAGAACTAACTTTCCAGAGAAGGAAGGATCAGCTAGCATGCCTCTTGAGCTAGTACATACAGATACATGTGGTCCATTCAGGAAAAGGACACCTCGAGGAGAAGAATACTTGATATTATTCATTGACAACTTCTCCAGGTTTGTCTGGTTAGGACTTATGAAGCACAAAGATGAAGCATTCGAAAAATTAAAATCCTTCAAAGCCTTGGTTGAAAATGAATCAGGACATAAAATTAAGTGCCTCAGATCCGACAGAGGTGGGGAGTTTACCTCAAATGAATTTTTCGATTTCTGTGAAGAACAATGGATAAGAAGAGAATTCTCTACAGCTAGAACTCCTCAGCAAAATGGAGTTGTGGAAAGAATGAACAGAACAGTCCAACAAATGGCTCATGCTATGCTTGATGAGTCGGGAACTCCCGCAACTTTCTAGGGAGAAGCTGCACATGCTGCGGTTGTTATTCTCAACAAAACAAATGTTCGAGTGAACAGCACTCAAACCCCTCATGAGCTTTGGTGTGGTGAGACTCCTTCGGTAAAGCACTTCAAAATCTTTGGGAGCAAATGTTATATTAAGAATACTGATGAGCAAGTTGGAAAGCTTGAACCTAGAGTAGATGAAGGCATTCTTCTTAGTTATTCTCCTCATAGCAAAGCATACAAGTGCTACAATAAAAGACTTGGCAGAATTGTTGACAGCATTGATGTAGTGGTTGATGAGAAGGGATAAATTCCTAAGCAAGTACATCATGAAGACATCGAAGAAGATGAAGGCTACCCTCAAAGACAGAATGATGAAGAAGAAGAACCTCAAGAAGAACCAGAGGAGAAGACAAGAATAGAAGACAAGACTCCATCCAGATATGTTCAGAAGAATCATCCAGAATCTCAGATTGTGGGGCAGAAAGAAACAGGTGTACAAACAAGAAGAACAATTGCAGAAGCCTCAAGCTATTTGGCATTACTCTCTTCCACTGAACCACAAAATGTGAAAGAGGCATGCAAAGATGAATGTTGGGTCAAAGCAATGGATGAAGAACTTGAGCAGATCGAAAAGAATAACACTTGGGAGTTGGTTCCTAGACCAAAAGATAAAAATGTTATAGGGACAAAATGGGTCTTCAAAAATAAATTGAATGAAAATGGAGAAGTAATTAGAAACAAGGCCAGACTTGTTTGTAAAGGGTATGCGCAGCGAGAAGGAATAGATTTTGAAGAAACCTTTGCTCCAGTTGCAAGACTTGAGGCCATTCGAATGTTCCTTGCTCTCTCAAGCTTTCAAAACTTCAAAGTATTTCAAATGGATGTGAAATCAACCTTTCTGAATGGAGACTTGGAAGAAGAAGTATACATTGAGCAGCCAGATGGGTTCATTCTTGGAAATGATCCAAATCTTGTATGCAGATTGAAAAAGGCTCTCTATGGTCTCAAACAAGCTCTAGGGGCTTGGTACTATCGTTTGGACAAATATCTTCATCAACAAGGTTTTTCAAAGTGATCAGCAGATAGTAATCTTTATATAAAAGTTGATAATGACAAATTGCTAATACTTGTTGTGTATGTAGATGAAATTATCTTTGGCAGTAATGAAGAAGCTATGAGTCAAAGCTTTGCCTTGGTCATGCAGAAAGAATTTGAAATTTCCTTGCTGGGAGAACTGACATATTTCCTTGGTTTGCAAATCCAACAAAAAGAAGGAGGAATCTTTTTGTCTCAAACCAAGTATCTCAAACAGATTTTGAAGAAATATGGCATGGAAGATGCAAAACCAGTATGTACACCCATGGTCACAAGATGTAGCCTCAGTGCAAATGATGAATCTACAGCAGTACATCAACCAACCTACAGATCTATGATTGGAAGTCTACTTTATTTGACAAGTACCCGACCGGAAATCATGCATGTAGTAGGAATAGTCGAAAGATTTCAGCCAAATCCAAAGGAGACTCATCTTCAGGCAGTGAAGAGAATTTTCAAATATCTTCAATGGACACAAAATTATGGCTTATGGTATCCTAGAGATACAGATCTCACACTTCATGCTTATACAGATGCAGATTGGGCCAGAAGCGTGGATGACAGGAAAAGCACAAGTGGTGGTGCGTTCTTTATGGGTTCCAGACTAGTATCTTGGTTCAGCAAGAAACAGAGTTCGATTGCCCTGTCTACAGCCGAAGCAGAATATGTTGCTGCTGCATCTTGCTACACTCAACTCCTTTGGATGATGCAGACTTTGCATGATTTTCAAATCACTTGTACATCACCTATCCCCATCTTATGTGATAACACAAGTGCAATCAGCATCTCAAAAAATCTTGTCATGCATTCAAAAACCAAGCACATACCAATCAAGTATCATTTTCTCCGGGAACAAGTGCTTGAACAGAAGGTCAAGTTGGAGTATGTTCCTTCTAAGGAACAAGTTGCTGATATACTCACCAAACCATTGCCCAGGGAGACTTTTGAATACCTCAGGCAAAAGCTGGGGGTTGTTGATGCATCATCTTATTGAAACTCTTCTGATTGATGGTTTTGCGCAAGGTTCATCTGGGGTATATGCGTACATGTGCTGGGTTGCGGTTTGATTGAAGATAAAATGGCACAGGTTCAGGGGGAGCATATAATGCATTATTGGCATTATGGAGGATGTACAGGAGGAGATCATGGATGCTGGTCTAACTATAGCTGCAATATGTATCTATCTCTTTCATGGTCATTTATGGTGCTTGGTGGATTATGGTTCTTCTTTGCAGATCTGGTTCATTTTCAGGGGGAGCATGTTCTTAGGGGGAGCATAACCCTTTGCCCTTGATGTCAAAGGGGGAGAATGAAGCTGAAGATTTTGAGGTTGCCATCAAGTCCAAAGGGGGAGATTGTTGGCATTATCATTCTGGTATGGCTCTATGTCACTGATGTTGTACTTGATGGCAACACCCTCAAAGTGGCAATGCTCTGATCAAGCTCTCAAAATGTTGAAAATTAAGAAGTACGTAGGCGAACAGTTCAAAAGATGCGTACTCACAGGTACACCGTGAAGGGACCACGGCCAGACACGCAGGTCTCCCGTTCAGGAGGTGCGTACCCCCAGTTTCACTTACTTCAAGGCAGAGAAGTGCATTCACGTGGGGTTTCCTATGTTTGGCCCGTGGTATTTAGCCCGCCGCTCTTGATTCTATGGTTTTGGCCCATAGTATTGTTTTACATTATTATTATTATTGAGCCCCATGTTTTTGGGCCCCTTGTATTGGTCATCTATGGTATTGATCCATGATTTTAGGAGGAGCTTGCCTATATAAAGCAAAGAAGATCACTTGGCTAAGTATCTTTGCAAATTGAATATCTTGAGATCTGAAATATTGGGTTATTGTTTTAAAAGCTTGATCTATATGAAAGTAAAGTTGAAATCGAATCTGTGGAGGGTGATCTCTCGAGCGCATGATCAGATATGGGCATCTGACTAACTGTGGCACACTGGTGGACTGCCAATTCAGCCCTAATCAGAAGTACGCAAGTGATCAACGGTACAGGTGCGTGGGTACGCAGAGCAGAAACAGGAGAGCTGCGTGAGTACGCAGAGCAGAAGAAGGGGTACTACGTGGGGACACAGAGCAGAAGAAGGAGAACTGCGTGGGTACGTAGCGCAACAAAGGTTCAGGTGCGTACGCACAGTAAAAGTACGCGGCGCGATAGTATCTTTGAGTGCGTGGCTTCAGTAACAGTACGCGGCGCTATAGTGTCTGTGGGTGCGTACCTACAGTAACAGTACGCAGCGCGATTGAAGAAGCAGTGCCTGGGTACGCGGTGCAACAGAAGGCTCTCTGCGGGTATACGCAGGGAAGCAGAAGGTGAACTGCGTAGCGACGCAGGCCAGAGAAAGAAAATTTGTGTATCTGTCTTAAGATCTTCTGTTGACTGAATTTTTCTGTTGATAAGGTGTTCTGGGTTAGTTCTTTTATTGTTGATCTGGTTACTGCAGTTGACTGTGTAATTTACATGTACTTGATGATCATTTGATGCTCATGGATCCAGTTTGAAAATTTATGAAAAGTGGTCCTTGTAAGAAAAGAAGTAGGGGGTTGTAGCTCCCTTCCAGGAAAGACTGGAAAACGAGAGAGAGTTGTAGCTCTCTGCAGGTTGCAGCCTGTGTACTGGTAAAGGACTGCACCAGTACAAAATCATTGTAAAAGGAGTTTCTAATTTGAAAGAAGATAGAGACATATTGCAGCATGTGGTTTTCACCCACATTGGGTTTCCACCTTATATCTGGTGTTCTTTGGTGTGACTATCTGTTTTTCTTGTTCATGCTCATTATTTTATGGTACTGATATGCAAAAATAATTCAAAGTATAAATAAGGAAGATTTGTTAAAAGAACTTGATAATACTGATTCACCCCCCCCCCTCTCAGTATTATTTCCAACAAAAAGAGGTATTGCTTGAAGAAAAACCTTTGTCAGAACCAACCTGCTAGCCAGGTTCAAAGATTCTATGGTCCATTTTTTGACTTTTTCCTGCATCTTAATGAGCATTGGTTCCCAGACACTCTTGTGCATTGGTCTGGCCATGGGGGGCACTCCCAAATACTTTGAGGGGAGGGAATCTCTTTGAAAGCCAAGAATTCTGGAGATATTTCTCTGAATAGCAATGTTAGTTTTAAGAAGAAGATTTTTGATTTAGAGAGATTGACTTCCATACCTGTAGCCACGGCAAAGTCATTCAGGATTTGTTTGTAGGTTAATGCTTCTTTGACTGTGGGGATTCCCTACAGCATGGTATCATCAACAAATTGTTGGTGAGTCAATGCCTGACCATTCTCATATAATTGAAGGCCCTTAATCTTGCCCATGACCTTTGCATGCTTAATGGACTGACCAAGTCCTTCCATCATGAGGATGAAGAGAAAGGGGGAGAGCGAATCTCCCTATCTGTGGCCTCTAGAAGGTATAAAGATCTCTAAGGGAGAGCCATTCACCAAAATTGAAAAGCTGGAAGAAGTCAGTAGAGCCATAACCCATCTGACCCAGTTGTGATTGAAACCAAAAGCTATAAGAACCTTCTTGATGTAAGTCCAATTCACCTTGTTATATGCTTTGGCAATATCGAATTGCATGATCATTCCAGCCTGTCTCTTGTTGGTTAGCGTGTGAACCACCTCATGGGCTTGAATAATGTTGTTTAGAATTTGTTTTCCTTCCACATAACCAGATTGTTCCCCTGAAACTAAAGAAGGAAGTAGAGGCTTGAGTCTATTGGCCACTACCTTGGATATTATCTTGTATACCACATTACATAAAGCTATGGGTCTGTACTTATCTGCCGTTTGAGCTGAGTCTTGTTTGGGGATTAGGGAAATGAAGGAGGTGTTGAGGGCCTTCAGAAAGTTCTGTTTCTCCTGGAATCCTCCACTACATCCATAATATCCTACTTGACAATATTCCAACATGTTTAAAAAAAATCAACATTGAAACTATCCGGGCCTGGTGCTTTTCCATTCTGCATATCTTTCAGAACCTCACTGACCTCCTCTTCAGTTACTGGTCTATTTAGGTTGAAATTGTCCTCTCTAGACACCAGCTTAGGGATATGTCTTGTAATTTCCCTGATACATTATTCCCTGTCTGAATTGTTTTCCCTGGTGATGCTTAAGAAATGCTGGACAAAAACAACTTCTATGTCCTTATGAGAGATCTAAAGCTCCCCATCCTCATTCTTTATCAAATAGATTCTGTTTTGTGCTCTATTAGCCATAGTGGATATATGGAAAAACCTTGTATTACGCTCTCCTTCTTTGAGCCATTGAACTCTAGACTTTTGTCTCCAAAATATTTCCTCTTGTTTGCATAAATTCTCCCATTCTTGGTGATGTTTATTAGCTTGATCACTTTTGACTTTGTCAAAGCCGTCTCTGATCAGTGCCTTATTGAGTTCTTGAATTTTTATTTCCACTGATTTTTTGTCCACAAAGGTGTTGCCAAAATCATTCTTGTTCCATTCTTTGAGCCTAAGCTTAATGTGCTTTAGTATTTTATGGAAGAGGAACATTTTTGATCCCTGGATCTACAAATCTTCTGACCACTATTTTTCAATGTTGGTGGTGAAATCTGGGTGGGAGAGCTAGATATTCTCAAATTTGAAGGGTCTATTCCTGGGAGAATCTATTCCTTTGATCTCTAATTGAATCAGCCAGTGATCTGAGCCTCCAAAGGGGAGAACTCTTGTTGTTATTTCTTTATCTATAAGCATAAGATCCTCTGAGATCATAAATCTGTCTAACTTGGAGGCTACCTGTGCCTCACCTCCTCTTTTGTTGTTCTAAATAAAAAGGCCATTATTCATTTCTATGTCAACCAGTTTCATGTTGTCTGTGAAGGTTTAGAATGCTAAGGAGTCTTTGCTTAGCATTCTAGTACCTCCTCTTTTTTCCGTAAGAGATTTAATCATATTAAAATCTCCTCCCATGACCCAAGGTATTCCTGCATGTCTGTTCCTGAGATCCACAAGGGAGTCTAGAAATCTGAGTTTATCATCTATTCTTTGAGGACCATAAACATTTGTGACTAGAAAGGTATTTGGAACACCCACTGGTTGAATCACTACTGATAAATAATTTCTTGATGCCTCCGCATCTATTATACTTACTTTTTGGGGGTTCCAAAGAGTGAGAATGCCCCCCACTGTGTTCTCTGCTTTTACTTCTAGAAACTCAAACCTATTGAGCCGTTTGTTATGGATTCGTTTTGATTTTTGAATGGAGCATTTTGTTTACTAGATGAATATTATATTCAGCATTGCTTGTTTCATTCTATTACTAAGCAATCTTTGCTTCCTTTTACTGCCTAAACCTCTGATATTCCAAGATGTGAACTTCGTTATCAAAGATTTGTAAAGGAGTAGCTAGATAGGTCTTTCATCTTACTCAAATTTATCATTAGCTTTCCACACTCCATCAAGAGCTCATTCTGCTTTTCCCTGCCCCTCTTTTTTCTTAGATTTCTAGTAGCTAATCCCGGAGTAGATTTCATTGTTTTCACACCTCGATATTCCTACTTGTCAATGGATTTTCCTTTATCCAACCCCCTTTCCTGAGTTTTCCATAAAAATAGCCGTTGAATTCTATTGTGTTCTTATTGAGGCAATGATTCTATCCCTCTCGTGGTTCCCTGCATCAAGAACCCTTCCAAATCTAGGTGTTCCTTCTCAAGAATTTCCTATAGTTCATGATCCTCCAGATCTATTTCACTCTGTGTCATTTCTTGATCCATCTCATGTTTTGTTTCACTCATCATAGTCTCTTTCTGATTACCAATGTCTAGAGTTTGATTTTTATCTTCTTCTTTTTCCTTTCCATTAGACCTTCGTCCATAGCTTGGTCTTCTATTGTATTTTCTTCATTCTTTTCCAGTACTTGAAACTTGTTCTGACTGACCCTTTGCCTCTCATTATGTTGTTGCTTTGGTCCCTTTTTACCTCTTTTTCCTCTACTTACCACTTTCTGAAAGCTTTAAGTGTCCTTCATTGTATTAGGTTTGCTCTCGTCATCTGATTTACTAAGAGGATAGTCTCTGAAAAAGTGTCTGTGTTCATGGCATCTACAGCATCTGAACGGGATATGCTCATAGTCCACCGTCTACACCCATTCCTCATCAAAAACTTCCAAGACGACTTCACTCGGAAGAGCTCCTGATAGATCCATTTCCAGACATATTCTTGCAAAGGAAGTGTATTTCCCCTTTCTAGTGGCTTCAAAAGCTTTAACAAAATGACCTAGTTTACTCCCTATGGTAGCTAGCGATTCAGCTTGCTAGTAATCAAGAGGTAGAGAATAGAGCCTTATCCAGACTGGTACCAAAGTGAAAGTTTTTCGCTCTAGAACAAAGTTCATCATCCAAGGCCGCATATAGAGACCGTCTGCTGCATAAAAGTAGGGTCCTCCTTCAAATACTCTATCTTTATCTTCGATGTTTGTGAACACCACGGTGAAGAATACCTTTGATCCCAGATGTAAGTCAATACTTCCTTTGGGTTTCCAGTGATACTTAATCCACATCTGTAAAGCTTTTTCAGTGGGCCATAATCCCATGAATTTACGGATGATATCATAAGTCCCCATGTGTTCCCTGTGCACCTGTAAAGCAGGATCATTTAACAGGACTCTAGGAGTGATCTCTACTTCGGGTCTGCAAGGTCTCTTTTGTTTTTTGTCTCTTGTTCCCTAACTTTTGTCATCGTCCTCCTTGTTCTTTGTGCTACTGTTTTCCTTGGTCTTGGTCCCATCTGTCTCCTTTTCATTATTCCTTTTCTCTTCCTCCGTGGTATCGCTGACATTTTCCAACGGTGTCTTACCTCTGTTGGCTACGACGTCCTTGTAGGAGGGAGTGGAGCTCCCTCCTCTGCGTCCCTCCATTAGGAACTACCTCTGCAACTCTTCAGAAACCCTAGATACATGTCTTCCATTCCAGATAAGGATGTACATTCGAGCTTACAATTAAAATTAATTTAATTGGTTGCATTGCAAAAGGACACTAACACTTCTTATAACTAACAATAACTATGACAATTGGGTAGATAAGGATGATATGTAAATGAGTTCACAATTGATGTAATTAGTTACATGCATTGGAAAACAATTTATTGAAAAATAATACCAACATTTTTAAAATGGGATTATTAATTAAATACACATGTTTTTTGTAAAATGTCATAAGTTCAAATCCAGAGAGAATTAGAATATATTTCTCTGTTCCACAAGTGTATGAGACCCCTATTTATCTAGTGATATATTCCCAACAAAGAAACCTCATTGTATTTAATGAAATTCCAAAATAAAAAACACCATCTTATCCTTAAATTTAAAATGGAAAACATATATTATTTAAATGCAAAAACATATATTCTTAACCATTAAAATTCCTCCTCCAAGTATAATTATATTTTTACTCAAACTTGTAAAATCATTCTTTAAAAGGTCTTAACATTGGAATATTTTAACTTTTATTATCTTACTAGCTTAATAATGCATTCGATTCGCCTTTGACTTTTAATTAGTTGCAGTGTGGTTTAAAAATTAAATTTTCGTATTTAAAGTAAACATTATAAAAGAAAAACAAATTATTATTTTTAAATATTTTATTGTATTTATCGGAGTAGTCTTTAACGCGACTTTTTGAAAGCTTTTCCGGCGATTTTTTCCGGTGAAAATCCGGCAGTAATTTATTGGAATCCAAGTTTGATAGCTAATTTCTGCACAATGAAACCGTCCCAGGGGTTTTTCAGGGTGCTGAATCCGAATATGCAGTTAAAAAACCATTTTAACTGCAACAAATCATGATTTCATCTCAATTTCTTCCGCCGGATTCCGTCACCGGAATCTCAAAAAGTCGCATTATAGACAACTCCGTATTTATCTAGTATTTCATTGGATGCAGAGTTTTTCCTCTTATTATTTAATCATTGTACTGTGATAAATTGTACCAGTTGACAATGTAAATGACATGAAAGGAGTCGCCGGTTGTATAGGTCACCAATGGGGATGGCCAAGGCCTCTACTCCTCTATGAAGAAGAAACCGGGGAAGTGCAAGACGTACTGAGTTTATTCACAGTGCAGAGAATCGGACGACTGATGGTGGGGTACTTGTGTGACCGGCAAGATAGTTAATACCCTGCAAAAATTCCATGTTCAAGAATCGGGGTTGGTTGTTTCATCTAGAGCAGGGGTCCGCTTTAGAACAGCCAGTCGCGAGTTGGTAGACTCAATCCGGATAGTGAGGTCAAAGACCAACATAAAGCTAGTCAACCATGGTGCGTGAATAGTGGTAAGGTTGATGATTTGAAACCCGAGCGTCTATCAGATGTCATTGGAGGGCTCAGTAAAAAGTAATGGCGTATTCCGATGTATGCTTTCTTTCTCTATTCCTTGCGTTACATGAAAGGAGCATTACTTCATAAATGCCAAAAACTTAACATTATTAATGATGTTATGGTGTTATTATCAATGATGCTATGGAAATCTGGTCCAAGGCGGGATTTAATATGGTTTAAATTGAACAGCATTTTGCAACTTTATTACCTGAATTTTACCTGAATTAAAGTATTTGTAAAGTCATTTTAGAGTTTCTTTTTTATATATTAAAGGGTTTAGTAAGAAACAATGGTGTATTATGTATGTTTTCTTTTTTGATGAATTCTTTTGGATTAATCACATCATGAGTTTTTGGTCGACATTTCAAACCATCTAATGTGGTTCATCATCAGGACAAAGGTGAAAAAATAAGTCAGTCAAAATGTTTAAATAGCAAGGATGCAGCCATTAGGAAATCACTATTATGAAATAGCCATTAAAAAATTAGTTGAATAAATTTATTATTATTTTGTTATGTTTTATTTTAATTTATTAATATTTTTAATTAAAATAATATTGAATTCAAAATTAGTTAGATTAATTTAATAATATAATAAGAATTGAATATTTGTAAATATATAATTAAAAATAAGCTTAATATGGTTATTATTAAAAATGAATAATATTTAATATTATTGTATTAAAATATTGGGTAATTTTTTAATAGAGAGGTCAAAGTGGATATAAATTGCAATATAAAAATAAAATAATCAATTATTAATTATTATATTTATTGAAAAAGAAAATTATGAAAAGAGGGCGGGGATCCGACTTCTACTTAACTTCCAACCATCATCCATGTTAAAATTAGTAGCATGTTTTTCAATTTCAATGGCTTCTCGAATCTTCCTAAGATGGAAGTGATCAATCTTGGCGATGACCCAGGAATCCTCAATGCACACATGGTGATTGGATTTCACTACATGTTTAACTAAAGCTGAGAAACAAGAGCAGTTGTGCTTAATATCTGCAACATGTTCTTGGATTCTCTAGTTAATGAAGTGGCAATTTTCCCAAATGTAGGGAATCCCACAGGAACATGGGATGGAGTAGACCCCTTTCATGTCTTTAGGGTTTACAACGTCTTTGACGGATCTAAGAGAATTTCTAATGGTATTAAGGGGTTTGAAGGTAGTAGAAACTTTGTTCATTTTGAGGAAATGGGAAATCTTATCGGTGGTCCCTTGAATAAAAGGAAGTTGAACACTGAAGATTGTATCATCACGAGAAGGTTTAATCCTTGATTCTTTACTAGCCCTTAGAAAAACTTTGAGGCCTTGCTGCATGCTATAGCCATTATTTTCAAAAACTTTTAGAAGATGAGATTTTTCCTCTTCTAGGTGATTCTCATCAGAAATTCTTAGAGCACGGGTCACAAGGGTGTTGAGAACCCGATTTTTTGTGCTGAAATATGATGAGAACTCGCATGAAGATACTGTTCAGTATGGATTTTCTTACAAAAACTTGGTGAGAGACAATACCATCATCCATTCTAGAGAGGGGAATATCAAGAAAAGGGAGACATCCATCTACCTCGATTTGTGAATTTTATGGAGTTATATTAAGAATTAAGATGGTTGAGAAACAGATTTAATTTTTCATGACCATGGGGCCACACAATATTGGTATTGTCAACAAACCTCTTCCATCGCTTGGGGCAGAGTGGAGCAGAGGCTAAAGCTTTGCTCTCAAAGTCTTCCATGAACAAGTTGGCAATTATAGGGGAAAGACGAGAACCCATCACAACCCCACAAATTTGTTCATAGAACTCACCCTTTCTGTATTCCTAGCATTACATGAAAAGAGCGTCAATTCATAAATGCCAAAAACTTAACATTATTAATGATGCTATGGTGTTATTATTAATGATGTTATGGAAATCTGGTCCAAGGAAGGATTTAATATTGTTTAAATTGAACACAAAATATTAAGCATTTTGCAACTTTATTACTTGAACTAAAGTATTTGTAAAGCCATCATAGAGTTTCATTTTTATATATTGATTATTTTTACACATTAATTTTTAATTTTTTCAAAAACAAGAAATAAAAAATGGATTTTTCAAAATGGAAAAATAGGGTTAATGGTAAACTCAATAATGGATCAATTCCATAATTAATAATAAAGTACAAGGAATATCACATTTGTTCTAATATTTACATCATCTCACAAAAAATATTCACCATGTAATGGAGTAGCTAAAGTGAATATTAATTTACTATTATTATGGGATAATGGTGAGAATTAACGACTATTCAAAGAGGAGTTACAAGATCATTTCAACTTCTTGAATTATTTAATTTTTTAATTTTTTTACTCAATACCAAAGTGTCTAATATAGTGGCGTGTGTCGGGTTTCTTTTCTAGGCTAGTCTCTATTAGAATCATTTCTAGGGTAATATCCATTATAATATTTTTTAGTTTTCTTTTATTTTTGGAAAGTTGCATTGGTTTCTTTCTTTCCTATAAAAGTAACTTTTATGGTAGTTGATAATGATCTCATCTAAGTAGAGATATTTGGTCACAAATTGCTTTATCTCTTCCTTTCTTTGAATAGTGTGTCCTCTCTAGTTTATGTGTAGGAGTGTTTTTCTTTTCATGTATTCAAAAAATGCATTTTTCTAAGGGAAGCATTGACAAAAATACATGAACACCACCATACAACAACTGTAAAGAGAGAAAAAACTCTCATAAAGTTGTGATATAAAAAAAAGAAACTCACATTGTAGATACAATTTCTCAATGCACCCATGAGAAGCATGAAAGAGAAAAAATTATCATAAAGTTGTGATTAAAAAACTCACATTGTAGATACAATTTAGCAATACACCCATGAGAAGCATGAAAGTTCTTGAACTAGCTCTGTACATGACACATTAAAAATAAGTATTTTTAACTAATAATATTTAACCAAAACTAATTACATCATAACAATACAAAATAAATTAATAACTAAATCAAGCTAAGTGCATAAACACTAGATATACAGTCTTATTATTATATACTATATAATATTAGAAAAAACTCTTTTCAGTGAATTCAAAGTTTTTCACAATCTCATATAATAACACAAAATATAGAATCGGAGCTGATTCAAATGATTTGACAAGACTATACAAAAAGTTGAAAGAACTTTGAGCTTAGAAAAAGAGTTTTATTGAAAGATTTCTTTAACTTTATGAATATTTTATTTTATACGGCTCATAAGTTATGGTTCACAAATAGATTCAATGTAGTACATTTGTGGATCTTTGACTCTTTAATCGGGAGAGAACTCGTTTTTGAACCTGAGATTTAAGAAAATACGTTTCCTATTTTTATAGGCATATTCTTTGTCAAACACATCAAATAACCCATCAAATGCATTAATACGTATCTAAATCTAAAATGCAGTATAGGAATTATACGTATATTATTCCCAATCACATCAATTAACCCATTAACAAGTGTATAAGTTACTTATCTCTAAATAAGCTTGTCATATATATTTTGAAATTGAAATAGCTCAATTATGGTTAAAAATAAAATATGTTTTTTATCTTAAATATTAAGTTAATATTAAAGATGGAATAAACTATATGTTTGTCTTATGTTAAATTGAAAAAAAAAATCACAATTAAAATAACTAATTATAATTAGCCACTTGCATTTTAATCTCAATAAAGCCTAACAAAATTTAATAATATATTGAAATTTTATATTAAAAAGCTTAAATCCATAACTCTAACAAATTTGAGATTTAACTTCTTTTAACACTATAGTAAAATTATGTAATAGTGTTGGTTATAAAGAATAATTATGTAATATTGTTGGCTATAAAGAATAATTGAATTAATTATAACAGAAGTATTTGCCGAATACATTCGTGTTGTTGATTTGAAGTCAAATTTTGATTCCAAATTTTAATGGAAAGTATAATTAACTAATTTGAATCCATTTATTTATGATTTTTATTAAAAAATTATGTTTTATGTTTTCTAGATAGTTTTTCTACCCAAGGAGTTTATTCTCAATTATGTAAAAGACTTAGCAACAACCTACAGAAACATAATAATATTAATTTTTCTTTCTTATGCAAAGTACATGCAACTAAGTCAAATCTTATATTATTGAGCAAAACAATAACATAACAATGCCACTTTGATTATTCAATAACATAACAATTGGGCATAACAATAACATAACAATGCCAGTGTGATCATTCAATTACATAACAATGCCATTGTGATTGTCAGAGCATTCATCTAAGGAATGGCCACTCATAATTTATTTTTTTTAACTAGCTCCACCTCGTGAATTATGTCCCATTAAAGTTAGTTGAACCATAAAAAATTAGAAATAAAATTTCTATAAAAGTAAAAAGTTATTTTTAAATTTACTAAAAATATAAATATATGAAAATTTGATTAAAATCCAAAAAAAATGCAAAATAATATGAGTCAATGCACTTTGAATGCCAAACACATATTATAGTCCCTTAGGAAATATATATATATATATATATGGAGAATCAACCAATATGATTACCATACTTTTATATATCCAATGACATTCACTGATAAAGAATAATATAATATATATTATTATGTTTTAATATGTTAATTTTTTGATATATATATATGTTTAAAATTAATAATAATTATAAAAAATGACCAAAAAAAATTATTTAATTTAATTTGTATAAATCATTTTATTATCATATAAATATCTGAAAACCTTTAAAATTCTATGTTTTTATAATAAACCACATAGAAGTGATTTATTCAAGTATAGAAACTTAAAAAATAATACAATATTGATGATTGAGTATTTATATGGCTTTCAATAAAAATATAAGGAAAAACAGTATGATCTATTAATTTTAATGATGATCTTAAGATAATGGTTTAGATTATTAAGGGACATTCAATCATTTCATTATTAACATATCATACTAAAAAAATTATTTATATTAATTAAAGGTATTGATTTTAATAATGTCATAGTTTTAAAAATTAAGATTAATTAATTTTGGTGAAAATACAATGAAAAATGATTTAGTAAAATAAATAGTTGTATTGATTTTAAGAATTATATTGATTTGAAGAATTATATATTACATTGATTTCCATAATAATATAATGAAAAGATTCAAATTATTAAATGGAGAAATTTGTTAAGAAAATTATTTATATACATTGACATCAATATTATGATAGTGCAAATTATCAAGTAAATTATAAGAAATTTTAAAATACATATTATAAATTGAAATTCAAGTTCTATATTTTGTCGAATTATTACATGGAAAAGTTTGTTAAGAAAATTAATTCAATACATTAACTTCAACATCATCATAGTGCAAATTATCAAGTAAATTATAAGCAATTTCAAAATACATATTATAAATTGAAGTTCAAGTTCTATATTTTGTTTAGTTAGGCATGATTTATGTAATATGTTAACATTAAAATCATTTTAATATTAATATATAGAGAATATGAAAAAATATTGAGTGCATGGATATATGTGTTAGAAAATTAGAAAGGCAGAAATATTTTCTTATACTTGATAATTAAATGTGATGTTCTTGATTTCTTATTAGATTTTATTTATATCTTCTTTCCTTTTAGTTCGTCGAGCAATTATCAAATCAATAACACATCAATCAATGGACACTAGATATAGGCACACAGCTAGGGAAAAACCCCTCTCTAGGAAAAAACCCAGTCAGTAAGGGAAAACCCAGTTAGTAATTTTTCCTTCAATAGTTTTCCTGAGATAATCCAAGACTCTAGACCTTGACAAAAAATTTCCTCCACACCAAGTCATCTTTCTTCTTCCTTTGCAGATGATCCTATTTGACCTGACAGAAGCATGAGTGGTAGCAACACTATGCAGCACTTCCTTGGAACCAATCACTTTGACCTTACTTTGGAGACTTTGATCTTGACTTAGGAACTTCAATATTTTCTCAATACAACTTCTTGAGGAAGAAACACACAACAAAAACAACTTCAACCTATACTTATTCTAGCAGCAACAACATGTAGCAATTGGAAGTGACGTCAACAAGAGAACTTTGATCTTCCAATCTAGGGAACAAGGGAGAGAGAGATACACCAAAATTTTCATTCTCTTCTCTCCTTTCACCTTGACCAAACTCACACTTCTTTAGACCGCTTCACTTCTCACTTCTTCTAGCTTCTAGAGAGATATCGAAGTTTCTTGAGATGTTCTCCTCCAAATGAATTCAAACTACTTCTTTTATAGCCTATAGGTGAGGTTGAATAGCCCTCCTTGAGGCCGACTTCATCATCTTAAGGCCGACTTGGTGTGGGGGCAAATTTTATTTTTGACTCAATAATAAACCTTTTTGCATGATTCAAAAGCCCAAGAATGGTCCCTTTAAAAGTACAATGACTCTATTAACTCAGAATAAATCCTATAAGTCATCAATGAGGACTTTGACCTAAAATATGATGACCCAAGCATGAAACACATGCTTTAATAATTCATAATAATAATAATAATAATAATAAATTATTTTCTTATTTTATTGACAAGTACATTATATGATGAATCAAACATTTTAATGAACACTGAATCTAGTTACATTTTGCAACACTCCCTCTTAACTAGTGAGGTATTCATCATATACAAGTACAAGGAATATTTCAACTATATGAACCATGAAGAATTTTTTTTCACTGTAGTGACATGGACTAGATTCCTGACCAGGGAAAAGTATCCAAGTGGGACTAAGATGGACATAAGATTCCAGCCTCTCTAGGTATTATTAAGATTACTTACTAACCATTAAGCTAGGAATCTAGGGGTGTATCCGAGGTCAGAGCTCTATGATCAACACCACCCTCTCAACTTTGGGACCTAGACATCAACACAAAGTTCTGACTATATGTAGTCCTAGGAAATGCTTCATTCACAAATCCTCAAGACTCCCTGATCTAATAGATCAAGGAAAACAAATCTCTCCTGATCAAACTGATCGGTAACCAACATGCTATCAAAATCTTCGAGAGACTTACCTATACAATCACAAACCCAATCAATAATATACTTTCACATGTTCATTAAACAAACAAAAACCTTAGGGGTGTTTGAGACAACTGATGTTGCTTCTCAATGCAGTAGGACTCTTAACCGAATCTTTGATGGAAGATTCCTCAATCATACACTTTCCTTTACTACTCCACATGCAACAACATATCCTTTAAAAATATATTCTCCAATCAAAACTATTGTATTCCTGCCTTATCAACTAGGGATATTTCCTCTATCGAGGCTCCCATTTAACTAAGGGATATCAACTTCTTCTTATTGGATAATCTTTCATGGCTTCCATCTTTGTTATCAGAGTCATTCATATATCATGCTTATAACATCAACTTGCGATCATCTTCACCATATTGAAGATGATGTACCTACACAACTTAGATAACAAGTACAACCAAAACTACAGAAGCATGAAGTTAGCCATATCAAAATCTTATAATAGTGGGAGCATTAGACTTTGCAAACATAATTAGCAAGAGACTATATTTCAACTTCTTTCCTTAAATCATGTCAACAACAAAAAATATTAAACTCATCTAGGGTTTCATTATTCTTTCAATGATATGATAAGTTCTTTCTTGTAGTAAGCCCTAGAAACAATTGAAACAAGTAATGTGTATAACAACTATCAGAATTCAGATGTTAGACTTCTCATGAGGATTTCATACATATCCTATATTTCATACAATAGATTCAACAATGATAATTGATCATATCTCAATCAATAACATAACTAGCTTCTGCTAGGGTTTGATGTACACCCTAGATTTCTCATTTACACAATCTCAATAATCACTATATAGATTCATAGAATTCCATATTGGCATATCACACATATTATAGAATTTAACTATTACTAGGGTTTACTTGTAAAACCCTAGATTTCCCAAACAACATTATCCTAGAATATTAAACTCAAACAAGGGCTTATATTAAACCCTAGCACTTATGACCATTAATTATTAGATTAACACATATCTAGGAATTCATTATCATTCATAAGCATATCATATGTTAGATAAAATTATTAGGGTTCCGAACAAATAGACACATATACTCCTAGGGTTTCATTCCTAAGATCTTATTCTAAAGACATAACAAGGGTTTTTCGTATAGGCCCTACCAAACCCTAAAGAGTTCTGGTTTCATAACATGACAAAGTAAACCCTATAATACCAAAACTTCAAAGGTCCGAGATTTTCAAAAAACACCATTTCAATCCTAACAAGTTAGGGTTTTCATGATCATACCAAAAGCCCCAAACATGACATTATCAATATATCAAACATAATAGCAATTTCCCAATACTCCTAAGCTAGCAAGGGTTTCACATATTAACATTAACATACCCTTAAGTTAGGGTTTTCTAGAGAACCTTCCTATGGTTCTATATAATCAATCAAGAATATGAGGAGGTGGATTTATCAAATGATTAATCACCCAAAACAGGAATCATTATGATTCAATACAGCTAGACATAACAATGTTAGTAATAGATTATCAAACGAATAAAACTTTATTATGAAGAGATCAATGTTTTGTAGTTTAAGGAATACCTTTATTCCTTGACAAATTTTGTCTTGGGAGGCCCTTTTTAATACTCCTTGATGATTTAGTAGATGTTTTCCTAATCAAGACAATAGAGGTCGAATGTTGATTGATATTAAATATAACCAAAACTCAAATAAGTATATGAAACCAAAAAATGAAAATAAATGAGCTACTTATCTTTGGGAGATGTTTATGGCTCCGTTAAAACCTATGAATACTAAAAAATACAAAATAGAATATCTACGACTAAAAGAAAAAGACTTATTAGTGTAAGTCCCTGATGTGAGATTTTTCGGGTTTGAATTCTTTTAGGTCTTATTCTTCAAAAATATTAGCTTTATCTCTTTCTCTCTTCTTATTCCTTGGATTGTCAGGATAATCACTCATGTAGTGACCTTTCTTATGACATTGGTAACATTCTACCTTGGACATGTCTACCTTCCTTTTTGGTCCTTTTGATTTCTTGAAGTTTCGTTTGCGATGAGCAGTGTAGGCATTTGAAACTTCTTCAGGGTTAGCAACTAATGAGATCCTTAATTCTTCTTGGTTTTAAGAACTCTATGGTTATTCAAAAGTAGGAGCTTCCTTCCAACTATTAAGTCCTGCAGAAAATGCAACCCAAGAAGGTGGCAATCCTAATAGAGCAGTGACCAAAAGTTCCTTGTATTGAAAATTTTCATCAATGACCAGAAGATCATCTCGGATTCCTGTTATTTTTACAAAGAAGGAGGTCATTGTGTCTTCTTTAGTCATCTTTGTGGTCCTTTGTTCATTTTCAAGCTTGCTACTTGACCAATGTTATTAATAGTGAATAACTTGAAAAGGCCTCATACATTTATTAGGCATGGTCAATGTTGGCTATGAATGGGACAAGGTTGTAATTTATTCCTTCTACCATTAGAGTCATGGCCACAAATTTTAATTCTTTGAACTTCACTTTATTAACATCAATGGAGTCTTTTGTAGGCTTCTTTACATTTCCTTTGATCAAGTCTAGTACCTTCTTCTTTCCAAGAATGAGGTCAATCCTCTTCTTCCAAGGCCTGTAGTTTGAGGCTCCTTCAATTTTGTTTTATCCCTTGATTATGTTTGACATTTTCCTTGAAGGTAGTATACTTATTCCCTTGAATAATCATTTTGAATGATTCCTTGATCAAGTACCTGGGATTGCCTTTTCCTTCTTTCTTCACCAAAGCTTTGATACCATGTTAGAAAATAAAAAAGATACAAATATTTTATTATACTTGATAATTACTTGTGATTTTCTTGATTTCTTATTAGATTTCCTTTATATCTTCTTTCCTTTTAGTTCATCAAGAAATTACCAAAACAATAACACATAAATCAATGGACACTAGATATAGGCATATACGACCAAGGAAAAATCCCTCTCTAGGGGAAAACCAAGTTAGTAATTCTTCTTTCAATAGTTTTCCTGAGATAGTCCAAGACTATAGACCTTGACACAAACTTTCCTCCACACCAATTCAACCTTCTCCTTGCTTTGAAGATGATCCTATTTGACCTAGCAGCAACAACAAAACTTTCTTGGACCCAATAACTTCGACCTTGCTTTGGAGACTTCGATCTTGAATGAAAGACTTCGATATTGACGTAGAAATTTTGATCTTGGCCTAGTAAAACTGACTGAGGTAGCAACATCCAACAACAACAACTTCAACCTATACTTGTTCTAGCAACAACAACATGTAGCAACTTGCAGTGGCATCAAAAAGAGAAATTTGATTTTCCAATCTAGGACAAGAGGGAGAGAGAGATGCACAAAAGATTCAATTCTCCTTTCTTCTTTCACCTTGACCAAACTCACACTTCTTTAACCCTCTTCCTTCACTTCACACTTTTTCGAGCTTCTTGAAATATATCGAACTTGATTGAGATCTTATCCTCCAAATGAATTCGAACGGCTTCTTTTATAGCCTTTAGATGAGGTTGAATAACCCTCCTTGAGGGCGAGTTGATCATCTTAAGGCCAAATTGGTGTGGGGGTAACACATTTCTTTTTGGACTCAATACTAAACCTTTTTGCATGATTCAAAAGCCCAAGAATGGTCTCTTTAAAAGTACAATGACTTTATTAACTCAAAATAAATCCTAGAAGTCCTCAATAAAAACATTGACCTAAAACATGATGACCCCAGTATGAAACACGTGTTTTATTAAGTCATAATAATAATAATAATAATAATTGTAATTATTATTATTATTATTATTTTCTTTATTCTTTATAAGTACATTATATAATGAGTAGAATATATTAATGAAGAGAGAATCTAACTACATTTTCTAACACTAAATAATGCATTAAAATCAAAATACTATAATAAATTATAAATAGAACTATGAAGAAGATATAAAGTCTAAGAAAAAAAATATTAATATTAAAACTGACCAAAAAAATAGAATATGACATTTATTTAAAGTTAAAGATTTAAATGATATTCCAAATCAAATTTCTTTTTCCATATATCAATATGATAAAATTAAGATGTGTGGATATAAAAAAAAATATGATAAAATTAAGATGGGTGGATATAAAAAAAAAGGATAGGGAATACATAATGAGGTGCGTGGATATAGGAAAAAAAAGAATACAATGAGGATTATCTATTTATTATAATGGTATTATTACTTTCTCACCATTAATATTTTTCATCATTCCAGTAGTTGTATATCATTTCAAACTTTTCGAAGTTTTTTTTTATAATAATTTTTAAATTAAAAATGATATTTAATAAATTTTCTTATTAAAATTAAAGGTATATCACGATCCTGAGTGAATCAACACTATGAAACAAGACATATATAGTAGGTAACAATGTTCGTGACAGGTGGGTATATAAGGATGTATATGTGAGCTTACAACTAGAGCTAGTTGGTTGTATTGGAAAATAACACACATCTCTTATAGATAACACAACTCTTATAGATAAGAATAGTTATGAGAAATAGATATATATGAAATCACAATATAAGAATAGTTATGAGAAATATAGTTATGAGAAATAGATATATATGAAATCACAATGGCACTAGTGCATGTATTGGAAAATTATTCTTTGAAAAATAGCACTAACATTTTTTTGAGTGTGATTGGAAAATTATTCCTTGAAAAGTAAAATTAACATTTTTTAAGTGTGATTGATGATTAAATACATGTGTTTCTTTGTAAAAAAATCATAAATTTAAATAGAAAAAACATTAAAATATACTTCTCTTTATCACAAGTGTATGATGCCCAACTACCATATTGATAATGTCCTAGAAAAAAAACCTATTCTACATGACCCCATTCTATTTATACATTTGAATAGAAAACCCATATTCTCAAACTATAATTATATATATAACCAAACTTATATATACTCAAACTATAATTATATATAATCAAGCTTATTCCAGTAATCTTTTTAAATGTTCTTAGTAATCTATTGATAATGTCCTAAACAAAAAAACCTATTCTACATGACCCCATTCTATTTTTATACATTTGAATAGAAAACCCATATTCTAATTATATATATAACCAAACTTATATATACTCAAACTATAATTATAATCAAACTTATGCCAGTAATCTTTTTAAATGTTCTTAGTAATCCATTATACACTCTCTCTTTCTTTTCATTAGTATGGTATTGCAAGAGATTCTAAATCTATATAGTGAATTCAAAGTTTCTTGCAATCTCATAGAGTAAGACAAAAATATGGAATCCCAACTCCATCAAAAGATTTGAAAGGGCCATTTCACAAAAAAGTTGATAGAGCATAGAGATTAGAACATACGTGAGAAAGTTGAGTTTTATTGAAATATTTCTGGAACTTTATGAATATTTTATTTTATATGGTTCGTAACTTATGGTTAACAAATAGATTGAAAGCAGTACATTTGTGCATCAATAATGGGGGAGAAAACTTAATACGGAACCACATACTTAAGAAAATACATCTTCCAATGTTAAATGATTTCACGCTGAAAATATTACACAACAATTTCTGGCCGATTAGAATGAAATATTTATAGTAGTATGGTATTCATTAAATATTATATTTAAATTATCAGTAATATTCTCTTTTCCAGTGATATAATTTTACTTTAGCTTACAAAAAAAAATATTATATTTAAATTATCTAAATAAAAACAAAGAAAATTTATTATTATTTTATTTAGATAGGTGTGACGATTATTTTAGAATAGATTTTTATAAATTTAATTTAAATAATAGTAATTATTAGTTGAATGGTATATATTTAATTTTTATGAAATATGTTGGAATATTAGTAATAGTATTCATAAATTTATTAAATAAGTAATTAAAGAAAATGTCAAATTAAAATGATGTGGTATTGATAAACTATGATATTGACCCACAATATTGTAAAAAAACTATAAATCTCCAGGTTCATAATATTATTACATATTATTTAGAAATATATATATGTTTAAATCATACATTATTTTATTATTATAATATAGTGACTTACTAATATCACATGCCCAAAACTCCATCAGAGATATTCGTATTCATATGTGAGAAATGTTCACATAACACTATTTTATTTTTTTAATCAACAATTCATAACTTATAAATATGCCAGAATATTAATAATATCCTTTACAAGTATATCAAATAAGTGAGTAAAGAAAATGTCATATTAACAAGTCATAAATCATGTGGTATTAATAAACCAGGATATTAACTCTCAATATTGTAAGAAGAGCTAGAAATCTCCATGGTTTATAATATTATTAGATATTATTTTAGAATGTACATATGTTTAAATCATACATTACTTTTTTAATTAATAGTAATAATAATTTGAAAAAGGAATTATAATTTAATTATTTTTTATGGTAAAAAATATTAATTTATAAATAAGTTAAATTTTGGTACAATATCATGAGCCCATACCATAACTTATTAATACTATATGCGACAACTTTATGGCTGATATTCATATTCATATATCAAACACATTCAAATAACAATATTTTATTTTTTTAATTAACAGTTCATAACTTATAATTAATAAATAGATTCAAAGCAAGTACATTCCCAAAACTCTATCACTAATATTCATATTCGAACATATTCATATTCAAACATATTCAAATAACAATATTTTATTCTTTTAATTAAAAATTCATAACTTATAATAAATAAATAAATTCAAAACGCTACATTTATGCATCTTCAATGGAGGAGAAAACTTAAGAAGAACCACACATTTAAGAAAATAAGTCTTCCCATGTTAAATGATTCCAAACATTAAAAATTCAATGGGGGAGAAAACGTAAAAAGAACCACACATTTAAGAAAATAAGTCTTCCCATGTTAAATGATTCCAAACATTAAAAATAATACAAACAACAATTTCTTCCCAATTAGAATGAAATATTTATAGTAGTATGGTCTTCATTGAACATTACATTTAAATTATCGAAATAAAATAAAGAATTTGTTTTATTGGTATGGAATTAAAATAAAATATTTATAATAGTATGGTATTTATTAAATATTACATTTAAATTATTAAAATAAAAATAAAGAAAATTTATTATTGTTTTATTTAGATAGGTGTGCTGGTTATTTTAGGATAGATTTTTTATAAATATAATTTAATTATTTGTAATTATTAGTTGGATGGTAGAAATTTAACCTTTATGGAATATGTTAGAATATTACTAAGGAATATTATAATAGTATTGGCAAATGTGTCAAATAAATAAGTGATAAGGAAATGTCATATCAACAAGTCGTAGATTACGTGGTATTGATAAATCATAGTATAGATCCACAATATTGTAAAAAAAATTATAAAGCTCCATAATTCATGACATTATTACATATTTTAAAATATATATACATTTAAATCACACATTAATATTTTTTTATAATTAATAGTAATAATAATTAAAAACAATATATAATTTAGATGGCTTTTTACCATGAAGATTATGAATTTAATAGATTTTCTTATAATATCAATAGCCAATAAAGTGGCTTACTAATACTACATGCTCAAAACTCTATCAGTAATATTCATATTCAAAACATATTTACATAATAATATTTTTTTTTAATTAATCAATTTAATAAAAAAAAACATTATATTTAAATATAGTAAATAAATCCCTACCATACATCTGATAATTATTGAAAATTAAATTAAAGTTTTATAAATCATATTACACCTCAATGAAAAATAAATTAAAATTTTATAAATCATATTATAAAAGAGACAGAGATATCCTCTTAATTTACACTATCCACTGATTAACTGTAATGTGAGATCCATATTGTATGTGGGCATAGCAATGGCATAATGGCCCTTCATATTTGGTTTTCTAAATCAAACCAAGCCTTTTTGTGGTTTTTATTCCTGCAACGATTGGGACAAACTGCAAGTCATTGGTTACATATTGGGCTCAAAGCAGCCACAAGAAATCTGAACAAAAAAACCAACAGGGCGTCACGTATTACATGATTGGACAAATAGCAGTTAAAATCGGAAAACGCACAGAAGGAGTGAGCGGGGACAAGAAAAATCCAAAAACAAACAGCAGGGATTATACAGTAAACAATGTACAACGCGATATCGATGTGCTAGTCATTTCACTATAGCGGGAAATGATATGATAACCCTGGGAGTCTCATCTGTGTGCTGCAGTCCTTGTTTTCTGATTCCCTCCCATCGGAGCAAACGATACAACCGAGGGTTGTACCACGTACGGAACCAGGATGGACTTCTTACTATATGTGTACATGGCGTCGGTGTTTTCTTTCGTTGGAGACACTGCGATCATGTGGGAGGGCAGTGCAGTAGTTGAACAGTTGCAGTGCAGGGTAGACTGAAGACAAGAAAGGCGCCATGGTCGTGGCGGAGTAGGGTTTGAATTTTAGGGTTTTAAATAAATAGGTCGTGAGTGGGAAGGCGCTATAACGGACGTTTTGTCGGCCACAGAGTCGAAGTGATGGGACAAGGAGGATCTTGTGATCTGTGTGGATGGAAAAGGTGCCGGTCCTGCCCTCTGCCTTTTGCTTCGAGATTCCCTGCGGTTCGCCCGTGACTCCAAAAAAAAAAAATGCTCAGGAATCAAATGGTAATGATGCTGCAGAGAATCTTTCATCTGATTACTGTTCTGGCATTCGTTTCTGTGATATCATAGCATTCTTACACTCTACGGCGATGGTTGTTTCGATTTTAAATTTTCACCTCCCTCTCACACAGAAAGTTGTGTATCTAAAAGTTCAGAAAAGATGGATTCTCTACATAGGATTGATTATTTAATTATTTATTTAATTATTGGTTTATTTTGTTCAAGATATTGAGAGTTTTTCATTTATTGGATGAAAAAGTATCTGTATATTCACAATGGAATGTTTATTACTAAGATTGTGTGAGGTTTATTTATTACTAAGATTGTGTGAGGTTTATCAAATTTATCACTAGAATTATGTAAAGTTTGGTCAAATTTAAAAATTATTTAAAAGTTTAATTTCCTAAACAGGATTTCATACTCGATCACTTGACTTAAAGGTGGCTCCACTCAAATCAACTAATCTAGCATCTCCCATCTCCGTGTAATAGGAGCATGACCTAACTTACTTAAACCTCACTCAAACCAAGTAATCTACTATCTACCTATTGTATCTATTATAAAATTGAAAAATTACACAATTCAAAATTACTGTTATAAATTTATATAATTAAAAAAAATTCAATACAACATTATTTTGAATTAAAAATAAACAATACCCTTTTAAATGTAAATGAAAATAATCGGAATTACTTTATTTAATTTTGGTAAATTTCTAAATATTTGTTTGTTTTATTTAATGTTATTTTTCAATATAATTTTAAATTTATTTTATTAATTCAAACAATATTGTTGAATTTTCTCAAAATAGATTGTGTAAAACATTTTAATTTTTTTAAATAAAAACTCAATTCGTGATTAAATAAAATTTAGGTTTATGTATCTCGAAATACTGCATATATAAAATTATTCTTATATCATAAGATGTTGTACTTAATAATTAAATAAATAAAATAATATAAAAAGGAATAATATCATTTTAATTAAAATATTAAAAAATAAATATTACTAATAAAAATAAAAAGACTACTCAATTGTGATTTCCTTGCATCTCATATTTTTTAATAAAGTATTAAATAAAAAATTAATAATTAAAAAAGAAATATAATGTTTATATAATTATAAAAATAACAATGAAAAAATAAAATTATGGAAATGATGTTATTGCTTAATATTATATTTTAAAAAAATAAAACAACATTTAAAAAGTAAATAATAATAATACTAATATTGAATCTTTTATCATAAATAAAATATTCAAAGTTGTAACTTAATTTTATATAAAGAAATAAAATAATGGAAAGTGAAATAAAATTAATTTAGTTTATAAATGCTTTGTATTTTTTATTGTAATTTTTTCACTATTTAATATGTACTTAAAAATTAGTATCTAAAAATAACATCAATATTATAATCTAATATGAAGGAAGTATCTAATTCATATATATATATATATATATATATATATTTCAATGTCTATGTTAAGTAACATGCTCTTATATAGCTTTATTAGGATCACGAAATACCTAAAGAAGTGGTCATGTCTCAAGTGAATGTTGCTAGGATCCACTCCCACCATGACTAATTTAACTAAAGTATTTCGACGTTTAAATAGGCTACATTAGAGATGAATACCATAGGAAAAACCATGGGTTGTTATAAACATGGATTTTGAAAACTATTGGTAACTTGATTGAGTTAAGTTTACTTGAAGTACGCTAACAATCTCCCCCTAAACATAACTAGGGGAGATTAACCTTGTCTCAATCATTCATTAGCCATCTCACATGAGATGTCACATTCCATCATCAAGCTAGGATACTAGTACACCTTCCGCCCTCGTACCCATCTAAGCAGTACATTCCAAAACTTGATGACTCCATGCACCAGTACACTACATGTATGCCTAATAAAATAAAACAATCTATGATCATACACAACTTGTATGCCTAAAACATAGGTCTTATAACTTCTAGGGAAAATATACTTACCTTAGACCAAAACCCTTAGGGTTATCGCATGCCACTAGTGTTATCACTCCACTGCAACTCTCATCACATGTTGGCTTTGTCACTAAACTTCAAACCATTAACTCCATCTTGGTTTTCTCATCCATGTGACCACTCTCTTGCTAAATCTCTAGCTTTGTTCATCCATATCTTGACTTTCCTTCCTCGCTATTGACCTCTCTCTCCTTATCTCTTCAACCCATGTTATTAATATAAATCCTTCTTATCATTTTGCATCCTCTTCCTCATTTTTCTTGTTACTATTGAAATTGCTACAAACTTTCTTTGTTACCTAGCTTTCAATCACTTTCATCATGGGCTCATCCACGAACACATTTTCATCATTGTTAAACTCATTATCTTTACTCAAGTTTTAACTCTCAAACTAATTTCCATCTCAATGCTCTCCCTGGCCCAACCTTCTCGGTCACGCATTATAGCTACTAATACCATTTAATTTACGCCACAAACTTTGTTATGCCTCAAACAATTTTGGCCCCTTATTCTATCAAACCATCAATGCTCAACTTTAAATCTTGTATTGAGCAAGTTTTGATACCAATTGTTAGAACCGTGAAACATCAAGAGAAGTGGTGGTGTTTAAAGGCATTTTGTTACAATCACACTAGTCGCAAGACCAATTTACTAGGAGATGAATACCCTAAAGAAAACCATGGATTGTCATAAACCGTGAGCCCAAAAATTGTTGTAACTTGACCATGTCAAGTTTACCCAAACCATCTTAACAAACTTTACATAGAGAAAGATAAAATGATTAAATTAAAATAAATAAATTATGTTTCCACTTTTCTTATGAAGAAGATATTTAATTTATTCAATTTTTAATATGGAATTGATGTGTAGCATTAAGAAATATTAATAACAAAAGAAAATTCAATATGAGTTATAATAAAATATTGCTTGTATAATTCAAGGGATGAGGGATATTTGTGATTCCTTCTATGTGTATTATGAATTGAAATGTAATGTTTTAAAAATATTAACAATAAAAAGAGAGAGATTGTAACAACCTTGGTAAAAAATTCATGTAAAAAAATATAAGACCAAGGTGATGAGACATGTATTCCAATTTGAATGTAAGGAAAAACATCCTAGTGTGGGTGTTCATTTGGTTTATTATTGCTAACGAAATTGGCAAAGGCAATGGAAAAGACTTTGGAAAGGCAAGAGGCATTAATTGACATTTTATTTATGAGAATAATGAAAAGTATGAGAAACGGAAGGTGAAAGGTAATAGGTCGCATGTGAGGAGGAAATTGAAGGAACATAATGGAAAAATGAAGAAATTGGAGGCCCCATTAATAAAAAGGCTTATGAGGATCAGTTGGTAACCTTTTGTTAGTTTAGTTTTGGAGCTCCCTCTCTCTCACTCTTGGACACTTCAAAAATTCATGGAGCACTCTAGCATTGGTTCAAGGAAAGAAAAGGAAGGACAAAGAAGACAGAGGGAAGAAAATATCAAGAAAGGAAGAGTGGGATGAAGTAGCTGCAACAAGACTATTAGTGAGTATCAATTTTCTTGTGTGATTTCCTTTCTAGATTTGGCATGCATTGTACACGCATAAGAATATCAGGTTCTATTGTTGTCATTGGCATGGGTTTTTCCAAGTCTGATGGTGATTTTCATCCTTGCCTTGCCATTTCTGAATAGCCATGGTGCGATGGGTTCTCTTTTATTTCGTTAATATGGATTATCGGATGGTTGTTAAACTGAGTGAAGTGATCTCTAAAGAAGAAAAAAAGGCCTAGGAATCCCTAGACCGAAGAAGGTGGGATTATGGTAAAGCCGTATTTTTTGTACCTTAGTGGGCCTAGTAATCATTGACTAATGAATGTCAAGATACAGAGTAAAGCCTAGAGGTGTGTGCCCTTGGTTAGGCCTAGGAACCCTCAATTAGTGAATGGCAAGATATATGGTAAAGCCTAGAGACTAGTAGGAGGCAGCATTCCTCACGACATAAGTGGAGAAATATGGTGGCATCCATGCTTGTTTAGGGCCTAGTGATCCAGTGGGGACTATGACAAAACCTAAGGAAAATTGGTTTGGTTTTGTTGTGAGTCCCACATCCATGCTTGGAATATGGCCTGGGGGTGGTTGGCCAAAAGAAAGATTTAGTTTAGATAATCTATGGTCAAGTGGTTTTTGAAAGTCCCATACCTGATTGGCTTATGCATTCATTAATAAGAGATCTTTCTCGTTGGTATTTCATGTGTAAATATACTAGTTCATGTGTGATTTTGATGGGTATTATATCCTTTCTATTTCTGTTGGTTATATACTAGTGATGAGTATGTTTTATGAGAGACTTAATATATGGCTCTCATCATGTTTTGATTTGCAAAGTAATGTACAATGAATATATGACCTAATAGATGGTAATGAAACTATTGTGATATAGCAACAACACTTATTTACGAATCTTAGATAAGTATGAGACCCCTATGCTCAAATATTTTGTTATGACCTGTAGATTACATATTGGTAACATGATTGACGAAATGCCTATCATGGCTAGTAGGGGTCAAATCAAGTACTTGTACCAATGATTGCATTAGTAGTCTTATTCCATTTTTATTTATCATTTCTGAAACTTTCATGAAGTTTTAGGCAGTGGCCTGTGTCCTGGCCCTTAAAAAGTGGCAAAAATTCTGGGGTTGGTCTCTTAAAACTAGTTGAAAAAGTCCATGGTCACTGACATTCCTTGTTTGGGCGTGACTCAAAGGCCTTAGTTTTGTACATGGCATTTCATGGGAATGGTTGAGGGCTTAGATCAGTGAAATGTCAAGTTGTCTTAGGGGTTGGTCACTTGGAAAGATTGGTTGGCTCCTAAAGGTTCTGTAGCATGTGTGGAAGGTTAGAATGGTTTTGTTTTTCTGGTTCCACTTCCTTAACTATACATGGGGAGTTGAATCACATCATAGCAGCCCCTCATCACCTGTTTACCCTAGTGGACCAGTTAACTTGGGTAAATGTGGGAGGAGGGTGTGACAAAGTGGTATCCAAGTGGGTTACATTCTCTTTGGGTGATATATGATACCGTAGAGTGGCATGAGAGCATGGTTAAACAGTTGGAATTGATGGGAGGAATGTGTTTTTCATGCATACATGTTAGTTTCATATGTGTTCTTTATGCTTGTGGTATATGTGCTTGTTGTGTATGCATGGTGGTGGTCATTGTTACAGTTGTGTTACCATGTAGGAGTTGATGATGTTGTTACTGGGATGCTTTTGTCATGAGTGCATGTCAGTTTTATATGCATTTTTTATGTATGTCAATGTCTATATGTTGTTGTGCATGCAATGTCATGGTGATAGTTATGCATGTATAGTAGGTGAAACATGCATTGTGAGGTCATTGTATATAGTTGTATCATCATGATGTTGTTAGTTTTTACGATGTTAATGTGTTCGGTGAGATAGAGTAGAAGATGTAGATCATCAAATAAAGGTGCAACACTTGACCTCAAGGTAAGACCAAATCATTATATAGGTTTGTATGTTTGGCATGCAAGTATGTGGTTGATGGTTGTTATAAATGTTAGGGTTACTTATATGCTTATCATTCTATTTTTGTTATGGTTACATGTGTGATAAATGCTAGTTGATTAGTGTACTCATATGAACATGTTTCAGATAGTCATGAATGATAGTAACCTATTGTTGTATGCATTGTAGTCATATGCCTAATGATTATGGTCATTGTAGTAGAGGTCTTAGGGTCATTATGTTTTCTTCTAATTTGGATTGACCTATGTAGATGATTATGGTTATAACATTCAAGTATGAGTTAATATATTGTGATATTATGTCAAACTAATTTAGACTAACTGTGCATATGTGATTGTTATGCATGAATGGAAATTGTTTATGATTTTATGATGTGAGCATTTTAGCTAGTTTCTGTTATATATATAATGACCTTATTTAGGTTTGAGTTGATGTTTTGTGAAGTTATATAGTGCTAATCTAGATTGATTGTGCAGATGGATACATTAAGGTATGAATTTTATTATGCCATCTATTTGGTGTTTGAATGTTTGATTATGTTGTCTATTTGGTGTTTGAGTGTTTGGTGTATATTAGGTCATCTATCTATTGCTTGAATGTTTGATTAGTTGCATGATGTGAGTATGTGTCTGTAAGATTGCGTGAAGGAATGATCTTGTTTCAAGATGGTTGTATTAACACATTATGTGCTGAGACAGTTGATATGCACTTTAATGTAAGTGTGTGCTAGTTGTATTATTATGATTAATGATTATAAGTTGATTGTAGATTATGACATGACTATCCATCTTGGTAAAGGTTGATTTCAAATTAATATACATGATGTCTTGATATTTGGAACTTGTGACTGACATACATGAGAAGTTGCAGGGTAACATGCTCGGTATTAGCATGAAAAGGTAATAATTGATGTGTTTATATAACTAATAGTTGGGCAAGGTGATAGTACATATTAAGACTCGATTGCAACGAGGTAAAATAATGGAATTGGGTGAGAATTCCTTTGGATATTTTTCGAAGCCACAATTCCAAAATGAATGAGTGATTTGCATGAACACAGGAAGTCCTCTTAACCTTTATTTTTTATGACATCATGTGGATATGTGCTAGATTCATGAACATGTATTTGACAGATATAAGAATTGGTTTCTAGTTATACCTAGAACCATCAAGGGAATTGGAGTCCTTTGAGAGATGGCATGGATGTGTTCAGTTATAGGGCAGGTTGCTTGATAGAACAAGGTAAGGTAACCAATATATTGTTATATTTATTTATAAATTGCCAATTGTGTGTCTATGGCAATAGGATGCAGGGGATTGTATGGCATAAGAGACTACTATGAATTGTGTCTAGTGCAAGGCCTTGCCACTTTGTTTGTGATGTCGTCTTGCTATTGTTGTTTCATGGTTTTCTTATTATTTTTTTCTTGTTCTTACCTTTATATTTTTAGGGTCTTGGGAATTAATTTGGGAAGGAAGTTAATGGAGCTCAATGAGAGTTGAATGAAATCTAATAGGTAATACAAGACCTGAATGAAGCTCGATGCATGAGTAAGGGAAGTTGAAGGCAAGATTAGGACAATTGATTCGATTAGTGGGGCTCATTGGGGTAAATGGACAATGGTAGAAAAATCATGAGAAAGGTAACATGAAAGGTAGAGTAAAGAGATTTGAGGTGTCTTATGCCTTAGCTATGTTGGGAACTATTGTTCACAATGTTGTGCATTTTTTGCATGGATAAAGGGAGTTCTCCTAACCTTGACCTTATGATATAGGGTAATTATGTTTTGATCATGATTATCTTGATGTCTATCTATGTATACATGTATGCATGTATGTATGTATGTCATGTTTAATAAGGTTGTCATGGATCATGGTTGTGTTTATTCTAATGTTTATATGTATATATGTATGTATGTCGTTGTGTGATAGGATCATGATTTAAGCAATTCTTTTCAGTAGATATTACATAAGAGAAATTTTTGGCTGACACATTTTGAACCAACAAGTGTGGTTCATCATCAGGACCAGATGAAGAGGCAGACCATGGCAAAGGCTTAAAGAGAGAGCAACGTAGAGACATAATTTCAAGTAACGACTATATTTGAACAATAATATTTAAATTATGATATTAATATATTAAAAACAAATATTATTAACGACTATATTAAATGACTAGCTTTTCAAGAATAATATTTAAATAGTGATATTAGTTTATTAATTTATTAAAAATATTAATAAGAAATGGCTATATTAAACGACTTGTTTTTGGAAAATAATATTTAAATTAATTAATTAAAACCAAATATAGCTAGTTTTTAAAAAATAACATTTAAATTATGATATCAACAAATATTAATGAGTAACCAAAAACAGGAAAAGGGAAAAAAAAAGACAAATTCTAAACAAAGAGGGAATTCAAAAATTATAAAAATGAGCCAAGACCCTAATCGAGACAAGAACATTTAATAAATAAAATAATTAATGGAAATAAAGTAAACTAAATTAAAAATATTTAATGGAAAAATAAATAAAATGAAACAAAAACATACATAAATCAAAATAAATATATATATAAATAAATAAAAATAAAAAATAAAAAAAGGTAATATATATATATATATATATATATATATATATATATATATATATATATATATATATATATATATATATATATATATATATCTTCAAAGAAAAGTAATCAATAAATAAAATAGGGTTAACAATAAAATATGGGGCTGAGACCCATTAAATAAATAACAACAATAGTAAAAGGAGTTAAGAACAAATAGGATGATAAAATACATAAAAAACATGAAGGGTCAAGAAAATAAACTCTAATGAAGAATAAATCAACAACAAATACTACAAAAAAGATGCCAATACCTAGATAGATAAACAAACAAACAAATAAATCCCAAAAATAAGCCTAAAAAACTAGGAGGATAGGACCTAACTTCTACTAATATTCAAACCATCATCTCTATTAAAATTATTGGGTCTTTTTTCACTTTCTATGGCCTCCCTCAATTTACGATGATGGAAATGACTAACCCTAGCTACGACTTCGACCTCCTCAATGCAGATGTGATGCTTGGGATTTATTTTGTTTGTTTGTTTATCTATGTAGGTGTTGTCTTTTTTATAGTATTTGTTGTTGATTTATTCTTCATTAGAGTTTATTTTCTTGATTCTTCGTGTTTTTTTATGTATTTTATCATCCTAT
This sequence comes from Pinus tabuliformis, assembly GCA_031772625.1. NCBI lineage: Eukaryota > Viridiplantae > Streptophyta > Pinopsida > Pinales > Pinaceae > Pinus > Pinus tabuliformis. The sequence continues at coordinate 460,837,414 of CM062815.1, forward strand.
TCATTCTTAACTTCTTTTAGTATTTTTGTTATTTGTTTAATGGGCCTAAGCCCCATATTTTATTATTGACCCTATTTTATTTATTGATTACTTTTCTTTGAATATATATATATATATATATATATATATATATATATATGACTTGTGTATATTTTTGTTTTGTTTTATTTATTTTTCCAGTAATTATTTTTAATTTAGCTTATTTTATTTCCATTAATTATTTTATTTATTAAAAGATCTTGTCTCGATTAGGTTTTGGACTCCTTTTTATAATTTTTGACTTCCCTCCTTGTTTAGAATTTGACTTCTTTTTTGTTTTGTTTTTTTTTTACTTATTAATATTTGTTTTTAATAAATTAATATCATAATTTAAATATTATTTTTCAAAAACTAGCTGTTTAATATAGGTGTTACTTAATAATATTTATCTTTAATATATTAATAAAGCTAGTTTAATATAGGTGTTACTTAATAATATTTATCTTTAATATATTAATAATTAATATCATAATTTAAATATTATTGTTCAAATATAGCCGTTACTTGAAATTATGTCTCTACATTTGTCTGTACTTAAGCCTTTGCTATGGTCTACCTCTTCATTTAGTCTTGATGATGAACCACATTTGTTAGTTCAAAACGAGTCAACCAAACATTTCTCTCATCTGATTTCTACACAAATACTTTTCTTAATTCTTTATGGATCACAAAAGCATGAATACATAAATTACTACCCTATACAGAAAGGATCATGATTTTTTTATGCTATTATTTATATATATATGTATGTATCTATGTCACTGTCTGACAGGGTTGTGAGGGATCATTCTTGTGTAGGAATGATCCCTTATGTAGATGAATGGCATGAAGAGGTTCCTAGTCTATGTGGAATCAAGTGAGAAGAGTAGTCGTAACAAATCTACGAGGTTAGTATCATGTGGTTATGATTTGATAATAAGTGAGTATACTATGTGTATGTTATGGAAAGGATATGTTGAGGGATACATCAGTGGATTGAAAGTAGTGTACTTTGTGGCACGTCGAGACAAACATCGATAAGACAATAGAAGCAAGGTCACTTGGTAAGGAAAATGTGGTATTATGATGTGTGGTACTAGTGTTGTGTACACATGATGTTGTGTTCCTATTGTATATATGGTGTTGTGTATATTTCATATGTAGTGTTGGGTATAGACGGTGCTATTTACATCTTGAATATGTGGTGTTTTGCACATATTGTACTCTGTGCATGTTGGATACGCCGTGTTGTGTACATATGGTGATATGTACATGTTGTATATGTAGTGCTATGCACATATGGTGTTGCGTGCATGTTGTACATTTGGTGTTACGTACATATGGTTTTGTTTGCATGCTTGTACATGTGGTGCTATGTGCATGTGGTGTTGAGTACATAGTGCACATGTGGTTCTATGTTTAGGTGGTGTTGTGTTCATGTTGTGCATGTGGTATCGTGTACATTTCATGCATTTGGTTTTGTGTACAAATTGTATAGGTGGTGCAATGTACATGTGGCGTTGTGTACAGGTTGTGTAGATGGTGTCATGTACATGTGGCGTTGTGTACAGGTTGTGTAGATGGTGTCATGTACATGTGATGTTGTGTACACTTCTTGTAGGTGGTGCTATGTACATGTGGTACTGCATACATGTTGTACATGTGGTGTTTACATACATGTGGTATTATGTGCATGTCGTACATGCTGTGTTGTGTACATGCAGTACTATATATATGCATTGTGTAGTCGTGGCATCGTGACATGTGTAATCGTTGTGTTGTACTATGTGTATGTGTGTGTATTGTGTTGTACACCGAATGTAGGAGTATGTATTATGTTGTGTTGTACATTGGGTGTATGTGTATATGTCGTGATGTGTATCAAGTGTTGGTGTCTGCATTGTGTGGTGTCGTATGCTGTGTGCATATGTATGTGTTTTCATGTACATTGTGTATGTGTGTGTCGAGTTGTAAAAAGGGTCTTTCTCACCTCTATTTACCTCACATTAACTTGTCAATCCAGGACGATTTGTTATCTCAAAGAGTGTACTTAATTTGAGGTGGTCATTTGTCAGAGTAATGTTAGTAGTATAGTGCTCAGGAAAATACAAGAGTAAACGGATGCTTAAAATAATATCTACTTACAACAAAGCACTTTAAGACTTAAATCATGCATTCAAAAGACTAAGTAAATTATCAGTCAAGGGTACAATAACAATAACTCATCCCTCTGTAAATTGATGTAACTGAAGACAATCAAGGAACAAATCATCAACCTGGGAACTAGACAACGAATGTCAATGCTCACTACAGTTTCAGATCGTTCAATGCAATGGCAATGCAAATAGTAGGAAATGGAATAGCAACTATAATTGAAACAGCAACAAGGAAATGGAACAGCAACTAGTCTTGATAAACAGTGAAACCTTACTCGAAGGAAATAAAGGCAGCAATCGTATCCTACAAAAATCAGAGAGAAATCCTTACTCTAAGAATAAATCGGACTACGAATGGAAATACAACAGCAACCAATTAGCAATGAAATATAGAAAAACACTTAGAGCCAATTGTGAATGTATAGTAAACTGAAATAAATAACACACACAACACACCTTGATATTGAGAGAAATAGTAATTTGACTCTGATTCCACAAATATTAATCTCAGTTATAAAGGATAACGATCACAATTCATAATGGAACAACAATGTCAATTGAACAATAATCGTAATTAAGTATAAACCATAGGTGAATACATTAATACCAACTTAAGAATGTTACAACCCGGTTACTCTATAATTGAATAGCAATAGCATTCTGTAAAGAACACTAATGTTACATCAATGATTAAAGGAACAACAATGCGTTATAAGGTCAGAATGAACAATACGACATTCCTATTACAGAGAATGATATTGTAAATATAACGGAGTTGTGATATAAAATAACAAAACACATTAGATTACCGAACAAAGTTGATAATGAAAACCACGCACGAATTAAAGATAATGGTATAGGAGCAAGTGTTCCACTAGGGTCGGGCCCTTAGTTTCTAGGGACACACCGCTTGAGATTATTCCAGGATCAAAGATGGAATAGCAACCAGACTTATATTAAAGCATCCAAGCAAAGCTATAGTGGATCACTTCTCAATGAGAGTCAATTATCAAAGTTTTCAATACATAGAGAAATTACATAAGAGTAACAACCGATCCCCCTGGGCTAGCAGTGTTGCCCCTTTCTATAACAACTGAGCGAAGATATCAATGATGCAAAAATAGTTAAGATTGTGATCCCTCAGGATCCAAGGATCCTGAGGGATTCGCCAAACTCTTAATTCCAGTTATCCCTTTGTTCTCTTGTGCTGATTCGATATCTCCTTTTCCTTTCCTTGGCTGATACACTTCAGTTTGGATAGCCTTGTCTGCATATGGTTCCTGCCACAGGGACAGAAGTTAACTCTACCTGGTCTTTTTCCTTGGGATGACAATCTTTCGTTTTTCCCTTTTTCTGCATAAGAAAATGGCGATTATTAGATTTTTTGCATTACATACAAATCTCAATGACTTTGCCATAATTTCTTATTATTTACCTAGTCCATGATGTAAAGGGATTGTGATTTTTTAAAGAAAATATGACAAAATAATCAATAAAACATACCTTCTTCCATACTCCACACACCCCCTTGCTTACTCTTTTTCATTCCCTCATGAAAACATTTTAGTTGACATGTAAGGTAGTTAGAGAGTAAGTTGGAGATGAGATCTCATGTGGTCGTCTACAGCCATGATGCCTAACTAGGTGTTCAAAAATATGGCGGTCTAGCCCTCAGGCATCTCATACAGGGCTTGGTACTCAGGTGCAGTGTGCCAAATAATCGACTCCTGAACCTATATCCTAACCAAGATGGCATGCCCTCAAGATAAGTTCACCATAGAGGCTCAAGCGTTCAGCAGCTAACTTAAAGTTTTCATAATTAAATGGTTCCCTGAGATGGATATTCAGATTAGAGGTCTGATATCGAAATTTAGCAACTGCAATGGCAAGGTCCTTGATGGTAAAGAAGTATTCTATCCCTTGCCAATTGATTGTCGTATGAATAGGTCCTAATGCTTCAATCACGCTCGGAGTCCTCATGAGACTCCTGTGTTTATTCCATAACTGTAATGGATCTCTAGGCTTAGCTCTTACCCATAAGTCTAATTCGTTTTCTTGTCTTTGGAAGGAATTTTAGGCTTTAAGACATTTTATTTGATTAACCCCAAATGAAACAAATGCTTGCAGTTGGATATCCCCAATGAAAGGGTCGGGGTTCTACTCTCTCTCTTGATCTAGCACGAGGTTATGCAGATAGAATTCACATAGTAGTCTTTGAACCTTTACTCCATAGTGCTTACAACAATTTATAAAATTATGAATAGTATTAATTTGTATAGGGGCCGTTGCTTTGACAGCCTTAATTTTCAATTGCAAATATCGTTCCATTAAAAACAAGGCATAATTCTTAGCAAGGGCTCTACATGCTAAGACGTCAGTGTACAAAGAGCATAAGGTATCCATCTACTTGATAACTACATATAACCTATGAGTTACCTTTGTGACTTTCTCTTCTTCCTTTCACCATCCTTCAAAAGCCTGGCTTTCAGATAGATTGACATTCCTTAGCTGTTGTTGTAATTCTTCATACTTTTCTCGAGAAACCATTTTTTCTGTGAGTTTTTCTACTACTTGCTGAGCCTGCATCAAACCCTCTTGTAGGGTTACTGTCCTCAGATCACTGTCCCACGTAGTAGTGGCAAGTGGAATATTTACTTGAATCTTCTTATTGCGTCACCTCATGTTTATATTCTACATTGCTTCAGAGGGCTATGCCTCTGTCTGAACTTCTTTATCACAGGCTGATATATCATATGTTTGCACTTCAACATCGACAATAGTTGAATGTTGTTCCTTTTGCTTTTGAGTGGCAGTCTGCACTTCAACAGGGTTGTGAATGGCAGACTATTCTTCAATAGTGTTTTGAATAGCATACTGTTCTTCAACAGGGTTTTGAACAGCAGGCTGGACGTGGGTCCTCCAAACCTTTTTCTTGGGGGGTCTCACCACAGTGGTTACATATCTTACCCCCGAAGTCCTTTTTTCTCTCTTTCTCATTTTCAAAACCCTGATTTATTGTCAAAGTCATGCTATCACATTCAACAATCTTTGTTGTTCTTTTCGTAGTCTTCTAATTTCTTCTGTTTTCTTAGAAAGAACAGTTGTCTATTTAGTCAGGCTTGGGGTGTCACCTTGGCCAATTCCCTGGTTTTCTTCTTGGGGTGCTCCTTCGATATTTTGTTCGGGTTTTTCAGGAGTGAAAACCCTAGCTGGCTCTGTTATTTAGTGGGTAACTTCATTTTCCACCCCTTCTTCTTCCTGGAATTCTTCTGGTGTAGTCTGGCTAGGAACAGATTGTTCCCCCTCTGTATCACTTTTCTCTCCTGTCATACTTTCATCATGAATAGGATGATTCTCTTCTTCTACTTGCTTGTCACGTAATTCTTCGAGTGCATTTTTGTCGTGAGCAGAATGCACTTTTGGTTCTTCTTCAATATGGAGGCCTAGCGGGTTGAGAGGTTGGGCATATTCGCCCATATTGGCCAGAATTTTGGCCAATTCATCCTCTTACAATGGATTTTGTAATGGTTTCTTCCTCCTCCTACCCAGGCTGCTCGGCCTCTTCCTCCATTTCTTCTTCCTCATTTCCTTCCAATCCTTTCTCATTCTCTTCTCCTTCCAATTGCAGGGGTTGCTTATCCCCTGAATCATCTATCTCCATTGGTTAGCTAGTATCCCTTTTGGAATTTTCCAGCCTCCCTCTAATCCGTGACAATCTAATTGATTTCCTCCGTTTTAATGGTCTCTCTGGTGTACTGGTAGCATGCTTGCATTTTGGGGTCGGCATAGTCAGTCCCCCTTCTATCATCGCAATTAGCTCTTCCCAGCTGCTTTGTTGCTGAGAATGACTATGGCTAACTATTAGCCATATCAGTCCATGGTGACTTACTACCGATTCTACATTTTGTGATTTCTTCATACTACAAGTGACATCATGAAGTAATGAATTTAAAAATGCAGGTAAGTTCACAGAGCATTTCTGTTTTAATACAGCTAAGAGTTTAAGGTGTCGTGGTATTACCACATCTTTCTTGCCTTCACAAGTGATGTAGCTCTGGATGATCTTCGCCAATTCTGCTCACAGCTCGCCCAATGCTGTTGGTAGGACTCCCTTTCCTCTCACTGTCAGGTTCTGGCCTTCATGTTGAAAGATCTTTATGATCTTTCACAGTCTCTCCTTCTTTAGAGTCACACAGGTCTAGTGGCTAGTAGTCCCGAGACCTCTGCATTTATGTCATTGGTGACTGGTATGTGTCTCCCCCTTACTGTGGAGTGATATTCTTGCAAGTTTTGCAAGAATTCTATTGCTACGGTCTCATTAGATTCTTGTAAACGATTAAGATAAACTAGCCATCCTGCCCTTGCCAAGATTTCCCGTGCAGCATCAGAAACTGTCAATACCTGTGGTTCTCTCCGAATTGATCTTCCTCCCATGCTTTAGCTCATTGTAAAAATGTAGAGATGGCAATGGAACAACAGGCTATTCAAACTGTTAGAAATACAGAGAAAATAACGAAACAGCAGGGCTCGTTCAAATCCTGGGTTACTTACTAATTGCTACAGAGCATAATATGGAAATGGCTTAGGAACAGCAAGCCATGCAGATTGAAAAATAATATACCACTAAGCCTTGTTATTTCCAAGTAAACAATTTTCTGAATAATAGTTTGACACGTATACCAGTAAATTATGAGGTCACCTGCCTCCCCCTTGCGATGTGATAGGCCACCATGGGACATCAAATGAGGGAGCGGCGTGCTGACTTTCCATAGTACAGAGTCATAAAGGAAAAACGTATGCCGAAATTCCATGTTTTACAAAAGGAGCAGATTGCCAAAATCAAGGTGTATAGTAGGATCACTTAACAAATAAGAGAATGCTATGATATGATGCGAGGCTAGGAGGATAGGACAGGTGATGTGCACAAAAAGTTTGATGCGGTCATTATCAACTTTTTCTGTCATGATTGGATGTAATAGATTTTCATGTGTTTAATTGTTCAGCGAAATGATATATATAATATTATGTGACATATGCAAAGGTATAAGACACAGAAGGGTGTTAATGATTACTATTGGTGTATAAGGAATGTAACTTCAATACCATTAACAGAGCTCTGCTGCCAACAGGTGTCCATAACCTTGAGAGAGTTGTTTATTTCAACCATGGAACCATGATCCTTTGTGTATGCTTAGGAAGTGCTGTACAATGTCAAAATGGAGGCCATTATGCTGGCTTGGTAACCAGTTAAATCATAATGCCATTCACCAGGAAGGAGTGAAAGGTGGGAAGGTCGGCCTGTGATGAGACCTCTTGTTCCAAGGACTCTTTTATTTTTTCTGATGTGCCTCTTGGATCATATCCCTGCTGTGGTGGCCATAGGGGGAATGCCACTTCACTTTCTTCCTTATGATCATGGTAGGCTGGCTCTTGATGAGACCCCCTATCCTGCATTTCACAAACCATAAGTTATATAAACATTTTTCTCTCTCTTTTTTCTTGTATAAAGTACTTTCCTATGTATACAATGTTATGCTCCTATACCAATAGGTGTCATATTTCATGATTGACTTGATGAGCTCTGTAATATGTTCATACCTTTTCTTGTTGCAAAGGTTTTCCATATTTCAAAAAATAAAAAAAATAAAAAAATGTAAAGAGGGTATACCCTAAAAGAAAAATGAAAGGGTAAAAAGAATAAAATGATCAAAAAATGAGAAGAAACGAACACCAAACAAAATAGACCAGGAAAGTGTGCAAGTCTAAATGCCACTACTTTTTCATTTTCTATAATAAACAGTTGTGTGCAACTTGTCATTTATGCCACAATTCATGAGGAGTCAATCTGTTTAAACTTGGCTCATTCATTTTTCAATTTCATGCTGTAGAGATAGAGAATAAAATCTGAACAATCTGTTTAATCTTAGCAGATAATTAGATAAGTAGAGTGAATAAAAGGAGCTCAATAGTTTAATCTGAGCCCTTGGATGTAATAAGTGTAGATTTAGATAGATTTCTATATGTAAAAGAAAAAGTGTGATAAGGGTTTTCCAACTCAAATGCACCCTAATAAAGAAGAAACAATGTCAGGCTAAAGTAGGTAGGGTAGGTAGATGGTGTTGCAGAATGATACTTGTGATGAATAATGTCTCTAAATGTATCAAATTTTACTTTTATCACAAGTGCAAGGTAGACATTATACTTGATGTAGTTCAAGCAAGACAAGGTCAAATAACTAACTTCCATTCACATTTTCCCCTAAAGATTTCACTAATTCCCCCTAAAGTATTAATATTTTTGAAAATTACAAGGGCTTAGAGCATTTCTCTGACTTTTGGAGGGACTGGACCCTTGGCCCAGTAATTTAGAAAGCCTAAATAATTAGTATCATCCATAAACTATTCATTTCATTTCATAAAGTTTCCTAAGTAAAATCCTATTTTACTTAGGAATAATGCACAATATCACCTAAAAAACCCCTTTTTATCTTTAGCCTAAGTTCAAATATATACATGAAATTTTTTAACTTGGTGCTTTTGAACTTCATATGTCATATTAACCTTTTAACCTATATTATATAAATCCTAAAAAAACATTCCCCTTCCCGCATTATTTAATTATATACAAAACCCCGACATTTTATATATCCCACCCCCGGTTGAATACAACCATAATCATCGTTCAAAAGGGATTAATGAATTTATTTGAAATTTGTTAACAGCCTAACCACCCCTTGACCAGTCGCATTTTCCCTGATACAATTAAAATATTATTAAATACATCGGACCCACCGCAAATAAAGTTCCGCCAAACTCACTCTCGTCCGTTGTCTGATCGCTCCCCTTTCATCTGATGGTCGAAGCTAATATCGCAACCGCCCCGGTGACCGTGCTTTAACAAAAAATCCCTAGGCAGTTTTCCACCTGTACCCCTACCATGCATCCCAGTGCATATGCTCGCTCGCCCTCAGTCCAAAACCGCCCAACCCCAAAAGCATGCGAGCACATACCGCTTACCGCCCCTCCATAAAACGACAAAATGTCTCATCATTCATCCTTTCACCCGAAAATACCAAAAATTTACCCATTTAAATACAAAAACCCCAGTGTCACTCATTTTCACCTGATTGTGCAGTAAAAACCTTTGTAACCCAGTTGCGCCACCTAAAGCCTCTGTTAACCAATTCAAGCATGATTTACCTCCCAAAAAGCATTATGGACTCACTCCACATACCTTTCAAGCTCAAAGGAAACCTTTTCAACCTCTCTAACAAGCCAATGATTTCTTAACAGTTTGTTTTGTTTTACAGATGATCAAAAGACCACAGCCTTGGATAAACAGTATTAATACTAGTCATAAGACCTATTTACTCCAAGATTGTTATCAAGTCTATTCAAATAGAGATGGAAGGTAAAAGGACACAGTAAAGAACAGTCAAAGTGTATTAGGGTTAAAGAGTATCAGATTGAAGACCAAGTCAAGTAAACCAGCTAGCATAAAGATAAACATCAGGGAGGACAATTAGAAAGCATAGCATACAAATTCATGTCAAAGTGAAAACGGATGAAAAAACAGAGCGGTAAAAGTAAAAAGTAAAAAGTAAAGAGTAAAGAGTAAAAGTAAACATAAAGAAATTAAGGGTTAAACAAAGATGAAAACACTTTCACCAGTTACAATGAGGTTTATCCAAAGTAAAAGTGAAAAAAAGTCAAAAGAAGTTTAAGGTTAAAAGATGAAATTAGAGCAAAAATGGTACATTCTTCAGAAATTTCCTGTTTAAGTGATAGTTTTTTCAGAAACTATTTTCGCCAATCGAAGAAGTATTTCAAGAAACAAAAAGAGGTTTTTGTTTCTAACAGGCCAATATACAAAAATCAATCTCACTTTTTACACAGGTATTACCAAGGGGGAGATACGTGCATGTCTTCACAACATTTTTTTCAATTTGTGCAAAGTCCTGTTTTTGACATCTTTTTGCAGATTATATTGTGAATATCTAGAGATGAATTTTGGGAAACTAAGAGAGGTTTATCTCAAAAAAGTTCTTATGTAAAAAAAACTCTTTCAATTTGTACATATATATATCACGGATTGAGATATACAAGTGTATCATTGGACCCTAAGTTTGCAGAATTTCTGGGGTAGAATGCACAAAGGAAGGATGCAGTTAGTGACTGGGATGCGTCATCATCAACTAAGAGTTGCTACCAAATTCGACTTTCTCTTCTTTGTCACCATAAATCCATAAAAATAGTGCCAAATAGATTCATTAGTTTGGAATGTCCTTTATTAAAGTTCTATTAATTTAAACAGTTGGAGATATTTGTGAAACTAATCTTGATATTTTTTCAAGATATTTTAGTTTAAAATTAGTATAAATACTTCTCCATTTGAAGTATTTTGGGTGGATTCTTAGACATTGTTGTAATATTGACTATTTTGGAATAAAGTGCTGTTTGGACCAACGTTGTGGCTTGCTGGATGAAGAATTGGAGCTAAGGACTTTTCTCAGAATTCTTGAATCAAACAACGAATCAATAAGTTCATCTATACCTTTTGTTTTAAAGTTTTCCTTGTTTAAAATATCATCTATGTTTCACATTTGAATGATAAACGAAAAAGAATAATTCAGAATTTGCTTAATTGCACTCTGTTTTCAATCGTTATTATTCTCAATGTTTTCTTCTGAGCTAGTGTAAACAGTGAATTCTTGATTGCTCATGTTTCCTAGTTTATTTATCTTAATTATTTAGTAAAGAATTCTTAATTCCTCTTTATTGATGGTTATTCATGTTCTGCTCTCTTAAAGTATGTTAAAGGATTCTTAGCTGGCCTTTAACCCTTTAAGTACATACCATCTTTAAGTCTCTAATTGCTCCTTGTTTGACTACCTTGCTCTATGAAACCATACTTAGTTAAGAAACCAAGTCCAGTTAAGCCATCTTCTCTGACTCCATCAGCCCAATGGACAAAGCTACTCAGTTTTACCCCTTTTCTATTGAATCTCACCACCCAAAGTCAAACAAAACTCGGAAACTTCACAACTAGCCTAAAACCTTTCCAAAACAAAGCTAAATTATAAAGAGAGAGCCCTCTCTGGATACAGATTGGCTAGATTCTGTATCTAAAAGATTGGTTTATGGTTACCTCAGACCCCTTTCCCCTTCTTACAACTTCTAGGAAAATATGAGTGATAACATAGTGGCGACTCCACTGGGGATCTGAATAGTTTGTTTCTTACTATTGTTTACTTTATAAACTACAAATGCAACTTGAAGTTAGTCGGGTAGCCTTTGAACTGCTCTTTCTTTGCAATTGCACAAGTAAATGAATGTTGCTTCAGTCTAGTTTATGGATTGAACATCTAGTTTCAAACACTTAATTAGTTCCTCTTGTCAAATAAATCTTTAAGAATGTTTAAATCTCATACCTAAAACCTCTTAAAGAAATCATAGAATTTGTTTTGAAAATTCATAAAAAAGAAAAATAATCATAAAATACTCAAAATTTGGTTTCGTGGAGAACTAACTTTTTCTTCAGAATTGTTTTACAGGTTTAGATCTGATTTATGATGGTGGACAGTGATCAGACACACAAAGGTCAAAATCATCCACCTAGAATCAATTTCACAATCAAGACCCCACTAGAGAAATGAACCTGAAAGAACTATGTGAAAAGATCAAGCTTTTAACTTGGATTGTTATCCAAGACATTATGTTCTTTCTCATTGATAAAATTTTTCAATGTTTATTATATTTTAGAGATGATTTTAGATTAAATTTTTATTATTTTCCTTTGAAAATTGTAGATATAAAATCTCCTTACACATTTGAGCAGTAGTCTTCTAATTCTTATGAAGATCATTTTCCAATTAAGGAGAATCAAAAAATTAAGATTAATCATACAATCCCTGTACATATTCTAGTACCTCACAAATTTCCTGATAGATATAAACCACTCATTTTACCTTGTACACTCCATGCTTTCCCTAATGATTATCCCAAGTATCTCACTAGGTTTGATGGAGAGAATGGTATCACTGCCCAAAAAAATATTCAAGATTTTGAGGATTATCTTAACTTATTTGAAGTAGATGAAGAGGATGTCATTATTAGGCTTTTTGCTCTTTCTTTGCAAGACAAAGTCAAGAGTTGGTTCAAAACCCTGCTTGAGGCAAGCATCTCAAATCTCGAGCAGTTTCTCAAACTCTTCCTTGATAGATGGATAATCAAAGTCAGTTTTCTCATAATCATAGAAGAATATAATTAGTTAAAAAGACAACTAGATGAAACAATACAACAATTTTCAGACAGATTTAATCAAGCCTATTATTCAATACCATAAAATATAAGACCTCCCCTGATTCAGCTCTTTTTCATTACCTAAGAGCATTTGATTCAGAGATAGAATTTCATCTAAGAGAAAGAAACCCCTCAACAATGGAACAGATGCAAAACATGGCACTAGATGTAGAAGTTAATATGAAAATTAGAAGAGAAAAGTTGAAAGTAGAAAAAGAGGAAAAACTCGACATTTTGATAAAGAAAACAAAGGCAATGAATCATAACATCACAATGAAGGTTGAATGTTTTGTTCAAAATAACCATGACATATTTTTTTTACAAAAAGAAGATGTTGATATTCATGAACAAATTCCTACCAACTCAATCTACCATAGACCAGAAGATAGATTCATAGAGCAATATGTGGAGGAGAAATCTCCTGATCTAATGTGTATGTTTGATGACATTACTTCTTTTGATGATTTTCCCAAATATGATCAGTGTGATGATAATTATGTTTTTCAAATCCAAACTAACTTTATAGAGCAATCAGAAGCTAATTTGAGGAAAAAGGAAGTTCAGGTTGAGCAGCTTGAAAATAGTGATCAGCTTGTTCATTTCAGCTATGAGAATGAGGAGGAAAGTGTAGAAAATTTTGAAAACAGTGAAGGAACTTTACCATTTTGTTTTGATTCATTTCATTTTATCAAACATAACTATCATACAATTAGAAATCAAATGTCAACAAGTCTTGATATTAGCTATCTAGAGGGCAATAAAATCTTTGTTCAAGACTTCTCATATCTAGATTTGCAGCCCCAAAATGCCATTGAATGTCAAGTTGCAGAAGAAGACTGGGAAGTTGGAACATATGATCAAATGATCCAAGATGATTCCCTACCTCTTTGTTTTGAATCATTTCAATTTTTAAAGGAAATGTGCTATAAAATTTTTAAAGAAAAGGAGGAGCATCTTGTAGAAATCTATGAAGTTCCTATATGCAATAACTTGCATCAATCTTTCCAAGTTTTTCATGATCCCATAACTGATGATTTTGATAATGAATGCAATCGTACATTTTCTCCATCAACAGACTATGAGAGTCAAAATCAAGATGATAATGGTTTCACTGGACAAACATTACAATTAGTAGAAATATCATCACAAATATCAATTGAAAACATGCAGAGTGATAAAGATAAAAGTGTCATTTCAGTTTCATGGCATGGAAGCTATCCATAACAATTACATAGTTGTTTGAATCAACTCAAGAATAGTGTATATATTTTACAAGATCCTTTTGTACAGTTTCTAGAGTCAACAAAGGAAATCAGGAATTTCCTTATCTTCTCAAAGGTTAACAAAGCTATATTTGATTTTAAGATCTCAATTTCAATCACAAACAAGCCCAAGCAACAAAATCTATCAACATATATACTGCTTGAGTGGTTGCATTGGTTGTTTCATTTTACCTAACCAACAGTTAGAAATCTAATTAGAGTAAGTAGGTAGGATTTCAGTTTGATTTAATTTAGCTTTCAATAGATTATGAAACAAATCCTTAAAGATTTGAATCCAATCAAAAGGCCTTAAGATCTTGATGATTTACTAATTTGGTTTGAAGGTTGCAACACCTTTTAGTTTCAAGTCAAATCTCAAGTTGTGTAGCAGGAAAAGGTTAAAAAGATTTTTGATAAAAAGACCAAGACCAAAGATTCATACCTAAGTTACAAGTTGCTCAACTGGGATTCAAGTAGGAAGAATAATGGTTTGGTGTTGATTGGATAGTAACTTGTTGGAGTTGAAGCCCGAAGAGAAGGCCCTAAGCTTCAGAAGGATTACTGTCATACATACAATAAAGCAACTAGTATAAGGAGATTTCAGAGCATAGTCAAAGTCATTCAGAAGGCCATCTGACCTACTGTTCTTGAATTTCCACCATGGAAAGCCATCCCAAGTGGAGCTAGTGTTATGCTTCTATATCAATAGGTGTCATATTTCATGATTGACTTGATGAGCTCTATAATATGTTCATACCTTTTCTTGTTCCAAAGGTTCTCCATATTGTCAAAAAATCAAAAAATTTAAAAATGTAAAGAGGGTATACCCTAAAAGAAAAATCAAAGGGTAAAAAGAATTAAATGGTCAAAAAATGAGAAGAAATGACCCGAAACAAAAATAGACCAAGAAAGTGTGCAAGTCTAAATGCCACTACTTTTTCATTTTATGTAATAAACAATTATGTGCAGCTTGTCATTTATGCCACAATTCATGAAGAGTCAAACTGTTTAAACTTGGCTCATTCATTTTTCAATTTCATGCTGTAGAGATAGAGAATAAAATCTAACCAAACTATTTAATCTTGGAAGATAAGTAAATAAGTAGAGTGAATAAAAGGAGCTCAATAGTTTAATCTGAGCCCTTGGATGTAATAAGTGTAGATTTAGACAGATTTCTATATGTAAAAGAAAGAGTGTGATAAGGATTTGCCAATTCAAATGCACCCTAATAAAGAGGAAAAAATGTCAGGCGAAAGTAGGTAGGATAGGTAGATGGTGTTGCAGAATGATACTTGTGATGAATAATGTCTCTAAATGTGTCAAATTTTACTTTTATCACAAGTGCAAGGTAGACATTATACTTGATGCAGTTCAAGCAAGACAAGGTCAAATAACTAATTTCCATTCACATTTTCCCCTAAAGATTTCACTAATTCCGCCTAAAGTATTAAGATATTTGAAAATTACAGGGCTCAGAGCATTTCTTTGACTTTTGGAGGGAGTAGAACCTTGGCCCAGTAATTTGGAAATCCTAAATACTTAGTATCATCCATAAACCATTCATTTCATTTCATAAAGTTTCCTAAGTAAAATCCTATTTTACTTAGGAATAATGCGCAATATCACGTAAAAAACCCCTTTTATCTTTAGCCTAAGTTCAAATATATACGTGAAATGTTTTAACTTGGCGCTTTTACACTTCATATTTCATATTAACCTTTTAACCTATATTATATAAATCTCGAAAAAATATTCCCCTTCCCGTATTATTTAATTATATACAAAACCCCGACATTTTATATATCCCGCCCCCGGTTGAATACAACCATCATTGTCATTCAAAAGGGATTAATGAATTTATTTGAAATTTGTTAACAGCCTAACCACCCCTCGAACAGTCGTATTGGCCCCGATACAATTAAAATATTATTAAATACATCGGGCCCACTGCAAATTAAGTTCCGCCAAACTCCACTCCAATCCACCGTCCTATCGCTCCCCTTTCATCTGACGATTGACGCTAATATCACAGCCCCCTTGGTGACCATGCTTTAACATGCGATCACTAGGTGGTTTTCCACCTGTACCCCTGCACGCGTCACGTAGCGCATATTCTCACTCGCCCTCGATCCAAAACCACCCAGCCCCAAAAGCGGTGCGAGCACATACCACTTACCGCCCCTCCATAAAACAACAAAATGTCTCATCATTCATCCTTTCACCCACCAATACCAACCATTTACCCATTTAAACACAAAAACCCTAGTGTCACTCATTTTCACCTGATTGTGCAGTAAAACCCTTTGTAACCCAGCTACGCCAACTGAAGCCTCTGTTAACCAATTCAAGCATGATTTACCTCCCAAAAAGCATTCTGGACTCACTCCACATAATTTTCAAGCACAAAGGAAACCTTTTTGAACTCTTCTGCAAGCCAATGATTTCTTAACAATTTGTTTTGTTTTACAGATGATCAGAAGACCACAGCCTTGGATAAATAGTCTTAATACTAGTCACAAGACCTATTTACTCCAAGATTGTTATCAGGTCTATTCAAATGAGATGGAAGGTAAAAGGACACAATAAAGAATAGTCAAAGTGTATCAGGATTAAAGAGTATCAGATTGAAGACCAAGTCAAGTAAACCAGCTAGTATAAAGATAAACAGCAGGGAAGACAGTTATAAAGCATAGCATACAATGTCAAAGTGAAGACAGATGAAAAAATAGAGCGATAAAAGTAAAAAGTAAAAAGTAAAAAGTAAACAGTAAAAAGTAAAAGTAAACATGAAGACATTGAGGGTTCAACAAAGATGAAAACACTTTCACTAGTTACAGTGAAGTTTATCCAAAGTAAAAGTGAAAAACAGTCAAAAGAAGTTTAAGGTTAAAAGATGAAATTAGAGCAAAAATGGTATATTCTTCAAAAATTTCCTGTTTAAGTCATAGTTTTGCAGAAACTATTGTGGCCAATCCAAGATGTATTTCAAGAAACTAGAGGAGGATTTTGTTCCTAACAGGCCAGTCTACACAAAACTATCTCACTTTTTACACAGGTATTACCAAGAGGGAGATACGTGCATGTCTTCACAGCCTATTTTTCAATTTGTGCAAAGTCCTGTTTTTGACATCTTGTTGCAGAGAATATTGTGAATAGCTCGAGATGAATTTTGGGAAAGTGAGAGAGGTTTATCTCAAAAACATTCTTATGTACAAAAAAATTCTTTCAATTTTTACATATCTATTATGGATTGAGATATACAAGCGTATCATTGGACCCTAAGTTTGCAGAATTTATGGGGCAAAATGCATAAAGGAAGGATGCAGTTAGTGACTGGGATGCCTCATCATCAACTAAGAGTTTCTACCAAATTCGACTTTCTCTTCTTTGTCACCATAAATCCATAAACATAGTGCCAAATAGATTCATTAGTTTGGAATGTCCTTTATTAAAGTTATATTAATGTAAACAGTTGGAGATATTTGTGAAACTAATCTTGATAT
Organism: Pinus tabuliformis; assembly: GCA_031772625.1. Classification (NCBI taxonomy): domain Eukaryota; kingdom Viridiplantae; phylum Streptophyta; class Pinopsida; order Pinales; family Pinaceae; genus Pinus; species Pinus tabuliformis. Next base: position 460,854,654 of record CM062815.1, read on the forward strand.
TTTTTTCAAGATATTTCAGTTTACAATTAGTATAAATACTCCTCCATTTGAAGTATTTTGGGTGGATTCTTAGAAATTGCTGTAATATTGACTATTTTGGAATAAAGTGTTGTTTGGACCAACTTTGTGGCTTGCTGATGAAGAATTGGAGCTAAGGACTTTTCTCAGAATTCTTGAATCAAACACCGGATCAATAAGTTCATATATACATTATGTTTTAAAGTTTTCCTTGTTTAAACTATCATCTCTGTTTCACATCTGAATGATAAAAGAAAAAGAATAACTCAAAATTTGCTTAATTGCACTCTGTTTTCAATTGTTATTATTCTCAATGTTTTCTTCTGAACTAGTATAAACAGTGAATTCTTGATTGCTCCTGTTTCCTAGTTTATTCATCTTAATCATTTATTAAAGAATTCTTAATTGCTCTTTATTGATGGTTATTCATGTTCTGCTTTCTTAAAGTATGTTAAAGGATTCTTAGCTACCCTTTAACCCTTTAAGCCCATATAATCTTTAAGTCTCTAATTTCTCCATGTTTGACTACCTTGCTCTGTGAAACCATCCTTTGTTAAGAAACCAAGTCTAGTTAAGCCATCTTCTTTGACTCCATTAGCCCAATGGACTAAGCTACTCAGGTTTACCACTTTTCTATTGAATCTCACCACCCAAACTCAAAAAAAACTCCCAAACTTCACAACTAGCCTAAAACCTTTCCAAAACAAAGCTAAATTATAAAGAGAGAGCCCTCTCTGGATATAGATTGGCTAGATTTTGTATCTAAAATATTGGTTTGTGGTTACCTCGGACCCCTTTCCCCTTCTTACAACTTCTAGAAAAATTTGAGTGATAACATACACAAAGGATGGTTGAGCACTACTTAAGAGTAGGAATGGTGGAAGAAGTCTTAACTTCTCAATAGAAAAATATACCCTTTGTTCTTATTCCTTAATAATGATGAAAGAAGATTATGGGAATTTTTAAAAAAGAACCACCATGATAAAGATAAGCAATCATATCAGTATTAGTAGGATAATGACAACAAAATTGATGGATAATTATTTCCTTTCCTCTTTCCTCTTATCAATTCAAAGCAATTTCTTGTAAAAATAGCGATTTCATATAATTTACTGATTTCAGTATGCTCTAGTTTTGTATCCATTGCATAAGTGTATAGTTGTGCTCCAAAAGGACTCGAAATTATTATATATTGAGAAGAATGGTGGTTTTTCTTTAATTGGAACAACAAGGAGAACAAGCATCTGTTATGGAACCAGCTCAAGAAAAAGATAGAAAAGATAGATCAACGCCTTAGAATTCAACCTCTTCGAGGGGGCAACCTCCTTTACATTACATAAATGAACAATTCTTTGATGATTCAAATGACAAAACCTCCTTTCTATATATAGGAGTCTAAGGAGTCACAATATAACCCAGCCGACCTAACAATAATAATATAAAGGCACAAAAATAACAATAGAGGGATTCTATGGGGCACAGTAATAAAAATATGGGCACAATAGGGGCACAACAATATTAATAAGAGATACAACTACAATAGTAATGGGGTAATCACTAGTATTATAGGGACCTATCATGCCCCTCTCCTTAAAAAAAGTGTTGTCCTCAACGCTTAAGTAGTTCTGGATGCTTCTGTATAAAATTCTCATCCTCCCATGTGGAATCTTCACCAGATAAGTTCTTCCACTTGATGAGATACTCCAAGATTGACGATTTCGTAGCTGTCGAGTTCTTGTTTCTGTGACTGCTTCCGGTTCCAATATAATTTTTCCTTCCTCGTCAAGTTCTGACAATATTGTTTGAACTGGGAGCTTGTCGCCTATAACCTTCTTTAAACATGAAACATGGAAAAATGGGTGCACTCGAGACGCTGCAGGAAGCTCCAATTTGTACGCCATAGTACCAATTTTTTGCAACACCTTGTACGGACCATAATACTTTCGTGATAATTTATTATCCTTCTTAGCTTGCTTGAGGGACATTTGTTTATATGGTTGTAGCCGTAGGAATACCCAATCACCTACATCAAGACTTCTTTCGCTGCGATGTTGATCGGCCTGTTGTTTCATTCTATTCTGTGCCAACATGAGGTTATCATTTGAAAGTTGGAGGACTTGCTGTTGATGTTCAATGTGATGTTCCACTACTTGAACCTTAGAATTTTCTCTTAAATATGACGTGATGGATGGTGGCTGATATCCATAAAGTGCCATAAATGGGGTCATTTTTGTTGCTGTATGGAGGGAAGTGTTATACCACCATTCAGCCAGAGGCAACCATTTGACCCATTGTGTCTGTTTATCATATACAAAGCAACAAAGATATCCTTCCAAACATTTGTTTACTATCTCAGTTTGCCCATTAGATTGAGGATGATAAGATTAGCTATGAGCTAACTGAGTACCAAGGCAAGAAAATAATTCTGTCCAAAAATTTCCAGTGAAAATGGGATCTCTGTCACTTACAATAATCTTTGGGTTTCCATGTAGCTTTTGAATTGTTTCCATAAATGCAGTAGAAAATGTACTGGCTTTCAATGGATGTGATAATGCACAAAAGTGTGCATACTTGGTAAGTCTGTCAACTACGACCATGATGACACTCTTTCCCTCAGACTTGGGTAAACCTGTGATAAAATCCATTGAAACCTCCTCCCAATGTTGGCTTGGAATGGATAAAGGTTGTAATAGACCCGGGGTCTTAATTGTTTCAACTTTATTTTGTTGGCAAACCAAACATTCCGCCACAAAATTTTGAACCTCTGATTTAAGGCCATCCCAAAAAAATTCCTTCTTAACCCTGTGGTAAGTTTTTAAAAATCCTGAGTGCCCTCCTAAGGGAGAAGTGTGCAATTCCATAAGAATCTTTTGTTTGAGTTGCGAATTCTTACAGAGGTATAAGCGATCTTTGTACCATAACGAATCATTTTGCCAGCTAAATGTATTAGATGTACTGGAATCTTGTTGTAACTTTCGAATAAGTGCCCACACTTCTTCATCATTCTTCCACTCCTCCCTTGCTTCATTTATCCAATCTGGTTGGATAATAGAAATGGCACACAACAATGCTTCCACATCCTCATCCTTTCTTGAGAGTGCATCTGCCACCACATTTTTCTTCCCTTTTTTGTAGATGATTTCAAAGTCATAACCCAACATCTTTGTGACCCACTTTTGTTGCTCTTCAGAAGATAATCTTTGTTCTAAAGATATTTAAGGCTATGATGATCCGTTTTTACCTTGAAGTGTCTTCCCATTAGGTAGGGTCACCATTTCTTAAGTGCATGTAGTATTTCCAACATTTCCTTCTCATAAATAGCTTTGTGTAAACACTTTCCCCTGATTGGACGACTTTCAAAAGCAATGGGTCTTTCATCTTGCATCAAAATAGCACCAATTCCATTTCCTAAAGCATCACATTCCACAATAAAGGTTTTTGTGAAGTCTGGTGTGGCTAAGAATGGTGCTTGGCACATTGCCTCTTTAAGATGTTTGAAGGCCTTTGTTGCTTCTGGAGTCCATGAAAATGCATCTTTCTTCAATAATGTTGTTAGAGGTGCTGCTATTCTCCCATAATTCTTAACAAAATTGTGATAATACCCTGTCAACCAGAGAAATCCTCGCAGATGCTTTATGGATGTGGGGATTTTCCATTCCTTAATGGCTTTAATTTTGCTAGGGTCTACCTTAACTCCTTCATGAGATACAATATGACCCAGATATTCCACCTCTTATACTCCAAAGAAACATTTGGATCTTTTTGCATATAATTGTTTCTCCTCCAATAGTTGTAGCACCCTGTCAACATGTTCAAATGATCCTTCGAAGACTTGTTGTAGATTAGTATATCATAAAAAATACTAACACAAATTTTCTAAGGAAGGGTTTGAAAATGGAATTCATCAAACCTTGAAATGTAGAAGGTGCATTGGTAAGGCCAAAAGGCATGACCAAAAATTCATAATGACCCTCATGAGTTCTAAATGTTTTTTTTGGAATGTCTTCAGTCTTCATTCTGATTTGATGATATCCTAAACGAAGATCCAACTTGGTGAAGTAAATTGATCCATGAAATTCATCCAATAATTCATCAATGACAGGAATGGGAAACTTATCTTTAATAGTGAGCTTGTTGAGCTCCCTATAATCCGGACACATGCGCCATCATCCATCCTTCTTGTGCACCAATACTACTGAAGCAGAGAAAGAACTTTGACTAGGTTGAATTATACCAGCCTCTAGCATTTCTGCAACCATACGTTCAATTTCACTCTTTTGGGCATAGGGATATCTGTACGGCCTGATGTTTGGAGAAACACTTCCTGGAATCAGATGAATAGCATGATCATGATCACGAGACCTTTGGGAGTCTCAAATACCTTGGAATGATTGTCCAAGACTTTTTGGAGATCTGGAGAAATAGATGATTCTAATGTGGAAACATCTAGCAAACATAATTGTGCAATTACACCTCTTTGTTCCTTTTTTAGAAGCTTTGTCATACCATTAGAGCTGATTATCTTTCTCGGTTTCCCTGCAATTCCCCTTAATTCAACTTCCTTTCCTTCCGCAGAAAATTTCATGAAAAGTTCTTGAAAATTAAAAGCTATTGTACCCAGGGATTGTAGCCATTGGACTCCTAGTACAACATCAGCACCTCCCATTGGAATGGAAAGCATTCGGCTAGTCAATACATATTCTCCCATGGATAGCTTGATATTATGGCACTTTACAGAGAAATTTATCATTCCTCCATTTGAAATCATCACTTGACACTCTGGTACTGGATATAGGAAGCAATTCAATTCCTTTGCTACCTTACAATGAATAAAATTGTGGGTACTTCCTGAATCAATCAACACTATTACCTTTTTCTTCTTGATTTGTCCATCTATCTTGATGGTTTGAGGAGTGATAATTCCAGCCAATGCATTGCAAGATATGGTTGGATTCATTTCTTCTTTATCTAGGCTTTGTTCCTAGAGTATATCCTCTTCTTTTGACCTTTCTTGCTCATTTTCTTCTTCCTCTTCACAATCTATGTAGAATAATTTCTTCTCAGCACACTTATGACCTTTAGTGTATTTGCTATCACAACTGTAACAAAGCCCTTTTGCTCTTTTTTCTTCCAATTTTTGTGGTGTCAACCTTATAGGTTGTGGAAGGCTAGGGTTAACAACACTTCCATATTTATAGTTGTGACTGGTATGCTTCCTGGTTTCCATAATTTTGCTTTCCATTTTTCTTGCTAACCTGAATGCCTTCTCTAATGAATCAGGTTCCCAAAGGCAAATATCATGTTGGATATTATCCTTTAAAGTCCCTATGAACAAATCAATCCTATGCTCCTCTGGAATATTTTTTACCCTTATGTTCAATTTTTGGAACTCCTCAATGTGCTCCATTATTGAACCCTTTTGTTTGAGACTTATCATTTGGCTAAAAAAAGTGTTGTTTTTTGTATCGTCATAATGTGTTGTCAATTCTTCCGTAAAAATTGCCCAAGTGATAATTTGTTTATGAGAGAAAAGCCATTGATACCATATAAACTGATTTGGTTCCAAATATAAAGTTGCAATACGTACTTTTTGTGTGTTTTGCACATTATTGAGATCGAAAATTGCTCCATCTGTAATATCCATGTTGCGGGATCCTTGCCATCAAACTTCCTCATATCTATTTTTGGAATATTATGGGTTTTCGATCCAACATTAGAGTCTATGGAATCATGATTAACATTTCTTTTGTTCTCATCATGAGTTTCCTTTACTACCCTTTCACCATTAGTGACCATTTCTTGTAGCAACTTATTCATATTTATCTTCAATTCTTCCATGTCTGTCTTCAAATCTATTTTCAGATCGTCCATCTTAGCTTCCATGTCATTCATTTTAGCTTCTACGCCTTTCTTTAAATAATCCATCTTAGCTTCTATGTCTTTCTTCAAACCCTCCATCTTAGCTTCTACATCTTTCTTTAAACCATCCATCTTAGATTCTGTTCCTTTTTGTGCAAGTGACAGTTGCTGCACTTGGTCTTGTAATTTTGATATATCATGTTGCATTTCCTCCTTTTCTTCATGAGTCATGCTAGAGCTTTCAGGTTGCCTACTAGGTGTTTGAATTTTCTTTTCTGGGGGCATCAATTACCGATAATAATGCTTTCCTAGGCCCTTTTAATTCCTTCAAACTAATTTTTCAAACCAAGCTTATGCAAAAATTTAAAAAAACTACACACCTTTTTTCACTTTGTAGGAGCCTAATATTGAATCTGATGTATCTCTATAATTTCAGATCATCCAGTTCTGAAATTACGACCTGCAGTAGCCCTCTACATCCTCTTTCCAATGCCACTAGTCTGATCCAAATTGGATTCTCCAATAAAGAGTTATACACAATCTCCCACAGTGACCTGATTATAGACTAGTTCAGAAGAGCGAACTTGTACGACGTGTCACGAGTCACTGTTTTGACTTTTGGCTCTGAAAAATATATAAAAGAAACTACAATCCATCCTCTTTCTGTACCTTCTTATGAAATTTCAATCCAATAATCTGAAAGAAAGTTATGACGATTTTCCCCAGGTCTCCTGTTTGGAATGTAATTTAGGAGTTTACAAAAAGACCAACTTCCTCAAATCATATCTCCTGAAATATAGCATGAAAAGCTCTGAAATTGAGACCCAAGATTCAGCATGATTTCTTCTCAAATGGGTTTTTTTTTTAGCTTCTGAAACGTTGCAAAAAAAAATTTATAGCAAAAATTCCACGATGACCTATTTGGAGCAGCGAAACCCTAGAATCCAAAGCTCTGATACCAAATGTTATGGAACCAACTCAAGGAAAAGATAGAAAAGATAGATCAACGCCTTAGAATTTAGCCTCTTCGAGGGGGCAGCCTCCTTTACATTACATAAATGAACAATTCTTTGATGATTCGAATGAAAAACCACCTTTCTATATATAGGAGTCTAAGGAGTCACAATATAACCCAGCCGACCTAACAATAATAATATAAAGCCACAAAAATAACAATAGAGGGATTCTATGGGGCACAGTAACATAAATATGGGGACAATAGGGCACAACAATATTAATAAGGGATAAAACTACAATAGTAATGGGGTAATCTCTAGTATTATAGGGACCTATCAGCATCAATAAAAGGATTACAAGAATGTTGTTATTTCCAAAAGGAAGAGCAAAAAAAGTACAAGTGTTGTTCCTTTGGAAAAGGAACAACAAAAAACACCATTGTCGTTCCTTTGGAGAAGGAACAACAAACCCCACAAGTGTTATTCCTTTGGAAAATGAACATAAAAAAAAATGCAAGTGTTGTTCCTTTGGAAAAGGAACAACAAAAAACGCAGGTGCCATTCCTTTGGAAAAGGAACAACAAAAACCAAAAGTGTTGTTCCTTTGGAAAAGGAACAACAAAAACCAAAAGTGTTTTTCCTTTGGAAAAGGAACAACAAAAAAAACGAAATTGTTGTTCCTTTGGAAAAGGAACAGTAAAAAACAAAAGTGTTGTTCCTTTGGAAAATGAACATCAAAAAATGAAAGTGTTGTTCCTTTGGAAAAGGAAAAACAGAAAAACAAAAATGCACACAAATGCTGTTCCTTTGGAAAAGGAACAGAAAAAACAATAGTGTTGTCCCTTTTGAAAAAGGAAAAATAGAAAGAATGCAAGCTATACTATTTGAAAGAAAGGAATCAACAAGATAGTGAATGTGTTGTTTCTTCTAAAAGGAACAACAAAAACAATATAATTACTGATTCTTCGAAAAGGAACAACAAAGTGCAAAAAAATATGTACAGAGAATAATTTATGTTAACAAAGGAAAATAATTATGTACAAAATGTAAAAATAGTTAAATCACTTTAATGAACCGGAGGTGAGGAAGATTTCTCTTCCTCCACCAAAATTTGCATGTCAGAGTCTTTGCGGAGTTGCTGGTAGAAGGATTCCCGAGTAAGTGGTTTGCGGTATAGTTGAACTTGGTGGCTTTTTTCCTTGAAGGTATGTCCAGATCCATCAATGGTGATTAGGGTAAGGGTGCCATTATCATGTACCTTTTGGATTTCGTATGGCCCTAGCCAACGAGTCTTAAGCTTCCCGGGAGAATCCTAAAACCTGGAATCATATAAGAGCACCCAATCTCCTTCGCGGAAGACTTTCTTGTTAATGAGAGCGTCATGCCATTTAGCTCGCTACTATTGGATTAATGCAGTGTGTTGAAGGGCAGAGAGCCTGATCTCATCTAGCTCATTGATCTGCTATAATCTATTAATTTGTGCCTCGTTTAGATCTAGGCGAACTTCTTATGTTGTTCGCAATGTTTGGATTTCGAATTATATGGGAAAATTGGGTTCCTTTCCGAATACCAAGGTATGGTGAATAGCCAGTAGTGCTTCTCCATGTTTTTCTGTAAGCCCACAAGGCTTTTGGTAATCTTGCAGCCCAATCGTGTCTATGTGACGCAATGGTTTTTGTCAAGATTGCTTCTATTGTTTTATTGCTGCTTTCTACTTGACCGTTTGCCTGTGGGTGGTATGGAGTAGTAATTTTATGTTAGATATGATAGTTTTTTAGTGTTGCGACAATCTTGTTACCAGCAAACTGTGGTCCACCATCTGTAATTATGTCTCTTGGAAGCCCATATCGAACAAATATATGGAACCAGAACTATATGATGGAATCCTCTGTAGCTCTCGGCAATGCCTCTGCTTCAACCCATTTGGTGACATATTCTGTTGCCACTAGAATATATGTTTTCTAGTTTGAGGATGGGTTAATTGGATCAACAAAATCGAGTGCCCATCACTCAAATGGTTCAATAACCAGCTGTGGATTCATGGGCATTTCATCAGACTGACCAGGGCGTCCTGTTCATTGGCAACTGTCACAAGCTTGAATGAAATTCTTTGCATCTTTGAAGATCATGGGCCAATAATACCCTGTTTGTAGCACCTTATGTCTAGTTCTCTGATCAACAAAGTGTCTGCCACTTGGTCTGTCATGACAAGCTTTCAAAATGTCAAAAATTTCATCCTCCCGGACACATTTCCTGATGTGCATATCTGCTCCTGTATGGAACAGGTAGCCCCCAATCCAAGAAAATCGAGTACTTCGTTGGACAATCTGTTTTCATTCATTGGGGGTCAAATGTTTCGGTAATTTTCCTACTTCTAAGTGATTCATAACATCAACATACCAGGGTGTTTTAACAGTGACAACAAACAGATGCTCATCTCGAAATTGATCTTCAACTGTTGCTGCATCACAGGTTTGGGCATCCATAAGAGAAAGTCAGCTACAGGATTTTCCTTTCCAGGTCAGTCCTTGATTGTGATATCAAATTCCTGCAGTAAAATTAGCCATCTAGTTATTCTACCATTTGTGATTGGTTTATTTGCTAAATACTTTATGCTAGAGTGATCTGTATACAAGATAACAGGATATCCAATAATGTAATGCCTAAACTTATTGACAACATGTATTACAGCTAGAAATTCCTTTTCAGTAGCGGTATAATTCAGTTCCGTAGGGGATAAATTCTTGCTAGTATAGTAAATTGCATATGGTTTTTTATCTTCTTCCTGCCCAAGGACTACTCCAATAGCTGTATCTGAGGCATCTGATGAAATTTGAAATGGTAGGTCCCAATTTGGTCCTCTAAGGACTGGGACTATTGACACAAGCCTCTTCAGATCTTGGAAAGCACAGTCACATTTTTCTGTCCAAAGAAAGTCAACATTACCTGTTAATGCATGCATATAGAGGTGCAACAATATGCAAAAAATGTTCTATAAATCTTCTATAGTAACCAGAAAATCCAAGAAAATTGCGTACCTCTATTTGAGTGGTGGGAGTGGGAATTAGTAAAATTATTTGAATTTTGGCTGGGTCTACTTGTATGCCAGTTGCTGAGATATAATTGCCTAGAATAAGTCCTTCATTAATCATCATATAACATTTTGAATGGCTCAAACAGAGCCTAGTGGCAATGCAGCGTTGGAGAACTTTTTCTAGTGTGTCCAATGTTGGGTCAAAATTGTCTCTGTATGGTGTAAAATCATCCATGTATACTTCGAGTCCTTCATTTATTAAAGCTGAAAAGATGTTGCGGATAGCCTTTTGAAATGTGGTAGGAGCATTGCATAAGCCAAAAGGTAGAACTCTGTAGGCAAATGTTCCCCAAGGACAAGTAAAAGTGGTTTTGTCTTGGTCTTCATGGGCAAACTGAATCTAATTGTATCCACTGAAGCCATCTAAGAAAGAAAAGAATTTCTTTCCTACCAGAGTGTCTAATCCTTGGTCAATGAATGGAAGGGGAAAGTGGTGTTTTTTTGTTGATTTATTTTGTTCTCTGTAATCTACACAAATCCTCCACTTCCCATTCTTCTTTGGTACCACAACAAGTGGAGAGACCCATTTACTATTGGAGATAGGGTAGATAAAGTTCACATCTAAAAATTTTTGAAGTTCAGCTTTTACAATGTATTTGAGGTGAGGATTAAGTCTCCTTTGTGGTTGGCGAACAGGTCTCACATCTTTTTCTATGTAAATGTGATGTGTGCATAACTGGGGATCAATTCCTTTCATATCAAGATAGTCCCATGCAAATTATTCTTTGTATTTCCTCAGTAGTTGGATGAGCTTCTCTTCTTGTTCGGAAGTCAGGTTGGCATTAATGTTTAAAGTCTTTCCTGGGTCAATTTCTACAATTTTACTATTTGAGACAGAGGTAGTAGCTATTGTTTGATCATGCGCTTATTTAAGAGGATCTTCTTCTAATTTATTATAAAATGTTGCTTCTATCATGTGACATTGTATGTGGGATCTGATTTCAGTTTATCTAATAAAAATTTTTATGGCATCATCTTCTGTTTGGTCTTTGAAATTGAGGGCCTCTTCTATGGTTAATGGAGATCTAATATTTTCAGTGAGGTATGATACATGATGCTTGTTAGTTTTTATTATTGTGACACTTGGCTTCACTGGGAGATATAAAGCCAGATTCTTGATATTTGCCCCCCTAGCTATGGTCATATTGCCTTGTCAGCAGCCAATATAAGCATCGGCAGTTGCAAGCCAAGGTCTGCCTAAAATCAACAGATTTCCATCAAGTTTGTTTTTGGGGTTTATTATCAGAAAATCAGCCAGATACTCCCAAGAGTCAACAGATACCATGACATCATGTAGTGTGCCTTCTGGCCGAACCACAGATCGGTCATCTAGTTCTAATAAAGTGGAGGTCGGTTCTACTGATGTAATGCCCAATTTTTGGAAAGTGGTGGTTGTTAAGATATTAATTGCAGCTCCTAGATCAACTAAGGCATTTGAGAAGGTTTGCCCATTAATTTGTATGGTTACTACTGGATTTCCTGGGTCTTCGTATTTAACGAGTGTTTCTTTCCCTAATAATAAATCGGATAGAGTGCCAACTATTTGGACTTTTGGGTTGTTTGTTATTTTCCTCCTTGGTTTCTTTATACATAGCTCTTTGATAGTCTTTGCATATATCAGAATGTCTTGAATGGCATGGAGGAGTGGGATTTTTATGTACAAATTTTGTAGTTCTCCCAGAATGTCAAAATCAGGGTATTGTATAGGTCCAGGTATAATTAAGCGTTCTGGGAATGGAGGAGAGGATGTGTTTGCTGGATCATGAATTTTTTGTCTGGTCATGTCCTCTTCTTATGGAAGTTGTTCCATAGGTGATTGATTTTCAACTTGAATTGTTTTATCTCCCTCTGTTTCAATGATACGCCCAGATCTTAATTGAAGATCATTACACTCTCTTAGATCGTTTCCTATCTCTGGTGTCTCAATTATTTGAATGGATTGGACCAGTATATTATTTAGATTGGGGTTGGGTTGGGCTGGGAGTTGCGGTCTTAAGTTAGGCTGGGGGTTTTGTTGTAATGTTGGCAGTGTAGGTTGAGGGAGTTGGATGGTTCCCACTGGCTGATTCATTGGTCTTTGCCAGTTTGTTTGCCAGGCTTGAATCTGTGAAGGAGGAATAGTCCATTGTGTTGGATATGCATTGTTTTGCCAGTACGCTGGGGTATAGGGAAAATTTTCCCAATTGGGTTGGCTTGCTTGATTCGGCCATGGAGATGATGAAGGAAATGATTGCTGTGACCAATTCAGGAAGGAAGGTTGCTTTTTCCTCGTTGTATTGTATTGTTGAGTATGATATTGTGGAGGCTGAAAAGAAGAAGCTCGGTCTAAAAACATACCTGATTGTCGCAACTGCCATTGTCAGCGTTGATTAAGTAGATACACCGATTCTGGCTCTTCTTCTGCTTCCTTGTATTGTTCTTTCAATCGAGAGAGTGAGGGGCAGTTCTCTGTGGAGTGGTCTTTTGTACAAATGGTGCAAACTTGGACTGCATCTAATGGACACTCCTTATGGCTATGTTTCTTTCTGCATCTGGGACAAAAGATTGCCAAATTATGTTCTGCTTCTGCTTGATTTTGTTTGGCCTGCATAATATCAAGTTGTGTTGTCAGTGTACCCAATACGTCAGTTTGAAAATTTTCTAATAAATTTCCAATTTCTGCATGAGTTACTCATTCTGCGGAAGTTCTGTTATCTCTTGCAAACCAATCATGTTCTGCTAGTTTTAGTCTTGTGCTACCTCTGGAGCTCTTGTTACATAAATTAATAATGTCAGCAAAATTTTCTTGATAAATATCTCCTTTTCCCATAATATTTAGTGTTGCAATCCATTGTTCCTTCATTCCCCTAATTAATGTTGTTTTTAATACATTATCATGTAAGGGTAATGATGCATAAGGAGATCTTTTAATATTGTACTAGAAACGCTCTACATATTCTTCTAATGTTTCATTTGGTCTAGCTACCATCTGAAATATTTCATCTTTTAACTCTCTATACCTGCAATAGTCCTCATATTTTTTTAGAAAAGACTCTCTCATTTGGTCCCAGTTATTTATAACACTACCACCTAATCCCATAAACCATCTTAGAGAAACCCCTTTTAATGTGGAGGGAAATAATTTCAGTTTTTGGGGGCCGATGGTATAGTCATATCCTCTACACAACACATAAAATTTGAATGAAAGTGCATCCAGATCTTCTGATGTAAGGCCATGGAATGTAGGGATATGCTGGAGAGGAATTTCTTTCATAGGTGCATTAGCTGCAGTATCCACAATGGGGTATTGCAGTGTAGAGGTTTGGGTGTTTGGCTGGTTCTGGACCATTTGGTCAAATATATCCCAATAACCTTCTGGGATGTCTAGGAGGGTATTCCTAGGTTGTCGAGGGGGAATGGCTCTAATGGGAATGGCCTTAATAGCACTTCCTTTATCTAGGATGATGAGAGTGTCTAATGTTTGGGACGGTTCCGGTTCTTGGATTTCTTCAACTTCGTTATAAATGATTTTTGCAGCACTTCCCTTATCTGGGCTGCTGAATGGTTGTATTACCCCAAGAGGAGATTTTGGTTCTTCAGTTTCTCCTATTTCTCCTCTTCCTTCACAAATATTGCAAGGTTCCCTTCTTGCAATAATTATGGGCTAGAATTTTCAATTTCTTGAAAATCTTGCTCTTCAGTTTGACCATGCACCTTAGTAAAGGCTACAGATGGTGATCCTATGGCCTAAGGGGAACTAGTAGGCTGTCTAGAAGCAACTTTTCTAGGTCCTACTGAAGGCTGAGATTCTACTTTTTTAAGGATTTCATCTATAAAGGTCAATCGACCAAGGGTCACTGGCCCCTTAGCTTTATCAGGCTTGGGTAGAGGTTTGGGATTCTTTTCAAGCTTTCTCTTCTTAGTCATGCACTCAAATCAACTGCTAAGTTCTACCCAAACAAAACAACGAAAATAGCAGGAAAGCGGGCAGGGGAGCAGGGCTATTACATACTCCACACCAGGTTCTTACCCTTCGTTTTTAAAACCCAGTTCTTTCCTAACAGGCTCTTACACTACTCTGAAAAAGAAACAAATGGCTATACTCTTCCCTGACAACTGTGCCAAAATGTCGAGTTGTAAAAAGGGTCTTTCTCACCTCTATTTACCTCACATTAACTTTTCAATCCAGGAATGATTTGTTATCTCAAAGAGTGTACTCAGTTTGAGGCGGACATTTGTTAGAGTAATGCTAGTAGTATAGTGCCCAGGAAAATACAAGAGTAAACGGATGCTTAAACTAAGATCTACTTACAGCAAAGCACTTTAAGACTTAAATCATGCATTCAAAAGACTATGTAAATTATCAGTCAAGGGTACAGTAACAATAACTCATCGCTCTGTAATCTGATGTAATTGAAGACAATGAAGGAACAGATCATCAACCTAGGAACTAGACAACGAATGTCAATGCTCACTACAGTTTCAGATCGTTCAACGCAATGGCAATGCAAATAACAGGAAATGCAATAGCAGCTATAATTGAAACAACAACTAGTCTTGATAAACAGTGAAACCTTACTCTAAGGAAATAAAGGCAACAATCATATGCTACAGAAATTAGAGAGCAATCCTTACTCTAAGAATAAATCAAACTGCAAATGGAAATAGATAGCAACCAATTAGCAATGAAATATAGAACAACACTTAGAGCCAATTGTGAATGTACAGTAAACCAAAATAAATAACACACACAACACACCTTGATATTAAGAGAAATAGTAATCTGACTTTGATACCACAAATGTTAATCTCAGTTATAAAGGATAATGATTGCGATTCGTAATGGAACAACAATGTCAATTGAACAACAATCGTAATTAAGTATAAACCATAGATGAATACAGTAATACCAACTTAAGAATGTTATAGCTCAGTTACTCTATAATTGAATATAAATAGCATTTTGTAAAGAACAGTAATGTTACATCAATGATTAAAGGAACAACAATGCGTTATAAGGTCAGAATGAACAATACGACATTCCTGTTACAGAGAACGATATTGTAAATATAACAGAGCTGTGATATAAAATAACAAAACACATCAGATTATTGAACAAAGCTGGTAATGAAAACCACGAACGAATTAAAGATAATGGTACAAGAGCAATTATTCCACCAGAGCTGGGCCCTTAGCCTCTAGGGACACACCACTTCAGATTATTCCAAGATCAAAGATGGAATAGCAACCAGACTTATATTAAAGCATCCAAGAAAAGTTACAGTGGATCACTTCTCAACGAGAGTCAATGATCAAAGTTTTCAATACACAGAGAAATTACATAAGAGTAACAACCAGTCCCCCTGGGCTAGCAATGCTGCCCGTTTTTATAACACTCAAGCAGAGATATCAATGATGAAAAAATAGTTAATATTGCGATCCCTTAAGATCAAAGGATCCTGAGAGATTCGCCAAACTGTTAGTTCCAGTTATCCTTTTGTTCTCTTGCGTCGATTCGATATCTCCTTTTCCTTTCCTTGGCTGATACGCTTCAATTTGGATTGCCTTGTCTGCATCTGGTTTACTGCCATAGGGACAACAGTTAACTCTGCTCGGTCTTTTTCCTTGGGACGACAATCTTTCGTTTTTCCCTTTTTCTGCATAAGAAAATGGCGATTACTAGTTGTTTTGCGTTACATACAAATCTCATAGATTTTTCCATAATTTCTTATCATTTACCTAGTTCATGATGGAAAGGGATTATGAGTTTTTAAAGAAAAGATGACAAAATAATCAATAAAACATACCTTCTTCCATACTCCACAGTGTGCATGATTGAAGGAAAGAAAAAGGCATTGGGTGTTTCCTGGGTGTGGCAACCAATCACATGTGTTTATGAAAAGGAAAAAGGATAAAGGTAGAAGTGAAGGAGCAATTAAAGGATCAATATCAATATTTTATTTCAGTTTTATTATGTATGTGAACTATGATTTTGATTTATGATGGTTACATGCGGTTATCGGGAAAACTAGTGTCTATGCAGAGCTGCTAATCCCACTAAGGTTGGCAGCTACCTTAGAAACAAACACACTAAACACTACTTTCGTTTTCCTTTATGAGAAATAGATAAGAGAAGAATAAGGAGACCAACCTCTATCTTGTGCTTGGTTCCTTGCTTGATTCCTCTCTCTTTTGGTAGGTCTTTCCCACTCGTTTCCTTGTCTACCCAGCTTCAAGGAGTACCTGTAGAATCAAAGCAGCATAACACTATCCAAGAACATAGATCTATTATCATAAACAATATAGGATCAGATGTGCATTGACCACCCAAATGCATAAAGCATCAATCATACAAGAGTGTGGAGGAAAACTTGAATAGCTTTATTGATAATCAAGAAAGAGTAAAGAGGATTACAACCGATTGTTCTAACCCAGCATCATCCTCTCAACAAGAAAGACCTTCTTCACCTCATGAAAAGCTTAGATCACCCAACATATGATATTACACCAAGAAAGCAACAACACTTCCTTACAAGATACAAAATTCCAGCCTCTAGATCTCTGGGATGAGGGATCCATATATAGATGTCTACAAGGGAGGTGAGTCAGCTTTTGAGATTTGATTAGTGTCTTCTCTTTGATAGTTCTTGATTCCACTTGGAGTTTGATGATCTCTTACTCATCCTTGGTCGAATTCAGAGAGGCAAGTGTCACAGGAGAGGTTTCTGGAAGATTCCATGCTCCTCCACCTTGTGGATTGACACTGCCATTTGTCCCTTCTCGCCCATCACACCCCATAGAAGGGATTTTTGACATGCATCGCACCTACTGTGTGTATTCAGGTGGGATGCAACGTACTTTGCCTATGGAGCAGGTGAAATGGTCCAGTTTTGACCAGTTCTGAGTAGTTTTTCATGGAGAACTTCTGGGAGATGCTGTAATCAGTTGACCTTGTTCTTTTAGGGGTTGGAACAACAGCTTTAGGGACTTATGATCCCTTGGTTTATGGACATTTATGCTTGGGGTTGTAGTGCCCAAAAATGTCTATAACAGTTGCCCCCTAAAGCATGAGGTCGTTAATCTTTTGATGTCGGGTGAAATGCTTTATCATGAGGATCCAAAGTTTTTTCGAGCTGGAAGGCGACCTGTAATAAGATACAATACAATACATTATCTTCATATTATTTTCATGATCTGGCTGAGGTGGGCATTCCCATGCTTAGCTTTATAAATTCATTTTCATGTACATAGGACAGACAATTGTCTGAGTGTAGACTGATGATTCTGGTAGAGCCATCATCCCTTAGATTGGATGATTATTTGTGAAGCAATTATGTACGTTTGATGTATTTATTTTCCTGAATATATATTGCAGCCCAGATGGATGAAACTAGATCCGGGGTCTTCAATCTCGTTCAATCTTCACTCAAAGTACAAGTCGATACATGTGAGAGATGTTCTGGAGTCGAACATGGAAAGACATCGCCTGATTACCAGCCAATGATGTAAGATGTTAACAGGCGCGAGAGGAATCACCGATAATGATAATGATCCTCAAGGTACTACAGTACAATTCACGTGGTGTGAATAAGGGACTTGGCGTCGAACACCATGCAAAATCTTTTGGTCGAAGGCCATTGATGTAAACCTATCGCCGGAAGTGAGAAACTTGCCATTGAGGTATGCAAGCTTCAAAGTACTGAAAGGGTTGTTCCTAGATCGACTTCTTGGATAATGAGCTGATGTTGACGAGAAGCGATCTATCATAGGAGGGCCTTAGTGAATCCCACATCAATGACATAGGACTGGAGCAAATGCTTTTAATGGAGGTAAAAACAATCTGTTGATATACGGTTCAGGGTGGCAGTCATGAAAGAATGGAGCGAAAATGTATTATAGTGGGTGAGACACAGGTGAATTCTCTGAGCGACTTCTCTTGAACATATCGGCGACACTGACATGATGGATTGGTAGCATTAACCCCAAATGTGGATGGTGTGATGGAACCATGGTGATGTGACCAGTGAATGGAACAACCCATCCCGACTCAGATGCGGAGTGAAAGTGTCATGTTCAAGAGCGACTTGCTACCAACAAAGTTTCTTCAAGTTTTCTTCCCAATTTTTCCCCAGTCATTGCTGACCAGTACCTCTTTATTTTTGTCAAGCTTGAAGAGGATAATATATGCTTGTTCTATAATTTTCCCTTCGGGCAAACCCATTGCTATGTTTTAACCAGCCTAGCGATAGTGAAACTTGTTCTTGTCTGTTATGGACAAGTTTGTCGCTATTAGGTCTTAACGAGTTTAATGACAAAGATAACTCGGTCCTTTTCAATTTTAGAGAGTCTAAAAAGGGACGTAAAGGAAACTCCAAAAATCCCTTTTCGTCATCTAATCCCTTAAGTCCGAAAAAATATAAAATAATACAAAAGGGATGAATTTTCGGTAATTTTAACGAGCCGAACAAAACAAGCGCTTGATCGTTTTGTGTAATAATCCCTCAGGTCCAAAAAGATTAAAATCTAAAGGAGGGATAGCACTTCCGGTCACTTTAACGAGCTGGAGAGGCCAATGGCTCGGTAATCTTTTCATATTTTACGAGTCAGTTGAAAAGAGCTTAAAGGAGACTCGTTTTTTGAGGAACGAGTGATATATTCGGGTAGCAGCTGATTCCAGGTAAGGTTTGGAATTTTCCAATGATGACAGTGTCACAAGGATGGCTAATAAGATCACTCTTCGCAGCTGTTCCTCAAAAGGGGTAAACAATCAAGTGGAGGTGAATGATCGGTCAATACAGAGTGGAGGTGATGATGAGAACACGACCAAGGCTTCAAAGGCTGAAGTAATACATTCACGATGGTTATTTACCGGAAATTGGTTCATTTTTTATTTTAAAATGAGCTTAAACGCTGGGCGAAACACTTTCTCATTGCTTATGTTTATTTTTTAACGAGCTTGAAGTCCACGTTAAAACTGCTCGATTAATCCAGTCGTATAATAATGATGTCTCATCTACGATGCCATTTTTAAGAAGCTTGCACCTTACAAAGCTTTACTTCGCATCCTTTCTTTATGCAAGTTAGGAAACGACCAATCCTACGAGTTTAAAGGGTTAGAGGACCTACAAATTTAAAAAATAAATGGTCGCTCTTTGCTTGCATGCCAAAAGGTTTGCATGCCCCCAGGTATAGCAAAAATTTCCATGTTACCAAGGATTTTTCCATCCGTGTCACAGAGAAAACACTTCCTCGGCGATGTCTACCGAAATAGACAGAGGTGAGTGGCACAGACGCCTCCACTCACATAACTTTGACGAGGGAACCTTATTCCAGCCTAATCCCATTTTCCTAAATGGACGAGTGTGTCAGACTAGTCATATATCCTCCACGGAAACCTACACTATACACAAGGTTTTCCTGCCGAAACAGGCTAGGGTGCATACCCCCTGGGTTTCAGTCATGCCCTCCGAATCACTCGCGCTCATCAGGAAGACGGAATGGGGATTGATGAGACATTCCTTGCGTAAAAAGACCATTCAGGGCTGGTATATGACTATTTTCTATGTGTGAACCGGGAAGTGAAAGCTGGTCTACGAGCTTGACCACTCTTCCTTCGTGTAGAAAACACATTACTCTAAAGAGTGAGGAGACAATGGCTCCCATGCAATAAATATTGTCTCGTCCAAGGAGTAGATTATAATCCAGGGGTCCTTGGACTACCATTACGTTCATGTGAACAGTTTTCCTTCTCAATGTTATCGGCACATCAGGAAGGATCCCTAACGGTCGACTGGTTCCTTTGTCAAAGCCTGTTAGATTTCTCATCTCAGGCAAAAGCGATGGCGAATCAAGCACTTTCCAAGCAGTTGAGGAAAGGATACTCACAGAAGCCCCTTCATCTATGATGGTACCGGCCATAACCATTCTATATACTTGAGCAATGATTCAGAATGGTACACTAGCCGGTAAACAGGGTCTGCCTAGTAGATTCCAGTCAAAGGAAACAACCAGGTTGCTTAGAGGCCGGGTACGAATCTGACGAACTTCATTCCTATGGTAAAGGAACGGGTAGACTGCCCCCATGTTCATCGGAGTCTGTGCTTACGAAGAGAATTTGAACGGTGTCGTTCTTGTTTTCTTTGGTGACTGTATCATCTGAAGATGGACCTTCTGAAGGCAAAAACGGGTCAACTGCCGCCTCGACCTTTTGACTTTTGTCTGGTATGGATTCAGATGGTTTATCTTCAATGATAAATGCTTCGGCCGACCACAGGGGCGTGTTAGCCAGATTTTCAACTAGTGATGGACTCGGCAAGAGTTTCTTGTATCTGGGAGGAAGCCGTATCGGTGAAACCGGATGGTCGTCCAAAACTCTTTTAGCTTCATCTAAGAAGGGACAACGGTGGACGACGTGATCACCTTCACACAATTTACAAGGAAAATTATATTTTCCTTTTTGTCCAGGGGCTTCACTTTCACTAGTTGACGGTGTATGCTCAACATGATCGTCAAAGGTTAGTGACACCGGATTGTGCAAACGAGGAGACCAGTCCCTTAAGATCCGAGGGATGTAAGGACAATCTCGATGATAGTGGTCTCCTTTGCAAATGACACATGGTGATTTAGGCCTGGTCGGTGCAGTGTATGGATTTTCACTAGACAATGCTTGGTTGCCCCTTTTCGCCTTTGGCTCCTTCTTCTTCTTCTCTTTCTTCTTCTCAGTTACTTGATTTTGGGCTTTACCAGCTTCATCAAGCGAAGAGGAAGGAGGGGAGGAAGAATTGGACGAAGCAGAGGGTTGGGGGGTAACTCTAATATCGTTTAGTTGTTGACTTGATTGTTCAGGAATCATGGTATTCTGAACGACAGAAGTTGAGAAGAGCCATACAGGCAAGCCGATTTTCAATCCTGGAAGAGACAATGTGGTCATATGGGGTGCACCAACATCTCTCCAAGAGGAGAAGGGACTAGGATTTCCTCCAAGGGGAACTCCTTGGTTGGTGGACTCCATTTTTCTCAACTTAAGATCAACATAGGAAAGGTGATGATTATTCCATTTAAAATAAATTTTAGATGCTTTGACACAACTTGTTTTTTCAATTTTTAAGAGTCGAGAAAAAACAAAAGATGACTCTAGTCACCTTCGATTTTTAATGAGCCTGAAGTGACAAGTGCTCAGATGGACCTTTTCCATTAAGGAGTCTGAAAAGGAACGAAAGGGACTGCTCTAGGAATCTAGACAGAGGGATTACCAAACCAATTTCAAAACTGCAGAATACTTTTTACGGTATGGCAGTCAATCTTCCTGAATGTTGTGTTCAGTGCATTGTGATCGATAGGGCGTCAGACACGGCTTCCTGTGGATAAAGGATAAAGCCTATTGTGGTCTCCCAAAATATACTCGACGGTACGTGGGAGCACAAGTCCGTACTGGCACTTATCATCTCAAAGCAAAGGAATCACCCAACCAACAATGAAAACAATAGTTACCAGGCTTTACGACGTCGGAATACGTCTCTAGCCTAGACTTCCAGATGTTGTGCGTTAGGTTCCAAATCGTTTTCAGATTCATTAAATTTATTTTATGGTTGATATTGCTTAAGAAATTTTCATTTTAGGTTCACCGCGTGATGTAGATGTACAATTCCTAAAATGCAATCTAAGATGATAAACAGTCGTTTAATCTTCTTTCTGCAATGAAAATACTAGCTACTAAGGAAAGAGAGATTGCGTTCTTTCAACAAAGAGCACAGAGCACACACTATATGCACTATCCTAAATCAAGCCAACAAATAGTCTAAATGAAAATGCACATGCATGTATTTTTTTTCAGCCTTCTTAATGTGTGAATGATAAAAAGAAAGCTAAGCGCAAATCTGAATTATTTTCCAAAGCGACCATTACTAACAAGTTTCTTTTCAAAACAAAATGAGGACAATGATGACACTTTGTTATTTGAAATTGACACTTGGAAAACTGCTAACTCAAATCAAATACAAGAGTAACAGTGTAACCGACTATCAAGAACAATCAGATTCTCTTCTATGAATGAAAACAACACTTGCGACACTTTCAAATCAAGAAACGACAGTACAATTACGCTACTTATTTGTAAAGGAGAACTGAAAATGACTCAAAAAAAACATAAAAACATTTACGGAGTTCTTTGCACAATGGAGGCCGAATAACAGCAAGGAAATGGGTTTCAAACAGAGGTGTACTGACTACAGGCAGCAAAACTCCTTAATAGAGCTGAAAAGAGTGAACACAGAAACCAAAATTTAGGAATAAGGCCTTGTCTGATCAGCGCACCTGTAACACAGTGAAACTGAAATGCAACGCACCTACTACACTCGGGAAGTGCGATGCATTTGAAGTTCACAGAATAGATAGTGCGCTGGACCAAGGATGAGACTTTGATGGGGTTCCGGGTCATAGTTTGCAGTTCAGTTCAGGGATTTAGGCCGAGTAACTGGTAACCAGTAAATCAATCACAGGGGTAGATCTAAGGAGGTTACTAGAGCCACCACGAGGGAAATTAGAAAGCTTGTAAATAAATCGTTTAATTCATAAACAAAACCCGGAGATTGACTGAGGCATCGTTGATCTACTTTGCACTTGCATAGCAAATGCAGTTCGAAGGCTAGCTGGCTTGACTTCAAGCTCCGTCTGTAAGTTTATAAAGTAAACAAATGTAGATGAACAAACAATGTACTCACTCCCCAGCGGAGTCGCCATTTTGTTATCGGGAAAACTAGTGTCTATGCAGAGCTGCTAATCCCACTAAGGCTGGTAGCTACTTCAGAAAAAAACACACTAAAAACTACTTTCATTTTCCTTTATGAGCAACAGATAAGAGAAGAATAAGGAGACCAACCTTTGTCTTGCGCTTGGTTCCTTGCTTGATTCCTCTCTCTTCTGGTAGGTCTTTTCCACTCGCTTCCTTGTCTACCCAGCTTCAAGGAGTACCTATAGAATCAAAGCAGCATAACACTATCCAAGAACATAGATCTATTATCATAAACAATATAGGATCAGATGTACATTGACCACACAAATGCATAAATCATCAATCATACAAGAGTGTGGAGGAAAACTTAAATAGCTTTATTGATAATCAAGAAAGAGCAAAGAGGATTACGACTAATTGTTCTAACCCAGCATCATCTTCTCAGCAAGAAAGCCCTTCTTCACCTCATGAAAAGCTTAGATCACCCAACACTATGATATTACACCAAGAAACCAACAACACTTCCTTACAAGATACAAAATTCCAGCCTCTGGATCTTTGGGATGAGGGATCCATATATAGATGTCTGCAAGTGAGGTGAGTCAGCTTTTGAGATTTGATTAGTGTCTTCTCTCTGATAGTTCTTAATTCCACTTGGAGATTTATGATCTCTTACTCATCCCTGGTCGAATTCAGAGAGGCAAGTGTCATAGGAGAGGTTTCTAGAAGATTCCATGCTCCTCCACCTTGCAGATTGACCGTACCATTTGTCCCTTCTCACCCATCACACCCCATAAAAGGGATTTTTGACATGCATCGCACCTACTGTGTGTATTCAGGTGGGATGCAATGCACTTTGCCTATGGAGCAGGTGAAATGGTCCAGTTTTGACCAGTTCTGAGTAGTTTTTCATGGAGAACTTCTGGGAGATGTTGTAATCAGTTGACCTTGTTCTTTTAGGGGTTGGAACAACACCTTTAAGGACTTAGGAGCCCTTGGTTTATGGACATTTATGCTTGGGGTTGCAGTGCCCAAAAATGTATATAACACATGTGACCTATGATTATGGTTTATAATGATGCCATACGATTCATGATTTTGATCTATGATGCTTGTGTTCTGATCTAACTAATGTGATATGCTTATACATGATGATTTCGTCAAGACAGGAAGTGAAAATAGTGCAAGTGTACATTATTGATGAGCAACAAATGAGTTATGATTTCAATTTATTTCAATTCAATTTGAGTCTAATGAAAATTATGTGCTTGGTACAGGAAAGAATAGAAATGCCCATTTGGGTGGTTGAGATTAATTACAAAAATTAGAAGCAACAACAAAAGGAATTGAAACAGGAAGCAACATGTTGGTAAAGCATTTCAGGAGTAGGGAATTATGGGACACTGGTACCCAATAGTTTCCATTGATTTCCATGAGCATTCTTTGACTGGTATGATGATTTTGAGGTAGGTATATTTCTTGGTTGTTTGACCTTCTGATGCGAGGAAGCCTTGCCAAGGGATGGATCACCCAGGATAGGGGATGTCAAGGAACTTGGAAGGTGAGTGAATGCATGGAAGGGGGTGACTAAATTTTTTGAGGGACTATGTAGCAGAGAAGGCAAGGTTGCGGAATGGATTTTTTTTGGTCATTGTCATTTCCATATGGAATCATATGCGCATCAGGAGTGTGCCCTGGAACAATGAGCATTAACTATTCACTGAGAGGACAAGTGGCATAGAATTGTAGCATTGGACATTGGATGTAGTTTTGAATTTAGCGTTGGATTCTAGACTTCCTAGGAAAGAGGTGAATCCTAGTACTACTATTGAGGGTGGAGGTGTGAGCCTCTAGATTCCCTTGTTGCAGATGCAGGCATCGTATCCTTTTATTTGTTGTTTAAAGCCAATGTGAATATTTATATATGTGTATATCATTGTAAATCCTATATGGAGTTGGATTTATAAATCTCCATAGATAGTATGGTTATTTTTTGGTTGAAGCAAATGCACATAATTATATGTGGATTTTATTGTAAATACCATAATGAGTTGTGTTATAAATCTGCCGTAAATGGTATATTTGTCATGTTTTAGCAGTGCTCATTGTAAATACTACAATGAGCTATGTGATAAATCTCAATGGGAAGTATGCTTTGTTTTCAGTGGTTTGTTGGTTTATAGGTGTCCTTGAACACCGTGGATGGCGTTCCCCCATGGGGGAGGGTTCTATAACAGACCTGGTCAAAAAATAATGTAAGAAAAATATAAGACCATGGTCATGGGACACATATTCCAAGCTAAATGTTGGGAAAAACATCCTAGTGTCAGTGTTCATTTGGTTTATTATGGCTAATTAAATTGGCAAGGGCAATGAAAAAGGCTTTGAAAAGGAAAGAGGCATTAATTGGCATTTTATTTATGAAAACAATAGAAAATAGGATATAAGGAAGGTGGAAGGTCACAGGTTGCATTTGAGCAGGAAATTGAAGGAAAATAATGGAAAATTGAATAAGTTAGTGTCTGCATTAATAAAAAGGCTTCTGATGATCAGTTGGTAATGTTTTTTCCATTTAGTTTTGGAGATCTCTCCCTATTCTCTCTCTCTCTCACTCTTGGACACTTATAGCATTTTTGGAGCACTCTAGCATTGGATCTAGGAAAGCAAAGGAAGGAAAAATAAGAAAAAGGTAAGCAAATATTAAGAAAGGAAGATGAGAATCAAGCAGATACATTGGGATTACTTGCATGTATCAATTTTCATATGTGGTTTCCTTTAAATTTGGCATGCATGGTATGGTCATGTGAGTATTTGGTTCTATTGTTGCCATTCGCATGGGTTTTTCTAGTTGTGACAATGATTTTCAGTCTTTCCTTGCCCTTTCCAGATATCCATGGTGTGATGGGTTCTCTTTTATTTCATTAAGATGGATTTTTGGATGGTTTAAAAATTGAGTGAGGTGGTCTCTGAAGAAGAATACAAGGCTTAGGAATCCCTAGACCGGAGAAGGTGGGATTGTGGTAAATCTAGATTTTGTGTACCTTGGTGGGCCTAGGAATCTTTGAATAATGAATGGCAAGATTTACCGTAAAAATAATAGAGATGGGTCCCCTTGATCATGCTTAGGTATCCTCAACTAGCGAATGGAAAGATATATGATAAATCCTAGAGGGTGGAGTCTCGATCGGGCCTAGGAATCCTCGATTGATGAATGGTGGGATATACAGTAAAGCCTACAGACTAGGAGGCAGACAAAATCTTCACTGTTGAGGTGGATAAATTAATTGACATCCATGATTATTTAGGTCCTATTGATCGAGTGGGGATTGTGGTAAAGCTTGAGGAAACTTGGTTTGGTTTTGTTGTGAGTCCCACATTCATATTTGGAATATGGCACGGGGGTGATTGGCTGAAAGAAATATTTGGTTCAACCAATCTGTGGTAAGGGTGGTTCATGGAAGTGCCATACCTAGTTGGCTTAGGAATTCATTAATAAGAGCTATTTCTCGTTAGTATTTCATGCGTAAATATACTAGTTCATATGTGATTCTTATGGATGTTATATCCTTGTTATTTACGTTGGTTATATGCTGGTCATGAGTGTGTTTTATTACATACTTGATATATGGCTCTCATTACGCATTGATTTGAAGATGAATGTACAATGAATATATGACCTAATAGATGATAATGCACCTATTGTAATATAGCAACAATACTTCTTTACAAACCTCACATAAGTATGAGACCCCTATGCTAAGATTTGTTGTTATGATCTGTAGAATGTATATTGGTGACATTGGAACTGTAAATAAATTTGTATGCAAGAGTGAATAAGTGTGTAGACTGTATTTCTTTTAAGTAAGATGTTATTATTGATCAATATTTAATGGTTATTACAATTCTTTGTCGATTTTTACTTATATAGGCATTGACTGGCCACAAAGATAGGTGGTCACATATTTTGACCAATGTCCCTTCATAATTAACGAGAAATCAATTAATTTTTTTATTTCTTTTTGTAAGCTTGGTAGAACCTTCTCATTTTCTAGTTTTTACATGTCCGTTATTCACCCATTTCCAGGGAGGGTAGCACAAGAATCGAACCCAAGATCTTCGGTTCGGTGAGACTTCATTTCCATGGCCATTGCCACTTGAGCTACCCCATGCAGACAATTAATTAATACCTCGTTGGGAACATCTCTGCAAGGAGTACAACTGAATATGATATTTCATTGAAATCTCATTTTTAGTTATATTCCTCGGAGAGATGTTTCCAATATGGTATCATGTGTTTCGAATAGAGATAGTATGACCAAGTTATGACCCCGGGAAGTTGGCTGTGCAACTAACCCCAATGGGGTCCATAAACTCTTGGTGTTACATGTCCTCGGGTTAGGGTTTTTGTTTTTTAGGGTTTTCTCTTATTGTTTAATAATAAAAAGACCCTTTAGCATCATTGTAACTTAGTTCAAAGGCATGTATCTGCCACATCCCTTCTCAAGGATAAGTTACCATTGCCCAAGCTAGCCTCATTTCCATTATGTTTGTAAGCATATTTCATTATTTGATATTAATGAAAGGAAGTGTTATTTCTAGTGCATATTTGTATTTATGGTTATATCTATAATTTGTTATGTTCCTATTTACATTTGGATCAGTTGTATCAGAGGGGTTTTCTCTTTCTCTATTTTTCTTTGCATGTCCCCAACGAGGTCGGGATATAAGGACTTAGGGCTTGAATTGGTCGAACCTTTGCAAGATTGGCCTCATAAATCCTGATTGTCTCCCATGGGGGAAGAAAAGAAATATGAGGGAGCAAGAGATCCTATCAAAATATTGCCCAAGGAGGCCCTCAAGAAACAAAGTAATGTGATGACGGATAACTTTGCCTAGATCCTTCAACGTTTTCCCACCGGTGGTGTATCCACATCCAACAGCCATTATGGAGGCTCCACACCTTTTAAGGTACAATTAAACTTTTACATTCCCATATTTGAGTGCCAAATAGATGCAGACACTGTAGATAAATGCTTGAATCTGCTAGAAGGATACTTTTATGTTCATGATTTTTCCAGTCAGGAAAATATTAACTTTTCTCTTCTCAAAGTCACTCCCCACGTCAAGGACTAGTGGCAAACCTATTGTGAGCAGAAGGATGAAGGTACTACCTCACTGTTTCCAGCTGCTCCCACTTGGAATTCATAACAGGATGCCATCAAGGAGAAGTACTACCTTGTCAAGAGCTACGAGGACAAATACATAAAGTGGACCACGTTGTGGCAGGGAAGGGACCAAGATGTGCCAAAGTTTACCCATGTTTTTCATACCCTTCGCACAAATTTTGGTATCAAGGATTCTAAGAAACATTTGGTACTCAAGTATTGTGCCTGCCTACATAGATACATCCAAGACGAGATGGAGTTCCTAGACATCTCCTCGGTTGACATGGCGTACCGATGCACCGTCAAGATTGAGTAGAAGTTTAAACAAAAGAAGCGAGACTTTGGATCTGCGAATCCAAAGCAAGGGAAGGGTGCCCCCAAACTGCAAAACAAAGGACAAAGCCAAGGAAGGATAGTCCAAGACAACCCACCAAGGCCACAAGTAAAGTACAACACTTCGAAGGTGAAGAAGGACATAGAAATTGGTGTGATTTCCACAAGAGCTCCACCCATAACACAAGTGAGTGTCAGGACAAGCAATCACTGGTGGTTGAGCTGAAGGCTTCATAATCAAATGCATGTTCCAACTCTGCGTTAGAACCTGACAAGGGGAATAACAAAGGGAAGTATATTATTGATGTGGATCCCAATGCCACCATCGCCACCACAAATATCTATGAGGAACCCAAATATCCAGAGGAGGAGGAGCATCTCTTCCACTCTGATATGTGGGTAAAGGGTTCCCCGCTACAGTTCATTATCAACAGTGGGAGCCAAAAGAACCTCATTGCAACAGAGGCTGTGAAGCGGTTGGGCTTACCTACCATAGCACACCCACAATTATACACCATTGGGTGTCTTCACCATGGATGGGAGCTATGCGTGAGCCAACAATGTTGCCTTCCATACAACATCAAGCCCTTCACAGATGAGATATTATGTGATGTATTATTAGGCCAACCATACTTGTGGAAGTGACATGTTGTGTATGATTCAAGGCCTTCCGTTGTTATTGTTACATTGGGAAATAAGTTGTACAGGATACCAAAGGTAGAACCACCTACTTCCATCTCTCTATTTACTGCAAAACAATGTAGTAAGATCATTTCAAAAACTCGGAAATTTGTTTTCGTGATGATATGCCCTCAAGGAAAGAAGAAGATAATGGAAACAACCTCTAGACATCGCACAACCACATGAAAATAATAGATAGAAAAAGTCGTGGAGGAGTGTGAGGACATGTTCACCTCCTCTGCAAGGGTGCCTTTGCACTGTCAGGTCAAACACTCCATCAATTTGACCTTAGGTGTGCCCTTATCCAATGGACTAATCTATCGGTGCTTTGTTCTACAGAATGATGAAATCAAGAGGAAAATTAAAGAGATGCTATAGAAAGGTCACATTCAGCTGAGTTCATCACCCTGTGGGAGCCCGATCATGTTGGTACAGAAGAAGGATGGGACTTGGAGACTCTGTATTGACTATTGGGCACTAAACAAGATTATTGTTCAGAATATGTACCCGATCCCATAGATTGATGACCTTCTCGACCAACTCAAGGGGGGAATCATTTCAGCAAGATCAACTTGAAGTCTAGATATCACCAAGTACCAATTGAACCCTCTGATATGTGTAAGTCTTCCATCAAAGCCAAGGAGGGCCTTTTCTAATGGATGGTTATGCCTTTTCGGTTGATGAATGCTCCTGCAACATTCATGCGGCTGATAGATGACATATTGCAGCCATTCACCAACTCATTCGTAGTGGTATACTTGGATGACATCCTAATCTTTAGCCAGAGTTGGGAAGAGCACCTCCACCACATCTGATAGGTTCTCCAAACATTGTGGCAACACAAGCTATGTGCCAATTTAGAGAAATTCACTTTTGGCATGACCTAGGTTGAGTATGTGGGATAAATTCTTGATGAATGGGGTGTGTATGTGAATCCAACCAAAATCCAAGTCATTCGGGATTAGCCAGCCCCAGCCATTCTGACAGAGCTCCACAAATTTCTAGGTCATTCCAATTTCTACTACAGGTTTGTCTTGGGATTCTCTCATATCACTTAGCCCTTGAGTCACGTCACCAAAGGAGGAGCGAAAGATAAAATATTTTTTGTTTTAATCTCAAAAAAAGGCATTCGCAGAGTTGAAACATCGCCTCTCCTCTTCATAAGTGCTCACATTACTAGACTTGCAACAACCATTTGAGATCGAGACGGATGCCTCTGACAATGCTATTTGGACAGTCCTTACTCAACAGGGGCACCGAGTGGCATATCATATTGAGACACTTTCAGACAGAGTTTGAAAGTATCCCACTTATGATAGAGAGATGTATTCCATTTTGCAAGCTTGCTGACAATTGAAGCATTACACTTTGGGGAAGGAAACGATCATCCACACAGACCACCGACCCCTTTAGTTCATATAGGCACAAGGTAAGTTGCATAATGATCACCATCAAAAGTGGGCGACATACCTGCAACAGTTCCATTTGAATTTCAAGTACAAGAAGGGAAATACAAATAATGTTGCACACTACCTGAGCTGAACACTGATAATGGTGTTAACCATCGTGCTCAACTCTTATGGGCACGAGACTTCTGATTGGCCACTTCTCTAAAAAAGAGACCCAGAATTCGGCCACACATGCCATACATTCTTGCAGGGTCATCAAGTTCTAGATTTTCACCTCGAGGATGCTCTATTAGGCCACCTAGGACACCTTTGTGTTCCTTCAAGTGACCATACGAAGATGATTTTGGAAGCACACTATAGTCGAGCGACTGGGCATTTTGGCGTCGATAAAATAGGGGCAGTACTATAGAAGTATTTCTATTAGCATAATCTTCAGTCGGATGTCAGTAAGTACATCAGATATTTCACTTCCTACGCTATTGCCAAATTGACCACCAAGAAGCAAGGTCTTTGTACTTTGCTACCTACCCCTAGTCGACCTTGTATATCCATCTCCATGGATTACATGGGAGGCCTTCCTTCTACTAAGCATGACAACGATTGTTTTTTTGTTTCCGTCAATAGATTCTCAAAGATGGCCATTATGGCAGCCTGCAAGAAGAGTATCACAGTAGAAGCCAAAGCTAAACTCTTATTTCAATGAGTGTGGGTACTGTTATCACTCAGGTTGTTCGCAAAAGTTGTAAGAAAGGGAATACAACCGAGGTAACCACAGACCAATCTTTTAGATACAGATTCTAGCAAATCCACATCAAGAGAGGGCTCTCTCTTTATGATTTAGCTATGTTTGAGGTATATTATGATAGTTATGAATTGCAAGGGTTTTGTTTAGAGTTTGGTTGGAAGGATGGGGACTCAATAGAACAGTGAGGTAAAACCAAAACATTTCATTCCATTGGGCATGATGGAGTCAAAGGGGGAGGGCTTCCTGGATTAGGTTTTTTATCAAAGGATTTATGACATAGCAACGTAATCAAACATGGAATAATTTATAGGCTGGAATCAGATGGAATGGAGTCAGTGGGTGAAGGGCAGTTAAGAATCCTTCATCATGTTGACATAGGGAAAATGGATGATTATTGCTAAGGAGCAATTAAGAATTCCTTAGCTACTATTCAAGATGAAAGAACCAGGGAAAACAGGAGCAATTAGGAATTCATTGTTTATGCTAATTCTGAAGAAAACATTAATAATAATGGAGACTGAACACAGAGTGAAAACAAGCAAATTCTGAGCTATTCTTCTTCTCTATTATTTAGATCATGAAATATAGATGATATAATAAACAAAGGAACTGTAAAACAAAAGTTAAAAGGGACTTATTGATCCATAAAAGATTCAATAATTCTGCAACATGGTCCTTAACATCAATTCTTCATCTAGTGAGCTTAACGAAAATGGTTCCAACAGCTTTCTTACTTCCAAAATTGTTCAGTATTACAGTCAAAACTATGAACATCCACCACCAACCAACCCAAAATACTTCGTCTGGGGGGGTATTTATACAAAAATGTCAAGATATCATACAAAATATCTGATAGAAATAAATATCTACTAACAATTGATGTTTCTTTTATATAGATAGAGACAGAGAGTCTCGAAAACAGGGAGACAATAAATAGATGTAATAAATTTTATGTTGCGCTGGTTGATCCGTATTTATGAGGTGTACTCGAGGTAGGTGCTGCAAGTCAGTTCCCAACTGTCTTCTACTGATCCTCTGTGCGGATTTTTCTACTTTGGCCAGAATTTCTTTAACTCTGATGTGATGCGCTTTGACCTGCAGGACCATGATTTATTTTTGTTCTGCACATTATAACAGATGGTGCATAATTTTGCATTTGACCAAAGATAAATTTACAGGATCTCTAGTATGCTCTACCACCACTCTGGTGCTGGTACTTTATGCCTCTGCAGCTTCCTTAAAGTCTCGTCAGTATATGTGTGCCTGAAGAAATTAGGTGGGATGGTGAACAGATGCTTTAGCTCATGCTCTATGTAGAATAGATTTTCTAGGCTATCATAAAGGGACTGGCTAGATGGAAGTGCTTTTTCTCTTGAAGTAATTGAAGATGCATTAGCTTGATTGACAACATATGTATTTAATTTATGTACATAGTCCTTTTGCTTCATTAGATGCTCATTATCTCCTAAGGGACTTGGCAAACCTTTTTTATGCAGGGCTGTAAATTTTCCTATGAAAGAGTCAATTTCTACCTGCATGTCCTGGCATCTTCTGTCCAGGTTTTTCATTAGAGTTCTCATGGTTAGAACTCTCTTGATGTCCAAAATGGTACCTATTCTGTCTCTAATGTCCAGTGCTTCCAACTCTTCACTAGTCTTGGTATTCAAAAAATGTATTAGCCTGTTAGCTTGCTCAGGCATTTGTCCCAATAAGGCTCTGGTTTTCTGAATTTCTACTTGGGCTACTCTTATCAAATCAATCTGTTCATAAATGGTTTGAATAGACCTCCACACGTCACTAAGGGACTGAGTGATTTTTGTCCACAAAATTCCTTTGATTTCTGCCAGAGGCTTATGCAGAGAGAGATGCTTTTCTAAGGCTCTTACCTTGTTCTCCAATGCTTTGAGCTCCCTTGTTTTCTCTACCACATTCATCTTATATTTATAATAGCTTTGCTCAACCTTTGCTAATTTTTCTTTAACTTATTTTAGCTTTGATACTTGGGGTTTCAACTCTTCCATGGCTTTGATTAATTGCTCTGTGGTCATAGTAGTGCTGCTACCTTGTGCTGTTCATATTGATGTTTCTCTGGTGATGATTTCTATTGTTGATGCCGGGACAGTGGAAGGCACTACTGTTATAATGGTGGGAGGGGTAGTTGTGACTGTTGGAGCTAATTCAGGTGGCTGGGAGGTCGACTCTCCCTGCTTTTCTTGTAGTGCTTTCTCCAATGCCTGCTCTGTCTCACTAAATCTCTCGTTCAACCTCGTGAGCAGGTCCATCATGTCCTCTTCAGATTTTTGTTGTACAACATCTACTATTTGTGGATGCACAGAAGGAGGCATTTTGAGCTATTTTCTAAGGGCAGCAATATCCTCTTCCTTTTTCCTCATTAGTGATTTTATGCCTTTGGCATCTTTGGGATTATGTCCCAGTTCAATGATAATGTCCTCCAAGGATTTAATCCTATTGTCCTTTGATAGAGAAGAAGCTTTCTCTAAATCTAACTGAGTAGAGATGTTCTCCAATGAGTTTTGCAATTTATGAGCCAACATTGCTTTATCAACTAGTGTGGAATGCACCATCTCTCCAGTCTGTTTGTGCAGCTCAATCTGGTCTATTAGATGAATGTCTTTGGCGAAGACCTCCAGATTTGTCCTGATGTAGTCAGCTGCTGATTGTGGTTGCTTCACTTTGGGCTTGAAATATCTCATGATCATTTTTCCTTCCTTTATGTCATATGCTGACATTAATCTTTGCTATTTTGTGGGGGCCATCTTAAGATATTGGTTATAAATTTTCAACCTCAATGGATCATTTCTAGCCTTTATCTATGTGAATGTTCTTTTGATATCAGAGGTCTTCTTACTTGGTGGTCTCGTGGATGAAACTTCCACACTATGCTACCTTTCTAGCTCTTGCCTCTGTGATCTGGTTGATGTGTCTATCACTGGGGAGGTCTGTGGGCTAGTTGTGCTCTCACCTCTTAGGCTTTCTATTATTTCTTCAATTATTAACTCTTCCGATAGAGGATTCAGTCTTTTCCTTTTCGCACCTGGCTATTCTGCAGGTCCACTGATGGGTGTGGCCTCTTCTCTGTCTCTTTTCTTGCCCTCTTCCTCATTTAGAGGAGTCTGTAGTGTAGGAATCTCTGCTGCTTTGGTCTGTACTAGACGAATTTTCCCTTGTTGATCTGTCATGGCTTGCCGCTCTGTGCCTGCTACTTCCTTGCCCTTAGAAGAGCCTAAAAATGGTGTGATGATTTCTTGTACAGGTTGCTGTGAAGTTCCAGCAGAAGATGTACCCACTCTGGTTTTCTGAGGCAGCTTGAAAGATACTTTTCCAAAAGAGTCCAGGTCAAGGGTCTTTTCTAAATCTTTGATAGCTTGTTCCATCTTTTCTTGTTGAGTAAGTTCTTCTACTAATGTACCCTCTACCCACTCATCCTGATTAGCATATTGTTCTACTTCATGAATCCTATGATGTGTGTAAGTTGACAATCGGTTTCTTACTTTCCTATCACTTATAAAGATATTTGGGTCATATGGTACCCACCAAAAGATTTTCTTCAATTTAAGGTATTCTCCTAATATCTCATCAGCATCTTCCCATGTGTCCCTCTTGTTAATGATAAAAGGGCCTAACTGGTTTCTTATTCTCAGCTAAGCATTTTTCTTACATTGCAAAAGTGAGTTAAATATGCATTGATTAGTTGCCTGAAATACTCCAGAGAAAACAGTCTCATAGGCACATATTTGAGCAGCTTGTAAGGGCACAATTCACAGCCATATATCATGATTTTAGTGTGATCCTGGTAGAAGTACAAGTCACCTATCATGTAGTTTTTGGAGAGCTGCAAATCTTCTTTATGTCACCAGAGAGCTTAGGATGAGGAGCTCCTATCAATAGAGTGGAGGCTGGATGTATAAACAAGTCAATGAATTCACAGTAGGTATAAGGGAATTCACCAATTTTGTGGAAAATCGAGGTCCAAAAGATCACAGACCTCCTTTCCCCTTTGGAATCCAACTTCCTGATGGGAAATATAAAACTGTCTGGGTAATAATATAACAGCAGATGGTATATGAAAGTTGTATATTTAAACACTCATTCTCTTTCCAAAATCATAAATTGAGCATGGATTTTATCAGCAATGAAAGAGGCATAGTAATACTTAATAGCAGGGGGCTGTCCTAGAGTAAAGGTGGATAACAGAACCAGAACAATCTCATCCACATATTCACTGGACCTGAATCCAAATATCACTAATATCATGTTAAGAATAATTCTTCGAGTCTCATTGAAACAAACATATAAATAAGGAGGTGGGCCTTGGGGTTGGCACTCTGGTTTCATGAATAACCTAGCAATTGTAGTTATTTCTGCACTGGACAGTTGAGAGCCTTGCTCAAGCAAAAATCCCATGGAAAGAGAAACAAGAGGCTGAACTGGATGGAACTGTAGCATCTCATTGATAGATTTAACAGCTATGTAAAAGAGAACAGCTTGTGATGGAGTCATAACTACTTTACTGACAGGGTCATAGTTGGCACAGGAGTGGCGAATAATATCTGGGAACATATTGATTGAGGAAAGGTAATACCTGGGGAGATTGGATTCCCATATTCGATAGACATCAGAGTTGTTCAAATGACTATTTCTGATTAGGCAGAAAGTATGAAAATGATTTTGGCAACCAAACAAGTATTTTATTTGGAAATCTCTTTCGGCCAAGGGTAAATGATTCTAGTCCATATGAGGTGCATTAAGGGGCATTACACTGAGGGCCACAGCGGCTTCCATGTTTAGTTTTCTTGTGTTTTTAAACTGGAGGTTGAATTTCTGTGGAAAAAGGGAAAAAGAGCAGTGCTAGGTGTCTGGGTATGGCAATTATGGACTGCTTCAGTTTGAATTTGGCTCTTATAGGTATAAGTTATAGAGGAAAACTAAAAATATAGGTTTGGTAGGTGGGACGGGGTAAATACCTGTACTTTGGAGGTGAACCAGTGTAATTTGCAGGTTGACTGACGAGTTGAGCAGCAGGATGCTGGTGTTTGCTTGGTCGGCTGGTGGACTGGAGCTTATACAGCTTCTTGGACGTAGTTTGCATGCAACAGTCTCGTAGAAGAAATGAATGAAAATGGGTAAAAATGACACTTTCACACATTTTTTAACATAAATTGCCTTTGCGGGGCTTTTTGGCGCTTTTCGGTCAGATGACATCATCGGGATGTGATGTTTTGTCACAACGCGTGGGTATGGGATGCTGATGTGGAGGTGACTTGGTGGTGACGTCGGCGGGCGGGGTTAGCGGGAGGGCGGTAAGCAGTATTGGCCCACATCGCTTATGAGCTGAGGCGGTTTCAGGGGGAGGGGCCACGAGCATGGCAGGAGGGCATCGTGTGTCCGAGGTATGGCGGCAATACCACCGGCTCCTTGGGAGGTAAACATCGGTGGGGAAAGGCCTCACAATATGATCATGAGCCATCTGATCAATGGGCGCAGATCCAACGGTTGCTGCTCAACAGATCTGGCAGAGGGTTATGGCGCGTGGTCCATGTAATATAAACAATGATTAAAATGTATCAGGGGCAGTTTGATTGGCTTTCGGGGTATTTAAATAGTCAATTAACTAGATGTTAATTAATATTTGAATATTTGTGCACGGGGAGGGTTATTATATGGTTCCTGATGAGCCTATAATCCCTGTTTAAATAGAAATATTGCCGTAATCGGTCGGGGGCAGGATTATTACACATTGAGGGTTTTATTGTAAAGATATATTAATACGGGGGAAAGGGACTTTGTAAGGGATTTATATAATAGTGTTAGCAGTTAATATGGGTTTATATAAAAAAAAATGCTAAGTTATAAAGTTTGATAACCTAGGTTGAGGGAACAAAAGGATTTTCACACAAGAAATGTGAATTATTTGCCTAAAGCAAGAATTTTATTTTACTCAGGGTTTTTTATGAAATGAGGTGGAGTGATTTGGGAGTATTTGAGCAGATCTCTATCTCCTTGGGGGGAGGTTAGTGAGTGATTTTGGGAGAAGTGTGAAGAGAAGTTAGACACGCCTTACTTGATTTGTAGCCAAACAATTGCCATTGTACTTATGATACCAATAAGATGAACATCTTTGGAAGGCAAAATCAATCATAAGCCTACTTCTGCAACACCAAAACTAGCTACCCAGCCTACAGTACCTAACATTTTTTCTTCCTGTTACATGGGTGCACTTGGACTAGCAAACCCTTACAAATTTTATTTTCTTTTCATGGGAAACCTATCTAAGTCTACCCTTATTTCTTCTAAGGGCTCAGATTTAACTGTTGAGCTCCTTTGTTTCTCTACCTAACTATTTATCTGCTAAGATTGAACAGTTTGGACAGATTTTATTCTCTATCTCTAAAACAAGAAATTCAAACATGAACTGACCAAGATTAAGCTGTTTGGCCATCCATCAATTGTGGCAAGAGTCAACCAATTGCGCACAATGAGATTATTTTGCAAAAATAGAATAGTAGTGGCATTTTGGACTAGCACACTTTCATCGCGTTTTTCATTTGGGGTTCATTTCTTTTCTTTTTGACCATTTCATTCCTTTTTCCCTTTGATCTTTCTTTTAGGGCATACGCTCTTTACATTTTTTAAGTTTTTTTATTTTTTCAAAATATGGAACCTTTGCAGCAGGGAAAGGATGAACATATTAGGGATTTTAACCAGTCAATCATGAAATATGACACCTATTGGTATAGGAGCATAACACTGGCTCCACTTGGGGATGACTTTTCCTGGTGAAAAGTCAAGAACAACAGGTCAGATGGCCTTATGTATAGTTCTTGCTGCATTCTGAAATCTTCCTTTGCTGTAAGTAAACAAACTATACGGAAGATCATGTAAAATATACCCATCTCTCATGAGCTTATCCAAACCATTGTACCTCTGTTTTGGATACTTTGTCTAAATGTTTGTTCTCATATTTTCAGTTCCCAAGTCTTTTACAATTTCTGGTAAACTAAAAAAGGTAACACAAAAAGGTGGTAAAGTTCCTTGACTGTTCCTCAAAATTTACTACACATTCCTTCCCATTATTATTGTTGTAATAAACTGTAGAAACTAAGCATCGTTATGTACAAGTTAGAGTCCTGACATATCAAAAAACGGGATCAAAATAGTGTCTTAGCATCTGACCATTAACTAGTCTATCTTCTGCTTCTGTAGCATCCAGGCTTTTCAAAAATAGGTATTGTTTCCCTATGAGGCCTGAATAATAAAAGGTCCCTTCCATACGAAGTCAAACTTCCCATTTTTTCCTTTATCTTCTCTTCTGGAATCCCATTTCAAAACTTCGTCTCCTATGAAAAAATCCTCTGCCTTAGTCCTCTTATCAAATATCTTCTTGAGTTTTTCTTGTAACACTTGAGATCTTTGATATACCTCTTCTCTAGTCTACTACAAATGTATAGTCTGATTTATCCTTCTTTGAATGTCATTGGGCTGTATTTGAACTTCTTGCAATAATTTCATTACAGGGGTTCCCAAGGAGGAGGGAAATACAACCTCCATACCATAGACAAGCTCATAGGGACTAGTTCGAATGGATCTCTTGGTAGTTAACCTGTCTGCCCATAATGCATTTATAAGCTTTTTATGCCAATTTTTCTTGTCTCTTCCAATACTTTCTTAATGATATTTATCAGGCTTTTACTGGATGACTTAGCTAAACCATTACCCTGGGGGTAATAGGTTGTGGAGTGGCCTAAGGTAATGTGGTATTTGTGACAGAAATTGATCATTCTCTTAGATTTAAAAGCAACAACATTGTCTGTTATAATATTTTTAGGATAGCCAAATCTAGACAGGATGTTGGTTTCTAGGAATTTCATGATCACTGAATCATTGGCTTGTCTTCAAGGGATGGCCTCTATCCACTTGGTGAAATAATCTATGGCAGTCAAAATCCATTTATGTTGGCCAAAAGAGGGAGGGTGAATTTCCCCAATGAAATCTAAACCCCATTGTTGAAACGGTCTTTCAGTGGAAATTAGTCTAAGGGGTAGAGGCAGAAGTTTCCTCTTACCTTCAAAGATTTGACATTTATGGAAAGCAGTAACAAATTTTTTGACATCAGCAAACAAGGTTGGCCAGTAAAATCCAGCTCTTAGGATTTTATCAGCAGTTCATTTCCAGTATAAATGTCCACCACAGTCCCCTGCATGAAATTCTTTGAGTACCTTGTTAGTTTCATTTTTAATTAGACAATTTAGTAGAACACCTTCATGATTTTTCCAAAAGAGAGCACCATCTAAAATACAAAAATTTAAAGCTTTTATTTTTATAAACCTTTTATTTTTTCTGGACAACTGTGGAGGAGCCTGCAGGTTTAATAATACATAACATATATCAGCATACCAAGGTGATTCTAGGAAGGCCTGACTGATTTGTGGAGTCGCCATCTCTTGTTCATTATCCAGTTCATTGATATCTAGGGCTTGGCAATTGGTTTCAGTCAAGATTTTAGCCATCCCTATCCTTTTATAAGCTTTGTAGGTTTTATTTCAATACCATACTCTAATATAGTAGCAATCCATTTACCTCTTTTGCCTTCAATCCCCTCTTGGGTTAGGATATTTTTGACAACAATGCTTGGCACATAAGCTATTATATGAGAGTATAGTATGTAGACTCTGAAATCCTTGATGGCTTTCACAAGTGCATAAGCTTGTTTTTCCATGATTGGGTATATTAGAGGTGCATCCCTCAATGCTTTGCTAAAGAAGGCTATGGGTTTTTCACATCCTTGATCATCTTTCCATAGCAAAACAACAGCAATAGTGTGTTCTGATGCAAATGAAAAAATTATGAAGTCTCTGTCAAATTTTGGGCTTGTAAGGACTGGTGTTCTGGTTAAAGCTATATTGATTTCTTCAAATGCATGTTTGGCTTCTAATGTCCATTTGACCTTGGAATCTTTCTTCAACATATTATTCAAAAATATAATTAATTCAGCCAAGTTGGGTATGAATCTTCTTAAAAAATTAATTTTCCTTAGGAAAGCTTGGAGTTCTTTGACATTTCTAGGATGTGGTATTTGTAAAATGGCTTGTATTCTGTCAGGGTCAATTTTGATGCCATCTTTTGAGATTATGTGACCTAAGAGTTTGCCCTCTTCTAGGCCAAATAATGACTTCTTTGGATTTAGTGATATACCATATTTTCTGGTGGTTAAAAACACTTGTCTCAGATGATCTAAGTGTTGTTGATATATTTTGGAAAGCACAGTGAGATAATATAGGTATATAACCAAGAAATCATGAATTTCTTTAGCAAAAGCTATGTCCATTTCACGTTGGAAGGTTGCCCCTGCATTCTTGAGTCCAAATGGCATTTTCACATATTTGAAAGTTCCCCATGGAGTTGTAAAAGCAGTTTTTTCTTGATCATTAGGGTGAACTAGAATCTGGTTGAAGCCTGAAAACCCATCCAAAAGTGAAATTCTAGAGGCACCTACTACCCTTTGTAAAATGTGGTCCATCTTAGGTAAGGGGTAGTGGTCCTTTAAAGAGATTTCATTTAGATTCCTTAAATCAACACACAGTCTGATTTCTCCTATTTTCTTCCTAGTGGGCACTAAATTAGAGACCCATTCTGAAAATCTAATGGGTGCAATTATGCTAGCTTCGTACATTCTTTTGACTTCTTTTTCAATTAGAGGGAGGAGTACAGGGTTGACCCTTCTGAGTTTTTTCTTGAAAGGTTTTGATTTTCCTTGAGGGGTATTGTATGTTGAATCACAGAGGTGTCATAGGATTTGAGATCTTCATAGCTCCATGCAAAAACATCCTGGAATTCTTTGAACAGTTCAATATATTTAAGCTTTTGGTCAGGAGGCAAAGCTTTGGACAATTTTATCATTTTAGGATTTTGTTCAGCTCCTATGTTACTGTCTTCAATGTCTACATTTAAAGGTTGCATTTTGGGTTTCCTTGTGATATCATTAGAATCAAAAATGTCTTCTAGAGGAGTTAATCCTGTGGGTAAAAAATTGTCCTTTAAATCAATAACTTTAGATTCTCCTCCAAT
Source organism: Pinus tabuliformis (assembly GCA_031772625.1). NCBI lineage: Eukaryota > Viridiplantae > Streptophyta > Pinopsida > Pinales > Pinaceae > Pinus > Pinus tabuliformis. The sequence goes on from CM062815.1 coordinate 460,895,709, forward strand.
AGTTTCATCAATGTCTATTTCTTTAGGCTCTTGCAACTCTTTGCTGGTAAATTTCATTGGATGTAGTATTTGAGTTGCTGTTTTAGCTGAAATGTGTGTTTCAACTTTGTCTATTTGATCAACTTCTCCCACAGTGCCTGTGTCTATATTAGTGCTGGAAAATTCTTCTTTTAAGGTCAAGAAATTATTAATATGAGTGTCATTTTAAAACACTTGCCAGTTTTTCACATTGTTAGGTACAGTTGGCCAGTTTTTAGTCTCAACTGTAAAATGATGGTTAGGCTCGAATGGAAATTTACAACTGCTGGAAAAAATTTCCAAGCCATGAGCATGCAAATTGTGTTTCCTTGGAATTTTGGCAAGTTTTGTTTCTAGAAAGGTAGTGAGTATTTCAATTGCTTCTCCTCTATAAGATCTTAATCTGAGATCATTTATGAGGAAGTTTCCTTTCATTTGTTGAATAACCAAATCAGAGTCTCCCAAAATTGATACCCTAACTACCCCTAGACTTTTGATCAATTTAAGTCCTAGCAAGAGGGCTTCATATTCAGCCATGTTATTAGTGCACCTAAAATTCAACCTGTATGCATGCCTTTCAGCATGCTCATTTTCCATATTATGTATCCAAATTCCTGCTCCGACTCCTAGTTCATTGACTGATCCATCAAACTCCAAGTACCAAAGGATTTCTTGATCATAGCCAGTATCAGGAGTCTTAGAAATTTGCTTACTAGGGAGATTTGGATTTTCAGTTTCATGTGGTTTCCCTTGTGTGTCTGATATATCAAATATTTCAGAAATTTCTTGAGTTTGAGCACTAGATTTTACATTTATGATTTTTTCTTGTGCTAATGCTAAAACCTTGTCATTAGTTGGGGGATAAATTTCAGCATTGTATAGGATGAAGGAGTCCATATCAGAATGCATGGAATAGATGGGAAAATTCTGGGGTTTCTCCTGGCTGCTGACCACGTATTTCATCAAAGTTTCACAATACAATCTCTTTGTTTGGCCAAATACTAAAATGGTGGCATAGGACATGTCCAATTGTAAAGATCCCTGGAGCTTAGCACCCCAAGACCTAGACAGCAACATGCCATATTTTGGTGGAATATCAGCTACCACTACATCCATTAAAATTGTCTTGGTAGGGTATTGAACCAATGATACACACAAATCTTTGATCAATCCTAGACATCTGACCTGGCTTGAATCAAAAGAGAACAAGTCTTTGTATGGCCTGGTGATATCTAGGTCCAACTTTTCCATCACAGATTTGGCCATTAAATTATGGGAACCTCTAGAATCAAACATTGCATTGTGCAGTATTTTGTCATGAATATTAAGACTTACATAGAAAGGAGGAACCCCTCCATCTACCGACTTTCCATTTACTTCAGGGCCAAAAATTAATTCTGGTTGGTCATCAAGGACATTTACTGCATCTCTGTTTTCTGAAATTTGAAGTGATCTGCTGATTTGTTTTCTATAGATATCATGCTTAGCCAATTCTGACAATGGAATTGTTATCTTTAACTTGCCTATTTCAGTCTCAAGGTTGAAAGGTTTTTTTTGTTTGAGTTTTTTCATTTCGGGTAGTGAGATTTTCTTTTTCTGCTATTTTTTCAATGCTTTTTCCTTTATCAGGAGTAGTGTTATGAGTTGAAGTTGCTTCTATGTCAATTTCTGGATGTTCTCCCACAATTTCTTTGGAAGGAATGGAAGCTGAAGACTGTTTCTTAGGTTGTTGATTATCTGAAACATATTCAACTATTGGACTGTTTGGGTTAGGAATTACTTTAGGAGGAGTTTGCATAGGAGGGTTCTTGATTTTAGCTCTACTAGATTGTTTAGTTTCTTTTTGTTTATTGTCATCAACGACATCTATTCTCCTACTTCTCCGATTATATTTCTTGTGAACTTCATAGCTGGCTGTGTCATATCCCTCTGTAAAATCAAATGATTCCCCTGATTGGATTTGAAACTGATTAAGAGTGTGAGCCTCTTGGTCTTCTTGGGTTAATAAAATTTGTTGTTCACTACTAAGCCCCATTAAGTTAATTTGAGTGTCTTTTGTTGGTTCACTAGAAGTTGAAGCTTCAACATAGTTTTCTTGGAATGGAGGTCTAATGTTTTGGTCAGGCCCAGCCTTTCCAGTATTTGGATTCTGATTTTTTCTTAAATTTGGGTTTCTTCTAGTGTTGCTCGGTTGACCAGCCCAAGGGGACTTCCTCTCAATTGTTTCTACTCTATCACCATGTATGTCCATGTTGGCATTATGAGACAAGTGTTGTCCTTGATGGCAAACCACACTGATGACAAATCATAGTGCAAAAGGTCAGCAGCAAGGAATTGATGATCAGACTATAAGAAGAAGAGAAAATTCATATACGCAGGTTCATTAATCCCAAGTCGCGTGTACACGTAGGTTGGCTTCAGTAAAAGAGCGTGTATGTGGAAAACTTATATTTGGTCCGTGGCGGTTATTCCTTGGAAGTTGTGCCTATGGTTTTGGACCACGGTGTCTCGACGGACGTGTTGATCCCTAGTTTTGAAGTTGATGGTATTGTGTTACTATGGTTTTGGCCCGAGGTATTGAGCAAGGCCTATGGCTATATAAGGAGAAGAAGATCATTAGGCAAATGCATCTGAAATGTCTTGAATATCTGATGAAGTATTAGATCCAGTATGCAGGTTATGGGTTGATGATGCATTGCTTGATCTGAGCTAAGGAGAGATCTCACCAGTTGATGGAGAACAAGATCTAAGGAGAGATCGGGATCAAATGGTTTGAAATGAACTATCTTTATATGGTTGATTATGCTTATTCTAGATCTGCATACTGATGCAAATAATGTTCTATAAGTGTTATAGTATGATTGATGTCTGGTACAGCAGCAAAGTTATAAGGAAATATTTTTAGATATGTACGCGGGTTGGCCTTGGAAAAAGGGCGTATACACGCAGGTTGGGTTCATCCAAGTAGCGTGTACATTGTAAAGCTTGATATTTGAAGTTGCAGATGGGTCTGATGGTTATTGCAGAGTTCTGTGTCTACTCTGTGTTCTAGTGACTGTGTTGTTGACAATGTCTCAGTGTTTCAGTGTTTCAGTGATCAATGATGCAGGTTGTACTACAATGATGATTGTCTTATGGATCCAGTATGAAAATTTATGAAATGTGGTCCCGGGTAGATCGTAGGCCGGCACCTATGTACTGGTAAACATATCAGCCAGTACAAGAGCAAAGGAGTTGTAGCTCCCTTCCAGGAGCAGCTGAAGAACGAGTAAAGGTTGGAGCATTCTGTAGGGAGGCACCTACGTACTAGTAAATGGATCGGCTAGTACAAGAGCTAAGAGGGTTGTAGCCCTCTGCAGGTTGTAGCCTGCGTGCTGGTAAAGGACTGCACCAGTACATTGTAAAAGAAGTTTCTTATTAAAGAAGAAAGAGACGAATTGCAGCAGGTGGTTTTCACCCACATTGGGTTTCCACCTTATATCATGGTGTTCATGTGTGTGGCTTTTGTGTGATGATCTGTTCTGTTATACTGCACCTGTTTACTGTTAATATGGTTAATAATGTTCTGATGCATTTACTGAAGATAAGCTAACTCAATCATAAGATTACTGCATATACGCTAGTTTCCCTTAACGAAGTCGCGTGTATACGCTGATATCCTTAACTGAAGCTGCGTGTATGAATCTGAGTATGAAATTGAAAAATTTTATCTGATCTGATAATATTGATTCAGCCCCCCCCCCCTCTCAGTATTATTTCCAACAATTGGTATCAGAGCCAGGTTCTTTGATAGAAGCTTGATCGCTTGAAGGAGATCCGTGGAACAATGGGAAAGAAGCTTAAGAAGAAAGCTCATAAGAAGAAGAAGACATCTCAGAAGGACTATGACAATGGGAGAATCGATTGGGGATTAGGTATAAGAAGCTCTTCAAATTTAGAATCAGATTCAGAATCATTATCAGGTATGAATGTGTTATCCTCTGATGTTCCTGCTATATTTCCTTGTGAAAGTGATGGAAGTGATAGTGAAACTACTGAACATGCTTTTATGGGTGAGCAAGAAAAGTATCAAATAGAGGCAGTATTTAGAAGGCTTACAGACAAAGTTAAAGATCAACAAGATCTATTGAACAAAAGGGAATGTGCTTTCAAAGAAGAAGTTACCAAACTGAAAGCTCAATCAGAGGAAGGAAACAAGGTAAGAAAGTTACTCAAGGACAAGGAAAATCAATGTCAAAAGTTGCAGGGTGAAGTGACATCATTAAGAGATGAAGTCAATGAAAGAAGCACAACCATCAAGAAACTCAGAGATAGATCCAGTTACTATGAAAGTCTTGAAGCCACGATCCGCTCGCTAAAGAAAGATCTTGAAGAATCAAAGAAGAAGAATAAAGATCTACTCCAAGCTATTGAAAAACAGGTAAACGAAGATATCAGCTTAAAATCTCAACTCGAATGTGCTCTCAGAATTCGTCAAATGCAGCAGGATCTGAATGAAGAACAAGAAAAGGAGATTCTCAAACTAAGGCATCAGTTGGAAGAAGGAAGGAAAGATGGAGAAGATATGAAGAAGCAATGTCTAGAAAAGGAGGAACAACTTCAAGTTGAGGTAAATATCTTGAAAGGTAAATTAGAAGAAAAGGATAAACTTTTGAGATTTCAAGATAGTACTAAAGCCTTGGATGATATTCTTAGTAGTCAAAGGTCTCCTGCTATCAAGACTGGTCTTGTTTTCATGAATCTATTGAAGGTGAATCTAGCTCACAAGGTGAGGCAAGGAACTCTAAAGAGAAAACTAAAATGATCAACAAGGAGATGAAAGGTCAACCCCATCAACAATCAAGGGAAAAGACTCCTCAAAGAAAATCTTTTACTCCTCCTATGAATAATGTTGAATGTTATGTATGTCATAATCTTGGACATGTTGCAACTAGATGTGGAAGAAGAAGGGTTCAATACCATCATGTAGAAAGATCATCACATTCAAGGTACTTTAATGGATATTGTTTTTCTTGCAATATGTTTGGTCACAAAGCTGCGGATTGCTACAAGAGGAATATGAAACATGTAAGATGTTATGCATGTAACAAGCTTGGACATATAGCAAAGGAATGCAGGAACAAAGGTTGGACATCACACCAAAAGGAGAAAACCTCATCACACTTGAAGATATGGAGGAAGAAGGAAGTACAGTCAGCACAATGTACTGAGACACAGCACAACATAGACATATCAGACTCAGGGGGAGCTGAAAGTGTAAAACTTCAGTTTCCTGAATCTCATATGCAAGTTCCTTAAAGGGAAGTCGCGTATATATGCGAGTTAGACACTGCAAAGTTGCGTATATGTCAGTCTGAGGAAAAGCAGTGGGGACAGGCTCAGAAAAGGGATCTGATATGATTCAGTCTATTATTTGCTCTAATGGTTAATAGTTACAGTCTGCTGAGGATGTGTAAAAATGTTTTGATACTTGTAAGATGTCTAGAAGTGTCTTGATCCTAACTTGATGATGATGATGATGTCTTGATGCTTACTGGTGATATATGCATGATCATATCTAACAGATGGCACAGGTTGAGGGGGACCATATGCCTTTAATAATTCATTGTTGGCATTATGGTTAATAATCCTTGGTGATGATTCTTATATGGCTAAATGATATATCTTGCTATGATATGATGATGATAAACTCTCATATGATTCTTGAAGTTACATAGTAGATGTTCAGATCAGATTTATGGTTGATCCTTTGATGATGCTTACATGGTGATCTTCATAAGGATAAGGAGAAGTACAAAGCTTGAATACACATCTTCCTCACTTGATGATGAGTCACTCATATACTACTGTTGTCATATGCATAAAGATCATACAGTTATGATGCAGGCACTCTTGTGGATAAGGATTGTTGTTGTTGATGATATCAAGAAGTTTTGTCAAATGAGCTTGAGCTCAAGATACATAGTGCTGATACATGGATGACTACTCAAAGTTGCTTTGTTGGAGACATGGTGATGAGTTCTTATCTATATGATGATAGGTTGATACTTACATATGTTGATTGATGCTGATGTTCCCAAGTAATGATACTTGGATCATGTAGATCTTGACGTTGATGTAATGGCTATGGTGGTTTCACATGTAATGTGAATGATTTCATGATGATATTTAAAAGGAGGAGTTGACATCTATGCTCAGACATACCTTGTTGCAAGACATTTACAGGTTGGTGATATGAAAATGGTTGTACGCGAGTTTCATAAGGCCTATCCGTGTATATACGCGTATTTATGTGGATGTAGACGCGTATATGGAGTTTTTGAAGGAAATCAGCAGGGACAGATGTTGGTTGCAGAAAGTCTCATATGGGTCCGACAGAGATCATCTGGCACAGGTTCAGGGGGAGCAGATAATCTTCCAATGATGCATTGTTGGCATTATCTTAAAGTTTTTGGTTCTAGTTCACATTTGTTGTTGGTTTCAAGTGGAACAAAGGCGAAAGGAGAACAGAAGGATCTCTTGGTTGCTGATCTGAATGGTGATTATCAGATGCTGCTGGAGACTTTCATAAGTCTTGATCTAGTTCTTTCATCTCTATGTCATATATCTCTTTTTTTTGGTATCTCTTTCATGGTGTCAAGGTCATGTAACGGCCTATTTTGGTTTCCCCACTATGCCTGGGATGATTGATGGAATATGATTGGTTGTCATATGTAAACTTTTGATGTATCCCCACTTGGTTGGGTGGATGAGTCAATTTTTGTATATCCTCACTTAGTTGAGAGATGGATGTATGTATGAGTCGTTGGTGATAGGAAGATCTTTTATGATGTATACAGTCATGTTCTTCTTGAAGAACATCTTTTGCAGATCTTGCCTACAGTCAGGAAGAGCATGAACAGCACACTTCAGCAGTACAGAGACTTGGCATGTACTCAGGGGGAGCATTGACAGATTGGTACACTTTTGGCATCTACAAAGGGGGAGATCATTCAGAGATTTTAACAGATACTCAGGGGGAGTATGGACAGCGAAATGTTCAACAAAGGAAGAGAACATCTTGGTCCACCCTTTGCCCTTGATGTCAAAGGGGGAGAGTGATTTGGTGTTGTTGCCATCAAGTCCAAAGGGGGAGATTGTTGGCATTATGATGCATGTGTTGTACTTGATGGCAACCCTCTCATAGAAGAACATCTCACTTATGTATAACTGGATGAATCTTCAGAAAAGATGTCAGATGTGACTGATGGAGGACAGCTCAAAGGAATCAGATGATAGTTCTAAGTGTAACAAGTCAGCTTTGCTATCAAGTCCAAAGGGGGAGATTGTTGGCATTATGAGACAAGTGTTGTCCTTGATGGCAAACCACACTGATGACAAATCATAGTGCAGAAGGTCAGCAGCAAGGAATTGATGATCAGACTATAAGAAGAAGAGGAAATTCATATACGCAGGTTCATTAAGCCCAAGTCGCGTGTACACGTAGGTTGGCTTCAGTAAAAGAGCGTGTATGTGGAAAACTTATATTTGGTCCGTGGCGGTTATTCCTTGGAAGTTGTGCCTATGGTTTTGGACCACGGTGTCTCGACGGACGTGTTGATCCCTAGTTTTGAAGTTGATGGTATTGTGTTACTATGGTTTTGGCCCGAGGTATTGAGCAAGGCCTAAGGCTATATAAGGAGAAGAAGATCATTAGGCAAATGCATCTGAAATGTCTTGAATATCTGATGAAGTATTAGATCCAGTATGCAGGTTATGGGTTGATGATGCATTGCTTGATCTGAGCTAAGGAGAGATCTCACCAGTTGATGGAGAATAAGATCTAAGGAGAGATCGGGATCAAATGGTTTGAAATGAACTATCTTTATATGGTTGATTATGCTTATTCTAGATCTGCATACTGACGCAAATAATGTTCTATAAGTGTTATAGTATGATTGATGTCTGGTACAGCTGCAAAGTTATAAGGAAATATTTTTAGATCTGTACGCGGGTTGGCCTTGGAAAAACGGCGTATACACGCAGGTTAGGTTCATCCAAGTAGCATGTACATTGTAAAGCTTGATATTTGAAGTTGCAGATGGGTCTGATGGTTATTGTAGAGTTTTGTGTCTACTCTGTGTTCTGGTGACTGTGTTGTTGACAGTGTCTCAGTGTTTCAGTGTTCAATGATGCAGGTTGTACTACAATGATGATTGTCTTATGGATCCAGTATGAAAATGTATGAAACGTGGTCCCGGGTAGATCATAGGATGGCACCTACATACTGGTAAACATATCATCCAGTACAAGAGCAAAGGAGTTGTAGCTCCCTTCCAGGAGCAGCTGAAGAACGAGTAAAGGTTGGAGCATTCTGTAGGGAGGCACCTACGTACTAGTAAATGGATTGGCTAGTACAAGAGCTAAGAGGGTTGTAGCCCTCTGCAGGTTGTAGCCTGCGTGTTGGTAAAGGACTGCACCAGTACATTGTAAAAGAAGTTTCTTATTAAAGAAGAAAGAGATGAATTGCAGCAGGTGGTTTTCACCCACATTGGGTTTCCACCTTATATCATGGTGTTCATGTGTGTGGCTTTTGTGTGATGATCTGTTCTGTTATACTGCACCTATTTACTGTTAATATGGTTAATAATGTTCTGATGCATTTACTGAAGATAAGCTAACTGAATCATAAGATTACTGCATATACGCTAGTTTCCCTTAACGAAGTCGCGTGTATACGCTGATATCCTTAACTGAAGCTGCGTGTATGAATCTGAGTATGAAATTGAAAAGTTTTATCTGATCTGATAATACTGATTCACCCCCCCCCCCTCTCAGTATTATTTCCAACAGTCCATTCCTTTAATGATAGCATCTAATTTCTGCTTAAATGCAAAAGGTTCTTCTTTGATGGGTATCCTCCTTTTACCTCTAGCCCGAGCTCGTTTAGAAATCAGGTTGGCCTCAACACTGACAACTATACTTTGCATGTCTTCTAGGCTTCGAGGAGCTCTTTCCCTAAGTTGGTGTGCCATGTCAGAGTCAAATGTATTAGGAAATTTGATCAAGGCCAAGTCTGGTGGAGGTCTGAGATTCTAAGGAATAGCACTGTATACATTGTTAAATCTGGTGCAGTAATCCTGAACAGTTTCTTGTGGACCTCTCTTTAAGTTTTCATATTCTGATAAGATGTGGAGGGGATCTTTTCTCTTTTCCCATCTATTTAAGAAGGTCTGATAAAGAGCTTCAGGATCATTGATCGTTTTTGTAGGGAGTGCTCTAAACCAGGTTCTAACATCTCCAGTTAATCTTTGGACAAAGACTTTCATTCTTACATCATCATCATCAATCTCATAGTTTGCAAAATAATCCATCATTTTCTTGGCGTGTTGTTGAGCTGTGTAAGTGCCAGTACCATCAAAATAGGTAATTTTTCTTTGATAATCTTGAGGCATAGCCCCTGGATTCATAGGTAGTTGCTGGGGAGAATATCAGTTTGCCATGTTTGTAGAGATAAGTGTAACAGCTGGAAGAGCATGGATACCAGTTGAAATATGTGTTGTGGATGGGGGAGTGGAAAAGATGGTTTGAAGTGCTGATGGTCAACTAGGAGAAGCAACAGTAATGGTAGAAAGGACTGGTGTTTTTCCAAGATTAAGCTCAGATTGGATAAGGTTCTGTTGGCTTCTAAGGTTCTTAGGAATCAGATTAGGATTTTGAAACATGGGCGGGGTATTTGGATTTGGATTTGATCTAGTGCAACAGATCTTCTTCTTTGGAGCCAGCTTCTGAATATGTTTTTCTTTTTCTTGAAATATCTCAACAATACAACTTTAACAGTGTCTTGTAGGAAGTTTTAAAATATGGGAGATTTGAATTTTCCTAAAGATCTATTCAAATAGGGAACTGATCAAGTATTTTAGACAACTATTCAAAGCCTAAAACTAGAATGGAGATAGACTGAAGTAGCTTTTATTTACTCCTGCAATTGCATAGCAAAAGCAGTTTCAAAGGCTACCTGGCCATCTTCAGGCTCCATCTGTAGCTTTAAAAAATAAACAGAAGTGACAAACAATTATTCAAGTCCCGAGTGGAGTCACCAATGATGTTATCACTCTAGTTATTCCCAAAAGTTGTAAGAAAGGGAATGTGGCCGAGGTAACCACAGACCAATCTTTTAGATACAGATTTTAGCCAATCTACAGCCAGAGAGGGATTTCTCTTTATGATTTAGCTATGTTTGAGGTCTATTAGGCTAGTTATGAAGTGCAAGGGTTTTGTTTAGAGTTTGGTTGGAAGGATGGGGACTCAATAGAACAGTGAGGTAAAACTGAAACATTTCAGTCCATTGGGCATGATGGAGTCAAAGGGGGAGGGCTTCCTAGGTTAGGTTTTTTATCAGGGGATTTATCACAGAGTAATGTAATCAAACATGGAACAATTTATAGGCTAGAATCAGATGGAATGGAGTCATTGGGTGAAGGGCAGTTATGAATCCTTCATCGTGTTGACAGAGGGAAAATGGATGATTATTGCTAAGGAGCAATTAAGAATTCCTTAGCTAATATTTAATATGAAAGAACCAAGGAAAATAGGAGCAATTAAGAATTCACTGTTTATGCTAATTCTGAAGAAAACATTAATAATAACGAAGACTGAACACATAGTGCAAACAAGCAAATTCTGAGATATTCTTTTTCTCTATTATTTAGATCATGAAATATTGATGATATAATAAACACATGAACTATAAAACACAAGTTAAAAGGGACTTATTGATCCCTAAAACGATTCAAGAATTCTGCAACATGGTCCTTAGCATCAATTCTTCATCCAGTGATCTTAACAAAAATGGTTCCAACAACTTTCTTATTTCCAAAATTGTTCAGTATTACAGTCAAAACTATGAAAATCCACCACTAACCAACCCAAAATACTTCGTCTGGGGGGGTATTTATACAAAAATGTCAAGATATCATACAAAATATCTACTAGAAATAAATATCTGCTGACAATTGATGTTTCTTTTACATAGATAGAGACAGATAGTCTCGAAAACGGGGAGACAATAAATAGATGTAATAAATTTTATGTTGCGCTGGCTGATCCGTCTTTATGAGGCATACTGGAGGTAGGTGTTGCAAGTTTTGCATTAGAGTTGTCATGGTTAGAAATCTCTTGATGTCCAAAATGGTACCTGTTCTATCTCTAATGTCTAGTGCTTCCAGCTCTTCACTGGTCTTGGTTTTCAAAAAATGTATTAGCTTGTTAGCTTGCTCAGGCATTTGTCCCAATAAGGCTCTGGTTTTCTGAATTTATACTTGGGCTACTCTTATCAAATCAATCTGTTCATAAATGGTCTGAATAGACCTCCACACATCACTAAGGCACTGAGTGATGTTGGTCCAAAAAATTCCTCTGATTTCTACCAGAGGCTCATGCAGAGAGAGATCCTTTTCTAAGGCTCTTACCTTGTTCTCCAATGCTTTTACCTCCCTTGTTTTCTCTACCACATTCATCTTAGATTTATCATACCTTTGCTCAACCTTTGCCAATTTTTCTTTGACTTGTTTTAGTTCTGATACTTCGGGTTTCAACTCCTCCATGGCTTTGACTAATTACTCTATGGTCATAGTAGAATTACTGCCTGGTGCTATTGATATTGATGTTCCTTCGATGATGGTTTTTGCTTTTGATGCCGGGACAGTGAAAGGCACTGTTGTTATAACGGTGGGAGGGTCAGTTGTGACTGTTGGCGCTACTTTAGGTGGTTGGGAGGTCGACTCTCCCTACTTTTCTTGTAGTGATTTCTCCAATGCCTTCTCTATCTCACTTAATCTCTCGTTCAACCTCATGAGCAGGTCCATCATGTCCTCTTTGGATTTTTGTTGTACAACATCTATTGTTTGTGGATGCATAGAAGGAGGCATTTTAATCTATTTTCTATGGGCAATAATGTCCTCTTCCTTTTTCTTCATTAGTGCTTTTATGCCTTTGGCATCTTTGGGGTTATGTCCCAGTTCAATGATAATATCCTCCAAGGATTTAATCCTGTTTTCCTTTGCTAGAGAAGAAGCTTTCTCTAAATCTAACTGAGCAGAGGTGTTCTCCAATGAGTTTTGCAATTTATGAGATTGCTTTATCAGCTAGCGTGGAATGCACCATCTCTCCGGTCTATTTGTGTAGCTCAATCTGGTCTATTGGATGAATGTCTTTGGCGAGGACCTCCAAATTTGTCCTGATGTAGTCAGTTGCTAATTGTGGTTGCTGCACGTTGGGCTTGAAATAGCTCATGATCATTTTTCCTTCCTTTATGTCATACGCTAACATTAATCTTTGCTGTTTTGTGGGGGCCATCTTAAGAAATTGGTTATAAATTTACAACTTCAATGGATCATTTCTAGCCTTTATCTCCGTGAATGTTCTTTTGATATCAGAGTTCTGCTTACTTAGTGGCCTAGTAGATGAAACTTCCACACTATGCTACCTTTCTAGCTCTTGCCTATGTGAGCTAGTTGATGTGTCTATCACTAGGGAGGTCTATGGGCTGGTTGCCCTCTCACCTCTTAGGCTTTCTATTGTTTCTTCAATTATTTCCTGTTCCGATAGAGGATTCAGTCTTTGCCATTTTGCACCTGGCTGTTCTGCAGGTCCATGGATGGGTGTGGCCTCTTCTCTATCTCTTTTCTTGCTCTTTTCCTCATTTAAAGGAGTCTGTAGTGCAGGAATCTCTACTGCTTTGGTCTGTATTGGAGGAATTTTCCCTTGCTGATCTGTCATGGCTTGTCGCTTTGTGCATACTACTTCCTTGCCCTTAGAAGAGCCTGAAACTAGTGTGCTAGTTTCTTGTACAGGTTGCTATGAAGTTACAGCAGAAGATGTACCCAATCTAGTTTGCTGAGGCAGCTTGAAAGGTACCTATCCAAAAGAGTCCAGGTCAAGGGTATTTTCTAAATCTTTTATAGCTTGTTCCATCTTTTCTTGCCAAGTAAGTTCTTCTACTAATGTACCCTCTACCCACTCATCATGATTAGCATATTGTTCTACTTCAGGAATCCTATGATGTGTGTAAGTTGACAGCTGGTTTCTTACTTTCCTGTCACTTATAAAGCTATTTGGATCATATGGTACCCACCAGAAGCTTTTCTTCAATTTATGGTCTTCTCCTAATATCTTATCAGCATCTTCCCATGCTTCCCTCTTATTAATGATAGAAGGCCCTAACTGGTTTCTTATTCTCAGATGAGCCTTTTTCTTTACATTGCAAAAGTGAGTTAAATCTGCATTGATTAGTTGCCTGAAATACTCCAGAGAAAATAGTCTCATAGGCACATATTTGGGTAGCTTGTAAGGGCACAGCTCACAACCATATATCCTGATTTTAGTGTGATCCGGGTAGAAGTACCAGTCACCTATCCTATAGTTTTTTGAGAGCTGCAAAATCTTCTTTATGTCACCAGAGAACCTAGGAGGAGGAGCTCCTATCAATAGAGTGGAGGAAGGATGTATAAACAAGTCAATGAATTCACAGTAGGTATAAGGGGATTCACCAATTTTGTGGAAGACCGAGGTCAAAAAGATCACAGACCTCCTTTCTCCTTTGGAATCCAACTTCCTGATGGGAAATATAAAACTGTCTGGGTAATAATATAATAGCAGATGGTATATGAAAGTTGTGTATTTAAACACTCCTTCTCTTTCCAAATTCATAAATTGAGCATGGATTTTGTCAGCAATGAAAGAGGCATAGTCATACTTAATAGCAGGGGGTTGTCCTAGAGTAAAGGTGGATAACAGAACCAGGACAATCTCATCCACATATTCACTGGACCTGAATCCCAGGATCACTGATATCATATCAAGAATAATTCTTCCAGTCTCATTGAAACAGACATATAAATAAGGAGGTGGGCCTTGGGGCTAGCACTCTGGTTTCATGAATAACCTAGCAATCCTAGTTATTTCTACACTGGACAGTTGAGAGCCTTGCTCAAGAAAAAATCCCATGGAAAGGGGAGCAAGAGGCTGAACTGGATGGAAGTGTAGCATCTCATTGATAGATTCAACAGTTATGTAAAAGAGAACAGTTTGTGATGGAGTCATAACTGCTTTACTGACAGGGTCATAACTAGCACAGCAGTGGCAAATAATATCTAGGAACATATTGATTGAGGGAAGGTAATACCTAGGGAGATTGGATTCCCATATTCCATAGATATCAGAGTTGTTCAGATGACTGTTTTTGATTAGGCAGAAAGTATTAAGATGATTTTGGCAACCAAACGGGTCGTTTATTTGGAAATCTCTGTCGACCAAGGGTAAATGATTCTGGTCCATATGAGGTGCATTAAGGGGCGTTACACTGAGGGCCACAAGGGCTTCCATGTTCAGTTTTCTTGTGTTTTTAAACTGGAGGTTGATTTTCTGTGGAAAAAAGGGCAAAAGAGCAGTGCTAGGTGTCTGGGTATGGCAATTATGGACTGCTTCAGTTTGAGTTTGGCTCTTATAGTTATAATTTACAGAGGAAAATTGAAAATACAGGTTGGGGAGGTGGGATGGGGTAAATACCTGTATTTTGGAGGTGAACCAGTGTAATTTGCAGGTTGACTGACGAGTTGAGCAGCAGGGTGCTGGTCTTTGCTTGGTTGGGTGGTGGACTGGAGGTTCTGCAGCTGTTTGGACGTTGTTTGCATGTAACAGTCTCATAGAAGAAATGAATGAAAATGGGGGAAATGACACTTTCACGCATTTTTTAACAAAAATTGGCTTCATGGGGCTTTCTGGTTCTTTTTGACCAAATGACGTCATCAGGATGTGGCGTTTTGTCGCGACACAGGGGTATAGGATGCTGATTTGGAGGTGACGTCAGTGGGCAGGGTCAGCGAGAGGGCAGTGAGTGGTATTGGCCCACACCGCTTATGAGCTGAGGTGGTTTTGAGAGGAGAGGCCACAAGCATGGCAGGAGGGTGTCGTGTGTCCTAGGTACGGTGGCAATACTGCCAGCTCCCCGGGAGGTAAACATTGGCGGGGAAAGGCCTCGTGATATGACCATGAGCCGTCTGATCAATGGGCCCGGATCCAACGGTTGGTGCTCAACGGAGCTGGCAGAGGGTTACATCATGGTGTCCATGTAATATAAACAATGATTAAAATCTATCGGGGGTAGTTTGATTGGCTGTCGGGGTTTTAAACAGTTAATTAACCAGATGTTAATTAATCTTTGAATATTTGCGCACGGGGAGGGTTATTATATGGTTCCTAATGAACCTATAATCCTTGTTTAAACAGAAATATGGCCGTAATCGACCGGGGGCGGGATTATTACACATTTAGGGTTTTATTGTAAACATATATTAATACGGGGGAAAGGGACTTTGTAAGGGATATATATAATAGTGTTAGCAGTTAATATGGGTTTATATATATATATATATATATATATATATAAACAAAAAAAAAAAAAAAAAAACGCTAAGTTATAAAGTTTGATAACCTAGGTTGAGGGAACAAAAGGCTTTTCACACAAGAAATGTGAATTCTTTGCCTAAATCAAGAATTTTATTTTACTCAGCCTTTTTTATGAAAAGAGGTGGAGTGATTTGGCAGTATTTGAGTAGATCTCAATCTCCTTCGGGGGAGGTTAGTGAGTGATTTTGGGAGAAGTGTGAAGGGAAGTTAGACATGCCTTACTTGATTTGTAGCCAAAAAATTGTAATTTTACTTATGATACCAATAAGATGAACATCTTTGAAAGACAAAATTAATCATAAGCCTGCTTCTGCAACACCAAAACTAGCTACCCAACCTATAGTACCTAACATTTTTTCTTCCTGTTACATGGGTGCACTTGGACTAGCAAACCCTTACAAATTTTCTTTTCTTTTCATGGGAATCCTATCTAAGTCTGCCCTTATTTCTTCCAAGGGCTCAGATTTAACTGTTGAGCTCCTTTGTTTCTCTACCTAACTATTTATCTGCCAAGATTAAACAGTTTGGATAGATTTTATTCTCTATCTCTAAAACAAGAAATTCAAACATGAACTAGCCAAGATTAAGCTGTTTGGCCATCCATCAATTGTGGAAAGAGTCAACCAACTGCACACAATGAGATTCTTTTGCAAAAATAGAATAGTAGTGGCATTTTGGACTAGCACACTTTCATGGTCCTTTTCATTTGGGGTTCATTTCTTTTCTTTTTGACCATTTCATTCTTTTTGCCCTTTGATCTTTCTTTTAGGGCGTACCCTCTTTACATTTTTTAATTTTTTTATTTTTTCAAAATATGTAACCTTTGCAGCAGGGAAAGGATGAACATATTAGGGATTTTAACCAGTCAATCATGAAATATGACACCTATTGGTATAGGAGCATAACAGGTACAACTTGGTATCCCACAGTCTATCATCTCATATCAGGATAGTAGGTTCCTCAATACATTTTGGTCTAGTCTCTAGGCGACATTGGACACCAAGCTCACTAAGTCCACAACTTTCCATCCCTAAACTGATGGCCAGATAGAGGTCATCAATAGGATGTTCATATACATTCTACACATGTACAAATCAAAGCATCCATGCACATGGGATGAGAGCCTCCCCTATGTCTGGCATAGCTACAACCGAGCTCTCCACAACTCAACTGGCCACAACCCTTTTTAGGTGGGCTTGTGATTCCATCCACTATCTCCCATTGATATGGCCATACCATTTGTAGCTTCACAGGCGTAGAAATTCCCACTGTAGATCAACAAATTATGCAATATAATAAAACACAATACAAGATCTACTTTTACAACACTTTGCAGAAGCTTAATCGAATTGAGCAAGATCAAGAGAATACATATAACTGAGAATGAAAAATCAATAACACATAACACAGAAGAAATAGCTCAAGGAAAGCCTCAGCCTAAAACTCCAATCTCTGTATTATCATACAAGTGGAAATCATGTTCAAGTTACAAAAGGAATCATCTCACAAGCTATTCTGCTCTCTCTACAATCGAACAATACCCCACACAGACTGAATAGACATAGTATATGTCCTCCTCAAGCCCTCCAAGCCTCCTATATCCTTGGGCACTTTTTCTTGGGGTCCAGTGAAGCCACATGTGTGGATTGGCCTCATCACACTGACAAAACCTGAAGAAGTAACTGCGTATTCCTCAAGGAAGGAATTCCTTCTACATGCAAGGAATATTCATAATGGAATATTCTAGCAACTGATAGTACACTGCCCCTCCATCTGATCTCAACTGGGTCTCTATCTGAACTAACATGCATGAGTTATTTATGAGAGAATATTCAGTTATCTGAAGTGCAGCAGTTACATGCATGCATGCATTAACTAACTGAAGTTACATTAATTCAACAAACTGTTTGAATTAATCTAACTCGACTTGACTTAGTTAACTGAGCCAACTAATTAAAACTCATCCTTATCTCTTTAACTAATGGATAAATTCCTCAATTAATGGAGAAACTGTTGCATGTCCCCACAAATACTTCATGTTTTATTTTCCTTAACTAATTAACTCAAGATGAATTAATTAATTATTTTACAAACAGCTGCTAAGATCAAATTCGAATTTTACTTATCTATTTTAGTTCGGGGACTAACTAAAATAAGAAGGTATCCCGAAATGCTATTTATAGAATGCTATTTTTAGCACTTCCATTTTTCAATCCTTGTTGCTATGTTCAACACTGGTTGAACTACTATTTATAACAGTGTTATTTTTAGCATTTCTAGTTTTAGCATTTCTTGTTGCTATTTTCAACACTCCCTCTCAACAAGAAAGGGATTATTAGTAACCCCAACCCTGTCTCTCTGGAACTCGAACCTGCATTTTGAAAATACCTTCATCAAAATATCTACATCCTATTCCTTGGTCAAAACATACAGCAACAACATGATCCTTTTGACCACACAGTCTTGAAGATGGTGACACCGAATATCAATGTGCTTGGACCTGTCATGAAAATATGGATTCTCAGAGAGTTTGATACAACTCTGGTTATTGCAGTAGATCACTGTAGGATCCATCCTCTTACCAAACAATCCCACTAGAACCTTCTGCATCCAAATGGCCTCACATGTAGCATGAATAGCAGCCATGTATTTTGCCTCTGCTGAGCTAAGTGCAACTGATATCTGTTTCCTACTATACCAGGAAATTGTAGCTGACTCAAGGTTGAAGATTCCTCCAAAAGTGCTCTTCTGATCTGATGGACTCCCTGCACAATCCGCATCTATGAAGCCCTGAAGCTTCACTCCCTCTATCCATCTGTACTATAATCTGAACTGAGATGTGCCTCTGAGGTATGTTACCACATGTTTCGCTGTCTTCCAAAACAGCTTGGTAGGCTGAACCATAGCTTGACCCAGCTGGTTCACCGCAAAGCATAAGTCGGTTCATGCGTTCACCATATAAATAAGTGAGCCCACCGGCTGTCGATAAATAATAACAGCTACTACTTCACCTGATGTAGCATCCTCCTTTCTCTAGTTCCCAGCTAGAGGAGTCTGCATGGGCTTGCACTTCTCCTTGTGAAAGCGCCTGAGTATCTCATTGGCATAATTGCCTTGAGACAAAAATACTTCACCATCTTTCTGCCACACCTCCATGCCTATAAAGTAGTGCATAAGGATGATGTCCTTCATCTTGAACTCTCTTGCAAGGTCCTCCTTGCAAGACTATATCAGCTGAGCATCACCAGTCAAAATCAGATCATCGACATAAAGGACAATGATCAATGGTTTGCCTTCTACCATGATGTGGTAAAGGTTTGCATCTGCTTCACTCTTGGTGAAGCCCAAACTGGTGAAATAGCTGTTGATCCTGGTGTACCAAGCATGGGGTGCTTGCTTCAGCCTATACAAAACCCTCTTTGGTTGGCACACATGCAACTCATAATCAAAGATCTCGAAACCCTATGGCTACTCAATGTACACCTCCTCCTCAATCTTCCCATTGAGGAATGTTGTCTTCACATCCATCTGGTGGATCTTCCACCCCATCTGAGCCGATAGTTCCAACATCGATCTAATCGATGAGTACCTTGCTATGGGAGCAAAAGTCTCATCCTAGTCGATCACCTCGACCTTTGAGAAACCCCGGGCAATAAACCTTGCCTTTTTTTTCTCAAAACTGCCATCAAATACCTGCTTTACCTTGTAAAGCCATTTGGAACTCACTATTGACTTGCCCTGAGGCCTTGGGACAACATCCACACACTGTTCTGAATGATAGAGTCGTACTCCTCTACCATTGCATCAACCTAGACTGGTTGCTGCACTGCCTCCTCGAATGAAGAATGTTCGGTATCTACACACTCCCCAACCAGGGCCATGTACCTAGTGTACCGCTTGGATGACCTCCTCTGTCTGTGCTGAGAAGATGGCTGTTCCACATTCTCCCGTGCATCCAGCATCAACCTGTCAGCTTCCCTTGAGCATTTCTACCCATCTCTGGAAGTATCAGCATGAGTGGATATCTGCACTCTCGGATCCTTTGCATGTGGCTTCTCCACATCAATCTGAGGCTCCTCCTCCTTAGGAACTAAAAGTTCCTCCTCTACATGCAACTTGAGCTCCCTCTCAAGTGACACTTACATGGCCTTCTGCTTGTCAAGCTTCAGATCCTTGCATACCATAGTTCTCTAAGTGGAAGGCAGGTACACCCGATAGTTGTGGGTTGCATTGGTGTACCCCATAAGTATTCCCAACTCAGTTGTTGGGTCTAGCTTCTTCCTGGCATCTTTGGTCACATGAAGATAAACTAATGATGCAAAGATTTGGAAGTGACTTACATCATGTCGCTTCCTAGAGTAGGCCTCCATAGGTGTCTTCATTCCCAGTATACAGTGCGGGCTTTTGTTCTGCAACTATACTATTGTATTGCATGCCTAAACACAAAAATGCAGTGGTAGACTTTGGTCATGCAACATTGCTCGAGCTACTCCCATAATCAATCTGTTCTTCCTTTTGGCCACCACATTCTACTGTGGAGTATGGTGTGCCATCAATTCCCATTTAATACATTTTGTAGCGCAGAAGTATTTAAATTGTTGGGAGACATATTCTCCACCATTGTCACTATGCAAGGCTTTTATTTTCTTTCCAAATTCTTCCTCTGCCAAAGCTTTAAACTCACAAAACCTCAAGAAGGCCTGATCCTTCTTTTGCATAAAGTAGATCCATCATCTATGAGAAAAACCATCAATAGAAATAACATTGTACCTTTGTTTAGTGGTGGAGGCTGTAGAGACGGGTCCAAAAACATCTAAGTGAACTCACTCTAGGATTCCTCCAGCTCTACTATCTTGATCTGAAAAGGAAGATTTCACATAATTACCCAAGGTACAACCTTTGGATGTAGTCATCTGCTCAAGTTTTCCCTTGGGTAATTCGTTAGAAATCTGTTGCATGATCTTCAGGGCTCCATGGTGCAAGTGGCCCAGTCTTCTATGCCATAGCTCACCAATATCTTGGCTTTGCACTATCTTAGCTTTGGAACTTGAAGCAACACAGTCATCTACCTCTAGATTGTAGAGATTCTTGACTCGAATCCCTATTCACTTTGTCTGTCCAGTACCGATATGCCTGAGGAATACCATTCCTTTACTAAAGACTACTTCATAACCTTTATCTTGTAGCATAGCGATAGACACAAGATTCTTCTTCATACCTGGTACATATTTTACATCATTAAGGGTGAGGGAAGCTCCATGCTCCCTCTAAAACAAAACCTTACCTTCACCTAAAACATGGTACTTTCCATCATCACCCATCTCGATTCGCATCTGGAGATCCTTCTCCTATAGGGTACTGAAAATATTCTTGTCACCTGACATGTGGAATGAAGCTCCACTGTCTAGGTACCACACATATCCCACCATGGATGAAATGATGCATGCGATAAGCGAGAAATCCAGCTTAAACTGTGAGGCCAGTGCCTCACCATCAGATCCCTTTGAGGAACCATTCTTGGATTTCTTCTCTGGACAATTTGTAGCATAATGGTGCACTTCATGACAATGAAAGCATCACACTTTTGATTTGTCCATCTTCTTCCCACCATGGGAAGAACCGGATTTGGGATGGGATGCCTTCCTTTTCACTTTCCTTGCCATACTCGCTAAGGCTAGATTTTCCTCATCATATTGCTTCGATGAGGATCCATCTCTGGAGCTTCTTCTTATTTCCTCCTGCATCAGATCTGACCAAAGTCGTTCTCAATCTGGCAGTTTTTCTCTTCCATTAACCGAGTCTTGGTAGCTATGCTAGCTCTTAGGAAGACCAAGGAGTGAAATACTCACCATGCAATCATCAGTAGTCGTGATCACTACACTTCCAAGATCATCCCTGCAGGTGGTGAGCTTGTTCAAATATGTAGAGATCATGTTGCCCTTTTCACACTTGATCTTACGAAGCTTGTCTTTCAGCACCAACTTCCTCTGATCACTGCTATTCTAATATAGATCTTTCAATGTTTTCCACATCGAAAATGATGTCTCCTTCCCATGGAGGCTCAATAAAATGTGGTCTCGAACTCCCTCCAGGAGGATTTTCCTTGCTCTAGCCACACATTTCTTCCATTCCACCAGTTGAGTAGCATCAGTCGGCCTGGGGACTTCTTGATCAATCGAGTCCTTTAGACTGTCATCCTCTAATACTACCTCCATGCAATCCTTCCAGGCTATATAATTCAACTTTCCATCAAGGGCATACTCGAGTCTTAAACCACTGAACGCCATTGGTGAAATTGAGATGTGATAGGAACTCGATTTCTATATTCATAAACCACAACCTTCGAAATCCTCCTTCTTGTATATTGTTCTTCGCCTTGATCACTTTTTCTCTGATACCATGCAGAAATTCCTAATGTAGATCAACAAATTATGCAATATACTAAAACACAATACAATATCTACTTCTACAACACTTTGCGAAAGCTTAATCGAATTGAGCAAGATCAAGAGAGCACATATAACTGAGAATGAGAAATCAATCACACATAAAATAGAAGAAATAAACTAGAGAAAGCCTCACCCTAAAACCCCAATATCCTTATTATCATACAAGTGGAAATCTTGTTCAAGTTACAAAAAGAATCAGGTCACAAGCTATCCTGCTCTCTCTGCAATCAAACAATACCACTCATAGACTGAATAGACATAGTCTATGTCCTCCTCAAGGAATCCAAGCCTCCTATTTCCTTGCACAATTTTTCTTGGGGTTGAGTGAAGCCATATGTGGGAATTGCCCTCATCACACTCACAAAACCTGAAGAAGTAACTGCGCAATCCTCAAGGAAAGAATTCCTTATGCATGCAAGGAATATTCACAATGGAATATTCTAGCAACTGATAGTACACTACCCCTCCATCTGATCTCAACTGGGTCTCTGTCTAAACTGACATAGATGAGTTATTTATGAGAGAATATTCAGTTATCTAAAGTGCAGCAGTTACGTGCATGCATGCATTAACTAACTAAACTTACATTAATTCAACAAATTGTTTGAATTAATCTAACTAGACTTGACTCAGTTAACTGAGCCAACTAATTACAACTCATCCTTATCTCTTTAACTGATGGATAAATTCCTCAATTAATGGAGAAACTATTGCATGTCCCCACATAGACTTCATGCTTGATTTTCCTTAACTAATTAACTCAATATGAATTAATTAATTATTTTACAAACCACTGCTAAGATCAAATTCGAATTTTGCTTCTCTATTTTAGTTTAGGGACTAACTAAAATAGGAAGGTATCCGGAAATGCTATTTATAGAATGCTATTTTTAGCACTTCCATTTTTCATTCCTTGTTGCTATGTTCAACACTGGTTGAACTGCTATTTATAGTAGTGCTGTTTTTAGCATTTCTATTTTTAGCATTTCTTGTTGCTATTTTCAAACATGGAGATTCGTCTCATGTCCAGTCTAAAGCAAACAAGGCAAATAACTTCATTGAACACATTCAACACATTAGCCAATAGGTCCATGACATATTGGACAAAGCCAATGCTAAGTACAAGCAATGACATGATCAACATCGGGTGCTACACAAGTTCCACGTGGGCGAAAAAATTTGGCTACATTTGTAGAAGGAGCTCCTCATTAGGCCCCACCACAAGGTTCAATTGCTTCGATATGAGCTAGACACCATCACCAAGACCATGGGGGATAATTCTTTTGAGCTCAACATTCCCCCATTCCTTTTCCTGCACCCAGTGTTTAATGTGGATTTCCCTCGACCATACTTTCCACCATTACTGGACAAATCTAACATTGTAGAAAAAATCACACCAATAAAGTTAAATCCAGAATGTATGGAACAAATTGCAACTGATCAGATCATGGACACGCAAATCAAGAACACTCGCTAGCAAAATATCCAACTGTATGGAGTTGTGAAAGCTGTCCAACTCCTGCACCAAGGAAAATGGCTCACTAGGGAGCAAGTTTAGCAGGAGTTTCCTCATCTCATGGAGGAACTCAACACAATGGATACCATTTCTTCCTAAAGGGGTAGGAATGATCTGGGTGGATATTGATGGCCACTCGTCTATTCCACTTGGATCCCCACCATTTTTCTATCAGGATATTTTTTCAGTTTCCTTAATTATAGCATAGTTTACTTATTTTTTCATTTTTCTGGGTCCTGAACTTCTGGAGACCACGGCGATATTTCCAAAAAAACGTCATTTAGGGCCTCAAAATGCCCCCGAAAGTTTATGACCCAAAAAACTGCCAAAAATAGTAAACTGTGCTACAATTAAGGGAACTGAAAAAGAAAACTGATAGAACAATGGTGGGGGTCCAAGTGGAAGAGGCGGGTGGCCACCAATATCCATCTGGATCACTTGTACCAATGATTAGATTAGTATCCTTATTCCATTGCTATTTATCATTTTTGAAAGTCTCATGAAGTTTTGGCTAGTGGCCTGAGGCCTGGCCCTAAAAATGTGGCACAAAATCTGGGGTCGTTGGCTCATAACTAGCTGAA
The DNA here is from genome assembly GCA_031772625.1 of Pinus tabuliformis. Classification (NCBI taxonomy): domain Eukaryota; kingdom Viridiplantae; phylum Streptophyta; class Pinopsida; order Pinales; family Pinaceae; genus Pinus; species Pinus tabuliformis. The sequence goes on from CM062815.1 coordinate 460,919,720, forward strand.
AAAATTCCACAGTAACTGGCATGCCTTGTTGTGGGAGTGAATATAAGGCCTCAGTTGCATGCATGGCTTGTCATGGGAGTAGCTGAGGGTCTAGACTAGTGAAATGTCAAGTTGTCTCAGGGGTTGATCATCTGGAAAGGTTGGTTGGTTATTGAAGATTTTGTAGCATGTGTGGAAGGTAATAATGGTTTTTTTTTGTTGGTTACACTTCCTTAACTATACATGGGGATTTGAATCACATCATAGTAGCCTCTTGTCACATGTTTACCCTAGCAAACTGGTTAAGTTGGGTAAATGTGGGAGGAGGGTGTTACAGAGATTATATAACATGGATATCTAATTTTATTTACATTTTACTTCCCAATAAGAAAGAGACATGTATCTACAAAATATTTTAATGGCCGGCCATGTTGAGTAAAATATTTTAGTATATATTGTATAAATAAAATGAAAATAAAATAATTATTATGGTTTAAATAATTTATTGATGTGTTCCTCAAAATGAAGGATATGTGTAATTCCTTTGAACCTAACCATGAAGTTGACACATGGTGTGTGTTTATATATATATATATATATAACCAACACATATCCTTGTTGACCCCAAATATATCAGCCATCAAGAGGAATTTTGAACTTTAAAATAAGTTTACACCTCAAGAGATTTAATCTCTCTTAATGTTTAAAAAATTCAAGTTTAACATGAATCTATACTTATCATTAAAAAAATTACTATTTAGAAAAGGAAAAAAACAAAAATAATTAAATATGAACAAATATAATTCATTCTTACATAAGAAATCAATCATAATAATAATAACAATAATAATAATAATAATAATAATAATAATAATTAATATATATATATATATATATATATATATATATATATATATATATATATATATATATATTTATTTATTTATTTATATTTATATTTATATTTAAGATAGAATAGAGATAACAAAGGAATATAAATTAATCAAAAACATTTCTAAAGATTAATCCAAACATAATGATTTTTTAAAATAAAGATTCAAGTATCTTAAATTAAAATATTGATTTTATATCTTCATAGTTGGTTATCATGGACATTCCTCCATTCATACCTCTAAATATTGTTAATAACATTTTCCCATATTTAATTTGTTAGGACGTGGAAAGGATAATTCTCTTCATTTACTTATGTTTATTTTTTAATTTTAATGTTTTTTTATGTTTATTAATGTTTTCTTACCTTGATTCCTTCCTATAGAAAAAAAGAACTGTATTAACTCACTCACATCTTCCTGTGTAGTACCATGATCATCAATACTTATACTAACACTTAATATCCTAAGTAGGTTCCTCAACAAATTTATAATCCTGGAGTTCCATGACAAACTTTAGTCCACCTCTGATTGAATATCATACTTTATGGCCACAATGGCCCTCTCAATGGCTCTCTCCTTCGAGTGAAATATCCCCATGGTATGAGAAATGGTTTAGTGCCTCCCCTCTAGGGAAGACTCCCATGCAAAATCAATTACATGAACAACAAAAACAAGTGCAATTTCTAACCAATGCATCACCAATTAATCCTCTTTTATGGCCTCAGATACCTATGCAATAAAACCCTAATCCAAACATTAGACCTAACCCTAATTCATACCTGATTCCATACTATATACCTAACCCTAATTGATACCCTACACCTAACCCTAATATATACCGTAATTAAAAACCTAGGCATAACCCTCATCCAAACCGTGGACCAAACCCTAATCTAAACCCTAGTCCAAACCCTAATTCAAACAAGGAGGTTTCATAACAATTTAAAACACGTGTTCTTCCCATTGAATCCCTTATTGAATGTAATTTTATATCATCGAGATTGGAGAATGGAGTGAATTTGAGAATTTCCCCTATCACTACATAATATTTACCCTAGGAAGATCTAATTCAAAGACCATTAGAGGAACATTCTATGGTTGGAAGTTGTTCTGAAGCTGTTTTTGAAGCTCAAAACCCTATAATTTCACATAACCATCCATGCCAGTTTAAGGAACAAATATTGGAGCCCGAGATTGATGATTTTCTTTCTTGTCTTTCATCAAATCCCTTATGCATCCAAGAGAGTGATTATCAAGATGTGGAAGACTTGTATGGGTTGGAAAATCATGACTATGTGGATACCATTAAAGAATGGTTTCAAACAATTGTTAGCACACCTCATTCCCTCATTGTTTGACAAGTCTTGGTACCATATCAATTAATGAAATTAGTTTCTCATACCCTAGTATGCAAAGAAGCTTAATATTTAAAACTGAGTGTGAGTATGTTTAGAATTAGCTACAATCGAAGTGATGCACTTGAGGGATATATTTCTCTCTCTAAATTAGGGTAGGATAATATTAGAGAAATAAATAAAATTCCATTTGAAAATTAAATAGTTACAAAAACACTCTTGAAATTGAAATTCCCTAAGGCACAACTATTCAAATTTATGTTATCATGCACTCATGTGGTAATCCTTGTCACGTGCAATTCAATCTTAATGCATCATTATTATGTAAAGTGAATTTGATTATTGGTTAGTTGATTTTTCTAAATGGTCAAGATCATCCATTAGGTCGGTTAGGGATATAATCAATGTTATGTTTAATAATACTTTCCATTCATAAGCTTCAAACCCTACTTTTAGCCTAGTCACTCTAATAGAATGTCATCCAAGAAATATTTTCAAGTTTCTCTTAGAAGGCATTGTTGAAAGGCATCCTATGGAATACCACTTCTATAAAACCCTAATTATATTTCACAAGATCCCTAACATTATTAACTTGATGAATCTTTACATCATTATCTAACATTCTTTTTATGCATTGACTAGATGATATTTCCCATGGAATAATAATAATTATTTATGTGCCTAGAAAATATAAAACAATCTCGTACTGCTAGACTTATTTACAGTCTAAAGTTGTCAATGAAAAATATATATTATCTCAAATATTTTTAGTGATATATAATAATAAAAAGGGAAGTATCGAGAAGTTGAAGAAAACTTGTCGGAGTACTGAATAGGCCTGCGAGCAACAAGGCTATGCTTTTATAGTAGCAAGGAAAACCCACTAGGGTACTGAATAGGCTTTCTGGTAGTAGGACTATGTTGGGTAAGAGAGATGGAGAAGACACATTAGCACAATTAAAAATTAAAAAACCCTAGGTCACATTCTGAAGTAATTATCATTAAAATTGAAGCTAGGAAATTAACATTATATATGTTGGATAATGGCCTTAAGGTCCTTTAGGTATTATGTTTTATAGTTCTATATTTTGGAAATAATATTTTTTTTCATGGAAGTGGGACCCTTAGTGCAAGTGATTCACCTTTCCTGAACAAGAGGAGGTTCAACTATATGCTTGATAATGATATGATGGTTTGAGTGGGGAGGTATCATTTTGTCATATTTCTTTGACCATATTTCCATTATCTTTACTGCCATGGAATTCATGATCATGTCACTTTTATCTATAATGAGGATATTAAGGTGAAGACTCACTGAGTAAGACTTCTCTTGAGATGCCTTATGGAAATTTGGTCGCTGATAACATTATCCCTGTAGTGACAACATTGTTAGCATTCCTATGGCAACCCAAACATTAGTCACTTTTTTTGGTAAAGAATGAAGATCATTTTTGACATCGTTGAATCTCTGATCAAGGGTATTCCTCGTCTTCATAATGGGAAGGGATTCATAATAATATGAAACTTACCTAAATTTTTTCATTCAATTATGCCTATAGTTTAACAATATTTTGGTCGATGCAACATGACTCTAAAAAAGAAACCCTAGCCCTACAATTTTAACCTCAGTCTTTGTTCAAAGGTTTTTCTTGCAGGAGGACATGTAAGATGATCAACATTGGGGAATGTGAGGCCTTAGAATTTTCATACTAAATACATAATTTTTCCATTTTATTACTCATGATTTTCCTAATTCCTATCATTCTTACTATCATTTTCCACGATTGTTGGGCTATTATCTTCAACTAGGAGCATGATAAGGTAATCACTTATTCTTTAACATATTCCCTTTGTTTCAATAAGATTTATATCAGAATTTTTATTAATGATTTTTTTTTGTTATTTTACTTGTGCCCAGGTTCTCAGATGCATCAAAAATTGACTCCTAAAGTATAGTTCAATACCTGCACCAAGTACAATTTCTGGATTCATTTGGGCATCGATATATTGGCGCACTACCAGGAAAAACCGCACATTGTGTTTGTCCATATTGATGTTTTCATGCTTTGATGAGAGTCAAAATGCACCCATGTCACACGTGTGGATTTATGGAAAACATTTAATAATTCAGCCCCAAAATTGTAGTGATTTTCAAATACCTAACTTCCTCCTTGATTTTTCGCAGATGGGGGTGAGTCTCAAAATTATGGGACATGAGTTTTTCTCCCAGTATAATAAATTGAATAATTCTATATGAATTTTACAAAATTATCCATGGCCTAGGAGATATCAAGGGTTCTTTTAGGTAGATTTGTGAAAAAATGCAATTTTTCGTAATTCTAGGATCATTTCTAGATTTGTATAAAATTCATTTCCTTCATTACGTAATGGTTATCATGGACCTTCATTGATGTAAAAATGTTGTGATTCAATTTTTGATCTTGCTTGTAATTGATTCGCTTATCTAGAGCAAGATCTGTACTCTAAAATTGTATATAAACTGAGTTATGGCTTGGAGCCAAGCATTGTAGCGAAGTTGCTAGTTTAAATGGTGAGGCAACTCCCTTCTGGTTGCTGAACTCTATGCCCTTGCTCTACAATGTAAAATGAATGCATATTTTATTTAATACAAGGATTCTTTGAGGTTTTAGGCTCCACTATTTATGCACTTAAAAACTTTGTGAGTTAATCTTTAATAGGAGGCATAGGCTAATTGGTAGGGCTCTCAACCTAGCTTGCTTCCCTCCATCGTGCTTATTGGTAGAGTATGTTATATAACATATTTTTGTTTTTGGTATTTTGTTTCTTGGTGTGATAGTTTGTATCTTCATTTTAAGGCATGACCAATATAAGGACCAAGAGGATGGGGGATACTCAAGGATCCTACTATTGGCTAGATCAATTGTCCTTTTCAATCATAGCAACCAATCCAACTCACATAAATTATCAATCTGGGTAGGATTTTTGTTTCAAGCTTACCATGAAAGGTATATTCTGGAACAAATGGTAACTATAACTAATGAAATCTTAAAACCAATCATTGAAATTTCACTCTCAACACTCAAAAAGCACTTGCTATCACACCCCAAATCTTGCTCACACTTGCAAAAAGAAAAGACACAAAGTTGTAGAATAAATCACACTTTGTCACATGATGACTCTTATTCAAAAGAAACAACACTCTTGGAAACCATTCAACACTCGAACGATCGTTGAAACACCCACTCGATAAAATAAACAAACGAAGCAAATGTAATAATAATCAAATAACTATCATACTAATGAAGGGACCGGTACATGACCTATGTTGTTGCACAATAATAGACGATGTACTTATGAAACTACTCAATGCATGAAAAAGGTTTGTAGCAGTAGCATTAAATCACACATAGATAATAAATAAGAGAAAATAAATGTACAACTACAATACCTCTCTAACCAGTGATCCTTACTAAGAAGGAGGGCCCTTCTTACTTTGCAGGGGATGGTAATTTACACAACACATAACCTAATCAAAAGAAGGATATGGAGCCACGCATGGTAGATATTTACATTATTGAAAGCTGTAGTACAAGATTACAATTTTTGCCCTCCCTTCTTTTTTCATATCCATGCATGCATCGTAGGAAGTGAATACATTCTTTTATAATCTTAGAATACATTTCTATTTTCAAAGAGAAAGCATCATGAGAATTTTTTTATTCTTATGTCATCCAAATTAAGAGTATACAATAGCTTTCTCATAAAAAATTATCCTAGTTGAAATATATTTTTAACAACATTCCTAAATTACAATGATTTATCAACTGTCAATCCTAACTGTTTCATTTAAGAGAGTCGCATTGTCCATGATTTTGTCCTTTCAATGGTTACAATGGTTTGACTAGGTATTTGTCCAGATCATTCTTCATCACTATCATGGGGGTACAAAGTGTACAAAATATGCTCAATGTGTATCAACAGTTCTAGAAGAGTCTTTGTTCCATCCTTAGTGAGGAAAAATTGGGGAAAATGTTGTCTTGTAACAACATCTCAACAAGCCACACAACTTAAAACATCCTCTCATAATTTCATTAATAAAATAGCCTAAATCAATTAAATTTCATGTCATATTAAAATAAAATATATATAATAAGGATTACATATAAAAAGGAAACATACTTTAGTCAATGATGGTTGTCAGAGTGACAAGGCATGGCTTTGAGAGTTAATATAGTAAGAAAATTTAGAGAAAATAAGTGCAAAAAGGTTCCAATTATGCATCCCAACAACTACAACCATGATCAAGAGGTCAAATCCATAACAATAGTGTGCATAATGTTGGAACAAGGTAAAATCATCATGGAAGGGATAGGTTGGAGGATATATGTCAGGGGAGACCATGAGGAGTCTCCAAATGGAGGTGCTCGACTATAAAGCTAATAATGAGAGAATGATAAGAGAATAGAAATGAGTAAATACTTAGATTTTATAGAGCCTAAATAAATTATAGATGGAGAAATACCATGGGAATGGTCCTAGAAAGGAAAAGGAACATGACTCATGATTTAAGGAGATACACGTTGGATGTTCAAGAAACTATGGGAGTAATGTTGGGAAACTTCGTCATGTATCAAGGAAAGCCACAAATAAACCCCATGTTCCCTTAAGACAAAAAAATCAGTTCACACGTGTCATTAGAAATGTGGGAAATAAAGAGACTAGACCTTCATATTTTACAAGGGGAACTCAGAAAGATCAAGCCACCTACATTTAATGGTGAGCATAGGAAGGGAGAACAGGTTGAAGCTTGGCTATTGGGAATGAGAAAGAACCTTCATCTTCAAGATTATTGCTCCTATTTGTAGGCTGAAATTTCCATCGATCAATTGAAGGGGAAAGAAAATTCACGGTAGGAGCAACTCAAACAAGTAGAACATTTGAATAAAAATAATATTTCATGCAGGAAACTTTAGAAGTATTTCCAAGGAACTACTTATCGAAACATTATTATGAGAGAAGAATGCAAGACCTTTTTTAAATTAGCGAACTGAAAATGAAATAATATGGGTAGAAATTCATTGACATTTTGAGGTATGTGGATTTTATTAGAGATGAAAATATGAAGATACATAGATATCTAAGTGTATTACTATCATTGTATGTTGGAAAAATTAAACTTGATAAACCATAGACCTTGGTTGAAGCTATGAGGTAGGTAAAGTATGTCTCTAAGTAGGGAAAAGATAACCTAATTTCCAAAATGACTTGGGATCAAAAGAAAAGAGGTATGATGTAATAAAGGAAGAATGTGTTCAATATTTCATCCTTCAAAAAATATTCTTAGGAGAAACATGAATTTAGACAACCAACTCTTAGCGAACCAAACAAGGATGATTCATTCAGCAAGAAACCAAGATTTCATCCCATTAGTTGTTGGGGTTGTGATGGATATAAATGGTATAATTATTTACCTCACCAAGAAGGAAAAATTAATATTGTACATTGCATCCAAGGATTCGATATGGTGGAGGATGTGGGATTAAGCATGCCAAAAGTTTATGCAACATTGGATAACATTTAGGATGACCATCAGACAGAAATGGAAAAAGTAGAAGGTAAGTTAAATAATTATACCATTACTATTTTAATGTGTTTTGGTATTATTCATAGTTATTTTGATCCTAAGATTGCTAGAAAATTAACTTGAATAAAACCAAACATGGCATGGCTTGGGTAGTTTAGTTGCCTATAGGAGTTAAAACAAGAATAACAAAACTCACAAAGAAATATCCCATCAATATGAATGGGTTAGAAATAAATGTAAATTTAAACATAATACCATTTGGATCATATGATTTCATAATTAACAGATATTGGCTATAAAAGCATCATGAAATACTAGTGTTACTTTAAAACATTTACTTGCTTTGATGAAGAAGGGTAGCAAAGAAGGTGTAAGGAATACCGAGGTCAATTTATGTTAGGGAAATATAAACTATGTAATTGAAGAAGAGGTTTAGAAGTTATGCCAAATTTATGTATCCCACATAGAGGAGATGGATAAGAATAGGCACCAAGTACACATGAATACCTAGTGCTTAAGGAATTTGAAGAAGCGTTTGCCAAAATTTCAATGTTACTCCCTAAAAGGGATATGTTCAATTCTCTATAGAATTGGTACTTGGAGTTGCACCATTGTCCAAAACACCACACAATATGATCACACTAGAAACAAAAGAGTTACAAATGCAACAATTAGATATATTAAAGAAAGAGTATAGAAAAAGTGTTTGCCAAAATTCCAATTTTACTCCCTAAAATGGACATGTTGAATTCTCTATAGAATTGGTACTTGGAGTTGCACCATTGTCCAAAACACCACACAAGATGATCAAAATAGAAATGAAATAATTACAAATGAAACTATTATATATCTTAATGAAAGAGTACATATACCCAAGTGTGTAACCCTGGGGTTTCATGGTATTATTTGTTAAAAAGAAGGATGGAACAGTGAGACTGTGCAGTGACATTTTTTAGTTGAACAAAGTCACAATGAAGAATAAGTACCCATTTCTTAAAATAGATGATTTGTTTGACCAACTTAGGGGAGCTAAGGTATTCTCCAAAATTGATATAAGGATAGGGTATGATCAAGTAATGATTAAAGAGGAGAACATGAATAAGACAACATTTCAAAATCAATATAGGTATCATGTGTTCATAGTGGTTTCATTCTAGTTATCGAATGCGCTAAGTGTTATCATGTGTCTCAGGAATGGTATCTTCCAAAATTATTTAGATAAGTTTATTGTTATCATTTTGGATGATATCACAATATATTCCAAATCTCATCACGAACATGAATAATATTTTAGTGCTACACATACATAAAGAGTACCAATTATATGCCTAGTCGAGTAAATTCTCATTTTATGAGAGAAAAAGTCATTATTTGGGTCATATTATTTCAAAAGAAGGGATAGTAGTAGACCATGAAATTATTAAAGCAATTAAAAAGTGGCCAATGCACAAAAATGTGACAGAGGTAAGGTATTTCATGGGCTTATTAGGCTATTATAGAATACTTATCAAAGAGTTCTCCACGATAGCCCATCCCATTACTTTCGTGCAAAGGAAAGATGCAAAATTTGACTAGTCACATAAATGTGAAGATACCTTTTAGCATTTAGAGAGATTGTTACCAAGTGCACCTATATTAATGATATTTTACCGAAGTGATAACTTTCTTGTGTGCACAAATGCATCTGAAGAAGGACATAGAGGAGTTCTCATGCATAATGGGCATGTGATATATTATGAATCTAGGAAGCTCAATGAGCATGAAAAATGTTATGCCACTCATGATTTGGAATGCGAATCCATTATATAAGCCGTGCATATTAGAGGAATTACCTCATAGAAAAGAGGTTTGAGTTAATAGTTGACAAGAGTGGGTTAAATTATTTGTTTAGACAACCACATTTAAATGCCAAAATAACTAGATGCCTAATTTTTTTTGTTGATTATGAATTTGAAATTAAGCACATAATGGGCAAGGAGAATAGAGTTATTGATGCACTCAGTAGGAATGTGCATACAATTAGGAAAAATTTTAAGGCTAATATTTATAGATGGGATAGTTTTGCCACGATTTTTTGAATAAAAATATTCACCAATTTCCATATTTTTGTAAAAATGATTCACAAAATTTTATAGTATAAAATTATTTTACCTTAAATATTGTCAATATTTTATAGATGTAATGTAAACTCATTAGAAAATTCAATAAATTAACAAAAATGTATACAAAATTGTAGTTTTCATATTAGGGACTAGTAAGATTCACTAATGTTTATACACTTTAAAATGAATTTCCATCCTTAAAATTTTCCCTATATGTGCATGCCACAGCCATTATCGCATGTAAATATATTTTAAAATTATAATCTTAGAGGTTGGAAATTCATATAAGTGATACATGGGAATAAAAAGTAGTTTATAGAAAGATAAAGTTCAACCCAAGTACAAACAATATGAAATATAAGAAAATGGAGTTCTACTGTATAAAGGCAAGATTTTTGTGTTGAATTTCTAAGGGATGAAAAGTTTAGTGCCGAGTGAAATATATAGAGTCCTTTTATGTTGAGCACCAAGGATACAAAATACAATATTAGTAGTAAAGAAACAATACATTTGGTTAGGAATGAAGAAAGAAGTCGTTGATTATATAGAAAGGTGCTTGGAGTGATAGAAGGTTAAAATTGAGCATAGGCACCCAATGAGGTTGGAACAACCTATACCCATTTATAAGTAGAAGTGGGAAATTGTTTCCATTAATTTCATCACAAATATTCCTAGAATAATGAAGCAACATGATTCCATCATGGTTTTTGGTAAAATCACCAAACATGCCCACTTTATTCCAATGAAGTCAAAAAACAAGGCAATTAATGTTCCTTATATTTACATCACAGAAATTACCAAGTTGCATTGTGTGCCCAAGATAATTATTTTAGACAAAGATTCCAAGTTACGTCAAAATTTTGGCTAGGCTTATTTAAGGTATTTGAGATTGATTCAAGTTTTAGTACAACCTACCATCCAAAATTAGATGGTCAAATAGAAATAATTAATCATGTTATTGAAGACACGTTGTGGATGTATGTGATGGGAAAAAAATTGAAATGGGAAGAATATTTTCACTTGGTGGAGATTTTTTATAATGATGGGTGCCAAGAATATATGAAGATGAGCCCATTTGAAGCCTTGTAAGGCAAGCAATGAAACACTCTAGTGAGTTGGGACAATTTAGTGGACAGGGCCATTGCTGGTCCATATTTGCTTTGAAATAGAAGAGCGAGTAATAAAAATTAAACAGAATTTGAAGGCTACCAAAGATAGAAGGAAAAATTATGTATATAAGAAAAAGTTGAATGGGGAATTTAAAATTGGCGACCATATCTTTGTAAAAGTGAAGGCATAGAAAATTCCATTAATGTTAGGAAAACATGTGAAGTTGGTAGCTAGATAGCATGGACCATTTGAAATCTTGGAGATGATTAGTCTAGTGGCATATATGATTTCATTTCTTGAATCCATGAAAATTCATAATGTTTTTTTATTTTTTATTTCTTAAAACATATGTTCTTGATGCTAACCATGTGATTGGTTGGAACCTGATTCAGATGGAGCCTAAGGGAGACTTTTAGTTCCATCCAGTGTGGATTTTGGAAGTGAAAGTAAGAGAAAGAACTTTCATCCATTGTGAATTAGTATAATAATCATATCCTTTGCAAAGTACTTCAAACTAAAATAATAATGTATCTGGGCTTTCATTTTCCAAACCATGAAAATTTGGAAGATCAGATGAGAGATTGATGTTAATTTGTGCCACTCCTCTAGGACCTTTAATAGGGAATTGGAAGGTAATGATGTGTGTAATTTCTTCCCAAAGTATAATAGGTTTTTCATGTGCTAATTTTAGACTCCTCCCTCAAAACTTCTTACCATTTGGTTAGTGATATGGGTGGTGCTTACAACACCACTTAAGTGAAAACTTCATGAGTTTGTCATTAGATGGTTGATATAAGCCTCAAACACATTGAAAAATGCCTCAACATGCCATTTTTTATTCTCAACAAGCTTGTTGGTATATTTTGTTAGCATAGGGATGAGTATATATGGTAGTTTCATACAACACCCTATAAATGAAAACCCTTTAAAAATATAAATGAAATGTGTAGGAAAGAAACAAAAACTTGGTAGGGGAAAAACCCCACCAAATTGCAATATGTCACCAAGGTCAATCCTCTAAGTGCCCCTCTAGCAATAACACCAAAATATTTGGTGTAGTATTTGGTGGATTAATGGAATAATATTGAATTATCAAACTGGGGTCCGTGGACTTTGAGACACAACACTAGAAATTCCTGAGAAAGACTCTGTGAACTTGAAAAACAAAACCCTAATGTATCCTATCTTCTCACACCTTTGAATTCCTGCAAAAACTTGTCAATATTGTGATCATAAGCATTCATTAAAAGTGAAACCATAACTATTACAATCATTAATTCTACATTTTTATTAGCAATTGGAAGTAACCCTAATTACTGGTAATTGGAAAGGAAACATTAATTACCGATCAACTGGGAATTAAATTATTGACACATAAGCAAATAAAACATAAAGACTTCTTTCATAAACTATGGAAACACAAAAATGAAAACCATCACAAATCCTATACTTCTCAATCCAAGAAAAATATTCAATCCAAAAAAAAAAACCCTAGCTAGAAATCTTGTGCTCTAGTTATGTCTTTACTCAAGTTTGTGTGTAAACAATGCAACTAGAGATATGCTTTAAATCTTCCTATTGTGAAAAAAATAGAACTCGATGCATCAACTATATGAGCAAACATTGTCTATGTGAACATGAAATAATCATTCTCTACCCTAACAATCTCACAAACTTGCATCCACTCTCTCTAATGAATGTTCTATCATCCAAATGAATTTTTGATGCTTGAAATGATAAATTACTAGCATAAAAAACAACTCGAGAAAAAAAATACTTTTTAATCTTAAAGATACAAGCCAATATCCTAGAAATAATTATCCAAAACAAAGATATAAGTATATTTTTTAAATAATCAAGTCTTCCATCATCAAATTGTCTCTTCTGTAATGAGTGTTCATCAAATATTGTATGTGAATAAATGTAAACCATTGTTCAAATGATTATGAGTGCAGGATATGTAAATCAAATCATATGAAAACTTGGTAAACCACAAAGTCACAAGAATATCTTAGGGTTTGCATCCAAAATCCAATCTCACACTACATGAAAAAAGCTCATTGGTGAGGGTCATGCTTGTGACGGACCTTTAAGGTCTGTCACCCATGTCGCATATGGTGACAGTGTTTAAAAAAGTGTTGTTGTAAGTGTATATAGTGATGGTCCTTTGCGGTTTTTCACCAAATCCATTTTCAATGACACTTTTGGTGAGGGTCGTTAAAGGCCCGTCACTAATTCTCTCTTTGGTGACACTTTTGGTGAGGGTTGTTAAAGGCCCATCACTAATTCTCTGTTTGGTGACAGTTCTAGTGATGATATTTTATTGACCATCACCAATGATATTTTTGGTTACTTTTAGTGACGGTCAATAAATGTTCATCATCATTTATCATTCCAATGAGTTTTTGATGATGCTTCATGCAAGTGACAGACCTTTAAGGTTTTTCACCAAAGCCATTTTTAATGACACTTTTGGCGAGGGTTGTCAATTTCCCATCACTAATTCTCTCTTTGGTGACACTTCGAGTGACGATATTTTATTGACCCTCATCAATGCTCTTTTTGGTTACTTTTGGTGACAGTTAAAAAATGTTCATCATCATTGATCATTCCAATGAGTTTTTGATGACGCTATGTACTTGTTACTATATTTTTTGTTGAAATATAATGATTTAAGACCATTTTTATGGAGTGCTTTTCATTATGTGTCCAGGTCATAGTGGTTATAATAGCTAGTCAATTTTCTAAGAAGTAACTAGTGTGTATCATTTCCCTCAAGTCCTAAGAATATAGTCTTCCTATGAGTCAACACATGATTCATCTCTATTAGGTTTATTATCTAGCAAATTTCTTTTAAATAAAGTTCCACTAGTGTGTGTATGAACTATATCATTTAATACATAATCAGGCTTTGTCAATTCTATTAAGGAGAGAGACCTAGCACTCCTCAACACTCATGGCACACCTTAACTTTCTTTGGAACAATACACTAACATTCCTTGGCACCTCGCATGTCTTGGAACATCTTTGTACCTAGAACATCTTGCCATGAGTAGGACACCAAAGCACATGTTGGCATGCCATAGCATAGCATAGCACTCCCATATCATGTGTTGGCATTCCCTATAGTCCCTAGCATGCCCTAGAACTCCTTGGCATAGTATTGCATTAATAAAAATTAGCACTTGGCACACAATGGCACTTGGCATGTATTGGAACATATTATTAGTGTTCCTAGCATGCCCCTTTTGAAAAAGATAAATTCTGATGTATTAACCCTCTTATGTGTTCATTTCCTTTAATTTTAGCTTGGTTATTCCTTTTGTTGCATTGAAACTCCTTGAGGCATATTGGCATACTCTAGCACCCTGCAAATCCTAGCATGTCTTAGCACCTGGAATGCCTTAGCACTATTTCGCACATGTTAGCACACCCTGGAACTACCTAGCACACTCTAGCACTTCTTTACATTCCCTAATATTCCCTGGCATGCCTTACCCATTCTTAGTATACCTTGTTACTCCCTCCTTGGCATGACAACTAGCACTGATTGATACTCCCCAACACACCCTCATATTCATTCACTTTCATGCATTTTGACCTAGTGCTCCCTTGTGTTGTCCTAGTACTCCCTAATAGTCCTCAGCATGCATTGGCACTCTCTAGCACACCTTAGCACTCATAAGTGAAGAATGAAACTTGTAACCAATGTTACCAAACTTGGAATAGACAATAAATCAGCAAGGCAAAAGAGCTAAGAGTTTTAATCAGATTGGGGAAAAATCAGAAAAAAATTGGGAAAAAATCAGTGAATTCAATAAATAAAAATATCCACATATATTGAATTAAAAAAAAAAACAATTTTCATTGATATTTAGTAAATCCATGTCCAAACAATTCATAATATCAATATATTTCCAAAATATCATGAATGAATAAGCATCTCATATATGTTATGAGTCCAAACATGATCCAAAGTACTGAGTCATGACTCCTAACTAGTGACTACATAGAACTAGAAGCAAATGCTTCTAAAAGTTTACAAACAATTGCATACTAATAGAAAAAATTAGTAACTAAGAGTCTAAGACTCTTAAGAGTGAGAACTAGAAGTGATTCCTCCCACTCCTCCGCTTGCTTGACTCTCAAAGTTCTTCAAGTCATGTAGCCTTAAAAGAGGAGCCTCCTCTAATTGGACCCAATCTACTGCATTTTTAGTTTGCAAATCCATCTCTTCAAGGTCTATTGGTGAATGATCCAAACCTATCATTATCATGAGACATTGAAATGTGAATTTAAGGTTGAATTTGAACTTTAATGTTTAAACTTTAAATTCCAAATCATATTATGAAAGCTTCAAATTCAAGCTCTAACCTAGTATTTTCTTGTTGCGAAGTTGAAAACTACAAGGTCATTTAAGCACTTTTGTGTCAATCGGTTGTGTTTCTTTGAGGCTAGCGACAGTGAAACTCATTCTTTTCTGTATGGACAAGTTTGTCACTATTGGTTTTAACGAGTTTAACGACAAATACAACTCAGTCCTTTTTCAATTTTAGAGAGTCTGAAAAGGGATGGAAAGGAAATTCTAGTGATCCTTTTTCATCATGTAATCCCTTAAGTCTGAAAAAGTATAAAATAATACGAAAGGGATGAATTTTTGATAGTTTTAATGAGCCGAACAAGACAAGCGCTCGATATGTTTGTGTAATAATCCCTCAGGTCTAAAAAGATTAAAATCTAGAGGAGGGATAGCACTCTCGGTAGCGTTAATGAGCTGGAGAGGCCAACTTCTCGGCAATATTTTCGTATTTTATGAGTCAGATGAAAAGAGCTTAAAGGAGACTCTTTTTTTGAGGAACGAATGATAATTTCAGGTAGCAACTGATTCCAGGTAAGGTTTGGAATTTTCCAATCATGGCAGTGTCACAAGGATGGCTAACAGAATCACTCTTCACAGCTTTTCCTCAAAACGGGTAAACAATCAAATGGAGGCGAATGATTGGTTAAAACAAAGTGGAGGTGATGATGAGAACACGACCAAGGCTCAAGAGCTAATGATAATGCATTCACAATGGTTATTTACCACAAATTGGTTCATTTTTTAATGAGAGTAAACTCTGGGGGAAACATTTGCTCATTGCTTAGGTTTAATTTTCAACGAGCTTGAACTTCACATAAAAATTGATCGCGATAATGGTCATTGATTATTTGATTTCACTGCTAACACTTTATTCTTTTGACAGTCATACTGCCTATTCAATTGTTTCATCAAACCGATTAGAAATGAAAAATACATGCTTCAAAAATGAGTTAAAACACTAATACCTTACTCGAATTACGTGAAAAGTAATTTAAATGTGGTTTTTACCCCTCATTTTACCATTTCATTTGAACTTTGGTTTGTTGGAGCTTTGGATGTGCCTTCCCCCCTTGATTTTCACTAGCTGATTCTGGGAGATTCTATGGACGATTCTCGACACCGTGTGGACCAGGAAAGAGCTAAAACTGAGCTTTTCAGTTAAATTCATTCCTTTTTGAATTCTGAGCATGTTTCCCTATTTTTCCGAGCCTCTAGGGTTTGAAAAATTCACCCCGGCTCCATCGCACCCTTCCTATATCGAAAGGTGTGATGCATACTAGCCTGGCCATTAGCCAGTCAGTATGCATCTCACCCAGTACATTACTGGGGTGTGATGGGCACAAGAAAGGAAACTTTTACATTGTTTTCTCATGGAATTTTTGCATGTTTTTTGCCAAATCAGGATCCTGACTCTTCTCTTGTTTGTTTTACAAAGATTCATCGGAGCAAAATGGTTGTTACATGGAAAGAATGCAAGCATGAAGAAGATGACATGGTTGTTTTACATGATCTGGGTACGGTAACTGCATTGCAGAACTGTGGCTTACTCAAGTTTTTCCGAATCTCTACCATGAGGAAACAAATCAACTTGTTGCAATATTTCCTTGATGCATGGGATCATACCAACCAGGTGTTCTAGATCAGAGGCAAATCCATCTCCTTGACCATCGTGGACATCTATTTTTTAAGCGGTTTATCAAGGCATGGTGCCCCTCTCTCATTATTAGGTTCCACTCGTGAGGATGAATCTGTGAGAGATTATATTCACCAGTATTGTAGAGAGGGATCTTAGTCGAGTAAGGATGGCAAGATCAACAACCGATATGTCACTGACAAGTCCTTGAGGACCATTCTGTTCACTTTTTCTAGACTGGCTAGTAGTGCGGCTCTTCACGTGGCTAACAGGTCCTATATGCTGTACGCCTTGGAATGCCTCAAACCAAAGGCATTCAACTGGTGTGATGCAGTACTCCCTGTGATGAAAGAACAACTGACCAAGGTAAAAGGTGGAAGATCCAAGAATTTTGGCTATGGTTCTATTTTGACCGCTTTCACCTTGGAAAAGATCCCATTGATACAGCCGCAGTACATTTCACTTGGTTTACCTCGACCGACTGAGCGACGGATGCAGAGATGGGTTGACCTCATGGCCCAACATGCTGGTCAGTCCCAGGTTTCTTTCTCTGATACCTTCTTTGAGTGGTTCAACCGTCAGGAGATGGTTTTTGCCAAGTGTCTATATACTGGTATGGATTTTCGAGGTGACCCAAATTTGGTGTTGCTGGCTGGTGAGCAGTGGGGTGCTATAGGTAAAATCTTTAACCATATCTTTGTTTATTGTTTTTTATAATGCTCTCATGCTTTCTTATATCAAGACTAATCAAAACTCATGTGCTCATGTAGATATTGGACTAGTTCGGTCAGCGGTACGTCTGAGAGCACCAGCTGCCGTTCTAGCAGGAGAGGCTATGGGGAGGGCTATCCTTCGTGACCTTGATGTGGCCAAGGCTCTTTCAACATTGCAGGATTAGGTCGAAGGTCTCACTCTTGGTATTCCAGACATGAGGACCAACGAGCTGCCTCTGAGGTTGCAGCGACATACTACTAGCATGCCGAGTCGATGGACTAGGCTTTTACACATGATTGCACAGGCGGTGACTTGTTATCACCAACATCATTAGACTAGCGCGCCCCCTAACATTTTGATTTTTGGTTCAATTGACCGATTTTGTGTTGGTTATAGAAAATTATGTATAAACCATAAACAGTTATATATATATTTTTGATTTTCAGAGTTTTATTTTGGTTAAGTTACATGATCTTGATGCCAATATTGATGAAATGCTTCTTTTATAAATGTTGCAAATGTCTATCTAACATCTAATTTGCCAATGAGTTTGTTAATGTGTTTATGTTTCTGGAAATGTGCTGACATTGAATAGAATAAAACTACCTTTCCAAAAACTTGACCCTTAGGAACATGTGATAGATAGCTGGATTCTGTATGGAATAGATACTAGTGAGCTATAGAATGACGAGTTGTGAGTCTAGCATGATGACAAGTTGGCGTATGCCATGTGTGATGGCATCAGAGAGGAGTTCTATCAATGCATTGTATTCAACAATGTTTTTCGTTGACCGACCAATACATACCCCTCTGAAACTCACTAACTCGCCACTTCGATCGAAGATGGCCCAGGCTGCAGAAGATAGGTTCCACGAACTATGACTCGCTCCATCAGCATATCCAAAAAATGATTCCAATAGGTTCGACATCTGCAACAAATGCAAAATTGGATCACCTAACCAAAACAATTACCCTTAGCGAAAAAAAAAATGTAACAAAAGCATAGCGGTTACTATCTTGAGTCAAGCATAGTAACGCTTAAGGTACAACCTGTTGCGGGGTTGCGCCAGTGAAATCCCATCATAATCCATTAACTCGTAGGCTCCTTTTTCTAGTACACGCTTAACAATATAGGGGCCCATCCATAAATATTTAAACTTACCCGCTCCCAATTTATCAGACTCGTGGTCGTAAAGTAAGACCAGGTCACCTTTTGAGAAGACACGGGGTTTGACATTCTTGTCAAACTACGCCTTGACTCATTTCTTATGGCCTTCATTAGCCAAAGAAGCATCATGATGAGTTTCATCCAATCGGATTAGTTCCAAGAAACGAGCCTCCTCTTCCGAAGTTCTGGGGAGAAGGTCGTCTGCGAGCTTAAGGGACGAGATTTCGCACTGAACTGGTAAGATTTCTTCCAGGCCATAAAACAGTTGAAAGGGTGTAAACCTAGTTGCATTCCTCACTGACGTCTAGTATGCCCACAAGGCCAAGTACAAGATCAGGTGCCAACTCGGTTTATGGACTCCGATCATCCTTTGTAGCATGTGCTTCAGGACCTTGTTAATTGCGTCAACTTGTCCGTTAGCTTATGAATAATATGGAGTAGAGCTGTCATGGGACAGTCCTAATTTGGCAGCCAACTCAATCATCATGTGATTGCAAAAGTGCAATCCATGATCTGTAACTATGGCCTGTGGAACCCTGAATCTGGAGACTACATGATTGAAAAAGAAGATGGCAGCCATTTCGCCGCTGTTGCTTAATGTAGGCATTGCCTCTGCCCATTTGGTAAAATAGTCTACTGCGACTATGATATACCCATGCCCCCTAGCTGAGTTGGGGTTACATGTCATGAAATTTATGCCCCAATTGGCGACTGACCCAAAAAAAACTACTGGTTGTAGAGGTGCGGGTGGTATTCTAGTTTTGTGATCGAATATTTGATAGGCATGGCAACTTCTGACTACTGTTATGCAATCTTTGAACATTGTTGGCCAGAAGTATCCTGCTCATAAAATCTTTTGTGCTGTAGTGTAGCTAGATTGATGCCCCCCCACATGCCTGAATGGAAATCATTCAGGACTTTTTCAGCCTCCTCATGGGTGAGGCACCTCTGCAGAACTGTATCGACACCACGACAGTAAAGCGTATCACCAACGATCATGTAGTCTTTTGCTTGGTATCAAATGCTTCATGTTTTGAGTGGGAGGTATTAGACGTATATGTTTGGGTTTGGAGATAGATTATTATGTCTCCATACCACGGATTGCTTGAAGATATCAGAAACAAAGATTCATCCATGATCGCTTCTTTTGATGTTGCATCATTAGACGATGATGGGAGATTGCATAGTAACTCCGCAAAAACCAGGGCTTTCTTCGATTTGGATTTTATGAATTCCAGATCAAACTCTTGTAAAATTGCTATCCATTTTGAATATTTTCCCCCCAGCAACTGTCGCAACAATATATAAGTCATGGGGTTTCAATATGACAAAATGGTAGTTTTTTGAAAGAGGACATAGTGTCGAAATCTCTGTATCGCTTGAACAGCTGCGAGAGCTAGATTTTCAATGTAGGAGTATTTGATTTCCGTATCATTTAAGTTTCTACTCAAATAATATATAGGATGCTCAATTCCATTGTCTTCTTGAATTAAAACCATTGCAATGGTTGTATCTGCTGCAGCCAGATACAGGTTAAAGTCTTTTTGATAATCAGGAGCATACATTAATGATGCTTTTATTAGGGATTCCTTTAAAGCATCAGAGGAAGCTTGCGCAACCTGATCCTAGATGAAGGGTACTTCTTTTTTCAATAGACAAGTATAACCTTTAGCAAGTTAGGCACAATTTGGAATGAACCTCCTCAGAAAGTTTGCTTTCCCTTGGAGTTTCTGAATCTGAAGCAAATTTGAAGGTGGAAGCAAATCAATGATTGCCTGAAACTTACATGGGTTGAGTTGAATCCCGTCCTTTGAGACCACAAAGCCATGTAAATGACCAGAACTAACACAAAACACACATTTGTGTGGATTGAGTTGTATCTTGTAGTGTCAGCAATGTAGAAATATCGCTCTCAAATGCTGCAGATGATCAGTCCACTTTCGTGAATGAGTCGGAAGATCATTGAGATATGGTTGAACGATGTTATTTATGTCATGGAAGGCATAATTCATTGTCCTCTGAAATGTTACCCCTGCGTTCTTTAAACCAAAGGGTAGCTTGCGATATGAGAATGTGCCCCACGGACAAAAAAATGTAGTCTTTGACTGGTCCTGTGGGCGGATGTTAATTTGAATATACCCAGAAAATCCATCCATAAATGAAAAGATTTCACATCCGGCGCATTCATCAATTATTTGGTCAATTAATGGTGTAGGGTAGTTGTCTTTCAGATAAGCTTGATTTACATCCCTATAATCGATGCACACTCTAATCGTTCCTTTTTTTTTCATTACAGGAACAATATTCGATACCCAATCGGTTAGAGGAACCGGGTAAATAAAACCAGCATGGAGAAGGTTTTCAACTTCTGCCTTGATGGCAGCGGCTTCCTTGGGGTGCACTTGGCATAGCTGTTGTCGTACCGGTTTGACATCTGGATACATCTTAATTCCATGTTCAACTATGCTCGATTCAATGCCTGGCATTTCATCGTATGACAAAGAAAAGACATCTTTGAACTCGTGAAAAAGAGCGTAATATATTTCCAGTTCTAACGAAGAACAAGATTTTCCAACATGAATATTCCAGCGTCTGTAGAATGTACTTCCAACCAAGGATCTAAAGGGGTGCCATATTCCTTAGATCTATCTATCCAAACGCTTGATGAGCGTTGATTTGGGTTTACCTCCCATGCCGAAAACATTGACTGCTACAATATTTCTATTGGGCTTGGAGGCAATACCTGCAGATGATCCATGGTAATATCATTTTCAGACATATTTTGTATTGAAGATATCATATTGCAGGTTCCTACTATTGCCACTTCCGCTAGATTGATTGGAGGTGGTAGGGCAAAAGTCCCCATTAATATAGGGTCTTTTAGTAGGCCTACTCCGATATTTTGAAGCGAATGAGGGCTTCCATGGATCATAGGAACACTTCCCGTAACTTGTGAACTGTTGGGAGTAAATGTTTGTTGGTTGACGATTGTAATACCTCCTTGGAAGGGAAATGCAATCTTCCTGAAGTAGGTCGACGCAACAGCAGCCATAGCATATATCCAGGGTCTTCCTAGTAGGATGTTGTAATCAAGGTTTCCGTCGATCACTTCAACATCAATTTCTACCGTTTTGCCCCCGGTTCGACTTGCAAGTTACTTAAAATCCCATATGGGGTGTATGTCCATCCATCAAATGCTTTTAATGTCGTCAAAGATTGTGACAAGGGTGGAGATCCTAAAGTTTTCCAGCAACTCATTGGCATGATACATGTAGATGCCCCCTCATCAATAATTGTCTGATGAACAGTTTTGTTGAGGGCTTTCACTTGAATAAGGAAAGCTAGTTGAGTTGGTAACTGAGGGTCATATCCTTTATGATTAAAGGCCACAAGATTGGAATCCATTGGGTCAATCCCACCTATTGCTGATAATAAAGCCTGCTTTTGGGAGGGGAAATTTTGCAGTACCTCAAGTGTCGACATAGCAGATGGTGATTGGGCTAGATCCTCCACTATATTATAATGATGTGTTGCTATGGCATGAGGATTAAATGTTGATTTGTCTACTACTCCCTTTGGTGGCTTTATCGTTAGTTCAGGAATGATGGGTGGCACAACTTTAGTCGAAGTTGTTGTCAAATTACTAGGTTGATAATTAGCCTTGTTGTCCGACAGCTGTGGATTACCGTAATCTTTATTACTTGTCAATATCAAAGCATCATTTTTCTACTTTGAAACAGACAACATTAGCACTTGGGATGGGGAAGCATTGTCACTAGCAACCAGATTTGTTCCTGGATTTGGAAATGGATCAGTCAATACCGCCAAGGTTTTTGAATTCTTAAAGAATTTTTTAAGCTCGGCTTTATGTGGATAATCTTTCATCCAATGATCCTTATTACATATGAAGCATGGATGACTTGGTTTCCTATCTCCAGAAGGGTTTGCAGAAGATTTTTCGGGCGACGACTCCTCCTGTTTTTTCTTCTTCCCTTTCTCTTTCTTCTTGTCCCCTGGTTGCTTTGGTTCTTTGCCTTTGTAAGTCGACACATCATTTAACTCTGAGGCGAGAAGCTCCTCATTTGCATTTTGACTTGAAACTGTATGAGCCTTATTTGATGTATCTTTTACGGTTTTCGTGCTAGTCGCACCTATCATGCCATCCCTGGCATGAGAGTCTTTGCTTGATTTAGGAGGGCGAGGAATGGAGAATTCTGGTATAGGAGCATCAGGAATTTTATCGTAGAGCATGCCAGACTGAGTATATATCAAGTCTAGATATTGTGCATGAGCAATGACTTTCTCTTCAGTGACGACTCCTCCCTTTGCCACATCTTTCGTAATAGAAGGTAATAATGACTTAATAAACCATTCAGCTAGCAGCTGATCAGGAACATATGTTTTTACCATTCTACGATGACATTGCCACTCATGAATATGATCATATATGTCAGTGGTTGTTGTCTATTTGAAATTGGTAAGAAGCTCTGTTCATGTTTCGTACCTTATGGGTAACTAAAAATGGGTTAAAAAGGTTGTGGCTAGGGTGCTGAAGTTATTGAATGAAGCTCTAAGCAACTTGATATACCATTTTGCTGCCGGACCAGTTAATGTTCGCTGAAAAAGGTGAAGCCTAATTGAATCATCGTTTAGAGTGTTAGATGAACACCACAGATGAAAGGTCATCACATGATTTGATGGGTCTCCACCCGGATTTCCATTAAATTTAGGAATATCTGATGGAAGTTTATGTGGAATCGCTGGCCACCAAGGGGCATAGGCAATTGGATCGTTTGTCAGCTGATTTAGATGTGGTAACTTTAAAGTTGCCACGAAGGGCAATTGTTGATTCAAGTTTGGCGAAGCATACCTAGGATAAGATGGAATTGCCTAAGTAGTGGGTCTTTGCATACCAGCATAGTGCATTTGATGCCGATAACTTTGGTAAGGTTGATGGGCATAACCACTATGAAATGGTTGATGTTGACCGTTTTGAATGTACAACTGCCCATTACTTGCAAAGATTTGGTGCTCAGATCCTTGGTAAACTTGTTGGAATTGCGGTTGTTGATATTGCACTAGCCATGGTTGTGAAACCATTTGTTGTTGTGCAATACTGGCTGTTTGACCAAGATGAGGGGTGATGGTACCCGTTTGAGCCTGGGTCACTCCAGTTAAGGAGCCACTAATCGATGATTGTGGTGGCGTCGTAGAGATAAGAGGCTGTTGAATTGTGACCTGAGAGACTTGAGGTTGGCATACAATAGTCAGCGCTTGTACTTGTGACACCGTCACAATAGCTGGTGTAGTGGGGATATTTGACATAGGCAGACTTTGTTGCATTGAGTATACAACTCTTGGTTATTGAGGCAGTATTGGCACCCAACCACTGGATGTAATTCCAGCATAACCTAAATTTTGTTGTCAACTCTTGTATGTTTTTTCTCCCGAAGGAGACAATGAAAGGGTATATCTCCCCCCATACGGTGGTAATCTAGTTCTCAAAGGAATGATTTTCCTTTGAGGACCGGACTGCCCAAATTGACACTGTGAAGAATCAATTTTCTGAGACTCAACATAAGAGATTCAGAATATTATTCCAGACGAACAAATGGGAACAGACCACACTGTCAAAATAGCCACTGGATGGATTCCATCCAGCGATTGAGAGTTAGTTGGGAGAGATGGTACGTCGGTAAACATTGTTGGAATAACAACATGAAGTTTTGCCGCTGTTGTGTCAGATGACATAGTCCTAGATGTCGACGGATGTTCAGACATATCTAGTCTATCCAAAAGATTTCCTAGCGATTCTACAGGGACTTTCGATGATGGGAGACTAATTTTTTACGAAGAAGGATACAGGGTGATCCCAACTCCAAAATGCGATGGAGTACTAGATGGAGGATCCTCCACAATCTCTTCTATAACAATCAATCCAGGTGGAAGAGGGAGACCGTCAGGTCCGTAAAATATTTCCGGTGCCGAAGAAGGTATAGATTCTGCAGTGACAGATGTTTGGGGAATAACACCTCCGAATCAGCTGTAGATGGAGCCAGTTCAGGAATAGAAGTGTTTACCATCACACTAGCATCAGTACTATTGTCCTCTTGTGGCTACGGAACTTCTTCTGTAGAGACAGGGATACTAAAAATGTTTGGAGTAACCAGAGTCTTTGAGGGTGTTGGAACACTTTTTCCAACAAAACCAGGGGACTTTGATCCAGTTAAATGAGTTCACTTTGTCTGGAATAGTTTTGTTTCCGGAGACAACGACGGTTGACTCATAAGTCTTTGCGAATGACAGGGTTTTGATTGACTTTCCTCCACGATTGGAAATTACTCGATAAACTAAAAATGAAGGGGAAAATGGTTTCAAATTAAATGAATTTTAGACGCTTTGACACAACTTGTTTTTTCAGTTTTTAAGATTCGATAAAAAATAAAATATGACTCTAGTCACCTTCGATTTTTAATGAGCCTGAAGTGACAAGTGCTCAGATGGAACTTTTCCTTTAAGGAGTCTAAAAAGGAATGAAAGAGACTACTCTGGAAATCTAGAGAGAGGGATTACCAAACCAATCACAAAACTGT
This sequence comes from Pinus tabuliformis, assembly GCA_031772625.1. NCBI lineage: Eukaryota > Viridiplantae > Streptophyta > Pinopsida > Pinales > Pinaceae > Pinus > Pinus tabuliformis. The sequence continues at coordinate 460,945,193 of CM062815.1, forward strand.
AGAATACTTTTTACGGTATGGCAGTCAATCTTCCTGAATGCTCTGTTCAGTTCATGTGATCGTTAGGGCGACAAACATGGCTTCCTATGGATAAAAGATATAGCCTATTGTGGTCTCCCAATATATACTTGACGGTACGTGGGACCACAAATCCGTACTGGCACTTGTAATTTCAAAGAGGAGGAATCACCCAACCTATGATGAAAGCGATAGTTACCAGGCTTTACAATGCCGGAATACATCTCTAGCCTAGATTTCTTGATGTTGTCTGTTAGGTTCCAAAGCGTTTTTATGTTCACTGAATTTATTTTACAGTTGATCTTTCTTAAGAAATTTGCCTCTCAGGTTCACCACGTGATGTAGATATATAATTCCTAAAATGCAATATAAGATGATAAACAATCGCTTAATATTATTTATGCAATGAAAATCCTAGCTACTAAACGAAGAGAGATGATATTCTTTCAACATAGAGAAGAGAGCACACACTAGATACACTGTCCTAAATCAAACCAACAAGCAGTCTAAATGCAAATGCACATGCATGTATTTGTTTTCCGCTTTCTTAATGTGTGAATGACATAAAGAATGATGAGTACAAATCTGAATTATCTTTTCAAAGTGACAGTACTAACAAATTTCTCTTCAAACACGAAAGGAAGATAATGACAACACTTTCCGACTTTGAATTGAAAACTGCTTTCGACACTTGAAAACTAATAATTCAAATCAAATACAAGAGTAACTGTATAATCGACCATCAAGAATTATAGGATTCTTTTCTTTGACTGAAAACAACACTTGCGACACTGCCAAATCAAAAGACAACAGTTTGATTACGCTACTTTTTGTAAAAGAGAACTATAAATGGCGCACAATACATAAACAAATTCACAATTATTTGTACTATGGAGGCAGAATCATGCAAAGGAAGGGAGTTTCCATAGTGGTATACTGATCACAGACAGAAAAACTCCTGAATAAAGCTGAAGAGAGTGAACAAAGAAACCAAAATCTGGAAGCAGAAGAGGTCTTGTCTAATCAGCGCACCTGCAACACAGGGAAAGTGCGATGCAGTGCACCTACTACACATGGGTGTTATAGCTCCAAATCTCACTCTTATGGTTTGTGATGCTGCACTCATGGCCTAGGGAAACCCCTCCTTCCAGACCTGGTCCAAAAATTTAAAAAATAGTGTTTTATTCCCTATACGCGACATTTCCCTGAGTTAAACGCGTGTACACGCGGGTCTGTTATACCCAACCTGTGTGTATCTATTAAAACACTTAAAAAATAATAAATTCCTCTTTTTCGGGCGGAGATCGCGGGTTTTACCTGCTGGATCACCTGTTATTGCCCGTGGCCCAACTGTTCCCAACTAACTCCTAACTAAAAAACTACTTTGGAGAGGGTATAAAAAGACATCAAAGGGAAGGCCAAGGAGAGAGAAGAGAGCAAGATTATTATGCTGAAATTTTTCCCTTAGACCAGGTCTGAAGTCCTTGGTGCTTTCTGCACTTCCCCCATTTTGCATAGGAAACCCTTGTTTCCATGTGTCTTGGTGATCATTCATCCTTGATGTCATCATTTGAGTAGGACTTGGAAGGAGCTCTTGTTGGAGGCTTGAGGCTGGAACGAATCCGGGAGGAAGCTTTGCTTGGAGCCTGCTGAAGGTGTTCAGGTGATATCTTTCTGATATATGTACTTTATTTGCCTTTATATATAAAGAAACACGTCTTTGTTCCCGAAACAATCTTTCTTTATGCTTATGAGATTCTTGTCTTGAATTCTTATGCAAGTGGTTACTTAAAGATTTTTATAACTAACTTTATAGCATAAAGATGGTTTATACATAAATATCTGTACATGTACTAATGTGTTCCTTGATTTGTTTGACTTGCAGATCGAAGGAAGAAGAAGGGAACTCCAAGAAGGGTTTGGACCCTAAAGGCTTTCTCGAACGTAGGACCTTAGGTACGTACCCTAAACATTAGAATTTGCTTAAAAGTAAAAATGATGGCTGTGTGTGTGTTTCTTTGAATAAGCAATTTTCAGTCTGGTAGAGTCTTAGCCCAAAGGACCCTAGGGGTACTTTCCCTTCAACCAGAATTGGTGACTCCACTGGGGACAACACTCTTGTTGTTCCTAGTTTGGGTAGTCTTCAAGCCAATCAAGGCTCAGCCCCTCTGTTTGTTGGCTCTGACTGTCTGATCTTTTCTTGAACTCCAAGTTTGTCCAGTTTTTCAGTCTGTTATTTTTTATTTTTCTTGAAAGACTTCAGATACGCTCTTTTTCTGGATTACAGAAGCGTATATACGCAAGTTGCACTAAGTAAACCCGCGTATACGCAGGTTTCCTTAGTTTCAGTCGCGTATACACGCATTCTGCACTTAATTGCAGGCGCGTATATTACATAAATTTCAAGATTTATAAATTTTCTTTTTGCTGAATGTTTGTCTGGTGGTTTGGGTCAGTGTCAAGCAGTTATTTCTCCAGTAACAGTTCTCTGTTTGACAGGGGGCATCTTGTTTTGAACTCTCTCTAGTCATAAGGAGTATTAGTCTTGTTTTTGTTGATTGCAAGCGTCATTGATTTTTGACACACAAGATTTCTGTTTAAGAATCTTGATTGCTCTGTTTCGACAGAGTGGGAAGATTGGGTTCAATCTTTGTGTCCATTTTTGCTTTCATGACACTTTTTGTTTGCTTAACAAAATCATTTTTATGACCGTTTTCTCCTTCGTTTCGGGAAGTTTGTTTGTTTCCATTTTCTTGAAACTTGTCTTTTGATATTTAGGACTTTCATTGATGCTTTTGATTGTCAAAAGCGATTTCGAACACATTTTATTTTTGCTGAGTTTTCATCATTTGAAAGGTGTCAATTCACAAAAGTGTTTGGTTGCTTGTTTATCAATCATTGGTGTCAGTTTTTGAGAGCTTTCCTTTGAAAAAGACTTTTTTGGTTTGATTGGAAGAAAATCTTTTGAAAGTTTTTGAGTTTCGCTTTCTTAAACTTGCTTCTCATTTGATTTCCTTTTTTGCGAAGTGAAAGTGCTTTGTTTTTTATCTTAGAACTTGTTTTTATTGTTTGGACGAAATGATTGGTAACACATCATCTTCTATCTAAGCATTTAGTGGCAAGACAAAATTTGGTAAAGCAGCAACTTTCCTTCTTTGTTTTTAGAGTAGTCTTTGAATCTTGCATCCACATATAGTTCTTGCATTAGGGTAAGATTTGCATCTCTTTTTAGGCATATTTAGTTTTGTTAGGTTTTGTGAGTGTGGAGTCTGAAAAGAAAAAGAAAAAATTTGTTTATATTAGAAGTACCTCTGAACCTCATAGAAATTGCTTTTCATCGAAAACAAAAGTGCATGTGCATGTAGCTAGGTTTTATTAATTTCTTTTGCGTCCATAAAAACACCACAAGTTTCATCTCCATAACCCTGTGACTTAAAGAACAGCCTAATAAAATCAAGCGCTTAATTAAAATCCACTAGAACTTTTTGTTTTAGTTATTACACCAACAAGTTTAGGATTTTAGGGCCTTGGAATAGGCGAGTGGAGAGTTAACTCTCCAAGGCCACATAAAACGTCAAACATAAGAGTCTGATTAACGAGAGTAAATCCAATAGCGTTAGGAAGACCAGGAAAGCTTCGGATCTGGGAGTTAAGCACGAGGGTCTGTGAAGACAGGGAAGAGAGATACCCCCTCTCCTACTTGTCCGAACATACCTCACGACTGTTCCACCTGGCTTCTACGACGAGTTTGTACCCATAGTTGCCTCTCCTAGGGATCTGCATAGGTGGCTGCGGAGGGGAATCCCGTGGCACCTGAGGTCGACGTTGTATCACTCTCGACAGTACTACTGGAGGGCACCCTTGCGAAGCTTGGGGGCTTGCACCGGTGCAGGCTGTTGTTAAGAGGTCAGCGTAACTTCCTCTGATACCTTCGCTGATAGGACTGGGCCCTCATCATCCCAAACTATCTTCGGAAGGCCCTTTGATTCACTTTCTCATATTTTGGTGTCCGGTCCTAATCACCCGGAGCGGAAATACTTGAAAGTTGTTTGACTGGCTGTTTCTTTAGGAACTTTATAGTGTGTGCTTTGTGCTCCTAGTCGGCTTAGCTTTTAATTTTTTGAGTCTTTAGTTAGATCATAACAAAAAATTCAAAGTGGCTGACCAGTCTCCAAGACGGTCTCGAAGACTTCGTGGTCTCTCGCCACCTAGTTTAGAGCCTTCTCCTAGAAGGCGCAGAGGGGATACTACCGGTAGGGCCCGTCCCACGCCGGTTGACGCATCGGGGATTGATCCTCCTCTCGGGGATATTAGCGGCCAAGCAAGGCCTGGCACTTCTGAGCAAGAGAGGGACACTCCAGTCCCTTCTCGAGTTCGCTTTCAAGCGGAGAATAACGTAGAGGTAGAAGAACTTTCAGAATCATTAGTGATTCCAAATTCTCCACTACCATCTAGTTATCCGGACGTATTGCAATACGTTGGGACTCCGTCACATAGACCAGCGAGTCCAGGTTACGCTACGCGCTTACCATTTATGATCACTACTGGAAGCATGGCTTCTACGAGTGCTACGACTATGCAAACCCCAACATCGGTGCAAGGGGGAGGAACCATTTCCATCCCCTCCACTTCCTTGTTCGGATCGTTTGCTAGCACATCTTTGGTGGGGTCTACCTCCATTCCGTCCACGAGTGGAAATGCCCAAACCAATGCTTTTAGTACTGGTTCCTTCCTTTTTGGCACCCAATCACAGGGTATTCCATCGGTTCTGTTCAGTGCCGCTACGTCCATGATGGGCGGATCGACTTCATTCCAGGGTTTTCCTTTCGGAAGTGGTCATATCCCACATTCCAACCCAACGGTAGGATCCATGCCTTTTTCTTCAATAGGACAAAGCAGCAATCCTTTCCAAGGTTGGAATAACCCTGGGGTTAGCAACGCAGGAACTGCGAATCCATTTATCGGCCAACAAGGAAGTAGGCCGTATTCCACGGTTAGCATGTTTCAAAGTATTCCTCCCCTTGCTTCGGCTTGGAACCCATATCAGGGGTTATCAACTCCTTACCATTCTTTAGGAGGGAACTTTGCAGGCTATGGAGGTTATACGGCAGGAGTTGGTCAAACTCCGAATTTTGCTGGACCACAAGGTTTGCCTTTTGGTTCAGCTGGTTCTAATGGTCACTTCAGGCAGCCTGGTGCCTCCCAAATCCCAGGACAATCTTTTCAGAACTTTGGGAGTTCTGCCCAGTCTGGGTGGAATCCCCTAGGTCCTCCTAGGCTTCCGTTTCTGGCAACGTTAAACTTGCCAGATCTCACTAAGCTAACGAACGACCCTATCAGATACAATCCGGCCTGGCCTCCGGTCCCAACCAAACTCCCTTCGGACATTCCAAAATTCGAAGGGAAGAGTGGTGAAGATCCGGGCGATCATGTAACCACATTCCATTTGTGGTGCTCATCCAACTCCCTCATCGAAGATTTGGTTAGGTTGAGACTCTTTCAGCGCACCTTGACTGGTAATGTGGCTGAATGGTATATAGAGTTGCCAGGGGGTAGCTTTACATCGTTCGCAGACTTAGCTAATATCTTCTTGAATCACTTCCAGTTGCATGTCCGCTATGATGCCGGAACTGAACTTCTGGCTACCTTTCGTCAAGATAAGGCAACCCACATTTCTGATCACATTCAGGAATGGAGACGGAGAAAGAGGCTCATCAAAGCCGAAATCCCTCCGGAGTACCGTCTAGAGTGGTTTTTGAAGTCTTTGCAACCCGAGATCTCCAAGGATGTCTCCATGTCTGGGGTCTATTCTGAGGAGCAAGCCATTTTCAGGGCCCAACAGTTAGAATTGATTTACTCTCAGTCTGGGATCCTCCAAAAGTACTTGCCAGATGCTCCTGGATCTAAGGTTGATTTAGCTAAGCCGAAGCCAGGTCCGCACGCGGATGGCATTGTGGGGTCAGTAGACTCGACTACAGTGAACTTGTTGAATCAATTGCAGCAGTTGTCATTACAAACTGCTCCTAACAACCAAGTCACAATGTCTAATCCTCAAGCTTCCCAAAATTCTTCCATTAACGCCGTCCAATCCGATAACCCCAAAGGAAATCAAAATTCCAATGGGAAAAAGAAAGGACGTGGTAAGAAGAAGAATTCGGAGGGGAAGCCCGATGCAAATAAATCCGGCAACAACGCTGGTGGTGGTAAAGGTGAGTCGAGAAAGAAAGTTAAGTTCCCTTGCAAGTTATGCAGTGGGGACCATCTAACTCATCTTTGCCCTAGAATTGAAGATGCTCAGCGCTTGTTAGGACAGCAAGGGACTTCTAGTTCGCAAGCTGTGTTAACTAACCCGTTTCCCCAAGGGCAGCAACTTCTTGCTGGCGCGAATTCGAATCCTGGGACCTCCTCAGGGGGCAACCAGGAAGGGGAAAAAGCATCAAATGTTTTTATGATGGGTTCAAACATTAACGTGACTACTCGGTCACGTGATTATGGTGAAGCCGAAACATCTAAGGATAAAACGGTTCCCGGAAGTAATGACCTTCATATTGAGCGACCTCTTGTTGAGACTATGCCTAGGATACCGAAAGGTTCCGCCAAACGCGCGACGATTAACCCTAATGCTAGGGCCGCCCAAAATTACTCCATTGTGGAGGATTTGGCTCAAAGCCCATGTGCTATGTCCGCTTTGGAAGTTCTCCAATCGTGTCCATCTCAGAGAAGTGCTTTACTCTCCGCCATTGGAGCAGTTGATCCAGCTAACTCGTTAGTGCTCTCTTTTGACATGTCAAATGTAAAAAAGAGACTCCCTCATCATATGGCTTTTCAGGTAAAGTCAACATACCGGAAAATCAATATTTTTCGCACTGTTATAGATGAAGGAGCTTCCACATGTGTCATGTCCATGTCATGTTGGAAGGCTATTGGTTCACCTTCGGCCGTTCCTTCACCAACCGTCTTAACTGCATTTGATGGCCATTCTCACAAGCGGCATGGGATTATCCCAGCCTTTCCTATATGTGTTGGAGGGAAGGTCGTTAATATCGAAGTGGAAGTCGTAGATGCTAACCTAGATTATAATCTCCTATTAGGAAGGAACTGGGTGTACGAGATGGAAGCCGTTGTATCGACTCTGTTTCGTGTCATTTGCTTTCCTCATGAGGGGAAAATCGTTAAGGTTGATCAATTGGACTATGCTCCAATCGATCCTCAAGCAACCTCTGACTCTACTATTCCTCTAGTGGATAACCCTCGCCCGTCGACTGAGAATTTAGGAGTAGGGATGTATTCCTCATTGATGGGTATGTTTGATCTTCCCTCTCCTTTTGCAAGAATCAATGCTATTTCATCATCCAAGGAGTATTCTCGAGAAGAGTTCTTCCGAACTCATTATTTTTCTGACCCTTGGACCTTGCCTTCACCTACCACCACATTAGTTGAAGGACAAGTGAATGGAATGGCATTTCCTATATCTGCAGTCGAGCTTAGATATCAGTCTATCATAGACTCTGCAGATAACCATTCTACTCCTTTTTCCGAAGAGGAATTAGATGGTCATGTGGCCCCCGCTTGGAGCTTTGATTCTAACTCTGCCTTGGACTGCTTAGATTCAGTTCTACCTTCTGAAGAAGCAATCCTCGAAGTAATGATGGGTATAGATCGACCTTGGGAAGGCTTACACCATCGTTCATATTTTCTTCCTCCATTGCAGGAAGCGGAATCTAAATTCTCCGAGCTCGTTGATAATGATGTTTGTATGGTGTCGAACCCTTTGGCTCCAACACACGTACGTGCCGAAGGTAATATGTCGGTAATCTAAAAAACGGTACCTATAAACATCTCTAAGAATCCTAACATCGTCGAGAATATCTTCATCGGAATTGAGTGTTCCCCTGAAGAAATTCAAATTTATACCGACCTATTCAAGGAATATCGGGATGTGTTTGCTTGGTCTTATGAGGAAATGCCCGGCATTGATCCTTCTATCGTCCAACATGAGATCAAGATGTATGAAACCGCAAAACCGATTCGTCAAAGGCTTCGGCCGGTTAACCCTAGGAAAGCAGCGGCTATCAAAGCTGAGGTTGAGAAGCTGCTAAGGGCAGGTTTTATATACCCTGTTCCTCTTACGGATTGGGTTTCGAATCCAGTCCCTGTGGACAAAAAGCAAGGAACAATCCGCGTATGCATCGATTTTAGGGACTTAAACAAGGCTTGTCCAAAAGACAATTACCCCACGCCATTCATTGATCAGATTATCGACGAGTGTGCGGGTAATGAGATTTTCTCCTTTATGGATGGTTTCTCAGGTTATAATCAAATTTCTATTCGTCCTGAGGATCAGCATAAAACTGCCTTCATATGTCCCTGGGGTACCTTTGCATATCGAAAGATGCCCTTTGGTCTTAAAAACGCTGGAGCCATGTTTCAGCGGGCCATGTCCTACGCTTTCCACGACATCAAACATGTCATCGAAGCATACTTAGATGATCTCGCTGCTCGTTCTCGAAAGAGAACAGATCACCCTAGTCATCTTCGATTGGTCTTTGAGCGATGTCGTTTCTATAAAATCCGGTTGAATCCCAATAAGTGCGTTTTCGCGGTTACATCCGGTCGGTTGTTAGGGTTTATAGTGTCCAATGAAGGGATTCGGGTTGATCCCTTCAAGGTTGAGGCAATAGTTCAGTTGCCTCCCCCATCCTCAATCTGTCAACTTCAAAGTCTTCAAGGGAAGGCCAATTTCTTGAGACGGTTTATAGCAAACTACGCCGAGATCACTAAAGGGTTCATGCGTTTGCTACGGAAAGGAGTTCCATTCGTATGGGACGACTTTGCGCAGCGGTCGTTTGATGCTTTGAAAAAGGCATTAGTCTCTGCCCTGCTTTTGAGTCCACCGGATTATGGTAGAGACTTCCTTTTATACCTCGCTGCAGCAGAATCTACCATTGGTATGGTTCTAGTTCAGGAAGACGATGCTCTTGTTGAGCACGTGATTTATTATTTGAGCCGAGGCTTAATAGGCCCTGAACTTCGCTATTCTCCGGTTGAGAAGTTGGCCTTGGCAGCTGTCCATGCTGTCCGGAGGCTCCGTGATTATATTTTGCTACGCAAAACTTTTGTCCTAGCGGCGGTCAATCCATTCCAATTTGTCCTCAGTAGGCGAGTGATTGGGGGCAAATATAATAGATGGATAGTTATTTTACAGGAATTCGATCTCGAGTTCTTGTCCGCCAAGTCTAAGAAATCTATGGTTTTTGCGGAGCTAATTTCTGAGCTTCCTTGTGGAGAGGATATTGTTTATGAGGAAAGTTTACCCGACGAGCATATATTCCTCATCTCTTCACAAGACCCTTGGTATGGAGATATCATTGTTTATCTCCAGACTTCGAAGTTTCCCTCTACTTTCTCCAAGGATGAACGTCGCAAGTTACGTCACCTGGCTAAAAACTATGTTATCATTGGTGACACATTATACCGTCGAGGGGTTGATTCAATTCTTCGACGTTGTTTAACCTTAGAGGAAGCGAAGTCTGTTCTTAATGATTTCCACAGTGGAGCTTGTGGTGGTCATCTATCCGGGCTTGCTACAGCCCAGCGCATCTTACGTGCCGGCTACTTTTGGCCTTCACTCTTTAAGGACTGTGTGGAAGCGGTCAAACGTTGTCACCTGTGTCAAATTTTTACTCGCAAGATGCGCGCGCATCCAGCTCCCCTTTTTCCCGTCGTCACCGTCGGTCCCTTCACTAAGTGGGGTATTGATTTTACGACTTGTAATCCGCCTTCAGCGGCGAATCACAAGTACATTATCGTGGCCGTAGACTACTTCACGAAGTGGGCGGAGGCCATGCCTACTTATAAGAACGACAGTGACACGGCAGCTTTGTTTCTTTTCAATCAAGTTATCTCAAGATTCGGTATCCCAAGAGAGATTGTCACTGACCATGGCAGTCATTTCCAAAATCAGCTAATGTCCGAATTGGCTTTTAAATTAGGTTTCCGTCAGGAGCATTCGTCCCCTTACTATCCTCAGGCCAATGGACAGGTCGAGGTGGTCAATAAAACTCTTAAGACGATACTCCAACGGACAATCGATAAGAATCGGTCCAATTGGCACATTATGTTGTACCTGGCTCGTTGGGCATACCGAACCTCCGTCAAAACGGTTACTGGTTTTACTCCTTTTCAGTTAGTTTACGGGATGGAATCTATCTTTCCGGTCGAATGTGAAATTCCATCTCTGAAATTGGCTGTAGAGCTTCTTCCTAAGACTTCGAGTGTCGAGGAGCGCCTAGTTCACCTGGAACATCTCGATGAGCAGCGTCGAGATGCCGCCACGATGAATGAGGCCCATAAGAAAAGGGTTAAAACTCAGTATGATAAGTCTGTCCATCCTCGTGTCTTTGCTGAAGGTGACCTTGTCTTGGTCTATGACCAAGATAAGGACGCCTTGGGGGCAGACAAATTCAAGCCCATGTGGTACGGTCCTTTCATTATCAAACGAGTCTTGGAAAAAGGATCGTATGAGTTAATTGATTTCGAAGGAAACAAGCTGGCGGAGCCCCGAAATGGGCTCTATTTAAAGAAGTATTTTGCTTAGTTTTACTAGGCAATGGCTTCTTTGTATTTTATGTGTATTTGTACATATATTATCGAGCGTTTTATGATATCAGCACTTTTTGGTCTGCCTTGGCAGGTGCTGATGGATGATTTGATTTATTTTGGATTCGCCGATGGTGCTAGTCGGCACACTTGGAATCTTGCTTCCGCAGCTTGGGTACTTTATTACCCAACTGGTTAGTTGATGATATCGAGAGGCGTGTGTATCGGTCCTGCTTCAAATAATATGGCCGAGTATACAGCTGTTATCAATTTATTATCCGAGGCAATCTCTTATGGGATCGACTCGTTAGTAGTATACCTTGATTCTCAATTGATAGTGTCTCAGTTAAATAACATTTATCGGGTTAGAGATCCATTATTATATCGCCAATATTTAAGGGTGAGGTTGTTGCAAAGATCATTTATTTACATTAATTATTTGCACATTCCAAGATCTCAAAATTGGTTAGCTGATTCTATCGCTAATCAAGCATTAGACTGGCATATCAATCATTCATCATCATAAAATCATGCATCAAAGAGTCAAACTGTATATATATATATATCGCAAAGCGTCTCGAGTGTACATATTTGTGTCCAAAAAATATACAAAATTGGGACTCAAATGCCCATAATCATGTCAGGCATATCTAACGCCTCGGCTCTGGATGAGCAGCTAAATAAGTAACTATAGCATTGGCCACGCACCGAAAAACACGAACCCAGTCACGTGGCATCCCAACCACATGACGCTGCATATCTGGAGGAAGGTCCTCCACCTCAGCCATTGGTACTTGGCAGCTCAGTCTCGTCAAGTGTCGCTGGACGTTGTTGAGGGTCCTTTCCGCATCCGCAGCCGTCTCTTCGGCTCCTCGGCCACGCCGTCCATGCCGCGGGAATCCATCTGGTCGCACAGGCCCAATGTCTGGAACATGATCATCATATTACTCATTTGAATCTCATCAAAAAATATTTTTCAAAATCTATCATTATATTTGAAAAATCCAAAAAATCATAAAATCATAAAAATCAAAAATCTTACCAATCTCGCCCCATGCTGCATCCGGTGGTAACACTAGATCAGGATCTCCTCGGAAATCCAGCCCAACATAGGGGTAGTCATCTATGACGATGATCTGTTGCTCCCACCAAGCAAAAAAGTCATCGTCGAATGCATTCCTAGGCACTTCCCCACCCCAGACGTTTCATCAAGTCAGCCCACTGGCCCTTGCGTGGATCACGTGGACTACTGATGGGAACTTCTACCCTGGGGCGGAGTGCGGGAACCTTCTCGAAGAAGAAAGTGCATAAAATAGTTCTGTACCCAAAGTTCTTGGTCCGTCCCCTCCTGATAGAAGCAAGTTGTTCCTTCATGTTGGCGAGTAGAGGAGTACTCCAGTCAAACACCGTGGTGAGACAGTCCACTGCTACACTCATGTTTACCCGTGATGCCTGATGTAGTGAGGATGATCCGTTCACTTGAGCTATGGTGAACAAGATTATCCGTAGTGACAAACTCGCCACATCTGGGATAGAGATCTGGCTCCCGACCTTCCGATGACCTGGGCAGTAAATTTGAACATAGTCGTCTACACTGAGGCTATTCCGGGTCCTGCCCCGGGAGTGTACTACCTCTCCCCTTCGGGAAAGGCCCGTGATGAAATATATATCTTCCACTTCTATCCTAAGTGGCATCTGATCAATCACAAAAGCTTCTTCCTCGACATCCCAATAATCAATGAGTCTCTCGAGCAGACGCACGTTTGCTTTCATATTTGGAAACTTGAAGAATTTTAACAATCCGCATCCCCGCAGGGCGTCTAATGCCTCATCATTGTTCATAACTTCATTATCTACAGCTGAGTGCTCTCTTTCACGCCATGTGATAGTCATCCTGGAAGAAAAAATCATTTTCATCCATTAGTTTTATGTATAAAAATTTTTCGCTGCGCACACGCGGGTTACCCTATACACAGTTGCGTGTAGGGCCGTCGTATACGCGAGTTCTATACATCCAACCTACGTGTACGCCGCAGAGCAATTTTTTGCAAAAGTCTAACGGTGAAACATTAATTAAACTTCCTAAAAACTATCACAATCAATTGCAAGACAAGTTTAGTGCTTACCTGGAAGTTTTTGGCAAGTTTGAACGGTTGAATAAGTCACGGGGAAGTTTGCTCCTTTTGCTCCACAATTTTTGCTCTCCAAGTCAAACGGTGAAAATGCTAAGTCCAAAATTTCTTTTTATAAGTTTTGAAAATGCAAAATTTTTCAAAATTTTATTTTGTTTGGTTTCATGTCACTTTTAACTTGGGAGCTTGGAATGTCGAGATTGGGTTGTTTTTCAGGACATTTTGGACATTTTTCGATGGTTCGAGACGGTTCCATGACTGCTGACCCGTCATGGCAGGTATCGTGTTCTCACTGGCATATAGGTTAGGGACACCATTTTTCTATTGCATTATGTATACTAGCCTCCATTTGACCGATACATCTGCCGTAGGGTCGACCCCATCATGTTATGGTTCGTAAGCCATTTTTACTCGCCGATTCTTTAAATCATGACATGATGGTAGAGCCATCCTTTTACATGGGCATCCTAGTTAGCACCTCACTGACATTTGTTGCCCATGCTGCTTCGTTTTGAGTAGGCTCGGGAGTCCTCTGTAGTCCCGCCATGACTTATGCGTTGAAGACTCATTCCTCTGTGCTTCTTCGTTTCGTTCTGGCCTTATACCCTAGAGGCTCCTATGTGTGTTGAGTTGTACTTCTGCATTGCATGTTGACCATTTGCACCTTTTGGCCTATAGCCGGCTTCACTTGGACTCGTGTTTAAGCCTACTTTTGACCATGACGTCTGCAAAATCAACCTTGCATACCCTTGACTTCTGCAGCTTGACATACCCAGATCCGTGGAAGGAACCTACCTCTGAGTGTCACTGACCAGTTTTTCACCTCCCTGCATTGAGCATAGGGACGTTCCTTTCCCAGGAACTAGATCATCTGTTTCACCGACACTCGTTCTTTCCACTGTACCATAGCATTCTTTTATTCTTTTTCCGGCTTATCAGAAAAAGACAAAAAAATTAAATATTCCAAAAAAGAGCGGGAACAGGAACATTATTTCCATTTATTGTTGGCAGCAAGAGTCAGTCGTGTCGCCCTTGAACAAAGCACTCAAAACAAAGTCTCCTCCGCATGGGTGGGATTTAGTTTGACTTAGGTATGCCATAACCTTGTTATCGAGTCAGTTCTCCCCCGATTGGTTATCTCTTCCAATCATATGGAGGGTTCGTTCGTGCCTCCTGCATGACGAACTTATACAGATTCATCATATGCTGCCACATAGTCACATTGAGTCGTGCTTTTGTTCAAGGGAAGTTAGCCTGAGTCGGACTTTCTGCGGTGTCTCTTGACTCATTTTTCAGTCGACCATCCCTGGTTGTCAGTGTCATGTCTATCATCACATCAGTTATATTGGTCCTTTACTCGTGCTGGTTTGAGAGGGTCCCCATTGACTTCTTGCTGGCGGGTCTTGTCCTTATCGACGACGACACATTGCTCTGAGGACAGGCCTAGAGCCGCACCCTGGCCCTATTTTCATTATTGATAGGTTACCTTGTGCTCAGCATCGATCAGTATCATGGGTCTTTGACTGAGTGGTTTCCCTTGTGTTCGACATCAGCATACATTATCACACATTGGGATTCGTGCAGTACCTTGGTTTCCATTTGACCCTATTGGTGGATACCTCGCCTCTGTGTCGGCTTTCATTATTGGTTGGTTCAGAGGGTTTCTGTCGTGCGCTAGCCACATCTTGTGTACGCCAGAAACGTACTTCGCTTGGGTTACTACATCTTTTTCGTCCGATTCCTTCCACATTATTGGCCTACGGGTTACACTCGTGCTAGATTGATGAAGGATGCCTTAATGCCTTCCTTCTAGTGGATCTTTCCCTATCGACTCCGACTCATTGCTCTGGGGCAAAGATCTAGAGTCCATTTGGCAGTACCTTGGGGTTTGCAGTCATTAGTGGCAGATTCCTCACTATCGACAGTGGGAAACCATCATTTTCTCCTGATTGATAGATTCTTACAGGTGTTCGACTTCAGCTCATCTATTCACACTTGTTAGATTGTACTGGGTACCTTGACGCTCATTATCATTATCGGTGAGTAGTCTCGCGTTTGTTAACGGTATACATCAATGACCGGTAATCAAACGATTTCTCACATGGTCGACTTCAGATCATTTATTCCCATGATGTAGAAATGTACCACAACGGTCGGTGAAGACCTCAGGTTGTATCAGCATTCATTGGTTCACTTGACAGTTTCTCCTGTTGCTACTAGTTGATACCACTCCACCTTATATGTTGCAGTCAGTCATGGCGACATTCTATATGCTGGCACCTGAGTTTGCAGTGTAGTACCATCCTATTCCATCATGTTTAGTTGGTACCTTATGGGATCAGTCTTTGATGTCAGTGATCCGTTGCATCTTTCAGCATCATTGACAGTCTTATATGTGATATTCAGACATGTACTTTCTCATTATGATCAGATGATCCATTATGTATTTTCCAGTCAGTTATACTTGTATACTTAGTGGATCCGCTTGTACTTGATATGCGGACATGCTTTACTTTTCCCGAGCATGGCTATGCCCACCTCAGACAGTGTTTCTTTCTGATCTCCTTTCGGTGGCTTGGCAGGCTGAATTCTGGTGAAGTCCTCCTCGGTTTTTCGGCAGAGTTCCTTTCCTTGTACTTACTTAATATATTTCGGCCATCATGTTCCCCTTCTGACCTCATACATTAGGGGGCATCTGTTATAGCTCCAAATCTCACTCTTATGGTTTGTGATGCTGCACTCATGGCCTAGGGCAACCCCTCCTTCCAGACCTGGTCCAAAAATTTAAAAAACAGTGTTTTATTCCCTATACACGACATTGCCCTGAGTTAAACGCGTGTACAGACGGGTCTGTTATACCCAACCCGCGTGTATCTATTAAAACACTTAAAAAATAATAAATTCCTCTTTTTCGGGCGGAGATCGCGGGTTTTACCTGCTGGATCACCTGTTATTGCCCGTGGCCCAACTGTTCCCAACTAACTCCTAACTAAAAAACTACTTTGGAGAGGGTATAAAAAGACATCAAAGGGAAGGCCAAGGAGAGAGAAGAGAGCAAGATTATTATGCTGAGATTTTTCCCTTAGACTAGGTCTGAAGTCCTTGGTGCTTTCTTCACTTCCCCCATTTTGCATAGGAAACCCTTGTTTCCATGTGTCTTGGTGATCATTCATCCTTGATGTCATCATTTGAGTAGGACTTGGAAGGAGCTCTTGTTGGAGGCTTGAGGCTGGAACGAATCCGGGAGGAAGCTTTGCTTGGAGCCTGCTGAAGGTGTTCAGGTGATATCTTTCCGATATATGTACTTTATTTGCCTTTATATATAAAGAAACACGTCTTTGTTCCCGAAACAATCTTTCTTTATGCTTATGAGATTCTTGTCTTGAATTCTTATGCAAGTGGTTACTTAAGGATTTTTATAACTAACTTTATAGCATAAAGATGGTTTATACATAAATATCTGTACATGTACTATTGTGTTCCTTGATTTGTTTGACTTGCAGATCGAAGGAAGAAGAAGGGAACTCCAAGAAGGGTTTGGACCCTAAAGGCCTTCTCGAACGTAGGACCTTAGGTACGTACCCTAAACATTAGAATTTGCTTAAAAGTAAAAATGATGGTTGTGTGTGTGTTTCTTTGAATAAGCAATTTTCAGTCTGGTAGAGTCTTAGCCCAAAGGACCCTAGGGGTACTTTCCCTTCAACAAATGGGAGGTGTGATGCATCTAGATTCCCAAGAGGAGAAAGTGCAATGGTCCAAGGACGAGACTTAAACTTGGTTCTTGGTCATAGTTTGCAGCTTAGTTTAGGGATTTAGGCCAAGCTAATGATAGTCAATAAATAGAAATCACAGGGACTGATCTAATGAGGTTACTAGAGCCACCACTAGGGAAATTAGGGTGGCACTAGGGAAATTAGGATGTTTGCAAATCAATTGTTCATTTTATAAACAAAACCTGGAGATAGACTGAAGTAGCATTGATCTACTTTGCACTTGCATAGCAAATGCAGTTCGAAGGCTAGTTGACTTAACTTCAGGCTCCATCTGTAAGTTTATAAAGCAAACAAATATAAACAAGCAAACAAGCTATTCGCTCCCCAGCGGAATCAACATTTTGTTATTAGGAAATCTAGTGTCTATGTAGAGTTACTAGTCCCACTAAGACAGGTAGCTATCTTAGAAACAAAAAGATTAAATTTACTTTTGTTTTCCTTTATGAGAAGTAGATAGAAGAGGATCAAAGAATACCAACCTCAATCTTTCGCTCAGTTCTTTGCTTGTTCATTCTCCTCACCGATAGGTCTTTGCCGCTTCTCCCTTAACCACTCCGCTTCAAAGAGTACCTGTAAAGTCAAAGCAGCATAACACCTTCAAACTGTAGAGATCTACAATCATAAGCAATATAGGACCATATATATATTGACCACACAAATGCAAATACTATCAGACATACAAGAATTTGGAGGAAAAATTGAATAGCTTTATTCATATAAAGATTAGAAGAGAGGATTACAACTCATTGATTTGACCCAACATCATCCTCCCAACATGAAAGCCCTTCTTCACCTCATGAAAAGGTTAGATCACCCAACACTATGATATTCCACCAGGAAACCAACAACACTTCCTTACAAGATACAAAATTCCAGCCTTTGGATCTCTGGGATGAGGGATCCATATATAGATGATTGCAGGGAGGTGAGTCAGCTTTTGGGATTTTGATTAGTGTCTTCTCTCTGATAGTTCTTGATTCCACTTGGAGATTGATGATCTCTTACTCATCCCTGGGTGAATTCAGAGAGGCAAGTGTCACAGGAGAAGTTTCTAGAAGATTCCATGATCATCCACCTCAAACACTGTCTCTGCCATTTGTCCATTCTCGCCCATCGCACCCTACAAAAGGGATTTCTAGTATGCATCACACCTTTTACACTGGGCAGGTTAGATGCATCGCACCCTTAGCACTGAGCAACCTGTATGGTCGAGTTTTGACTAGTCTTAAGCAATTTTCTATGGAGAACTTCTGGGAGATGATGTAATCAGTTGACCTTGTTCCTTTAGGGCATGAAACAACACTTTTAGGGACTCAGAAGCCCTTGGTTTATGGACATATATGATTGGGGTTGCAGTGCCCAAAAATGTCTATAACACCATCCTCATTAAATTTGCTCTTATCATAAAAACGCGATGGGTTTAAAAAGTACCTAGCATCATGTAAGGGGGAATGCAATTTCCTATCCCAATGTGCATCAAAAATGTCCCAAAGAGGCATCTACTTTGCCTCCTCATCCCCATATATTCTTTTGGTGGCCTCCTTTGTGAGATCCATCGCCTCATAAATGTAACCCATAGCAGGTTTGTTACCATCAACCATCCTGAAAGTTGAAGCTTTCAAATTTAAATTAATATGAAACATTGAAAATAGAAAGAAGCTTGAAATGAAATTTAAAACATGAAGAAGTTAAAAGACTTGAAGTACCTAAGAACTCTAACAAGGGACTCCATCACAGCAATAATCTCTTCGACTTTTTTCTAGAAACCATCATTAAACACAAGCGCAACAACTTCAATTCCTTCAAGGGTCTTGGAATGTTTAGATGCCATCCGCTCAGGTCCCAAGGACATCCCTTCATATTTATCTTTGACTCAACCACAAATTGCAAAGATATGAAATTTGTTGCAAATCTAGTCACTGCAGGTCGAACAATTTCTTTATCTTCAGCGTATTTTCTCATGGTGTTTAGGACAATAATGTGGTTGTATAGGTATTTTGTTATGGTTTTTCCTTCTCCATGACCTCATGTATCCAATGAAGCTTACTAATGTCCTCAAGAATTAAATCTATGCAATGGGAAACACAATAGGTCCAAAAAATAGTGGGGTGCCTAATCTCAAAAAGTCTACCAGCAGCCATATAATTAGTTGCATTGTCGGTGACAATTTGTACATCATGTTCTTCTCCCACTTCTTGAACAACTTCATCCATCATTTCACAAATAAGTTGTGTAGTCTTAACCTTGTCTGAGGCATCCACTGATTTGAGAAACATTGTACCTATTGGACAAGATACAAGGAGATTTATTAAAGTTCTATTCCTATAATTTGTCCATCCATCACTCATGATCCTGCATCCTGTTTCTACCCATGATGAATGAAACTCAGATAGAACAAGCATGGCATCTTCAACAATTTCCAATAGCAAATTTGTCCTAATGCTCTCTAATGAAGGAGCTTTGTACCCTGGACCTGCAACAACAACTGCATCAATCATATCTTGCCAATAAGGACTTATGGCATAGTGGAAAGGTATGTCAGCATAGTACCAAAAGTTAGCAATGGCCTTCCTTGCCTGACTATGGATATATTTCTTTTCCTACCAGTGGTGTCCAAGGTAGGTTGGGAACCGGGTTTTGTGCGGGGAGAAAAAAAGGTGTTTATGTTTTCATCTCCAATGTTGAATGTAGGAGGATTCATTTGGCCTTGAGTTTGACTTGGACTTGGAGGCATGTGTAGGAAACCTAGGAACTGCATTGAGGATTCAACAGAGGGATATGACAATGGGGTAGTGGAAGAAAAATTGTCAACTCCAGGAGTTCCTATTTCTATTTTTTGCTTTTCTTTCTTTGCGTTATGATGAATCAACATATCAATGGCCAAGGTTGCTTGGTGTTTGACATTTTCATCAACGTTTTTGCAGAGACCTATGTCATGGTCAGGTATTTGTGCAAGGTGGTACTTGAATCTATAAATGCCTCCACTATATTTTTCTTTGCAAAATTTACAAAGGAGCTTGGGGTCTCCAAGAATCTTGTCACAATAAGCCCAAGAAAAGTCCTTCTCCCTCAGCATTGTTGTTGTTTTGGACTTGTGTTTAAATTGTAACTTCTATTTAGATTTCGAGTTGTTCCTCCTATTTAATTTGGCTCCTGTAAAATAAAAATAAAAATTAAATTAAAAATGCCATATATAACTTCGCAAAAAAGATGGTTGGTTTTAAAGGATATGAGGTTTTGTTAAGGATCAAAGAGGAGTTTGTCCAGCAACACAAGCACATTTTGACCAAATATATCATTATGACCTTGGAACACAATTAGGTATATATGAGGAAATGCTACGTAAAGGAAATATTATCAACATATATTTCATTGTGATCTTGAATTTACAAGTTCATTTAGCATAATACAACTGAACCAATACATCAATAACAGATTCTGGAAGAACAAAAATACCCAAAGTTGTGAATGCATGGTTAAAGCCTTTGAAGTCAGCAAGACATCGACCAAGGAAGGAATTCTGGATGACTTGGTTGATGGTTGGTATGAAAACATTTCTTAGTGCTTTTTTAAAATCTATTTAAGCCCCATTTAGAGGGTTGAAAAGTCATAACCAAAGCAATATGTCGAACATTCGATTGCTGAACATTGAAACTTGAAACTTGCCATTGGAAACAACATTGAAACTTCAATATAGTAATATACCTATTATTTAAGCCAAGTGCCAATGTACCTCGATTGTTGAATAATTAAGTGACTAAGACTAAAGGTAACACACGCTAAAGGTGATGCGTGACTGCCTCAGGGTCGATATGGAGTATGGATAGAGCACACATTGGCGACTACCCGATATGGAGTCTAGACTTAGGCTCACCTTGGCAGTTCCTCGATATTGACTCTGGACTGTGTAATAGTGAGTAGTGATTGATTACTAAAGGTCTCGACATATGAGTTTTGGGCTTGAGAAATGAGAAATAAATTTTGGAATGATTGACTTTCATTTTCTAGCAATGTGGCATACCTAAAGTTGAAAAACTCGTGCTCATCGAGTCAAGGTTGAAAATCGAATAAATTGGAATCAATCGCAGGAATCTGCTTTAATCAGAAAGTCTCAAGTAAAACGTGCATTAACCATGAGTTAAACTTGGTAAACATGAGTTAGACTTGCAAATATTTATATCGGATCATTTGGGGAGTGAGTAGATTCCAACTTGGGATTAATCGCGATTGATCGGTGAGTTCTGTTTCATTGCTTGTAACTAAAATCTGAACTGAAAATAGGAGATCTTACAATTGAAAGTAATTGTAAATTTTCGAAACTAAAATTCACCCATCAGCATCATTTCTATTTGCGGTTGGACATGTCAATGGAAGAGATTCATTTTAAATTAGGTTCATGGAGAAAATATTTTATGGAAGATGTGTATTTTATGTCGAGGAAGACATAGTAATTTTTTTTTATTAAATTTGAATAACAATAGTATCTACTCTGTTTCTCCTGTATCTCATTATTTTTATCTCCTGTAACTCATACAGAAAGTGGGGTAATAGTGGACATGTAGCATCAAGCTCCATTCCTTTAAATCCAAATTTCTGCATGCAAACATTGTGTCACTTGCACCGCAAAGCCTTTTCTGTAGAGTATGGAGTTAACACCTACTTCTGCATGACAAAAACTACACATGCCTCTTGACTTGGTTTTTTCACCTTTGTTCCATTCTTTGTTTGGAGTCTGGGACAAAAAGCTCCACATACTTTTTTTCCATACCTCTATGTGAGTGTAACTTTGCACATTTTCTTTGCTTCAACCAATACCAAAAGCACCTGTGAGCTTCTTTCAAGGCATGAATACATGCTTCAATCATGGAAATTAGCAAAGTTTCCAAAGAAAAAAATAATGATGGAGTTATCTTTTTCCATTTCAAATATGTTAGGATTCTATTGAGAGTTTTTTAGAGATAATTATTAACTGTCCCTCTACTTTTCCCTTTTCCTTAATATAAACTGCATCTCTTATTACATTTCTAATCAAGACATTTACATCAAATACTGGATCAAAGGGCCAAGAACTTTTCATAAATTCTTCCTTGTCCAGTGGAAGAATAAATGGTCAACATGTCAGCTTGGCTCCAATTTCTTGGGAATTAATAATTGTTTTGAAAAATGACTACTCTTGTTTGAGTCTAGAACTATGTTTAAGCTTTGAAAATGGATTTTCCTCCAAATTGATCTTGGAAAGGTCCTTATTAAAGGCTTCTCTATATCTCCTCCACTAGAATGAATGGCTTGTATGTTGAAAAGTATAATAGAGCTCCCTTCTGAAAAGCCTGATCATCCATTGTCACCAAGAGCTCCTCCTTTTCCCCAAATTGGACCCAAAACAACATTGAGTACTTAGTTATGATCCAACCTGAGAAATTTTGATTGACACTGCAACTCAAGAGCTATTAAATTTAAAGTGCACTAATATGATTCATCATTCTTTCATTGAATAAGTGTATTGTTTTTAAATTTTCCATTTGTGCTTGTAGTATGTGGTACTCACATTGTTTCAGTTGAAAGGGTTTTTATTCTTGGACTATGACAATGCTAGTAAGATTTAGGACTTTTGTAGTATTTGTACCCCATGATCATTTTTGCAAGATGTATGTCCTATGTGGAAAGAAATAAGCATTTAGTTATTATCCCCTAAACTAAAGCACTATTTCTTTTATTAGGTGCCATGTAACATCCTCTAGAAATTGAGGACGAATGGGACATAATAACCTATCCATCCTCGTAGACTATAGTCCTCCATAAAGGGGAACAAACCCCAAAATACCCATTTTTGGGCATTTTTTGGGGAAACTAGTCTTAAAAAACCCAAATTTGGGGTTTTGGGTAAGGTTTACTCAATCGCTTAAAAATATGAAACCCCTCCGCAAAATCTATAAATAAATAAGGATTGAATTCATTTTGGATCACCAAGTGTGGATTAATTCATTTGTTCCTGAGCATTAGGTCTAATAGTATTTTACCCCTTCTATCTCTTGTCAATTTTAGTGGTGAAATATTCCACCCTAGTTGACATTCCCTTATTATCTCATTGTTTGAGCACAAGGGTCTTTCGCTGGTCAACAAATTTTGTCTTTTTCTCGGCACAAGGTTTCTATTAACAGTGAATGAATTTGGAGGATAGTGCATGATAGCTTAGTTTTGTTTGGCATACACCTCTCTTGAAGGAAGCAAAAAAGTTTTTGAGTCCTTAATATCTTGTTTTGGGCAAAGAACTTACCTTAGGTAGTGGATTCGTTTTTGGCACTTGGAGTAGAGAAACTCTTTGTTTTATTTGGCTTTTGCATGCACAGTTAAAAGGAGCACTTCCCTAGTTATTAATTCTCAGCCTTAGCTAAGAAATCATGTTTGCATATCTCATATCTCATATCATATTCACTAGCGATAGGCTTTAATTGTCTTATCTATCGAGGCTAGGAAGGTGCATTAGGATTAGGAGTTAAGAAAGTTGAGACATTGTTGTACATGTTTCCAGATTCATTGTGCCTTCTAGACTAAAGGAAAAGTGAATATTAGTGTTTGAAATTTTTAGTTATTTCTTGTTTCAAAGAGTAATAAATAGTGATATGATTTGAGTTTCAAATCTTTGTACTTGTTGTTACTTTCTTTAGTGACATGTGCTTCCCTATTCAAAACAAGGGGTTTTTTTGCAGTATCTAGCCTCCAAATCTTCTTCAATGCAAACTAAATATCAAATCATGCCCTTGTACTCTAAATCATCTAAGGAATCACCTAGAGAAGTTCCAAAGTATACCAATGAGCTTTGACAGGTCAATTCCAACCCCATGTCACTATACAAGTGTTGACATCAATGCTAAAAAAATTATTTTGAAGTGTTGCATCCTAAAAAAATTCCTAAGATCGATGCCCAAAGGGGTTCTAGAATGAGGCTCAACCTTCATTACCACATTTAAGACTTTTCAAAGGGATAGGTCTCTTTAAACCATACTAATTTTTAAACTTTCACAATTTGGCCATGTTCCTGTCAATTTATATTTTGTATTGAAAAGTCAGTCCTATTTTAGATGTTTATTAAATTTAGGAACTATTATAGGTCAGCTCCAACAAAATGTCAACAAACTTGTGGGTTAGGTTGGCATTTCTCCAGATACTATCACACATGTATATATAATCACACATTTACCTTTTTAGATCTTGATTGGTTGAACAAAAAGGTTTGTTGCCTGTGTAAGTTTGTCCCATACCTCCACATCAGCACTCATAGATAACAATATTCTTAATTCTTCATCTTTGTGCATAGTAAGGTCCCTTTTGGTTGCTATTTTTGATGGAGCAACCTCTGACAATACAAATCTTACCACAGAGATGTTGTTGTTGGATAGAAATCTCTAGAGGAGTCTTACAACAGACATATAAATGGCTATTGTATATCACAATAATAAGAATTAACATATGAAGATTTGCAGACCCTAAAATATGTGCATTCAATCCATTAATTTTTCTTTCATGGCAGATTTCGTTCTGCATAGTAGATGTGTTGTGGCACTTGAGTGTGTTCACATAAAAAATTCTAAGGCCAAACTCAGATTCTCATGTGTCATGGAAATTCAACATATGCCTTGTTCACCTAAGAACTACTTGTAACTCATCTTAGGGTACTCATGTACAATCTCACTCATCCAACTTAACAAGTTACCGAGACAAGGCTCATCACATCCAACCTTGGTCTAAAACAATTAAACAACACAATTTACATCTTGACATGCCATAGCACTTGAAATGTCTTAGAATTCCTTGGCACTATGTGGCATGCATCAACATCCCCTACATTCCTTGGCATGCTTTGACACTCCCTAGCACACCGTGGCACTTCCTGACATGCCTTGGTAGTTTAGCATACCTTGGCATTGCCTAGCAGATAACCTTGTCACTCCGCCCTTGAGACACCTGGAACTCATTGCAACTCCCTCTCACGCACTCTTATTCATTAGTTTCCATGCATTTTGAACTGGTTCTTCCTTATGTTTCCTTGACACCCCCTAACCCTCCCTATCTCACCCTAGCACCTGACACATCTTGGCCTACCACCTTAACACTCTAGCATTCCTTGACACTACATAGTATACCTTATCACTCTCTCCTTAGCACACCTAGACATCGGTGACACTCTTGGTCACAAACTCTTATACATTCATTTCCATACATTTTTACCTAGTTCTCCCTTCTATTTCCCTAGCACTCCTTATCACTCCTTAACATGTGTTGTTACAACCTAGAACCTATGACATCTTGGCATGTCGCCCTAGCCTCTAGCATGCCTTAACACTGCCTAGCATATCTTGTCAATTTGTCCTTAACACACCTAGAACTCACTGAAACTTCTAATCACAAACTCTTATTTTTTCATTTCCATTCATTTTGACATAGTTCTCCCTTGTGTTTCCCTGGCATTCCTAGATAACAATTCCTTACACGTGTTGGCACATCTTGGCCACATGTCACCCTAGAACTCTAGCATTCCTTAGCATTTCCAAGCATGCCTTGTAACTCCTCCTTAACACACTTAGGACTCACTAACACTTGATGCCACACACTCTTATTCCTTCATTTCCATGCATTATGACCTAGTTCTCCCTTGTGTTTCCCTAACACTCCTTGGCACACATTGGCACACCATGGCACTTGTCACATCTTAGTAGGATTTCCTATCACTCTATCGTCTATTGGCAATGCTTATCATACATTGTCACTCCCTCCTTAGCACACCTATAACTTGTTAACACTCCCTATCACACACGCACATTGATTCATTTACATGTAATTAAAATGAGTCCTCCCTTGGGTTTCCTTGGCAATCCCTAGCATGTGTTGATGCCACATCCTAGAACCCGGCACACATTGGCATGCCTTAGCACTTGGCATGTCTTGACATGCACTAACATTCCTTGGAACTTTATAACATGCGCTAGCACTTCCTGAAATTCCCTGCACACATTGGGACTCCCTAGTTTTCATGCCGTCATAGATAACCTTACTTTTTTTGTGACTTGTGAACCCAACCAAGTCATTGAAAAAATCGTGTTGTGCCTAGACCAAAGTATCCCTTTGTCTCAAACTAATTTTTCCATCATCTTATCACAATCATAGGCTTTCGTCCTACAATTCCTAATATGAAATTATCCTAACACACTTCATCCATGGGACACCTAGAATTCACTGGCACTCCCTGGCATAATCTCCTATACATTCATTTCCATGCACTTTGACCTAGTTCTCCCTTATGATTCCTTGACACTCCCAAACACTCCTTAACATGCATTGACACTATTTGTCATATGTCAGCATGCCTTTTCATTCATTGGCATGCCATGACACTCCTTAATTATCATTCCCTCATAACTACCCTTATTTTTGTTTAGACATAGGAACCCAACCAAGTCCTGCCTCAACTACAACAACTTTACCAAGTTACATTTACTACAACTAGACGATGCCTCGTTCCCCTAATGGACTATAAATCATCTTAGGCTTCTCATGTCCAATATTAACTCATCTCGCGTAACAAGTTACCAAGTCAAGGCTCACATCCAACAATGCCCATAAAACAACTAAGCAACATACTTTACACCATCTCATGTCATAACATCTGGCATGTATAATAATCCATTGGCACTACATGGCAAACATTATCATCCCCTACATTCCTTGGCATGATTTTCCACTCCCTAATAGACCCTACCATTCCCTAACATGCCCTGGCACTCTAGCATGCCTTAGCACTGCCTAGCATATACCCTTGTCACTCCCTCCTTAACTCAATTGGAACTTGTTGAAACTCCCTATCACACACTCTTATCTATTCATTTCCATGCAATTTGAACTAGTTCTCCCTTGTGTTCTCATGGAACTCCCTGACAGACATTGGCACACCCTAGGACTTGGCACATCTTGGAATGTCACCTTGGCACTCTAGAATTCCTTGGAACTACCTAGCATACCTTGTCACTCCCTCCTTAGCATGCCTAGAATTCGCTAACAATCCCTATCACACACTCTTATTCATTCATTTCCATGCATTTGAAAGTAGTGCTCCCTTGTTTTTCCCTGACACTCCATAACTCACCCTAGCATGAATTGACACACATTAACACCTAACACATCTTGTCATGTTTCCCTAGCCTCTAGAGTGCCTTAGCACTGCCTAGCATTCCTTGTGACTCCCTCCTTAGCACGCCCTGAAATCACTGACACTTCTTGTCACAAACTCTTAATCATTCATTTGCATGCATTATTTTCACCTAGTGCTCCCTTGTGTTTCCTTAAATCTCCCTAGCAATTCCTAGCACTATTTGGCACACCTTGGCACCTAGCACATATTGGATGCA
This sequence comes from Pinus tabuliformis, assembly GCA_031772625.1. Lineage (NCBI taxonomy): Eukaryota > Viridiplantae > Streptophyta > Pinopsida > Pinales > Pinaceae > Pinus > Pinus tabuliformis. Next base: position 460,972,115 of record CM062815.1, read on the forward strand.
TGTCGCTTTGGCATGCTAGAATGACTTAGCACTGCTTAGCATACCATGCCACTCCCCTCTTACCACACCTGGAACTCATTAACACTCCCTATCACACACTCTTATTCATTCATTTCCATGCATTTTGACCTAGTGCTCCATTATGTTTCCATAGCACTCATTAATACTCACCACACATTGACACACCTAACTACAATGAGTTTCTCTAACAGTCAATCCAAAAACGCTTCCAAAGTCTAGCTAGTTACTTGTCCTTCACTAAGATATCAGGGTTAAGTTTATTGTATAGTGTTCAATGTGAAAATATTACTAGGTGTTTTTATCGCATAGAGTAATTATGATCTTCCACATGCACACAAGGATAAATGAGACAAGGGTCATTACAACCCCTTAAAAATAGCCATAAGGCCTTCCTCCTTTGCAGCTCCTTGACCACAAGGGTTTAATTGAAAAAAACATATTTCCTTTAAATATTTGTAGGTTGAGGTAGCCACTTCAAGCCCTTGAACTTAAAGATAATCAAATATTTTCAATTTGTTACAATAATAAGTCCATTATGCACACTGCTCATCTTAGAGTTGGGTAGAGAGGGAGAATACTTGATTGATGCCAATCTTGTAAATGAAAAAATTTTCCTACTCATTGGTCGGACATGCCACCACTAGTTGACACCACTAATACACACCAAAATTCAAATATACTCATAATATATGCCCTACACCCAAGGGCTTAGACTACAACTCCATAAAATGTACCTTCAACTTTAGATGTCCCAAAACAGTAATATCCTAACCCTAGCCTATTTTTTAGATTTTTGTAACTTTCTCCTTAACTAACATTTATTTTTAAGTATTTAATCCACTTACCCTATACTCTTGTTTTCACCCACCTAGTTTACAAGAACACTTATGTTTTTAATACAACCAAGTTAAGAGGGTATGTTTCTTTCTTACACTTAAATGTTTTCAATACAGCCAAGTTAAGAGCATGTGTTTCCTTGTCAAATTCCAAAATTATAACTTGTCTATCTCTATAAACTAACAACAAATTCATTGCATAAAAAAGGTAAGCTTCAAATTAAATTAAAATTATATTATTATTATGATAAATACACCAAATATGGAAAAATTGTTTCCAAACACAACCATAAAAAAAGGTGTTAGTTTATCAAATAGCTTCTCAAAAACCACACCACAGAAATCTACAAACCATTAACTACAAACTTATTAAGCCATACTAGTTCCATCTTAACCCAGATCTATCAAGCGTTGAGAGGGATCCAATCTCTCGATGTGCAAACCTCTTTTTTGGCACTTAGTAGATCCAAGTTAAGATGGATCTAGGCTAGTTACATAATACTATATAATATCTATATTTGTATCTATGTGTCTCTTTCTTATTCCCTCTCTCTATCTCACCCCCCAAACATACACACTCTCTCTACCTCCCTCTTCCTCTCTGCCTCTCTCTCTTCCCTCTATCTCTCTTCTCTCCATCACTCCCTTGTCACTCCCTCTCTCTCTCTACCTTTCTCCCTCTATGTCTTTCTTCCTCCTTCGCTCTCTCCCCCCCTCTAACTTCATCTCTCTTTTCTCTCTCTTAGTCATCTCTCTCCCTTTCTCTCTCACCTCCCTTTGTCCCCCCGCATCACTCTTTCTCTCTCCCCCATCCATCTCTATGCCTCCCTCTCTCTCTTTCCCTTCTCTCCCTATCTTTATCCCCACCTATTCTCTCTCTCCCCTCCTCTCTTCTCTCCCTCTCTCTCTATTCGTCTATCCCTTGTCACTCCCTCTCTCTCTCCACCTCTATCTCCCTATGCCGTAGTTCTTTCCTCCCTGTCTCTCCACCTCTATCTCCCTATGCCTTAGTTCTTTCCTCCCTCTCTTTCCCCCTCCAACTCCATATCTCTCTCACCCACTCTCTTCCACTCTCTCTCCCCTCTCTCTCTTCCTACCTCCTCCTCTCTACCTCCCCCCACCACTCTCTCACTCTCTCTTTCTCTCTCTCTCTCTCTTTCCACCCTCCATCTTTGTCATTATCTCCATCCCCCTCTCTTCCCTTCACTCTTCTTTCTATCATCACTAGGAACCTTAGTTAAGATAGATCTATGTTGGTTCTTACTAGTATTTGTATTATATAAATTTCACATGTTTAAATACAAAAGTATTCTAATTTTTAATTTTATTAAAACCTTAATTTAATATATATGGGAATAATTTCAGTAGTCGTGAGGATAGAGGGTTTATATATATCTCAAAACTAATCACAACCCTTTTCCTACTAGAATTAAATAAAAAATGTTATAAAATTAAATTAAAATAAAATATTTTTGTGGTGAAATAAGTTATGGCTTTTGGGAATGTGGTATTGATAAGGCATGATATTGGCCCATGGTATTGTAACAAAGCCTATTTACAAGTTAATAATATCCATGGTAAAGTGGGTGTGAATATCGATGGTTAAGAATCTTGTCATATTGTTAATAAATATTTTGATTTTGAAATAAGTTATGTTTTTTGGGATGTGATATTGATAAGCCATGGTATTGGCCCATGGTATTGTAACAAATTCTATTTCCAAGTTAATAATATCCATGGTTAAGAATATTTTCATATTGTTATAAAATATTTTGATTGTGAAATAAGTTATGTTTTTAGAGCATGTGGTATTGATAAGCCATAGTATTGGCCCATGGTATTATAAAAAAACCAATTTTTTACAAGTTAATAATATCCACTGTAAAGTGGGGGGTGAATATCCATGGTTAAGAATCTTGTCATATTGTTATAAAATATTTTAGTTGTGAAATAAGTTATGGTTTTTGGGCTTGAGGTACTGATAAGCCATGGTATTGGCTCATGGTATTGTAACAAAACCTATTCTCAAGTTAATAACAAAATCAAAATATAACAAATTGAATTTTATTATTTTTATTATTAATTAAGCCAACATTTAGATTTTTTCACTCATCCCCATACTTTTGATTATTATTATTATTACTACTATTATTCTTTAACTAAGTCCATATATAGAATTGTTTACATACTTACGTTACACCTACACATCTACTCTATACTCTATAAATATTGTATCTATGGTTTTTTGGGGAGGGAAATTTTAACATTTTTGAAAAAAATCAGCCTTAATTTTGATGTAACAAAGCCCTCCTAATTCCAATATTCATTTACTTTCTAAAACAAGTAGTATATTTTCGCTTTTCATAGGGTAGAAGGAAAACTAGTAGATATTTTCACTTTTCATAAGGTGGAGGGAGGGAAAACTAGTAGCATACTAGTAGCATATTTTCACTTTTTAGAGGGTGGGAGGGAAAACGAGATTGAAGAGAGTTGTGAATTAAGGTTTTACCAGGTTAATATCAAACCCCACCATTAGATATTTAATCCATTAGTGGCGCCCAAGTATGTTTCATTTCTAACCTCACTGCATTTGTACCCCACTTTTAGTCTTCTTCCACACAGGGAGGAGTACACACACCTTAGATCTTTAGTTCAAAATTCACTATTATTTTCATCCTTTCTTTTAAGTTTAAGAGTAGCATATTTTCACTTTTCACCGAGAGGGAAGACAAGATTGAAGAGAGTTGTGAATTAAGGTTTTATCAGTAGCAGACTAATATCGAACCCCACCATTAGATCTTCAATCCATTAATGGCACCCAAGCATGTTTTATTTTCTAACCTCGTTGCATTTCCACCCAACTTTTAGTCTTCTTCCACACAAGGAGGACTGGTTCAAAATTCACTATTTTTTTCATCCTTTCTTTTACATTCAAGAGTAGCATATTCTCACTTTTCACAGGGTGGGCGGGAAAATGAGATTGAAGAGTGTTTTGAATTAAGGTTTTACCAGTAGCAGACTGAAATGGAACCCCACCATTGGATCTTCAATCCATTAATGGTGCCCAAGTCCCACCATTGGATCTTCAATCCATTAATAGCACCTAGGTATGTTTTATTTCTAACCTCGCTACATCTCCACCCCACTTTTAGTCTTCTTCCACACAGGGAGGAGTACACACAACTCAAATCCCCCACCATTGGATCTTCAATCCATTAATGGTGCCTAGGTATGTTTCATTTATAACCTCATTGCATTTACACCCCACTTTTAGTCTTCTTCCACACATGGAGGAGTACACACGCCTTAGATCTTTGGTTCAAAATTCACTATTTTTTTCATCCTTGCTTTTAAGTTTATGAGTAGCATATTTTATCTTTTCACAGGGTAGGAGGGAAAACGAGATTGAAGACAATTGTGAGTTAAGGTTTTACCTCTTCAATCCATTAATGGTGCCCAAGTATGTTTCATTTCTAACCTCGTTGCATTTCCACCCCACTTTTAGTCTTCTTCCACACAAGGAGGATTGGTTTAAAATTCACTATTTTTTTCATTCTTTCTTTTAAGTTTAAGAGTAACATATTTTCACTTTTCATAGGGCGGGAGGGAAAATGAGGGAACATAGGTAAAAGAATATGTTTTTTCCTTCTTTTATGGTCTGTCTCTATAGAGTTGATTTTACTGGGTGTACATTGTATGCATCTCAAAATTTCTCTTTAGGAAATCCTATTTTTATTCTTTCTAAGAAAAACTCTCTAAGGAATCCCAATGGATGTTTCCCCACATTCATGGATGGCATCCCTAGTAAACCCATTGGCATTGACTAGTGCACCTCACCCAAGGGATTTCAAACAGGGCACCTGTCAGCACAGGACTAGCCAAATACCTAGTAACATTAGTGACATTCAGTTGGGCTAACCCCTTGGGCTCAATAAATCATAATCAACTCCACTATTTTCCATATTAACATATTGATCCTATCTAACATTTTGTTAGAGTAACCATAACAATCCAAGCCTGTTCCTATTTTTATTTTGGTTTTTAATTCCTTCTTCGGTGTGGTGACAACTTTATATAATTGTATAGATGTCTTTTTTGTCAGAGTATATGTTGAAGAGTAGATGCTCTCTTACATTCTACCTTTTTTGTTATGTATTGATGGAGTTCATTTTCATTAGTTGTGACCAAAGAACTCTGTCAGGCATGTATATAAGGATTCTAGTATTACTATTTATAAACTGAACATTGTCCTTAAATAGGAAAAGTAGAACCTTAATGCTACATGTTTGTATCTCAGGGAACTTCCAATCCTAATAAATGAGGTGAAATTTAAGTGTTTACAAAATCCAATCTCAGGTTTTGTGAATTCACTCATATATGGTCCTGGAAAAGTGAAGTGAAATTTGATTATTTCCAAATCTTAAGTTCTATGAATTCACTCATATTTGGTGCTAGAATCTTTTGAGCAAATGGGAAGAATTTCTTTTAGTTGCATTCAAATTTTCCAAAAATAATACTAAATTTCTCCCTGAAATGGATTTGGGATTGAAAATTTTGTAAATATTTTCAGGGAAACAACCCAAAATACTTTTTCCAGATTAGGTTTTTATAACACTAGGTACTAAAATAGTCTTCTATTTTCTACTACAAATGTATGATAGAGTCTTCCCAGAAACTGATCAGAAAAATAGGTACATGCGCTGGACGCACTAAATAATTTTTAATGAATAATCACTTAACATAAATGATATATTAGGTTGCATAAATATATAACTTACAAGCATGAAATGAAGAATAAATCTCAACAAGATTGACATATTCTTAATTGAGTTGAATGAGGCCAGGAATAACTTTGACTAGAGGGTGTTGAAAATGGCATAATTTTGTTATGCTTGGATAGATTTAGAACTAAAAATCAGTAGTTTTCTTTCTTGCATAACTTGGGAAGTTTTTTGTATCTCAAGTCTCAACCTTATTGAATAATATGATTTATGCCTTGCAATGTTGAGATATGTTGTGATACCACTTGCTAACTTAACCTAAACACTTTAGATGAAAATTTAGTTGTGAATTTTACTTGCAAAAGATATAAGTGAAAATATATATTAATTGTCCCTTGTGTAGAATTTCCTTGAAATTATGCTACCGATTGAATGAATAAATCTGAAAATAGTTGTTGCATGAAGACAAAAAATATCTCTAACAATTTGTAGTGGAATAGAATAGAAATAAAACACAGTCACACTATAGCAAAAAAAACAAAAATTTCTAGGGAACCCGACTGTGAAAAGCCTCTGCTAGCTGTAGAAATTTAAAATACTATCCATATTAGACTTTGAGACACCTTCTTCAAGACCATGTTCATCGATTCTTATTGCTTTCCATATTCATATTCATAAGCATTAGGGTTGTTGTCCATCAAATCAAAGTATCTAGAAAGTGTCTCTTTGATTTCAGAAAGCAGATCAGGATCAACTTCATCCAAGAATCCCCTAGAAGGCTTATCAGTGGCAAGAAGAAATTTTTTTATTTTATTTTATTTCATCACATGCATCCATCATAATCACTTATTTGTCTTCATTTCTTTCACAGTCATTTTCAACGTTAGATGCAAAAGGTAATTTAGTATGATATAATCCTTAGGTAACCAACCTCAGACATATTATTGGTTAATTTATGTTGTTTGAATTTTATTGAGTTTGAGTTTTAAAATGAAACTACTGGAAGCGTACTAAAATGGGTGAGTTGATTATATTCATAACAATGTTATGGTTTGATCTAGTCCTTGAAAGGAAGTTATAGTTGATGGTCAAAATTTCACATTCCTTTCATTTTTTTATCTTCACACATAACAAATATCTTTATGTTATAGTGTTTAGCTAGATATATACAGTAACTGCCACTCAGAAGTTGGATTCCATCATTTTGGAGCTTGAGCTTACTCAACTTACCTTTGTTTGAGTTGAAAATGTCATTAGATCTCATTATATCTTCTATTGCAGAGCATGGATCCAATTTACCCTTGTTTCAGTTTAAAATGTAATTAGATCTTGCTATATCATATTTTGTAGAGAATGAATCCAATTTCTCATAGTACATTTTCTTGAGGTATAACAAAGCTACTTTAATTCATTAAACTTACTTTTCATATTCTATTTGTTGATTGTGATTCTGTAGGCCACATCTGCATTGGAAAAGGGGCATATTTAATGGAGTGTGGAAGGAGAGGGAAGCTTCAATTATGTCATTTCAAACATTCTAAGATATGTAATAAAATTAAAAAAAAAAATCCATAGAATGTTGTGCTTTAACTTTTTCTTTTGATAATGAATTATTTATGTGATATCCCCTCTCTTACACACAAGCAGAGTCTAGATATACATGGTTTTTTGGGATATGTGGAAAATGGACAGATTTATGCTAACCATTTATCTAGAAATTTACACTATAGAAGATTAAGCATTTACAGTTGAATATTTCATTGCCACTAAATTAGAGTTGAAGAGTCAAACTCCTATTTTTCAGGCATATACGTCAATTTTAAATCAATTTATTTTTGACTCTATATAGGCCTTCCATGGGAGGGAAAAAAGTGATCACTACCATTTCTTAATCTTTCTACAGACCAAGTAAAGATTCCAAATGTGTATAAATTAGTGGGTCCTTAGAGAATCCCAAGAGTGGCGCTATTGTAGCAACAAGAAATTTATTTATTTTGAGTTCTTCATTAGTGCATTGATAGTATATTGTTTATTCCATACAATACCTCAATAGTGTATGATCAAACTATAGCGAAGCCTATCCTAATATTTTGACTTACCCTCTTTTAGAGGGAGACTAGAGTGCATGTCAAGCTTTCACATCACAATTGTATCATGCAAATTTTACCTGGGACAAGTTTTGTGGATCTAAGAAGCAAGATACCTGTTGGAATTCAAGAGGCAACAATGCTTCAATGTGGGAAAGAGGTTTCACAGTTAACCTGGATTTCACATTATGGTTAGAGTTGGTTTGTTGGCAAGATGCTGGATACCACAACTTCCTTTTTATGACTGAGTGCAAGATTGAATCCTTTGACATATTCCTCACTCAATTGTGATTAAGTGATGGGTTTTCTTAGAAGTGTTGCACACCTATAAACTTTACTAGACTTGTTCTTGAGTCTTTGGAGGTGGTTAGCTTTTCAAAGCACACACATATAAGAAGAGAATAGATAATATGCCCGACTAATTTGAAGTTATCTACCTATGAATAGGGTGTTCCCATTCATAAACTTGACGACCTACTCTACTTCTTTCTAGTGAACAACTTTGGGACTTTCCATGAATCGTGAGAGTCGAGACAATTCCAACCCCATAACTACAAATTTATTATTTAAATCTATACCCAATAGATTAGAATTTGCACCAGGAGAACTCCATTCTTGATTCGAAAGAACCTGCAATCGACTTGTACCATGCTATTTAATATATTTTGTATTTATTCACATCCTTGGTCTGTGACATAAAGATGCAACAGGCTACCTTGCATTTTCTATACTAACACTCCTAAAAAATAATAAAGTATGCCCAAATATATTATTTCAAATGATCTATGTAGCTCACCTTTTGGTTTTTCAATTATCGAATTTTTTACCTATATTGATGAGAAATTCTACAACCAATACCACAATGACAATATATGTTATAGTTTTATCCATGTTTCTCTAAAGGTGTTTCTCCTTCAGTAGAGCAGCAATATACTGTAGTTTACATTTAGGGGAGAAGTCTACCTAGTAGCAACCTTGACCTATGTGCAAATGGGTTGAGTGCACATTAGACTCTATTTTTTGTTTTGAAGGTGTTTATCCTTCAACAATACTTCATCTTAGTAGATACTTTCGATTTGCACCTTTAGTATATGCATGCAGCCTTGGGATACATGTTGTAGATTATAGTTTTCCTATGAGGTTGTAGCAGTGATGAAAGAAGTGCATCAATTTTAGGCATATTTAGTATGATTTTATAGTTTGAATTAGATGCTCACTTTTCTTAATTTTGGTGTTTTTCTTACTTCTGTTTTATGCATAGATTTGTCTTTAAGAAAATTGCACATTAGAGAAGGGTTCTATATTTTAAGAAAGGGGCGCACTTCTAGGTAGGAGGTACTCTATTCTAGGAGGTTTTTGCCATGCAGGTTAGGTGCTTTATCCGAGAATCCCAAGAGGCGCTATTGTAGCAATAAGAAATTCATTTATTTTGAGTTCTTCATTAGTGCATTGATAGTATATTGTTTATTCCATGCAATATCTCAATATTGTATACATCCATATTTAGTATGCTTTTATAGTTTGACTTAGATGCTCACTTTTCTTAATTTAGGTGTTTTTCTTAGTTTTGTTTTATGCACAGATTTATCTTTAAGAAAAGTGCACAATAGAGAAGGGTTCTATAATTTGAGTAGGGACACACTTCTAGGTAGGAGATACTCTATTCTAGGAAGCTTTTTCCATGCAAGTTAGGTGCTTTATCTAAGAATCCCAAGAGGTGCTATTGTAGCAATAAGAAATTCGTTTATTTTGAGTTCTTCATTAGTGCATTGATAGTATATTGTTTATTCCATGCAATATCTCAATATTGTATACATCCATATTTAGTATGCTTTTATAGTTTGACTTAGATGCTCACTTTTCTTAATTTAGGTGTTTTTCTTAGTTTTGTTTTATGCACAGATTTATCTTTAAGAAAAGTGCACAATAGAGAAGGGTTCTATAATTTGAGTAGGGGACACACTTCTAGGTAGGAGGTACTCTATTCTAGGAAGCTTTTTCCATGCAAGTTAGGTGCTTTATCTAAGAATCCCAAGAGGTGCCATTGTAGCAATAAGAAATTCGTTTATTTTGAGTTCTTCATTAGTGCATTGATAGTATATTGTTTATTCCATGCAATACCTCAATATTGTATGATCAAATTACAGTTAAGATTGTCATAATATTTTGACTTACCCTCTTTTAAAGGGAAACTAGAGTGTGTGTCAAGCTTGCACGTCACAATTGTATCATGCAGAGTTTATCTGGTATGAGTTTTGTGCATCTAAGCAGCCAGATACCTATTGGAATTCGAGAGGGAATAATACTACAAAGTGGGAAAGAGGTCTCGCAGTTAACCTACCTTTCACATTATGGTTGGAGTCAGTTTGTTGGCAAGATGCTGGATACCCCAACTTCATTTTTATGACTGAGTGCAAGATTGAATCCTTCGACATATTCCTCACTCAATTGTCATTAAGCGATGGGTTTTCTCAGAAGTGCTTCACATCTATAAACTTTACTAGAGTTGTTATTGAGTCTTTTGATGTGGTTATCTTTTCAAGGCACACATGTACAAGAAGACAAGATATAATATGCCTAACTAATTTCAAGTTATCTACCTGTGAATAGGGTTTTCCCTTCCATAAACATAACGAATCGCTCTACTGCTTTCTAGTTAACAAATTTGGGACTTTTCATGAGTTATGAGACAATTTCAACCACATAACTATCAGTTTCTTATTTAAAGTTATATCCACTAGATTATAACTCGCACAAGGAGAATTCCATTTCTGTTTCAAAATAACTTGCAATCAACTTATACCATGTTATTTAATATCCTTGGCTTGTAACATAAAGACGCAACAAGTTACCTTGCATTTTCTATACTAACACTCCTAAACAATAATAAAGTGTGCCCAAATATGTCATTTCAAATTATCTATGCATCTCACCTTTTGGTTTTTCAATTATCAAATTTGTTACCTATATTAATGATATCATTGACAACCAAGGCCGCATTGACAATATATATTAGAGTTTTATCCGTGTTGAACTAAAGGTGTTTTTCCTTCAGCAACACTACAATACATTGTAGTTTCCATTCAGTAGAGAAGTGTACCTAGTAGCAGCCCTAGTCGGTGTGAAAATGGGTTGAATTCACAATAGACCTTATCTATTATTTTGAAGATGTTTCTCCTTCAATAATACTTCATCTCAATAGATCCTTTCAATCTACACCTTCAACAAATGCATACAGTCGTGGGGTATATGCTATAGATTCCAATTTTGTTGTGACGATATAGCAACGATGAAAGTATCACATCGATTTTAAGCATCTTATTGTTGTTGTATGAAAGCATGCTTGTCTAGTGTTTCCCAAACTTATATAGAGCCATATTTATTATACTTTTATAGTTTGACTTAGATGATCACTTTTCTTAATTTAGGTGCTTTTATTAGTACTATTTTATGCACAGATTTATCTTTAAGGAAAGTGCACAGTAGAGAAGGGTTTTATATTTTGAGACGGGAACACTCTTCTAGGTAGGAGGTACTCTATTCTATGGAGCTTTTGTCATGCATTAGGTGCTTTATCCTAGATAGAGTTCCAAGTCCTTGCCTCCTTGACAATGTCCCTGCTAGACAAGACAATGGTTGATAGAGTTCCATGTCCCTAAATTTTCCAAAAACCCACCTGACCCTAGCTATCTAGCCTAAAATTATTTACATTACAGTGATCTCTTGGTTGTGATTTCATAGAGAGAGCTCTCTCTGGTTTGGTAGGTCTAGCTACCAAACTAAAATCTTGGTCTGTGGTTACCTCCGTCGATCTCTTCATCAGCCTAGGACATTATGGAGGATAACAGAGGGCATGAAAACTAGGGAGTTCCAAGGTGTTTTAGTGAATGTAAGGTTCCCAAGTCATGGAAAAATGCAATGGTAGTTGTGAGGTCATGACTGCCAAGGTGTGCTAGGGAATGCTAGGGCATGGTAAGATGTTCCAGATAGTAAAAAGACATGTCAAACAAGCTGATATGTGCCAAGTGCTAAAGCATGCTAAGATGTACAAGGGTTCTAAGTCCCTGCCTCCTATTCTTCCATATGATATCCACCTATGACATTTCCTTTGCAATATTTGGTCCATTTGATAGTTATAGGTCATTTATAGGTTATAAATGTCTTCAAAGTTTCACTTCTAATTGAGTATTCAAGTGAACATATTGATTCTCTTATACATAACTATTTTTCCCTCCACCCAATTTAAATAACTTCAATAACCATTAGGTAGGGACCTACATCTTTGATGTTGCTTTGCTTGTTTAGTAAAATATTGCTGAGACTTTGATTTATTGAAAGTTGTAGAATTTACAATTTATGAAGTTTCAAGGTCTAATTTAAAAAAATATAATTCTTTAAAGGGTGCTAGCTCAATGGAAGAGCATGTGCTTTACAAGCAGGAGGTTGGTGGTTTGATTCCATCATACCCTGACATCAATATGGAATGGCGACAATCATTTTTTGGTGACGGAGGCTCTTTTAACCATCACCAATGAGCTATGGTGACATTTTTTGACCCTCACTAAAAATATGAAATGGTGACGGTAAACGAATGCCACCATATATACGCATCAATAATGATGACCCTCAAAGGTCTGTAACCATAAATTGTTGTTGTTGATATGAAATGGTGATAGTATTTGTCCATCATTATCGTTATTATTCGTGATGGACATTGAATGTCACCACAACACCTATACTTTTAGCAATGTGGCTTTTGGTGGCGGTCAATGAACATCACCATATATATGCACCAATAGTGACGACCATTAAAGATCCATCATAATAAATCATTATTATTCATATGAAATGGTAATGGTCACTATTCGTCATTATAATCAATATTCGTGATGGACCTTGAATGTCACCATAACATCTATACTTTTGGCGACGCCACCTTTGGTGACATTCAATTTTTGGTGACCAAGGCTATGGTCTGTCACCATTGCTCATATGCAATGGTGACAGTCACTATCTATCATTATAAATCATTATTGATGATGAACTTTGAATGTCACTACAACACCTATACTTTTGGCAATGCCACCTTTGGTGACATTCATTTTTGGGTGATGAAGAATATGGTCCATCATCATTGCTCATATGAAATGGTGATGGTCGTTATCCATCATTATAAGTAATTATTGGTGATCGAATTTGTATGTCACTACAACACCTATACTTTTGGTGATGCCACCTTTGGTGTGGTGACGAATGCTCTTTTGACCATCACCAATGAGCTTACGGTGACATTTTTTTTCCTTCACCAATGTCCTTTCTTCTTGTAGTGTCAATTGTTGGCTCTAAGTCACACCTTAACTTTGTAATAGGTTTTTTGTTTGTCAACAAGTCTCAGTCTAATAAAAGAAAATGAAATATCTCTTCTTTTCAAGGCATGTTAACTAATTCAATGGTAAACAAAGATCTCATTAAGTACTCCCAAACCCTAGTCACAAAGTTTAACCAAAGGTTTTGAGTATCAAAGGTATTTTATAATTATGTTATACAAGAGGAATTGTAAGAATTAATGGATTTTCATTTCTAGTGTCAATAATCATACTAGGGATGCAGATCTAGGTCTCTTCTCGTAGTAACTGTGTATCTCTTCCTTTTCAAAATTCTAAGGTTCATAAGAAAAATCAAAATCCTAACAAATCTTGCAGAAAAGTACTAATAAGATAAACCACTTCAAAACATACAAAACGATGCATTATAATTCAGGATCCTTATCCACACAATCAAGTATAAAATATTTCTTACTCAGATATATCACACTTATGACTAAAAATCCCTAGATTTGAGTTAGAAAAAAATACAAATTAGATATCTATGCCACTGTTGAAGCCTCGGAATTCCGTTGCAATAACATGGGGGATAACCACTTGGTCCAAACCTTGGAAGTAACTACTTTTCCATTTGATATGGTGGCTCCAACTAGGGATAATGGGACTAATTTCCCAGCAAGAATTGATAGGATGATGATTGTGGTTTGAAATAAGGTATAATGGGAAATGACATAAATAAGATGATCTAATTAAACAAAAAAAACAATCAGTTATCTATTCTAACATTTATCTTCATATATACCCAGGGACTAAAGTAAATCATGCAATCTACAAAGATATCATAGAGAAAAAAGTAATAAATATCATTTAATTTCTATAAGAGATGAAATAATTACTGATAATTATTTTGACTAAATAGTGAGGAAAAATAATTGTGAAAAATATATTGTACATATCAATTGCTCATGTACTTAATAAGGAATTACAACTAAAACAATCTACAAAAGTGCTATAATGTCAAACTGTAGCTCAGATTTCATACATAATACGATATAAGAAAATATTACTGCTAATTCATAAACAAAATTCAACCATAAATATAGAAGTACCATATATGAGAGGTTCTACTCATGAAGTTAGCAATATTGATCTGCTTTATTTCAACTAAATATACTCGAAGAGTACAAAAGTGTAAGTTCAGTAGAGTATGCTTCATTTTCTAAGAAAATCAAGACCTTGTTCCAATTATTTCATCAAAACAGTCACAAAAGTACATAAGTGCAAGCCTTTGCAAAGTGTTCTCGATAAAATTCGGGATCCCTATCTAACTGCATGAGAGAGGTTTAAATAATACAAAACATGTATCAAAAATAGATTATTACACAAAATGTTAAGGAGGTTTCAAACAACCTTCCTGAGAATAGGTAAAATAAAAACAAAAATAGAAATAAAAATGATGACGAGATTTTACAACTTGAATGGTTATAATAAGCCATTCAACACTTCATTTCACAGATATCTATCATCATCTTCACCTAGAGTGGTTGGCTGATTCTAGATCTTAATTTCCCCGTAAATACAACATCTAAGAGTGGAGGTAGCATCTTATGAGTGGAATTTGTTAGACAGTGTAGAATAATCCATTGACTATGTGGTTTCTCGAGAAACTACCAGTAAGTTTCCCAATCAAGCTTAAACAGTTCTTTGATTACCTTTTCTTTCATTTTTGCGGTCTCTTTCCACTGTTTCTCTAACTGTTTGAAGTCTGGGAGAATTTCTGGCTTGCATTCTTTGATGAGATTGGCACTATGAAGGTTTTCAATCACAACTTCAATTGTATTATTTGATGTGCTAGCATCACTAGCAGTTGTCATTTATTATTATTTTAGTTGTGTGACCCAATCAGTGAATAGAATATCCTTATGGGACTTCTTGATCTTTGGCAAGTCGACCTTTCTACCTTCTTCTGATTCCTGCCAAGAAATAAACTATGAAATTCTCTTATTGACCTCTTCATATTCTAATCTCTTATCAACCACTTGATTGGTTAATGCATCACTTATTTCACAATATGGATTGATCAATGAGATTTTCTAGAAAAATACTTCTTGTTGTTGTGATAACAGAGAGTTTAGTTCAAGTGCTTCTTTAATAAATTCCTCTATTTCAGGGTTGTCTCTACATTTATCTATTATAGTCTGCATTTCATTAATCTGTGAATCCTTTTATGTGATGTCTACTTGATGTTGTAACCTCATCTATTCAAAATAATTTTGTAGCTATGCCATCTGTGTCTCTGCTTGTCTGTTAGTGCTCTGTCTCTCTAGGCCAAATTGTTGTTCCAACAACTGAATTCTTTCTTCTTTTTCTTTGAGAAAATGCCGAACTTTGACTACCTTATCAATTGTCACAGTTTCATAAGCACTTGCAAATTGCGATAGCTTAGTAAGATTTTCTGTTGGGTTGATGGGGGTGTCTTTCCATACTATGTCCATTGATTCATTTTCAAGAAGTTCTACTGCTGATGTATCCAATTTCCTATTCTTTATTTGCCTATTCACTACAACCATATGCGTTGGACTATAAAATATATTTATTGGGGGTATTTCCTCAATTTTAGAACAATCTTTGAAGTTGGGTAGGCCGAGGTGATTTCAATATCTTCAATAGCTGCAACGCCTTATATTCTTGTCTCCATTCTTATGACCAATTGAGTCTATTGAGGAGTTTGAAATCCAAACATTTGGCCAAGACTCATCTTTGTTTGTTGTACTTTGATCGTTTTGTTAAATTTCTCCCATTCTTGATCTTGATCAATGAATTTGGTATTTTCTGCATGAAGTTGTGTGGAGCTAGTCTCCATGTGTTCCTCATTCGAGGCATTTTTGGATGTTTTTTCAACACTTTTCTTGGTGTCCTCCTCAAGATTTTTCTCGAGGCTTTCTTCCATATCTTGATATTGGTGTTCATAATGTTTTGAACTTTGAACCGATTTCCCTTGAGATTCCCTATCAGAATTATGCTTGAAATGTTCCTCCAGGCTTACGCTGGGAGTGGGTTCTCTTTGTTCACTTGTTTCTTCAATATGCAATAGGTCCAAAGGGACCTTTGTTAGCCTTTTGTTTCGGTATATATGGAAGCGGTTGAGCTCTATTGGGCTCAATTTTATGGATGCAAAATGTAAGGCCTGCAAAAATCTTTTAGCTAACTTGAGGAGATCATCGAAATCATCGTTGTCATGAGTAAATTGTCTAATTTTAACCATAGCAATGAAGTTTTGGCCAACCTCGTTAGGGTTGTATTGTCTGCCTGACACAGTAGCCATATTCAGGGATGTGATATTTTGTATCTCCTTTCCTGCATGACCAAAATCATGTAACACAAAAATACCACATTGCACCGGGAAGGTAAGACAGATATATTTCTTCATTTCTTTGAGGGTTTTGGTAATACCATCCCCCACTGTTTGATAGGAATTTCTCTTGCTAATAAATTATTAGGAACATAAAAGAGAAGAACATGAGCAGCTGTGATGCTCCCAAAAACTCTGACATAAGTAATAACTCTTTGCCAAACCATCTTTCTAATGGAAAGATGTATGTTTTAGCTTCCTCTGATAGCTCGAGGGCTTTCTTACCAAAATAGTTTGGTGAATTGGAAACATAATGCCATGACATATTTTGTAAATTGAGAGTTGAACTATGATCCCTGCAAAATCTTATGATAAACATGGATAGGAGTAGGGTCTTGTAGAGTCCATGTCTAGCCCATGTTTGGAAAATTTGAACAGAAACATGTATCATCCATCACATATGCACTCATATAAAAAGGAGGGATAACCCAAGAGGTGCTAAATATATTCCGCCTATATTATTTAATGGTCATAGAAAAATTATCTAATAAAATATTTCTCTAGTTCATAATGATAGAATTAGTAATCACATCAATTAATGCTACCCATTCAATAGAAAATTTGGTACTGTACACCTTCCCAAATAGCTTACACATCATTGCGGTTGCAAAATTATGCGGGGCTGATAGAGGTGCAATTGGGTACATACTAGTTTTCTCCCGCTTGAACTCGTTGGGGCCAGACCTCCAATTCTGCATGTTTTCCATCAAGTCTTCATTTTCTTTCACGAAGTCCTCAATAAAGGATTTGTCATGTAGCTTTTGTTGTTCTTGAAAATGATAAATTCGAAATAGATTATCTGGAGTAAATGACCGCATGACTTCATTCTTGGAATTCCTGAATGTTCTATCTAAAATGTCCACATTGTCGATGATCCATCTTACCATATCAGTGTATGGCAAGATTTTAGGCCTTGCAGCTATTATATGTAGGAAAGAACATGTTGCTTCAAAATAATAAGCCTCAGATGAGACCTCGGCATCTGCTATTGCTTTAGTCACCAAGACCCTTGGGTTTTCTTCCTCCAATAGGTTGTACATTTCTTACCATGAGTTAGTTTTGCCATCCTTGTTGCATGTAGTATCAGAAAATAGTGGAATCATGTTTGAATCTTCAGACACAGTAGCCTCTGCAATCTTCTTTCCTTTCTTAGCCATTTTCCTGAATGTTGTTTTCTTTGGAAATTTCCTGAAATTTTGGCAATGGAAAAAACAAAATGAAACATAGAGTGGCAATGAGGCAGAAACATGATAACATAGTAAACTCTGAAATGATGTAAAGGTGAAGATTTTATTTCAAGACGGGTCAAAAATATATCAATCTTCTCAAGCAGTGAAAAGAGTAAATGCAGTTAAAACTTATTAACTACTCATTAAGGCCTATGTGTGGTTTTCTTTATGCCTCATCAAACCATCGGATCACAAGTTTTAAATGATATTTCAAATTGGTGTGTTTTAAGTGTCATACCAATCAAGTGATTGTGATAAATGGCTTTATCGCAATATCACAAATCCATGATATCAGGTTATGTAGAATTTTCCAATTCAAAATCGCTTTGGTATCTTTTGCAATTTGCGATGAGTGGCGTGATTTTAAATTTTTCGAGCACTTTTCCCTAAACGGATGATTATTCCATCAGACAGGTATTCGTGATAGGTCAGCCTTGATTCAAGTTATAACAATTTCTATTATTTCATCGTGTCCAGACCATATTACAATTCATAGATTTTATGGTTTAAACGTTTGTGCCTTGGTGAAAGATGTGATCCGATAAGTACTTTATATTATAAAGAATAATCTAATCCTTAAGGTTCATAAAATAATTTAATGTTGGCTTCGGTCTTCTAAGGGGGTTCTTTTATCGCGTTTCATTGATTCCGACCATGAATAACCTTTGTTACTTTGGGATCATGTGATTCGTGAAAAAGTGAGAATTCTTAGTCATAAAGTCACATGGATTAATAGCTTAAGTCCATATAAGGTTTTATTCCAAATGGATTTAAAGGAAAGCTCTTATTTTCTAAGTTTTTTGAATTTTTTTTTAAGTTTCCCCATTTAATAATACAATACTAACCATTATATAATCAATGGGGGGATCGTTGAACAATACAACAATTAGCGATTCATGGGAAGAACCGGTGATCTCTGATCTAAAATGAAGTTCTTTCTAAAACTTTTCTAAATAAAAGTAATTAAGGAAAGAAAAATACTATATGAAATGTTGATTAAGAGGTATTACTCTGAAACAAAAAAAATCTCACCTGATTACAATCCTCTTTTTACCCTCTTATAAATGAAATCCATTTTAGCTATATCATTCATTGATTAGTTTATGAAGATAAAGTAGGGGGCTTCTTACAACTTAGCTTTTTGTATACTCACTTTGTCATAGGTAAAGCCACTATTTTCAAAAGGCAGTTATAGTCTTGACAGGGTTACCTTTCAACCTTCAATGATTTAAAATCCCATCCATATAAGAGTGAAATTTTTAGAAATAATTTAAATATATATGTGCATCAATTTTATTTTATTTTTTATTTTTTATTTCCTAAAATCCATTGTCCTACTTTGGTGACCATAAAGTGGCAATCCCACTCACTGGTTGTAATTGGACTGAAAAAATTGGCTCGTGATGAGACCCCTTGTCTTAGGATTTGTAACAATCATAAGCCATTACCGTGGTTTGATATTCAATATTGGTAATTTCAGTCTATTTCCTTCCTATGAACATGGTAAGTAGGCTCGTGATGAGACCTCTTATCTTCTAACTTTTTTATATTTTTGAATTACACTATAAAAAATTGTAAAGTCAATTGGATGGGGAGAATCATTGACTACATAAGAGTTTAGGATGACAATTTTTGGAGTTTGAGAATGCTTAACTACATATAGTCTTTACTTTGTTATAGATAACTTTTCTTTGGCTGATAATAGACTAGAGGACTTTATAAAGTTTGAGGTTTTCTGAAGAATTTATAACCTTAGTGGGGAAAGAAAATTTCAAATTTTTATCGCACTTAACTAACTCTCAAATGTTATAATCATTTCCTTGAAAATTTTGTTTAGAAAGTGGAAAAATAATTAAAATACTTCAAGAGATTTTATTGTAAGGCCAATATTTATACTATTTAACTTTTATTTTCCTATGAAAAGTATAGGTGATAGAGTACAAGGGATATAAGAGGTTTTCTCCTATGAAAATTATTTTTCTTAAATCTGTCCATTCACAGGCAGATAATCTGTCTTGCCTGATATACTTTGCAATAGAAATATTGATGGGTCGATTTGTTCTATAATCTGAAATGGTCCAAGCCACATTATTTGGAATTTGGTATGCTTACCTTTTTCCTCATGTTCTTTATCCCACTTCAATACAAGGTCTCCAAGTTGAAATGATTTTGGGTTAACAGAATTTGCATCAAAGGAATATTTAACTAATTGTTGATGATGGGCATGTATGATTTTGGATTTCTCTCCTTCTTCTTTGAGTTTGAGGATTTGTGATTGCCTTAATTGCAAAGAAGAAGAAGGAGTTTCTTCAATAAATTGAACTAGGTCTAGAGAGGGAATATCTATATTTGTAGGAATAACAACTTCTTTCACATAGACCAGATTAAATGGAGAAGTGCCTATTGAGGTCGTCTATTTTATCCAATCTGCCCATAGAGAAAATGTTAAAAATTTATGCCAGTTTCTTTGACTCTAATCAATAGTTTGCTTAATGATCCTAATGAGGTTTTCATTGGTTGATTCTGAAAAACCATTTGATTGAGGATAATAGCTAGTAGAATACTTAAGTTTGAAACATCTTTTGAGAGCTAATTCTGTCATAGTGTTGCTTTCAAAGTAAGATGCATTGTCAGACATCAGGGCAATTGGTAGGCGAAATCTGGTAATGATAAATTAATCAATAAGTTCACTAATGTTCTTAGAATTGGTTACCGTTAGTGGAATTGCTTCCACCCATTTAGTAAAGTAATCAATTACTATAAGGATATATCTATGTTTCTTTGAAGAGTGAGGAATGATCTCACCTATTATGTCAAGTCCCCATTACTCAAATGGTTGTTCAATGTTGACTGGCAGTAATGGAAATGCAGGTTTCCTTTACCTTCTAGCAGCAATTTAATAGGTTTTGCACTTCCTCATGTATTTGTGTGCATATTTGAACAAGATTGGCTAGTCATATCCAACATGCATGATTTTATGTGTTGTTGTGTCTCCTCCAAAATGTCCACCAACTAGTCCATCATGGAGTTCCTACAAAACCTTTTCCGCCTGAGATTTTCCAAGGAACCTTAGCAAAACCGAGTCATAATTTCTTCTAAATAAAACATCATTGATGATTTCGTATTGCTTTGCTTTCAATATCAAAGCCCTTTTTTTGTAACTAAGCTGCATAGGGGATTCTCCATTTTTTAAATAACATATGAGATCAACATATTTAGATTCAGTACAATTGAGGCTTACCTCTGATATTTGTATATCATCCCCTGACTCTTCTTCAATTTGTAAGTTGGATGCTCCAACTAACATTCTGCAAAATGCTTGACCCCTAACAATTTTAGTTGGTCTAATTGTTACAGGGAAAAGTGTCTATACAGAACTGCTTATCCCACTAAGGTGTGGTAGCTACCTTAGAAACAAACAAAGTAAAGCTACTTTCGTTTTTCCTTTATGAAAGATAGTTTGAGAGAAGAATAGAGGAGACCAACCTCTATCTTGCACTTGGCTCCTAGTTTGATTCCTCTCTCTTCTGATAGTCCTTTGCCACTTGTTTCCTTGTACACCCAACTTCACAGAGTACCTGTAGAATCAAAGTAGCATAACACTATACAAGAACATGGTTATATTATGATAAAAAAACTACGATCAGATATAAATTGACCATACAAATGCGTAAAACATAAATGACACAAGAGTATGGAGGAAAACTTGAATAACTTTTATTGATAATCAAGAAAGAGCCAAGAGAGTTACAACCAGTTGTTCTGACCCAGCATCATCCTCTCAGCAAGTAAGCCCTTCTTCACCTCATACAAAGCTTATATCACCCAACTTATGATGTTGCCTCAAGAAACTAACAACAATTCCTTACAAGATGCAAAATTCCAACCCCTAGATCTTTGGGATGAGGGGTCCATATATAGATATCTGTAAGGGAGATGAGTCAGCTTGTGATTTGATTAGTGTCTTCCCTCTGATAGTTCTTGTTTCCACTTGGAGATTTATGATCTCTTACTCATCCTTGGTCGAATTCAGAGAGGCAAGTGTCACGGGAGAAGTTTCTGGAAGATTCCATGGCTCTCCACTTCGCAGATTGACACTGCCATTTGTCACTTCTCGCCCATCGCACCCCATAGAAGGGCTTTTTGAAATGCAACACACCCATAGAGTGTACTTAGGTGAGATGCAACACACTTTGCCTATGGAGCAGGTGAAATGATCCTGTTTTGACCAGTTCTAAGTGGTTTTTCATGGAGAACTTCTGGGAGAAGCTGTAATCAGTTGACCTTGTTCCTTTAGGGGTTAGAACAACACTTTTAGGGACTTAGGAGCCCTTGGTTTATGAACATTTTATGTTTGGGGTTGCAGTGCCAAAAAATGTCTATAACAGTTGCCCCCTAAAGCATGAGGTCTTTAATCTTTTTTGATGTCGGGTGAAATGCTTTATTATGAGGATCCGAAGTTCTTTCAAGCTGGGAGGAGACCTGTAATAAGATACAATACAATACATTATCTTCATAATTTTTTCATGATCTAGCTGAGGCGGGCATTCCCATGCTCAGCTTTATAAATTCATTTTCATGTACATAGGACAGACAATCGTCTGAGTGTAGACTGATGATTCTGGGAGAGCCATCATCCCTTTGATTGGATGATTATCTGTGCAGCAATGATGTACATTTGATGTCTTTATTTCCCTGAATATATATCGCAGCCCGGATGGATGAAACTAGATCTGGGGTCTTCAATCTCATTCGATCTTCACTCGAAGTACAAGTCTATCCATGTGAGAGATGTTCTGGAGTCGAACATGGAAAGACATCGCCTGATTACCAGCCAATGATGAAAGTTGTTAACAAGCACGAGAGGAATCAGCAATAATGATAATGACCCTCAAGGTACTGTAGTACAATTCATGTGGTGTGAATAAAGGACTTGGCATTGAACACCACGCAAAATCTTTCGGTCGAAGGCCATTGATGTAAACCTATCGCCGGAAGTGAGAAACTTGCCATTGAGGCATGCAAGCTTCAAAGTACTGAACGGGGTGTTCCTAGATCGACTTCTTGGATAACGAGCTGATGTCGACAAGAAGCGATCCGTCATAGGAGGGCCGTAATGAATCCCACATCAATGACATGGAATGGAGCAAATGATTTTAATGGAGGTGAAAACGATCTGGTGATATAAGGTTCAGGGTGGCGGTCATGAAAGAATGGAGTGTAAATGTATTGTAGCGGGTGAGACACAGGTGAATTCTCTGAATGACTTCTCTTGAACATATTAGCGACATTGACGTGATGGATTGGTAGCATTAACCCCAAATGTGGATGGTGTGATGGGACCAAGGCGATGTGACCGGTGAATGAAACAACCCAACCCGACTTGGATGCAGAGTGAAAGTGTCATGTTCAAGAGCGACTTGCTACCAACAAAGTTTCTTCAAGTTTTCTTCCCAATTTTTCCCCAGTCATTGCTGACCAGTACCTCTTTATTTTTGTCAAGCTTGAGGAGGATAACATATGCTTGTTCTATAATTTTCCCTTCGGGCAAACCCATCGCTATGTTTTAACAAGCCTAGCGATAGTGAAACTCGTTCTTGTCTGCTATGGACAAGTTTGTCGCTATTAGGTTTTAACGAGTTTAACAACAAAGATAACTCGGTCATTTTCAATTTTAGAGAGTCTGAAAAGGGACGTAAAGGAAAATCCAAAATTCCTTTTTCGTCATCTAATACCTTAAGTCCAAAAAAGTATAAAACAATACAGAAGGGATGAATTTTCGATACTTTTAACGAGCCGAACAAAACAAGGGCTCGATCTTTTTGTGTAATAATCCCTCAGGTCCAAAAAGATTAAAATCTAAAGGAGGGATAGCACTTCCGGTCCCTTTAACGAGCTGGAGAGGCCAATGGCTTTGCAATCTTTTCATATTTTACGAGTCAGTTGAAAAGAGCTTAAAGGAGACTCGTCTTTGAGGAACGAGTGATAAAATTGGGTAGCAGCTGATTCCAGGTAAGGTTTGGAATTTTCCAATCACGGCAGTGTTACAAGGATGGCTAGCAGGATCACTCTTCGTAGTTGTTCCTCAAAAGGGGTAAACAATCAAATGGAGGTGAATGATCGGCCAATACAGAGTGGAGGTGATGATGAGAACACGACCAAGGCTTTAAAGGTTGAAGTACTACATTCACGATGGTTATTTATCGGGAAATAGTTCATTTTTTAATGAGCTTAAACACGGGGAGAAACATTTGCTCATGACTTATGTTTATTTTTTAACGAGCTTGAACTATGTGCTAAAATTGCTCGATTAATCCAGTCATATAATAAGAATGTCTCATATATAAATGACAATTTTTAGAGTTTTGCCCCACATCCTTTCTTTATGCAAGTTAGGAAACGACCAATCCAAAAAACAGATAAATGATCGCTCTTTGCTTGCACGCCAAAAGGTTTGCATGCCCCCAGGTATAAAATAAAGCTTCAAGGTTACCTTTTGTTCTACCAACAAAACGTTTGTTTTATAAGGAAAGGTCTACCTCTTTCAGGTTACCAAAGATTGTTCTATTCACAGTGCAAACAAAACATTTCTTCGGCGATGTCTACCGAAATAGACAAAGGTGAGACAATCCACTCACATAACTTTGACGAGGGAATTTTATTCCAGTCTAACTCCCTTTTCCAATCACGAACGGGAGTACAGACTAGTCATATATCTCTCGCGGAAACCTACCCTATACCCAAAGTTTTCCTGCCGAAGCAGACCAGGGTGCATGCCCCCTGGGTTTCAGTCATGTCCCCCGAATCACTCGCGCTCATCAGGTGGATGGACTGGGGATTGCTGAGACATTATTTATGTGAAAAGACCATTCAGGGATGGTATATGACTATTTGATATGTGTGATCCGGGAAATGAAAGTTGGTCTACGAGCTTGACCACTCTTCCTTCGTGCATAAAACACATTACTCTAAAGAGTGATGAGACAATGGCTCCCATGCAATAAATATAGTCTCGTCCAAGGAGTAGATTGTAATCCAGGGGTCCTTGGACTACCATTGCGTTCATATGAATGGTTTTTCCTCTCAATGTTATGGGCACATTGGGAAGGATCCCTAACAGTCGACTGGTTCCTTTGTCAAAGCCTGTTAGATTTCTCGTTTCAGGCAAAAGCGATGGCGAACCAAGAGCTTTCCAAGAAGTCGAGGAAAGGATACTCACAGAAGCCCCTTCATCTATGATGGTACCGGCCATAACCATTCTATATATTTGAGCAATGATTCAGAATGGTACACTAGCCGGTAAGCAGGGTCTGCCTAGTTGATTCCAGTCGAAGGAAACAACCAAGTTGCTTGGAGGTGGGACCGAATAGACGGCCGGGTACGACTCTTACGAACTTCCTTCCTGCAGTAAAGGAATGGGTAAATTGCCCCCATGTTCATCGAAGTCTGTGCTTACAAAAAGAATTTGGACGGTGTCATCCTTATTCTCTTCTGTGACTGTATCATCCGAAGATGGAACCTCCGAAGGCAAGACCAGGTCAATTGCCACCTCGACCTTTTGACTTTCGTTTGGTATGGTTTCAGATGGTTTGTCTTCAATGATAGATGCTTCAGCCGACCACCTGGGCGGGTCAGCCGAATTTTCAACTAGTGACGGACTCGACAAGAGTTTTTTATATCCAGGAGGAAGTCGTAATGGCGAAACCGGACGATCATCCAAAACCCTTTTAGCCTCGTCTAAGAAGGGACAATGGTGGACGGCATGATCGCCTTCGCACAGTTTACAAGGAAATCTATATTTTCTTTTTTGTCCTGGGGCTTCACTTTCACTAGTCAACGGTGCGTCTTCAACATGATCATCAAAGGTTGACGACACCGGGTTGTGCAAACGAGGAGACCAGTCCCTTAAGATCCGAGGGATGCAGGGACAATTTCTATGATAGTGGTCTCCTTTGCAAATGACACATGGCGATTTAGGCCTGGTCGGTGCAGTGTGTGGATTTTCGCTAGACGGTGCTTGGTTGCCCCCTTTCGCTTTTGGCTCCTTCTTCTTCTTCTCTTTCTTCTTATTTTCCTTCTTCTTCTCAGGTACTTGATTTTTGGCTTTACCAGCCCCATCAAGCGAAGAGGAAGGAGGAGAGGAAGAATTGGAGGAAGTAGAAGGTTGGTGGGTAACTCTGGAATCGTCTAGTTGCTGACTCAATTGTTCAGGAATTGTGGTGTTCTGAACGACAGAGGTTGAGAAGAGCCATACGGGTAAGCTGATTGTCAGTCCTGGAAGCGACAATGTGGCCATATGGGGTGCACCAACATCTCCCCAAGAGGAGAAGGGACTAGGATTTCCTCCAAGGGGAATTCCTTGGTTGGTGGATTCCATTTTCTCAACCTAAGATCAACGTAGGAAAGAATGATGATTATTCCATTTAAAATAAATTTTAGACGCTTTGACACAACTTGTTTTTTCAATTTTAAAGAGTCGAGAAAAAACAAAAGATGACTCTAGTCGCCTTTGATTTTTATTGAGCCTGAAGTGACAAGTGCTCAGATGGACCTTTTCCGTTAAGGAGTCTGAAAAGGAACGAAAGTGACTGCTCTGGAAATCTAGGCAGAGGGATTACCAAACCAATTGCAAAACTGCAGAATACTTTTTACGGTATGACAGTCAATCTTCCCGAATGATGTGTTCAGTGCATTGCGATCGATAGGGCGACAGACACGTCTTCCTATGGATAAAGGATTAAGCCTATTGTGGTCTCCCAAAATATACTTGACGGTACATGGGAGCACAAGTCCGTACTTGCACTTATCATCTCAAAGTGGAGGAATCACCCAACCATCAGTGAGAACAACAGTTACCAGGCTTTACGACGCCGGAATATGTCTCTAGCCTAGACTTCTAGATGTTGTGCATTAGGTTCCAAAGTGTTGTTAGATTCATTAAATTTATTTTATAGTTGATCTTGCTTAAGAAATTTGCCTTTCAGGTTCACCGCGTGATGTAGATGTACAATTCCTAAAATGTAATCTAAGATGATAAACAGTCTTTTATCTTCTTTGTGCAATGAAAATCCTAGCTACTAAGGAAAGAGAGACAGTATTCTTTCACAAAGAGCAAAGAGCACACACTATATGCACTGTCATAAATCAAACCAATCAAACAGTCTAAATGCAAATGCACATGCATGTATTTGTTTTCGGATTTCTTAATATGTGAATGATAAAAAGAAAGCTAATGCGCAAATCTGAATTTCTTTTCAAGCGACAATTACTAACAAGTTTCTTTTCAAAATAAAAAATGAAGATAATGACAACACTTTGCGATTTGGAAATGAATACTTGCTTTTGACACTAGAAAAACTACAAATCTAGATCAAATACAACAGTAACAGGGTAATCGACTATCAAGAGCAATCAGACTCTCTTCTACGACTGAAAACGACACTTGCGACACTTTCAAATCGAGAAACGACAGTACAACTACGTTACTTTTTTGCAAAGGAGAACTGAAAATGACTCAACAAATACACAAAAACATTTACAGTTCTTTGCATAATGGAGGCAGAATAACAACAAGGAAAAGGGGTTTCAAACAGAGGTATACTGACTACAGGCAACAAAACTCATGAATAGAACTGAAAAGAATGAATCACAGAAACCAAAACTGAGGAACAATGCCTAGTCTGATCAGCGCAACTGTAACATAGTGAACTTGAAATGCAGCGCACCTACTACACTCGGGAAGTGCGCTGAATTTCAGATTCACTTAACAGAGACTGCGCTGGGCCAGAGACAAGACTTTGCTTGGGTTTCGGGTCATAGTTTTCAGTTCAGTTCAGGGATTTTGGCCGAGCAAGTGGAAATCAGTAAATCAACAATGGGGTTAGATCTAAGGAGTGTACGAGAGCCACCACAAGGGAAATTAGAGAGTTTGTAAATCAGTTGTTTAATTCATAAACAAAACCCAGAGATTGACTGAAGTAGCATTTATCTACTTTGCATTTGCATAGCAAATGCAGTTTGAAAGTTACCTGGCTCAACTTCAGGCTCCGTCTGTAAGTTTATAAAGTAAACAACAAGGTAGATAAACAAACAACCTAGTCATCCCCAGCGGGGTCACCATTTTTTTAAAAGGAAAAGTGTCTATACAGAACTGCTTATCCCACTAAGGTGTGGTAGCTACCTTAGAAACAAACAAAGTAAAGCTAATTTCGTTTTTCCTTTATGAAAGATAGATGAGAGAAGAATAGAGGAGACCAACCTCTGTCTTGCGCTTGGCTCCTAGTTAGATTCCTCTCTCTTCTGATAGTCCTTTGCCACTTGCTTCCTTGTACACCCAACTTCACAGAGTACCTGTAGAATCAAAGTAGCATTTAACACTATACAAGAACATGGATCTATTATCATAAACAATCTAGGATCAGATATAAATTGACCATACAAATGCGTAAAACATAAACAACACAAGAGTATGGAGGAAAACTTGAATAGCTTTTATTGATAATCAAGAAAGAGCCAAGAGAGTTACAACCAGTTGTTCTGACCCAACATCATCCTCTCAGCAAGTAAGCCCTTCTTCACCTCATACAAAGTTTAGATCACCCAACTTATGATGTTGCCTCAAGAAACTAACAGCAATTCCTTACAAGATGCAAAATTCCAGCCCCTGGATCTCTGGGATGAGGGATCCATATATAGATATCTGTAAGGGAGATGAGTCAGCTTGTGATTTGATTAGTGTCTTCCCTCTGATAGTTCTTGTTTCCACTTGGAGATTTATGATCTCTTACTCATCCTTGGTCGAATTTAGAGAGGCAAGTGTCATAGGAGAAGTTTTTGGAAGATTCCACGCCTCTCCACCTCGCGGATTGACACTGCCATTTGTCACTTCTCGCCCATCGCACCCCATAGAAGGGCTTTTTGAAATGCAATGCACCCACAGAGTGTACTTAGGTGAGATGCAACGCACTTTGCCTATGGAGCAGGTGAAATGATCCTATTTTGACTAGTTCTGAGTGGTTTTTCATGGAGAACTTCTGGGAGAAGCTGTAATCAGTTGACCTTGTTCCTTTAGGGGTTAGAACAATACTTTTAGGGACTTAGGAGCCCTTGGTTTATGGACATTTTAAGGAAAAATAAGACTTATTTGGATTGAGCGATATCCCATATTTTTGCATTGTTCAAAGATCTTCTTAAGGTCATTTAAATGGATGCTTCTCTTCCTAGAATAGACAATGATATCATCTAGGTAAATAACAATTGTTTTATTAATGAGTCCTTTAAAGGCTATATCCATAGTTCTTTGAAATGTGGCACCTGCATTAATCAAACCAAAAGAAATTTTTTGATAAGCATATGTTCCCCATTTAGTTCTACATTTGGTTTTGAATCTATTGTATGGATGGACCAGGATTTGCTTATATCCTGAAAATCCATCAAGAAAAGACATGAGCAAAGAACTAGATAGTAATTGTAGCACTTGTTCCATGGTTGGAAATGGAAAGTTGTCTTTCTAACATGCTTTGTTTAAATTTCTAAAATCTAAAAATATACGAATGTCACCATTCTTATTCCTAATAGGCACTAAATTGGACACCCATTTCAAATACCTAACAAGAAATATGATTTTGGTCTTGAGGAGTTTATTTAGCTCCGATTTGATTTGACTTCCGAGGATCGGTTGAATTTTCCTTAGTTTTTGCTACACCGCTTTATCATTAGAGATCATAGGAATGGTGTGTTGTATGACAAAGGTATGATAACTTTTGATATTAGAATAATCTGAAGCAAATAAACCTTTGTATGTCTTTAACAATCGAATGATTGATGATCTTTCATCAGAGGATAGACCGAGACCTAGGTTAATGTTCTAAGGCTTGTCATCAGTTCTAAGGTTCACTAATTCAAATCTCGGGATTAGGATTTGGATTTTGGAATTAGTTACCTTCTTAAATCTGTCTTTGAGATCATAAAGATCTTCTAATTTGACTACAGATTTGGGTATTGGATTTTCATCAGCATTCTGCTTTAACTGAGTGTCATGATTATTTTCTTCTATGATTTTGTCATTGTATGACCCCTCTGATATTAAAATTTGTAGAATATCATAATCATCGTTGAAGACTCACCAATTAGTGACATTCTAAGGAATGGATGGTCTAGAAAATAATTCAATGGAAAATCTATCAGGACTATAATCCTCAGATGGTAAGAGTTTTAATGTAATATTAGCTAACAAATCGACACTGGCATTTTTGCAGTCTAAGTACGGGAGAAATATTAAATGCCAAAAATTGTGATGTAAGATCCTAGACTAGTGATTGATAATGCTTAAGATGTCGAGAAAGATAATGGATAGTATTTCTTACCTATTTAATGACAATTTATGAGTCTCGAAAAATTTGTAGATATTTGATGTTGAGGCCAATTGCTTTGTATAATCTTTGAACTAATGCCTCATATTCTGTGGTATTATTTGTACATTTGAATTCTAATCTACAAGCTAACATGGTATTTTTTCCTTCTGGGATGATTAAAATGAAACCAACTCCTACACCATCATTAGATTTGGAACCATCAAAGTATAAAGTCCAAAATAAAGTGTTAACTATGAGTTTATTTACAAAAAATTTACACTTGGAAGCATCTGTCTGTGAGAAATTTTCAATCTGTGAGATGACAACATTATCCAAGAAGGGAGACTCTTGTGCTTAAACTTTCCCTAAAAATTACTCAGCTGAATAATTCCCGTTAATTTTATTATTGAATGCTACTGGCTCATTAGCACCTTAAAAATGAGTCATTGTATGTTTAAGGTGTTTCTGTCGGTCAGCTTGAATTTGAATTAGGTTTCCATTTTAGGGAAACCACATATGATACCACTCTATAGAAAAATATCCATGGAGTTTCTTGGACCAATCTCTACATAGAATTAGACCATAGAATTCAGGAATATCAGTGACAAATATATCAATTATTTGACAGACTTTAGGATTTGAGGAAAGTCAAATGGTAACTGAATTTAAATCTCGTTAATACCTCTACTTTGGTTCTGTCAAGTTGTACTATGTGAATAGTAGACTTTTGAGGAGTGACGTTTAACATAAAACAAACTGTTTTTGGCATTATATTAGAAGAGGCTCCTGAGTCAGTCAAACAATATTGAAGGTTCCTATTGAAAATTTCATAGGTTAAGAGGAAAGGAGGTGTGTGTGAATTAGATCTGTCACTAATTAGGATGACATCTATAGGGTTGACTTTTTTTGAAGAGGTGGGG
Source organism: Pinus tabuliformis (assembly GCA_031772625.1). Classification (NCBI taxonomy): domain Eukaryota; kingdom Viridiplantae; phylum Streptophyta; class Pinopsida; order Pinales; family Pinaceae; genus Pinus; species Pinus tabuliformis. Next base: position 461,003,018 of record CM062815.1, read on the forward strand.
GGTTGACCCATGCCTTTAGAAGCTTGAGATACGACAACAGAAGGTAGGGGAGAAGTAGTAACTGCATTTAGTTATCTAAGTAGTATTTTTTGTTGTTGCTTTAGTTTTCTAAGTTCATGTAGAAAAATGTTAGCCCTAGTTTTCTTCATGTCTTCCACAATGTTATACTCCATGGTATAAGTAATTACCAGGGTCTTTGATGTAGATGGAATATTTGATGAAGATGGATTTCGATGTGAAGCCTTAGGAAACAAATTTTTGCTAATTTCTTTTTCCTTACGAGCAGGATTTGGAGTTTTCTTCTTTTGATTTAATTGAGTCGTATCAACAAGCCCTTTAGTTCTAGTGCTAACGGGAAAATCTTCTTGTTCTTCTTCATTTGAAAGGATAAAGTCCCACATCCCATGTATTTCAACTACTTCTTCTTTAGTTTCTTCATCGGTCATTGTGGTTTCTTCTTCCTCTTCCTCTAAGTTGGGCTCAATGTTAGATATGGTATTTACTGGCTGAGGACTAGAAGACTAATTCCTCCTAAAATATCTAAAAAGTTTTTGGCAGAAGAGGATTCAACAACTTATTTCTTCATTTCAACCATTTCGTTAGACATGGTTTTTAGTACTTTCTGAAGGCCTTTAATATCAAAAGGATATTTTGGGGCTTTCTTTTTGGAGTCATCTTTGAAAGTAACTTTCTTAGATTTTTTGTCTTCCTGAGAGGTTTTCTTTTCAAGAGAAATTATGCATTTCTCCACAGACAGAGCTTCCTTCATGTTCTCGGCTAATGTGGCCAAATTCTCCCTATCTACAAAAATGACTATATTGGAAGGAAAAGAAGATATGCACCACTCAATTTTAACATCAACACTAGGGGCTAATGTAGCTGGAATTTTATTGAGTAGTTTGTTAAATCCGGAGTTGAAATCTTTGATCTTTTCTCCTGTCTTAGCCTTTTGATTGGACAATTCATTTGTGAGTGAGACAGTGGTTCTATAATCTCCAAAATTAGATAGGAATTGTTCTTCTAGAATATCCCAACTACTTATGGAGTGAGGGGGAAATGAAAAGTACCAAGATCCTATCGATCATGTAAGGGTATATGGAAATAATCTAAATACGCAGTCTTTTTCACTAACTTCATTTAAATTAATGGCGAAGATATAGTTATGGAGATGTTCCTTAGTTGGTAGTTCATCATCGTGATTAAATTTGGGCAACCATCTTTCAAGATGCTTAGGAAGAGGGTGAAGAGGAGTTTCCATTGCTACAGCATGAGGATTATTCCATGGTCTTACTCGCGGTGGTGGTTCTTGTCCTACCATTGGAGTTTGAGTGGATGAGATGATAGGAGGGGTTTGAGTGGACGAGAATATCGATTGATTTTGAATTGAAGAAGAGGCAAATTGGGTGCTTGGACTAGAAGAAGTAGCAACAGTGGTTAGAATGGAAGTTGTTGGAATGATTGGAGGGAATGAAGGAGTTTGGGTTGGAGAATTTGATAAAACCTCGCTAGTGGATGTTTGCGATTCAGATTTCTTGGTTTTGTTTCGGAAAGAAGAAATAGAAAATTCAAAAGGAGGAATTCCACTCTTCTCACTTTGAGAATGAGTCAAGATTCTTCTTGGTTGTAGAATAGAGGAAACACTTCCTTCAGATGTCTGAGATCTTGCAATATTTTTAGCTAAAATAGAGATTTGATCTAACTTCTATATCAAATTCTGAACTTCTAGGGGTTCAGGGTTGTAGTGAAGAAGGTATTATCTAAGATTCACTAGGAGATTTTGGAGAGTTTTTCTCAACTTCTGACCTTGGGATTGTAGTTCTAGATGGGGATCTAGAAATTGGAGGAGATATAGAGGGGGAATGACTCTTAAGAGGATTTTCTATTTATGATCAGTCTTGTTTTCCATTCACCATCATGGCCCTCCTTCTAGTGCAAAAATTTTGAAGCCTCTGAATTTCATTGCAACAACATGGGGGATAACCACCCAGCCTAGACCTTGGAAGAAACTCATTTTTTGTTTGATATGGTGGCTCTAACTAGGGATAATGGGACCAATTTCCCAGCAAGAATTGATAGGATGATGATTATGGTTTGAAATAAGATATAATGGGAAATGACTTAAATAAAATGATTTAATTAAACAACAAGCACATGCAGTTATCTATTCTAACATTTATCTTAATATATACTCAAGGAATAACTTAAATCATGCGATCTACAAAGATATCTTAGAGCGACAATTAATAAAGATCATTTAATTTCTTTAAGAGATGAAATCATTACTGATAATTATTTTTACTAAATAGTTAGGAAAAGTAATTGTGAAAACTATAATGCATATATTAATTGTTCATGTGCTTAATAAGGAATTAAAGCTAAAACATTCTACAAAAGTGATGTCAAACTGTAGCTCAGATTCATACATAATACAATATAAGAAAATATTATTTCTAACTCATAAACAAAACTCAACCATAAAGATAGAAGTTCCAAATATGATAGCTTCTATTCATGAAGTCAACAATACTTATCTACTTCCTTTCAACTAAATATAATCTAAGAGTACAAAAGTTCAAATTCAGTAGAGTATGCTTCAGTTTCTAAAAAGATCAAAACCTTGTTCAAATTATTTCATCAAAATAATCACAAAAGTATAGAAGTGCAATCCTTTGCAACGTGTTCTTGATAAAATTCTGGACCCCTCTCTAAATGCATGAGAGAGGTTTAAATAATGAAAAATATGTATCAAAAATAGATTATTACACAAAAATATGAGGGAGTTTCAAACAACCTTCCTCAGAATAAGTAAAATAAAAACTAAAATAGAAATAAAAATGTTGACGAGCTTCTTCAACATGAATGGTTCTAATCAACCATTTGATTCTTTAGTTTGCATATATCTATCATCGTCTTCACCTGGGGTGGTTGGATGATTCTACATCTTAATTGCCTCATAAATACAACATTGGAGAGTGGAGGCAACATATTTTGAGTGGAATTTGTTAGAAAATGTAGAGTCATCCATTGATTGTGCAGTTTGAGTAGAAACTGCTAGTAAATTTGCCAGTCAATCTTAGACAACTTTTTTATTACCTTTTCTTTTGTTTTGGTGGTATCCTTCCATTATTTCTCTAACTATCTGAAGTCTGGCATAATTTTTGGCTTGCATTCTTTGATGAGATTGGCACTATGAAGGTTTTTAATCACAACTTTAATTGTATTATTTATTGTGCTAATGGCTCTGGTGGTTGTCCTTTCTACCCGTTTCACTTGTATGTCCCAAGCAGTGAATATAATATCCTTGTGGAACTCCTTGATCTTTGGCAGGTCAGCATTTCTACCTTCTTCTGATTCCTGCCAAGAAATAAACTTTAAAATTCTCTTATTGACCTCTTCATAATCTAATCTCGTATCAACCACTTGATTGGTTAATGCATCACTTATTTCACAATATGGATTGATCAATGAGATTTTCTGGAAAAATACTTCTTGATGTTGTGATCTAATAGAGTGTTTAGTTCAAGTGCTTCTAGAATAAATGCCTCTATTTGAGGGTTGTCTTTGAGTTTATCTATTATAGTTTGCATTTGATTAATCTGTGAATCCTTTTCTGCGATGTCTACTTGATGATCTAACCTCATCTATTCAAAATATTTTTGTAGTTGTGCCATCTGTGTCTCTTCTTGCTTATTAGTGCTCTATCTCTCCAGATGAAGTTGTTGTTCCAACAACTGAATTATTTCTTCTTTTTCTTTGAGCAAAATATGAACTTCATATGCCTTATCAATTGTCGCAGTTTCATAGGCACCTGCAAACTGTGATGGCTTAGTAAGGTTTTCTGTTGGATTTATGGGGGTCTCTTTCCATACTACCTCCATCAATTAATTTTCAAGAATTGTTGCTACTGAAGCATCCAATTTCCTCTTCTTTCTTTGTCTCTTCACTATAACCTTACATGTTTGGATATAGAATATATCTAGTGGGGTATTTCTGTTGGGTGTGGAGCTTGATTATCTTCTGTATTCAAAGGTATCGCTGCATTGGACCCCAGTTCGAAATGGGGCAGCAATGTCGCTCGAAAAATATTCGCTGCAGGGGGGTGTAGGGGGCGGCGGCTGTGACCTTTGGAGAGCCCCCCCCATGGCGGGGGGGTTTCGGGGGTAGTGCCCTGAAGCTAAGAATAGATGTAAAATTTCCTTGTAAAAGTATAGTAATTTCTAGTCAATGTGGGCCATTCATTAGGCGGATATTTGATGATAGAAGTTATGTTTAATTTAGGGTTTTTTTCCCTAGAAGACAACCCCTCACTATATATGAGGGAATTATATTGCGTCTAAGTAGATCTGTATTTTGAGTGAGAAAGAGAGAGGAGATTGAGAGAGAAGAGAGTGTTACAGTAGATCTGTTATACGTTGTATCTCTTCATTTTGCTGGATAATAGAAATGAAGGATTGGCTATTCAGGGTGGACGTAGCCCAAACTGGGTGAACCACGTATATTTGTGTCTCTCTGGTTTTATGTGTTTTCTGTGTTTATATTTATGAAATATATTATGTGTTCCATTGCTCTGTAATATATAATTTTCTAACAACTGGTATCAGAGCCGAAGGTCCTTTTTTTCGCTGATAAACTCGCAGGAAAGAAGGGTTCCTTATTCGAGTGGGAGCAATGGAAAAGGATGGTAAGTTTAGGGTCAAGAAATTTAATGGCCAAAACTTCTCATTGTGGAAGATGCAGATGGAAGATTATCTGTATCAGAAAGATATGTACCTACCATTGGGTGAAAAAACAAAGATGCCAATGGGTATGAAAGATGAAGAATGGAGCCTTCTCGATAGAAAGGCACTCGGAACGGTATGGTTGTGCCTGGCAGTGTTGGTTGCATTCAAAATTTCAAAGGAAACAATGACAAAGGGTTTGATTAAGGTGTTGGCGAAACTGTATGAAAAACCCTTGGCCTCAAACAACGTATTTCTTATGAAATGGCTATTTAATATGAAGATGTCAGAAGGTGGATCTATTGCAGACCATTTAAATGATTTTAATACTACTACAAGTCAGTTAAGTTCTATAGGGGTAAACTTTGATGATGAAGTTAGAGCTCTGTTATTCTTGTGCTTATTGCCAGAAAGTTGGAATGGTTTACTAATGGCCATTAGTAACTTTGTTTCTCGATCTAGTAATTTAAAGTTTGATGATGTTGTCGGTGCTATCCTTAGTGAGGAAATGCGATGGAAAAGCTCTAGTGAGACATTGGGTAATGCTTTGTATGAAGAGTCTATGGGAAGAAAAATGGAAAGAAGAAAGAGCTCAGGATATCGCAGTAAATCAAGGAAAGGTAGATCCAAGTCCAGATCAGGGATAGTCTACTAGAAATGCGGAAGGAAAGGACACCTAAAGAAAGACTGTAGATCTCGGAAGGGAAAAGAAGGAGATGCACAACAAGAAAAAAATAATGAAGCAAATGTGATAGGTGAGGTGTTACAAGATGCTTTGATTCTTTCTTTCGAAAATATTACTGATTCCTGGGTGGTAGGTTCAGGGGCCTCATTCCATGCCACACCTGATAAGAAATACTTTCATGACTATGTTCAAGGAGATTTTGGACAAGTCTGTTTGGGTGATGATAAACCCTGTAAAATTGTTGGAATGGGTAAGGTTCTTGTAAAATAGTAGAATGGAAACCAATGGCTACTAAAGGAGGTAAGGCATGTTCCAGATCTGAAGAAAAATTTGATTTCAACAGGGTAGTTAGGAGGTGAAGGTTGTGTGACAACTTTCACAGATAAAGCTTGGAAGGTCACCAAACGAGCCTTGGTAATAGCAGAAGGTGAAAAGGTTGGTACAATGTATTTATGCAATGGTATTTCTAACTCTGTTAATAATTTAACTTCCAAAGGAGCAGATGCAACATTATGGCATCATAGGCTCGGACACATGAGTTAGAAGGGGATGAAGATCCTTCACTCAAGGAATTTGTTGCCAAGTTTGAAGAATGCTGATTTGGACTTCTGTGATAATTTCATTTATGGAAAACAAAAGAGAGTCAGATTTCTCAGAGTTGGGAAAGAAAAGAAGAGCGAAAAATTAGAGCTTGTGCATACAGATGTATGGGGACTTGCTCAGGTATTATCTCTCGGTGGCTCTTGTTATTATGTTACTTTTATTGATGACGCAAATAGCAAAACTTTGATTTATTGTATTAAGAGTAAATCTGATGTATTTGATACTTTCAAGAAATGGAAAGCTTTGGTTGAGATTGAGACAGGAAAGAAATTGAAGTGTATCAGATCAGACAATGGAGGTGAATATTGCAGCAACGAGTTTGATAGGTACTGTTCAGAGCATGGAATTCGCATAGAGAAGATAGTTCCAATAACACCACAAGAAAGTGGCGTGTCAAAAAGGATGAACAGAAAATCATGGAGCATGCAAGGTGCATGAGATTGCATGCAGGATTGCCTTTACAATTTTGGGAAGATGCTATAGATACTGTTGTTTTTTAATAAACAGAGGGCCTTCAAGTTCCTTGGATGGTGGTGTTCTAGAGGAAGCATGGACAGGTAAAAAGGTAAACTACTCCTTTTCAAAGCCTTTTGGTTGTGAGGACTTTTTCCATATTAATAAAGAAAATAGAACAAAGCTTGAGGCAAAATCAAAGAAATGTACCTTTATTGGATATGGTGTTAATGATTTTGGTTATCGCTTATATGATTATGAAAATCACAAAATCATTAGGAGAAGAGATGTAATATTCAATTAAATGTCTTGTATAAGAATCAGTTGTAGGAAAAGAAATAAGAAAAAGAAAACAAGGAATACATAGTTCTTGATGAGATCACTGAAAAAGTAAAGGTTCCTGAAAATAATAATAATCAACAACCACAACAACAACAACCACCACAACAGCAACACACACCTCAAACACCTGAAATTGGTGTTAGAAGATCTACCAGGATAAGTAGACCCCCTGAATGATACTCTCCTTCATTATATGATTTATTGTTGACTGATTCTGGTGAACCCGAATGTTGTGAAGAAGCAATGCAGGTTGAAAGCATGAAGAAGTGGGAGCTAGCCATGGAAGAAGAGATGGACTCCTTAATGCATAACCAGACTTGGGACTTAGTCAGGTTGCCTGTAGGTAAAACTACATTGTAGAATAAATGGGTTTACAGGCTGAAGGAAGAAGATGGAGGAAAACATAGGTACAAAGCAAGACTTGTGGTGAAGGGGTTTGCACAGAAGAAAGGTATTGATTTTGATGAAATATTTTCTCCTATTGTTAAAATGACTTCAATCAGAACTATTCTAAGTCTAGTAGTAGTTGAAGATTTTCATTTTGAGTAGTTAGATGTAAAATAGCCTTTTTCCATGGGGATTTGGAGGAAGATATATATATGCGGCAGCCACACGGATATGAGGTAAAAGGGAAGGAGAAACTAGTGTGTAGGTTGAAGAAGAGCTTGTATGGCTTAAAATAGGCTCCAAGGCAGTGGTATCTGCAATTTGACAAGTTTATGTCTAAACAAGGTTATACTATATGTCACTCTGATCATTGTGTCTATCTGTAAAAGCGAAATGATGGCAGCTATATTATATTGTTATTGTATGTAGATGACATGCTTGTTGCAGGGTCTAACATGCAGGAAATAAATGTGCTCAAAAGAAAATTGGAAAATTCATTTGCAATGAAGGATTTGGGAGCTGAAAAACAAATCCTTGGTATGAGAATAACTAGAGAGAGAAAAAATCACAAACTAACATTGTCTCATAATGGGTACATACAAAAGGTGTTGAAAAGATTTAATATGCACAATGCAAAACCAGTTAGTACACCTTTTGCTAGCCATTTTAAACTTAGTAAGGAAATGTGCCCAAAGACCCATGAAGACATGGATTATATGTCTAAAGTTTCATATGCATCAGCAGTTGGAAGCTTAATGTATGCAATGATCTGTACAAGGCCTGATATTGCACATGCAGTGGAAGTTGTAAGCAGTTACATGAACAATCCAGGAAAAGAACATTGGATGGCAGTGAAATGGATTCTCAGATATTTGAAAGGTACCACAAATCAAGAATTATGCTTTGGTGGTTCAAACATTTCTCTACAGGGATATGTTGATGCAGATATGGTAGGTGACAAAGATAATAGGAGGACCACTACAGGATATGTATTTACTGTAGGAGGAATAGCTGTCAGTTGGGTTTCAAAAATCCAAAGTGTTGTTGCACTTTCAACAACAGAAGCATAGTATGTTGCTGCTACAGAGGCTAGTAAAGGAATGATTTGGTTACAAAGGTTTATGGGTGAATTGGGTAAGAAGCATGATATGGGCACGTTATACAGTGATAGCCAAAGTTCCATTCATCTTGCAAAGAACTCACTGGCATTTCATTCTAGGACTAAACACATACAGCTCAAGTACCATTTCATATGATCAGTGTTCGAATATGGAGAGTTGAAGCTGGAAAACATACACACTAGCCAGAATCCTGTAGATATGCTAACAAAATTTGTAACTAGGGAGAAACTGAGAATATGCTCAGTTTCAATTGGTCTTCAAGTATGATGAAGAAGATGAGAAACAGCCAAGTCCAAAGAGGAGTCATTATCAGCAAATGAAGTAGCAGTGGAGTTGTTATAATCAGTCTCCAAGTGGGATATTGTTGGGTGTGGAGCCTGATTATCTTCTGTATTCAAAGGTATCGCCGCATTGGACCCCAGTTCGAAATCAATTGGCAACGCCACCTGGAAAATATTCGTTGTAGGGGGGGTCCTGGGCCATTCATTAGGTGGAGATCTGACGATAGAAGTTACGTCTAATTTAGGGTTTTTTTCCTTAGAAGGCAACCCCTCACTATATATGAGGAAATTGTATTGTGTCTATGTAGATCTGTATTCTAAGTGATAAAGAGAGAGGAGATTGAGAGAGAAGAGAGTGTTACAGCAGATCTATTGTAGGTTGTATCTCTTCATTTTTTTGGATAATAGAAAGGAAGGATTGGCTATTCGGGGTGGACATAGCGCAAACTGGGTGAACCACATATATCTGTGTCTCTCTGGTTTCATGTGTTTTCTATGTTTATATTTATGAAATATTCTATGTGTTCTATTGCTTTGTAATATATAATTTTCTAATAATTTCCTCAATTTTTAGAACAATCTCTAAAATTGGGTCGGCTAGGATGATTTCAATATCCTCAGCTGTAACTCCTTATATTATTGTCATTGTTCTTATGCCCTGGTGAGATTATTGAGGAGTTTGAAATCCAAACGTTCCTTCAATACTCTTCTTTGTTTATTTTACTTAGAGCTTTTTGTTAAATTTCTCCCATTCTTGATCTAGATTAATGACTTTGTTATTTTCTGCATGAAATTGTGTGGTGTTAGTCTCCATGTGTTCATGAGTCGAGGCCCTTTTTGTCGTTTTTTAGCACTTTTCTAGGTGTCCTCCTCAGGAATTTTCTTGGGGTTTTCCTCCATATCTTGAGATTTGTGTTCAGAACGTTATGAAATTTGAACTGATTTCCCTTGAGATTCCCTATAAAAATTATTCTTGGAACCTTCCTCCAAGTTTACGCTGGGAGTGGGTTCTCTTCATTCGCTTGTTTCTTCAATCTGAAATGGACCCAAAGGGACCTTTGTTAGCCTTTCGTTTATGTATATATGGAAGTGTCTGAGGTCTACTGGGCTCAGTTTTATGGAGGCCAAATGTAAGACCTTTGAAAACATTTTAGTTGACTCGAAGAGATCATCAAAATCATCGTTCTCATGAGTAAATTGTTTAATTTTAAGCATAACATTTAAGTTATGGGCAACCTTGTTAGGGTTGTACTGTGTGCCTGTCACAATAGACAGATTCAGGGATGTGATATTTTTTATCTCCTTTGCCGCATGCAGAAAATCATGTAATGCAAAAGCACCACATTGCACTTGGAAGGTGGCCACATAGATTTCTTCATTTCTTTGAGGGTTTTAGTAATACCATCCCCCACCATTTGATAGGCAATTTCTCTTGCCAATAACTTATCAGGAACATATAATGGAAGAACATGAGGAGTTGTGATACTCCCAAAAACTCTGACATAAGTAAATAACTCTTCGCCAAACCATCTTGCCAACTGCAAGATGTCTGTTTTAGATTCCTCTAATAGCATTGGGGCTTTCTTATCAAAAATAGTTTGGTCAATTGGAAACATAATGTGGAAATTCCATGACAAATTTTGTAAAAGTGGGAGTTGAACAATGATTCCCATAAAATCTTATGATAAAAATGGATAGGAGTAGGGTCTTGTAGAGGCCATTTCCAGCCCATGTTTGGAAAATTTGAACATAAACATATAGCGTCCATCACATATGCACTCATATAGAAATGAGGGATAACCAAAGAGGTGATAAATCTATTCAACCTATATTCTTTAATTTTCATAGCCAAATTATTTGATAAAATATTACTCCACTTCATAATGATAGAATTAACAGTCACATCTATTAATGGTACCCATTCAATAGAAAACTTGGTATTGTTTGCCTTTCCAAATAGCCTACACATCATTGCAGCTGCAAGATTATGCGGTGCTGACATAGGTGCAATCGGGTACATACCAGTTTTCTCCCGCTTGAATGTGTTGAAGCCAAATCTCCAATTATACATGTTGTCCATTAGGTCTTCATTTTCTTTTGCAGAGTGATCAATGAAGGCTTTGTTGTATAGGTTATGTGCTTGTAGTAAGATGATACATTCGACGTAGATTATCTAGAGTAAGTGGCCCCATGACTTCGTGCTTGTAATTCCTGAATGTTCTGTCTGAAATGTCCACATTGTCGATGATCCATCTTACCATATCAGTGTATGGCAATATTTTAGGCCTTGAAGCTATTCTATGCAGGAAAGAACATGCTGCTTCAAAATAATAAGCCTCAGATGAGAACTCGACATTTGCTATTGATTTAGTCACCAGGACCCTTGGGTTTTGTTCCTCCCATAGATTGTACATTGCTTCTCATGAGGTAGTTCTACCATCTTTGTTGCATGTAGTATCAAATAATAGTGGAAGCATGTCTAAATCTTCATATGCAGTAGTGGATGCAATCTTCTTTCCTTTCGTAGCCATTTTCCTGAGCATTGTTTTCTTTGGAAATTTCTTGAAATTTTGGCAATGGAAAAAATAGAATAAAACATAGAGCGGTAATGAAAGTGAAAACATGATAACATAGTAAACTCTGACACTATGTAAATATGAAGCTTTTATTTCAAGGCAAGAAAAAAAGATATCAATCTTCCGAGGCGTGAAAAGAGTAAATGCGGTTAAACCTTATTAATTACTCATTAAGGCCTACGTGTGATTTTCTTTATGCCTCATCAAACCATTGCATCACAAGTTGTAAATGATATTTCAAATTGGTGTGTTTTAAGTTTGATATCGATCAAGCGATTGCGATAAATGGCTTTATCGCATATCACCAATCCGTGATGTCGGGTTATGTGGAATAGACCAATTGAAAATCGCTTTTGTATTTTTTGTGATTTACAATGAGCAACGTGCTTTTAAATTTTTTGAGCACTTTTCCCTAAGCAGATGATCATTCCATTGAAATAGGTATTCATGAGAGGTTGGACTTGATTCAAGTTATAGCAATTTTTATTGTTTCGTCGGGCCCGGACCATATCACAATTCGCAGTTTTTATGGTTTGAACATTTGCACCTTTGTGAATGTCGGGATGCAATAAGTACTTTATATTATAAATAATACTCTAAGCCTTAAGGTCTATAAAATAGTTTAATGCTACCTTCAGTCTTCTGAGGGGGTTCTTTTATCGCGTTTCACAAACTCTGACTCATGAATAACCTTTGTTACTTTGGGATCATGCGATTTGTGATAAAGAGAGAATGCTTAGTCATAATGTGACTTAGATTAATATCTTAAGTACATCTAAGGTTTTATTCCGAATGGATTTAAAGGCAAGCTCTTATTTTCTAAGTTTTTTGAAACTTTTTTGAAGGCTCGCCATTTAATAATATAATAATAATTATTATATAATAAATGGGGGTGTTCTTGAATAGTACAACACACTGGTAGAAAAATAGAGTATATATCTCAAGCACACAACCCTAAGTCATGAAACCTTGAAAAGAAATCATAATTGTTGACACACCAAGATGTAAAATATTCAATCCACTAGTAGATAAATAAACTACTCAAAAAGCGATTCTATCAAGAGAGGTGTCGATATGCTTGGTGGGCCGAACCAATCCATCTTGCGTCCTCTGCAAAATAATTAAATAAAAAAGTCAATATGAACATCAGATACACTATAAAATAAGGAAGGAACCTCGCATCATAAATATTAAATTAAAATCAAACTAGTCTATTCCATCACAAAGAAGAAGCTCAGAATCCCATTTCCAAATAGAGATCAATCCCAATGCTCAAATCATTGCTAAAATAAATCCCAACACTTTTTTCAATAGTTTTTCAATGTTGTCCTCTCCTCTGTTTTATATAGATTACATTTAAAAATATAGATCATAGAAAAAATATATTATGAACAGACCAAGTGTAGATCTAAATACTTAACTTGCATTTGAAAGAGTGTAAAAATTCCTGTTCCTTATGATGACTTTCGATTTTCTTCAAATTTAGGTACACTTTTAGAAATCTAGAAATTTGTTTTTTTTGTTAACAAATCTACCTCAAAGAACCTTTTGTATCTTCCAAACCATGGTGAATTTTGTAAAATGACCCATGACTTACTCAATTTTCCATACTAGGAGAAAACCCATGTTCAAGAATTTTTAGATGCGCCTTCATCTACACACAAATCGATGAGAAGGTTGGATATTTGAAAATTTTTGTGAATTTCAAGAAAATGCATTAGTTAGCTTATAGATATCCACACATGAGACTTGGGCTTGTTTGAAATCATGTGGGAGCATGAAAACATCACTAAATACAAAAACCATTTTCCTGATTTTCTCCCAGAAGTATGCTAATATGTTGAACTATAAATGGGTGCAAGAAATGTACTGTTGGTGCAAAATCTTTATGGAAATTGAATTCAACCACATATATCTCCTTGTTTGGTACATATGCAAAATCAAGCCTTTATTAATAACAATTTAATGTAAGTCTTATCAAAACAAAAGGAACATGTTAATTAATAAATATCTTCCTTATCATGCTCCAAGTTTAGGATAATAACCTAACAATTGTGAAAAATCATAGTAATAATGATAGGAATTACATAAAATCACAAGTAATCATAGGAGAAAAAGATTCATTAAATACGAAAATTTTTGGGCCTGACAATGGTCAAGGTTAACATTTGGAGAACCATTTTGAGAAAACTATTGATTTTAGGTATCTTCAAATCATATTTAACATAAAAGCTTGTAAGTGGGACCATGGTTTAAAGTGGAGCTTATTGGACCACTTCAACATGGTGTGTAGTACTCATATATAGATATAATAGGATCCTTTATAGGGGTTAAATGGGGGTCCAATTAGTCCTTATTAGAGTAATAATAACATATGTCATTTAATATAAAGTGGAGGTCCACTACATTATTAAATAAGGTCCATTATGGCAACTAATATTCAATACAGGTAATTGGGCCTCATTAGAGAAACTCCATTAGGTAGATGAGGTTCTCTAGATAATTATAAATACAGATGGATAACCTCTTATGAGAGTTGTGGAATATTATTATAACTGGATCTACTGTTATTATGAGGCATCTCCCTTAAAGAGGAAAGTGAAGAAGAATATATTGCCTTAAAAGAAGGATCCATTATAATTTGTTATAATTCCTTATTGGTTTTGCATATTAATATACTATGGAGAATTTTTATGTTATTCTGTGTACCTTGTATGTGATTTTATTTTTTTAAATAAGACACATACGCTTTGGTATGATAGACATTTCTTGGGCTAGAAAAGTGAAGAATATATGTACACACACACACACACACAGATATATATATATATATATATATATATATATATATATATATATATATATATATATATATATATATATATATATATATATATATATATATATATATATATATATATATATATATATATATATATTTTTAATTCTCTTTAATTACATATGTACATATATAACTAAAAAGAATTCAAAAAAAATAATATGGCGTAAAAATTTAGACTAGTTTCTAAAAGTTTCTAAGAAATTTTGAAGAAACCTATTAGATATTTGAACTCCCCTAAAAATAAAAATTTATTTAAAAAATAAATAAATCAAGCTAGGGTTTACAACTTGTAGATTGCCATACTACTCAAAATCACTTGAAACTAGTATCAATAAATGCATAATGATTGTGAAATTTCATAATTATAGTCATAATAGCCAATAAAGAAGTATATCTATATTTTTAACCAACTCAAGTATCAACATTGAAATCTTAATAGATTTTCTTTAATACCAATGTTCTAATTTTGGGATTTTTAATGGAGGATATCATTTTACTATAAAGGATAATGGTCTTTGTATTGAAAAATTCATAAAGATCAAAATTCCATTATGGAAAAGGAGTTAGAAATTTGTCACCCTATGGTATAATAAATGCTACCATATGGTGGAAATCATTGTAACTTTCTATGATGATAATTTCTAATGAACCATGTAAAAACTTACTTTTATACAAATGATCTCATGCCAAGAGGAGGATGAAGAGGGCATAGAGTGTTAATTTTCATTTGGAAACTCTATATTATTTTTTATGGATGAAATAATAATGAGAAGATCATTGTTTCTATTAAATCTAGTCAAGAGAATAATTTCATCATCTATTTTTCTAAGGTATAATAAGTTACTACAAAGCATAAAAGTTGAAGGTGAGATTATGTAAAATTTTAAATATTTGAATCTTAGTATGGATAAATATATTTTGCATTCTAATTTTCATGCCATAGATATGAATGTTGTGGATATTGTTCTTGGATATACTTAGTATGATGAATATTAATGTACAAAAGAAGTTTATAAATATTTGGTATAAGAAAAAGGAAATAATATTATTAAATAGTAAAGGCCCAAGGGGCTTCATGAAGAAAATCCCATGGATGGAAAGGTCAAAAGGCCACATGACTCAAAGAAACATCATGTTGAAAAATCTATTCAAGAAGAGCTAATAGGTCAAGTTGATGTATATCACCATCCACACCACTCCGACTAAGGCAAGGACATGAACATCAATAAATTTATGGACCATCATGGCACTATAAAGGAAAATAGTTGATAGGCACATGGAAGTATTTAGCTATAGTGCATGATGATATCCTAGTACCGTAAAACGAGACTTCCAATCATAGTTCAAGGTAGAAAGGAAGAAGTTGGAACATATGCTCACATTTCGTTAGGATTGATGGATGCTCATGCTTCCAAGCTATAATATTGTTTGGTTTGTTTAAGGGGAATTAAATATAATAAAGTTATTGGGTAATATGTGGTAGTTAAGGTAATAAAAATGAACAATTATATAGGGAATAATAATAGCTAAGTATTTATGTATTTCCATGTTTCTTATTTTGAAATAAATTAATGTAATAAGGACTACTATAATGCTTCATGTACTAGAATGTTCATAGGAGGTAGATAATATTATAAATAAGAAAAATCAATGTAATGAATTATCATGAATTTGTTGTAATTGTATCACACATTGTTTGAATAGTGCTTTAGTCAACGAATAATATATGGTGTTACACTACCTCAAGGATCTTATATGCTATTATACTATTCATTGTTTCGTATTCATCATTTTATTATTGCTACGTTGTGATCTTTGATTTATTTAAGATATATAGAGAACATAACATATGAAAAGTTCCACAAGGGAATGTCCAAGCTTGAATGCATTTGAAGCCAACAAACTATAAAGTGTATCCTCTATAATTGCTACATGTATCTAAATTTGTTTGAAATTCACTATATGTTGTGATGGGATATTAGTTGCTTCCAAGCATACCATGGAATATAGAGAAAAAATTGCATTATATTCCTTCACCTTCATCTAGCTCCACCTAATCTTGCACTATGTTCCTTTACCTAAAGAACTTCTCAAATGGAGGTTTTTATTACACTTGTGTTGCTATAAGGTTTTTCTTTAATTAGGATTATTCTTTCCTACGAAACTTCATTGTGAAGAAATGATCACAAATCTACCTTGAACCATTTAGAAAACCCTTCAAAGTTACCACTTCCTTCTAAAACATGGTGAAAAGCACCCAATGGAGTTTTAATACTAGATTTCTATAATAGTCCCTCAATCCCATTGCTCAAGTAGAAATTTAGTGAAGAGTATGTTGTGATACCCACCTATCATGGACTTAAACTTCTTTCATGAAATTTTTGTTTTCATCATCTTGGTTTGTGCAACAATACGTTACCTAAACCACATGGACTTAGCTATGATGTGCTTACTAAAAACAATACTGCATCTCATCACTTAACTTTTTCCCATAATTTTTTATTAATTTATAATATTTTAGATATGTAATTAATTTCAAGTCAACCAATTTCATCCAATAGTAAGCACATGTTTGGCCTAAAAGCTCATGGGAACAAAAATTTCTCTCAAAATACATTGCTAAAAGGGAAATACAACTTCTATGTAGTTGTGTCGTTAACCACAAGGTGGTCTTGTAGAGAGTGAAACTTCTACTCAGTGAAATTCAAAGATATCAAAAAAATGTATTCCTTTACACATTTTTTATATGCAACAATTATACACTCTTTGCTTTGAGGCTCCAAAGCCTTCATCTTTTCTACAAGCATGTGGGCCCATGTGTGAGATTTAAAAATCTAGAGATGTGTGACTTCTAATTACATGCTGCTCCATGATTGAAAAGGTAATTTTCTTGTAATATATTTCTGAGGATATATGTTTTTTTCATCTATCAAGCACGATTGATTTATTTAGCCCACAATTTGGAAGGAAGTGGGCTTGCATTCAGCATACAATTGTCCTTGTCTTATAAGGATCTATTCCTTCTTTTAACTACCCATTTCTACTACAAAGTGTAAGGAACTATGTTTTATGACTGTATTCATACTTCATCACAAGGGTGTTGGACATTCTTGTTCACGTATTTCCCCCAAATATTTGTATGGAGGGTCCTAATCATATTTCTATATTGTTTCTTTCAAGTGATTTGAAAATTTTAAGATGATCAAACACTTCAAATTTGAGACTTAGAAAATGCACCCTTGTGTATCTAGTGTAATCTTGTGTGAATGTAAGTACATATCTAGATTTTTTCATGAAAGGATATAGAAATGGACTTATGAGATCACTGTTAACAAACTTCAAGGGAGCAGAGGCTCTCAATGCATATCACTCCCTAACTTTTCTTGCGGATGCTTTCCAAGAGATCATCCTTCATAAATTCCACCATAAAATTCTATGGAATGAAACCCTTTCGCCACCCCCTATTAGGTATTTGTTTCATGTATCTGAACTTTAAATGTCCAAATATTTTGTGCCAAATTATACTTTCATGATTTACATGTAAAGTAGTAAAGTGGAATTTAATTGATGAAAAAACATAGAAAAATGTAGAGATGAGAACTACAATTTTGGAGATTTCCTGTATGGCATATATGGTAATTAAATATGGGGTGAGTTTAAATCTCATTTTGGTTCTATAACCTGTCATTTAGTACAAACAAAGAATATTTATTGAAATATTTGGAATATGTATGACATTATCCAAATATTCCCCTCAAAGATCATGTTCCCTCCCTTCACTAGTTTCCTTTATTGGAGAATGATCTATTTGAGAATAGGACTAGCATATGGTTTTAGAGATGAAAGGGAATATTTTGTGTCTAACATGTGATGTGAATCTCCCAAGTCCACGATCTATGAGCGATGAGAAGAATAAATAACAATAATGTATATGTATTCCCTTTTGTTTCAAGTGTTCTTCCACACTACTTCTTAGCACTATTTGGAATATAATCATCAATATTGTTCTAATTAAGAGTATTTTCCATGAGATCAATTATTTTCTTGGTGCATGATGATTGCAAATGGTAACCATAGTTTCCATAGCTACACCTTGATCTCCGCTTATCGATATTATTTTCCTTCTACTTAATAGGTTCATCTGGAGGTTTGGGATTTCCTCCCTTTCTTGGATCTAGTTTCTTTGTATTTTGTTTGCTTGTGGATTATTAATTGGATTTAAATTCATCCTTGTTTCTTCCATAAATAACAAGTTCATGAGATTTGGAACTTTTCAATGAGCCCATATGTGTGATCTTATCATGTTAATGTATCAACGATTTAAGGAAAACATTAGTGTGGGAATCTTCTAGGCTTGTCCTATTGTAAGGTTCACTGTTTGAAAATAGGAGACAAATATAGCATACTTTAGACCCAATTTTGACAATATGACAAGAACTCATTAAATTTCTTGGTTGGATTTGTTAATTATACATGCTTTCAATTTCAGTAACAATGATTTGTACATTTTGGATGAACCTCAAGAATGTTTTCAAAATTGTTAGGAATGAATTGAGCTCATTTTCAAGGATGTACTCATCCTCCTTCCCAAATATTGATCCATAAATTGTCATGGTTATTCCATTGGAAAGTTCATCCCAACGGATATGATAATATTATATTAAGAATATGAGATTCTACACTACTATAGTTTTATTAAACTTTAAGATCTGTAGATTTAACTATAATAAGTGCATGCAAGTGAATATAAATTATGCAAAAAAGAAGAGAGTGAAAAAATAATCTCACACTCACATCAGACACAAGATATACTCTCTGGGAAACCCTTTCAGGAGAAAACCCAGCTGGAAGGTGAGGTCGCTTTGCTCTCTTTCTCTGTCTAGAAATATGGCGGAAGGTACAAAGAAGTAATGCCTATGGCCTATGGGTTGCTACAGTGCATAAATCCTCTCTGTGTGATCTCCCTCCTATCTATCCTAGCTATATGTTCTCATCTATGGAATAAAATGCTCTCGAAAGAATGGAATTCCTATTCCTCCTAATGGCCTGGTTATAACACTACCTGATAGCCTACTAATGGTTAATTTTGACTACATCAACTCTTAAATAGAGTTAGAATATAGAATCTTCCAAAGCCTTTGACATCATAAAAATGTGGCTAGCCCCTTTTCCATAAATAATGGGGGTTGGCGCGTCATCCTCCCGAACTATAGGTGTGAAACAAGAAGGTCAACTTCTAAGTGGCATAACTTTTGGATACAGACTCTGATTGACACGCTTCTTATGGCATTGGAAAGGTATTTGTGTGTAGAATAACATGAAAAGATGTAGCACTAGAGAAAAAAAAGTTTAACCCAAAAAAACTTCATTCTATGCCCCAAAACACTCATGTAAGGTTTCAAACCCTATTTCGCCAAACTGGGTCCCAGCAATAAAAACGGTCCTGTGAGCTTATTCCTCCACTTTTTCCACTCGAAATGAATCAAGATGGATAAAAAACAATATAAAGGTCCAATTTATATCACACCTCCCCATTTAGGGAGCCTTTTTGTCCTCAAAACCTTTTACTGAATGAGGTGAAAATACTTCATCCACCTTCTCTCTAGTGTACCATTTATCTTTGCCTAGAAGTTTTCCCTTCAACTCAGTTTTCCAAAGTTCATGTTGCCCTTGTCTTGTAGCTTTGGACCTCTTCTGAGAAATTGTATCTTCTGTCAACTTTACCTGAGCCTGTCATCCCAAATCCTCCATAGAAGGTAGGACATGTTCCTCTTCCAAATCTAGCATGGAAGGCTCATAGTTTCAGATTCTCTACATTTACAACTACGTAAATATGGATATACGGTGATAAATGGAATCGATAGGAATTATCATCCAACTTTTCCAGTATCTCAAAGGGATCATATCTGAGAGCCTTGATTTTCTTACCAGACCCCTGCAACCTCTCCTTCTTCAACTGTAACCATACTATGTCTCCCACATTGAATGTTTTCTCTATTCTGTGTTGATCATGCCTAACCTTATACTTCTCCTCTGACTTGTACAATGTGTCTTGTACTTGTAGATGGATATTCCTGATCTTATTTATAAAAATTTAGCCCTAAAAGCATCTCCTGTAATATCTTCCCTCACTCATCCTTGGGGCCTAAACGAAACGTCCAAAGGTGAAGGTGGAAAATATCCAAAACAAGTATAAAATGGACTTTCATGTAGAAGTGTGGAATGTTATGTTATTATAATGTTGTATATATACCAGGTTTTGATCCCAGGTCTTTGGATGCTTTTGGTTGTATCCCCTCAGAAGTTGCACCAAATTCATGTTGACTACTCCTGTCTGCCCATCTATATGTGGATGAATTTCTATAGATCTTCATCTCTTCAACTTTGTGTCCATATTCTCCCACAATGTAGTCCAAAATGCACTAAGAAATATTGTGTCTCTTTTTGAAATGATGCTCCTTGGTATCCCAAAGTGCACCCAAACTTTCTAAAGAACAAATTTGTTGCTTCTTGTCCATTGATGGTATTTTTACAGTGAATCAGAACACACATCTTGCTGAACCTATCAACTACCACAAATAGGTAGTCACATCCCTTCCTGGTTGTCAATAAACCTCCAACAAATTCCATGGAAATGCTTTCCCAAGGAAGAGTAGGTACATGTAAGGGATGATATAGACCCTGTTTCCTATTGCTAGGCTTACTGGTTCATTAAAGCATGCATCCTATTATGAATCTAGCTACCTTCTCTTACATCTTGGGCCAATGCACATACCTCTACAAGTTAGCCACGACCTTCCCTACACCAAAGTGCCCTGCAAACTTGGAGGTGTGAGCCTCTCTAATTAGTTACAAATGCTCATCTTTAGGAACACATAGCTTATCCAGCCTGTAGAGTAACCCATCCTAGAGATGGTAGTCAACGATGTTATCGCCATCATGCACATGACTCTCAATTTTCAACTATTTATACACCTCCTTGAAGTCCTCATCTTATGAATATACCTCTTTGTATTCATCGTGGGTGAATGGCTCCATGTGCATAAAAGTCCCCAAATATTAAATCTTTGATGTGGGTTGCCTTGAAATAATATCAACAACCTTCTTTATGCTTCCCTTCTTATACTCGATCACCAAATGAAACCATTATAAAAACCCCATCCACTTCTAATGCATGGTTTGTTGTAGCTTACTCTGGTCCCGCAAGTACTGTAGTGACTGGTGATCTGTGTGGATTGTTGTCTCCTTTCCTGTTAGATAGTGCTTCCATTTCTTGATAGCTTGCACCATGGCATATAGCTCCTTATTGTAGGTAGGGTAGTTAAGAATTTCCCAATGAAATACTTCAAAATGGTAGCAAATGGGCCTTCCTCCTTGCATCAATACTACTCCCATAGCATACCCAATCACATATGTCTCCACTTCAAAGGGTCGATGCAAGTTTTGTAATGCCAGAATGGGTGTTTGGATGATCATCTTCTTTAACTCTTCGAAAGCCCTTTGATGGCCTTCTACTCACTGGAAAATCTTGCCACTTGTTGATATGGTGTGTAGTGGTGCTGCTATTGCTAAAAATGATGCTATAAATTTCCTCAGGTACTGTGCTTCCCCAATGAAACTCCTGACCTCGAAAACATTAGTAGCACTGACCATTTCATGATAGCCTCCATCTTGGAAAGATCTATCTTCAAATCTCCTCCACTGATCACATACCCCAGCTACACCAAATATTGTTGTGCATAATCACACTTCTTGAGATTTATTAGCAGCTAGTGCTTCTTCAACGTTTCCAACGCATATGTTAAATGTGAAATATGCTCCTCCGAGATAGCACTATATACTAGTATATCATCCAAATAAATGACTACAAATGAATCTATAAAAGGGAACAATTCATCATTCATTAATATGATAAATGTAGTTGGTGCATTACATTGGCCAAATGGCATAACTAACTGCTCATACAAACCTTGCCTAGTTTTGATGGCGGTCTTCAATGTATCTTCTTCTTTGACTCGAACCTGGTGATATCTAGACTTCAAGTCCATCTTAGTGGAATAGTTTTCTCACTACAATTCATCTAGCTGATCGTCTTTCCTGGGCAAGGGGAATCTGTTCTTGAGTGTGATTTTATTCAGCACCCTATAATGTAAACACATCTACCAAGTCCCATGCTTCTTTGGCACAATGATGATAGGTGACCCACATGGTGATGTGCTCGGTCGAATGACACCATGTTCCAGTAGTTGTTGCAATTGTTTCTTCGCCTCGCTTTCTTCTATAATAGATTGCATGTACAACCCAATATTTGGCAATGGGGAGTCTAGCAATAACTTGATCTTGTGCTCCACTTCTCTCTTAGGTGGTAACCCTTTAGGCTCTCCAAACATATCATTGTATGCCTATAACAACTCTTTCAATTATTGTTTTTGTTTCTTAGTACACCCCTCTAGGGATGCCTTACCTCTTCTTAACTCCTCTTCAGACTAACTTTCTCTTAAAAACAATAAAACATACTTCTTATTGGATCTGGTCAATTTCTTTGCTTGGTTGGAACTTACCAGTGAAATTTTCGACTTGCCTTTGTGCGTATTGATGATGAACTATTTTCCATCCTTGATGAGTTGACACTCGTTAGCTCTCTTCAGGAATATTGCATCATGCATGTACATGTATGGACTCCCAAAAATGATTCCGCATACATCAAGGGGAACCACATCCAGATCTACTTCATTATTAAAATCAGCGCTCATAGCAAATATAAGTTTGCACTATTTTGTTACCTTTAGCTCCGCATCTTGATTTACCCATCCCAATGGACATGGATTTGGATGATCACGAACTTCTAGACTCAACTTCTTGACCAACTCTGCTGGAATGAGATTCGCCTACAATCCTGATTCAAGAAAAGCATCAATCTTCAATCTTTGTCTTCTTGCCATGTATCTTTATATGAAAGAGTTTGGTCATTTATTTCTCTTCATATTACTGAAGGCTACTCAGAATCACCTCCTTCTGCATTGATGCACATACGATCTTCCCATCCACGTCTAAGTTGCTTTCAATTTGGTTGCTCGAATCAATGGCCATGAGATTCTTCTTCTTATTATATTTCTTCTTGTTCTATAGGTTTAGCTGTAGATGCAACTTCCATCACTTCTCCTCTGTATGACCATCAATATTGCAGTGGTTGCAGTGGTTGTTAGGATCTTGCACTGGTGTGTTGTGGCTACCGTCTTTTTCTCTTTTCCCCCTTTTTCTTCTTCTTCCCCTCCTTAGAATATTCTTGTTGCTCCTTCTGCTTTGATCCACTTGATTGCACTCCTTTTATGCCTGTGTTCTCCAGGTACTATGCCAGTACACAAGCCTCATCCACTAATTTGGACTTGAACAACATCACTTTCTCACGAAGATGCAGGTGCAGACCCCCCAAATACATGAGGATTACATCTGGATTCTTTTGAGAGATAGCAAACATTATAGCCATCTTTCTAAATTATATGGTCTACTCCAGCATGCTTTGGCTCAACTTTTCCCTGAAGTAATGCCATCGAATTCACTGGTCCTCCACATAGCCAATGGGATAAAATGGTGACTTAATGAGAGTTTCGTAATCCTCCCACTTAGCCACTGGAGGTTCTTCCTCCAGCCTCGAGGTTTCCATGTGGCTCTCCCACCAAGTCAGTGCATGGCCCTCTAATTTTAGTCGCGCAAATGAGATCTTTTCCCCTTCCTCGATTTGATGGACACTGAAATAAAATTCTAGTTGCTGCAATGAGTGGCTTAGATCCAAAGCATTGATCTTGCCATGGTACAACTTGATATTGAATTTTTCTTTCATTTTGAATAGGAATTGATTCACGACACTCAAACTGGGTTGATCTTTACCGGGTTCTTTCTTCAGTTTGTTCTTTGTGTCTTCCCGATCTCTCGATCCCCCTTTTGATTTTTTCTCTACATTTGAACCGACATCTTCTCTAAATATCCCCAGCTTGTTGCTTTGGGCTGCCATGAGGAGGTTTACATTGTGCTTTATATCCACAACTTGTTTTTCGAGTTGTGAAAACCTCACCTTTCCAGGATCATGAGGTTTGTTTATAGATTTGTCACCCATGATTAGGGTTTTATGATTTTCAACCTTATTGATCTATATCCCTACAATCTCCACAAAATACCCAAGTAAACCCTCTCTGATACCAAATGATTCGTAAACTGCCATGGATATTCTACTGGATAGTTCGTCACAACATATTTGATAATATTATATTAAAATATTCATATTCTACACTATTACAGTTTTATTAAACTTTAACATTTGTGGATTTAATTGTAATTAATGCATGCATGCAAATATAAATTATGAAAAAAGGTATAGAATGATAAAATAAGCTCACACACATACAATACACATGATATGATCTATCGGAACCCTTTCGGGAGAAAATGCATTTGGAAGGTGAGGTCGATTCACTCTCTTTCTCTATCTGGAAATATGGCAGTAGGTACAAAGAAGTAATGCCTGTGGCCCGTGGGCTACTATAGTGCACAAGTCCTCTTTGTGTGCTCTACCTCCAATCTATCATATTTATCTTTTCTCAGCTATGGTAAAAAATGCTCTTGAAAGAATGGAATGCCTCTTCCTCCTAGTGGCCCGGTTATAACACAACCTAATAGCCTACTAGTGGTTAATTTTGACTACATCAACTCTTAACGAAAGTTACAATATAGACTCCTCTAGTGTCTTTTACATCACAAAAATGTGGCTAGCCCCTTTTCCATAAGTAATGGGGGTTGATGCGTCATCCTCTCGAACGATAGGTGTAAAAATAGGAAGGTTAACTTTTGAGTGGCATAAATTTTGCATATAGATTCTTATTGACGTGCTTCTTGCACCATTGGAAAGGTCTACATGTGTAGAATAACATGAAAAGGTGTGAAGGTAAAGTGACAAAGTCTTAACCCAAAAGAAATTCGTTTGAGTCCTCAAAGCACTCTGGGAAGGTTTGATACCCCATTTCGCCAAAACTGGACCATGCTACTAAAAATGATCTCGTGAGATGATTCATCCCCTTTTCCAGTGTTCCAACAAGGTTCCGGGACGAGGGGGCGAGGGAGCGAGGGGGCGCGGGAGCAGCCTATGCAAAAGCTCCCTACCATTTTTTAGGAAACGTGGGGGAGCGTCAGGGTGTTAAAAATTTATAAATATAAAATATAATTTATTAATTGAGTCCACTATGACAATTTGCCAATTTGGTTTGAATTGAAAAGCTGCAAAGCATGATCATTGATATGAATATCATTTGACATTTGAATATCATTTGACATGAGGCCTTGACATTGGATTATTTTCAATAAAACCAAAGTTTCAGTTTTTTTGTATTGTGTGGAAATCAACATCTTCATAAGTTTGCAGGTTGTGTAAAAGACTATATAATGGAGTATTGGGATAAGCTCTAAGATAGGCGAGAAACAATGTTTCATATTTAGATGGATAAACTTCATCCAAACCTTTGTGTTATATAATATATTTGAAAGTTGAAACGGTTCATATATTTTAGAGCCGTAATCATGTTTTTATAAAACCTTCTAGCTTAATTGGCATCAGTATGAGCGTTTTCATATACATTATTAGCAATATTTCCCAATCATACCGAAGTTGACTGGGCAGGGTGTAGAAGGGAATTTATGATTTAACCATGGAAAAACATTGTAATTTAACTCTAACTACACCAACAATACACACGCATCACAAAAGCAAACCGATTTCAATTTTCAGGGCTACTTCACAGCAATAAATTTTATATTGATCTTAGTTAGGCAGGCCGTAGATTTTCAACTGATAATATTAATATATGAATAGAGGCTAGCCTATTTGGTTGACAGTGGACACTGCTCTGAGACAGACACTCTGATGATTGCCCAAACTTCATTCACATGCCCAATGATTCGGAAAGGGCTGATGTACTGTGCAATGATAAATCATAAAAACTGCAGAATATATGTAAAATCGAGACAAGGCCGTCATATGAAAACCAGTGTGGCCGTAGACAAGGTCGTCCGGCGTCATATGAAACCCTGCATAATATATTTAAAATTTTTAATTTATAACTGAAACATGGAAACCTGGTTTCTTTCGAGACCATGGTGACTCTACGGGAGAACTGATGGCTGGAAGTTACGATAGCATTGTCGCTTAAAAAAAAGTTAAAACAGCCGTCAAGACACACCAAACAATGCGCACTATTGATCTGTTGGAGACTTATAAGTTATATTGTTATATCACTTATTGAACTGTTAGTTTGTTACTAACCTGTTCAGCTGTAGCAATCCAATCCTCAACACGCAGCGTTGCTCAGGGAGGTGCTGCTTGCACAATGCTCGATGGGAGCCACTGCTTCTAGGACGCTCGACCAGAGAGAGGGAGGAGTTTTGGAATGATGAATCGGAAATCCAGACAGTGAAACAGTGAGTGGAGCGCTCAACAAACTTGCAAAGGCTGTGAGTGTGTTGTTCATGGCTCAGTTCTCGTTTTTATAACATGAAACCGCCATTTTCCAAAACGATAAATGTTAATTAACTCTTAATTAAAGATTAAATTCAGCGTTTAATTAATTTAAATGGTTTTTAGTGTGCCACGTCCCCCCTCGCCCCCTCATGCCCCCCCTCGTCCCCCCTCGCCCCCTCACGTCCCCCCTCGTCCCCCTTTTAGGAAACGGACCCTCAGGGAAAAGAAACACCCCCTTGGCACGTCCCCCTGAGTTTCCTCATTTTTGGGAGTGTGGGGAAACGTCCCCTTCTAGTCCCCAAGTCCCCGGAGCACGAGGGAGCGAGGAAACTAGACCCCTAGGGGGGGGGGGGCAAGTCCCTGTGGAACACTATCTTTTTCCACTCCAAATGCATCGATATGGATGAAAAACGATATAACATTCCAATTCAGATCAAACATAAACTTCAAATTGGTCCAAATTTCATTTGGAGTGATGTATGCTTCCACATGAAATAGAAATCCTAGAGAAATTGACAAGCATAGGAGACATAAGACCTAGTCATGCAGTTGAAATATTTGTAATTTTCAACTATGGAATTTGGTTCAATGTGAGTTAGAATGACTATTAATACAGGCCTGTATATCCAACTTTCATTCAAAATAGTTATATGGAATGAGAATTGTGGAAGGTGGAAACTTCCACTTCATTCCTTCACATACGTACAATGCTCATTTCTTGCACATCGATGGGCTCTAATGCCATGTGAAATTGTAACAATGATTATAGTTGGAAAACAATAAACAAAACTTCAAGTAAGAAAGGTAAAATAGAAAATACTAAATATATTAAACATGACTAAACTATTAAGCCATAGTAGTAAATCTAGAAATGTGAGCATGTACTAAACATAATAATCACACCTATTTATAGTTAATAATCATTGTGAACTAGTTAACTGAAAGCGAAAGTGAATGGTGAATATATAGAGATATATAGAGATAAATAAACCCATGTGTGCTCTTATGGATGGTCATGCATTACTTCACTCCACTAAATTAGAGCACAAATAAGCGTATGTAATATGTCATATAATACTCAAAGTTTATGGAAAACCATTAGTTGGTGTAATGTAATGTGCCTTCCGTTTTTTTAATCTTCGTGCCTGAGTTGTGGGTTATTTGAAAAACCATAAGCGAAATGCGAGGAACGCATGGCCAAAATGGGTGTAGAAAAGATCACAAGAAACGGGGAAAATTGGAATCTGTCATTAAATATAAATTATCACCTCCTTCAATATTCCGAAGTGCAATCCTGGAAACTCGGTGGGGCAGGCAGACAAGTAAGTCAAATGGGTTATAAATTTGTCACAAGGGTCATTGTCGTCGTAGCTTTTAGTTATCTTCAGGGCTCCCGCTGTAGTGGTAACAATCGACAATGGTTAAGCGAAACAGAAAGGACGCCCTTCACTAATTGAATACAGAAGTCATTTTCAAAGCATCCAAGGTTCTTCTTCTCCGAGTAATCACTCGTTACATTTATGGTGTTCAAGTTGGTGCCCTGTAACGAACGGTACAAGCTCTTAATCATTTACAACAATGAATAAAAAAAACAACGCATCACGCGGTGTGGGAGCGGGCAGGATATTTTCCAAAACCAAAACAAGGATATAGGGAATACCTACAAAGCTAACAGTGTATAACGTAATATTTATCCACCAGCTTAGTCGTTTACAGTGGGAAATGTTGTGGGGAAACGTGAAACCCTTGTCCCAGTGCTGTTGTCCTTCGATTCCACGAGCAACTGAACAGCAAAACCAAGTTTGTACTGCAGACATAAACACGACGAACATCTGACAAATTGTATTAATGGCGTTTTCATTCGTTGGAAACCCTACGATCATGTTGGAGTGCAGTGAACTGTAAAGAGATTTGTGAAGGGCAGCACTGCAGGAAAGGATCGGAAGTTGAGAAATCAATTCATATTAACCGTGTTTGATGGTCAAACTGCCCCGTCAGGGTCATTTCGCCGATCCTAGGGTTTAGAGAGAAAAACCCTAGGATTGAAACAGAAAAAGTAACCCGCTGTCTGGTACTGCAAGACTAGGGTTTGTCGTACATACAGATCTCGTGAGTGGCATGGAAATAGAACCAGTCTTTTTGTCAGTGGTATAGTCCCGTGATCTGTACAGGTAGGTTAGAGGAGAGTCGGGTTCTGGTCTTTGTGCTTGTACTGGTGCCCAGAAAAGGGAAAAAATAATTCTTTCCTCTCAGACGAACCATGCAGCTCACCCGTGACCCCAGAGACCGTCAGTAGCAAAGTTGGTACAGTCGAATCTTTTACAACTTTGGTTTTATACTATTCGTTTCTGTGACGACGTGGTATTCTCGTCCCAAGGGAGAGGACTCTTTTTCTTTCAAAATTTCAACTTCCCGCCGTGTGATAGCTGTGGCTTTGGGATCATAAATATGTTAGATGGGGTGTCTTTTTCATACGAATTCGATTTGTTCCAGATCCAGTAACCAAAATTACGTGTTTATGCCAAAAATTCTTGGTGAGGTTAACTGGTACGCGAACATAGGTTTTTGATGAAAAATCTGTTTTGGCATTTAACTTTTTATCTGACAATGTTATCCTCGAGGAGAAAACGCAAATATCCAGTAAATCCAATTTTATGTGTAATCGATGTCATTTTATATTACTATTGTTTTTATCTTTCGTAATTATTGTTACTATTTTCATTTCTCTTTTACTATTTTCTTTTTTACTCTTAATTTCTCTATAAGAGATTTAGAAATAGAAGGTTCTATTTTTAAATGAGATTTGAATCTATAATTTAATAAACATGGAAAAAATTATATTTTTAAAAAAACTTATAAAAGCTAATTGATATACACTTTATTAAGAATGATATTTTTATGTTCTTATTTTCTATTTTATTGAATCTATGTTGTAGTTGCACCAATTTGATGTGTAAGGATGTTTCTAGTCATTAAAATTGAAATTTTGTTCATGTTGACTTAAATTAAAATCTAAAAACTAAAAATCTAAATAACAATACATAACATTTGAATAATGTCCCAGTGCAATTATGTTATTTTTTTATCATATACATTGAATTTGAATGAATCATAAATTTACCTCTATTTTTTTTTGTTACATTAAAATTACAAATTAAGTAACATTTTTAACAATTACAAAAAATAGAAAATATTGCTCCAAAATCTTTTAATGTTTTTTAATTAAATATTTGTAAAATGAACTCTTAAAAGGAAAATCATATCCTATGGATATATTAAAACCTTTAAAGGCCTAAATATTTCCACATCAAAGTTGTAATATTTAAAAATATTAATTTGATGTAATCTTATTATAAATTTTGTTACCATGACATCTAAAAAATATCATTAAATGTAATATTAATATTGAAAAATTAATATTCATATTAACATTATTATTTAATCTAATACTAATACTAATATTATTAAATTTAATAACTTTAGATTAATACAATATTAAATTTATTATATTATAATATATATTAATATATCATGTTTTTTTTTCTACATAAGACTACGCTAATTTATATTACAAAAAAGTCAAAATTACAGCAAAATTTTACAACAGGGCCGTGGCCCTGCATCTCCAGAGAGATTTTCCCCATGATTAACCATTCAGAGCAACACTGGTGCAAAAAGGAACCAGGTTTTCTTCCTTCCGACATAACCAACATCTAAATCGACACAGTAGACATTTGAGCCGACACAGTGGATACAGAAATTGACACGGTGGACACATAAGCTAACATAGATGACACGTAAACTGACACTGTGGACATATAAACCTTCACGGTGGACATAGACCCAATAACAGACAGACAAAGTGAGCAGAAAGAGTTGGATAGAGAGTAGCGTTCCTGGCCGCGAAAACAGAGTGGCTTCTGAGCTATTCCTCATCGGTGGTGTGAGGCTCATCCGTCGCAAGACCTTTGAGCTTCTTGGTTTCCTCCGTTTCTGAGCGCAGCAACCTCTGAACCGGTTCACTGGGGCCAGCTTCATCAGCTTGAATTGGTCGCCTCATATCAACTTTGGGGACTTGCATGTCAACCCTTGGCACCGTCAGGTCTTCAAGTTGCCCCCTAAGATTGCTGCAATGCTCCACGGTGACTGAGACGATGAGAGTGTTGTTCTCCAACGTGCAGGGGATCCGATAGCGAACTGCTGGATGCTCCACATGACCACAGTCCATAATTTCTCCCCTGCCTCTTTCATTTCTACGGCCTGCTAGTCTGCTCGGAATTCTGTTCTGCTCGGAAGTTATTTCCACTGAGGAGGAGGGCAAAATGGCAGGCCTCTGAGTGGCAGAACAACCCCTGGAACTGTCGCGGCGACTACTCATCCTGAGCCTTTCTATTGGCATTCGTCGATTATCTCCCATAACAGAATCCCTCTGAGAAATCTTACAATGAGCCAAAGAATGTTCTGTCTCTGCCAATGTCTGCTCGGACCGCTTGAATGAATGCGGGAGAGCGACATAGGGTTCGAGCTTATTGAGCTCCGTTCTCCTCGTCCGATGCTGCGCATTGAATGGCGCCTGAACCAGACTTAACATCCCAATGAATTCACCTTCTGCATTGAATGGCGCTTGAACCAGACTTAACATCCCAATGGCTTCACCGTCTGTCAGAGTTAATGCACCAGCGTCCTGGTATGTCGTGGCTCATCCGGGCTGACAGCTGCCCATGTGACGAGCCACCTGCCTCTCACACATCAAAGACACCCGCATCCGGGGAATATATCATGTTATATATCAACTCTAGATATATATGGGAGGGAGCAACAAAGACATAGAGTGGTAGAGATGGAGAGATAAAGGGAGTCAGAGGGTGAGAGAGAGCGAGAGGTAGGAGAGAAATGGAGAGAGATGAAGGAGTAGTGATATGGCTTGAGAGAGAGGAGGGGGGAGGGGGAGAGATAGAGAGATGGAATTGGAAGGGAAGAGAGGGAGGGAAGAAGAAAGACATAGAAAAATAAAACTAGAGAGATGAGGGGAGGGAGCGGCAAGAGAGAGGTGAAGAGAGAGCGTGTATATTTTGGGTTGAGATAGAGAGACAAAGAAGGATAAGCAAATAATGAGAGAGTTGGAAGGCACAAAGAAAGCGAGAGAAATGAAGGGAGGTTGGAGAGACTAGGTGAGAGAGGAAGGAAGATATCCAGGATGTGTGAGAGAGAAGGAGAGAGGGAGATAAGAAGAAAGAAACAAAGCAAGAAAGGTGGGTAGAGAGAGGGAGTGATAAGGGAGATGGAGAGAGAGGGAGAGAGGAGAGCAAACAGGATGAGGATGACAGATAAAAGGGGGAGAGAGGAAGAGAAGGTAAAGAGAAAGAGGAAAGGAGAGTTAGAGGGAGGGAGATATAGCTAGATATAGAGAAAGAGTGGGTATGTTTCGGGGGTGGTATATAGATACAAAAGAGAGAGAGGGAGATAGTGATATAGATGGAAGTTGAAGAGAGGGAAGAAGAGAGGGAAGAAGAGAGGTAAGAAGAGAGAGATAGAGAGAGGGAGAGATATATAGATATGCAGAGAGAGAGAGAGTGTGTGTGTGTGTGTTTGAGGGGGTGAGATAGAGAGACAAAGGAGAGATGGAGGGAGATATAGATATAGATGGAAGGGGGATAGAGGGGATAATATTTCTCGTAATAGATGCATTGATTTTAATGTAGATGGTGATTTCTAATCCTATTTGATTTCTTTCACTGAAGGAGATAAATCGAAGGAGAGGGGAGAGGAGGAATGAAGAGAGATAAAAGCAGAGGAGTGAGAGAGGGAGAGAAGGGTAAGAGAGAAAGATGGAGGGGAGAGAGCAGGAGAGAGAGAGGGAAATATGGAGGGAGATAGTGACAAGGTTGGAGAGTAGAGAGAGAGAGAGAGTGATGGGGGGAGAGAGGGAGGTAGGAGAGAAAGGGAGAGAGAGTAGGATGAAATAGAGGACTTGAGAGAGAAGAGGAGAGAGGGAGGGATGAAGAGATGGAGTTAGAAGGGGAGAGAGGGAGAGAAGAAGAAATTCCTAGAGAGAGAAATGTGGAGAGAGGAAGAAGGAGTGACAAGGAAGAGATGGAGAGAGAGTGTAAGTTTGGGGGTGAGATAGAGAGATAAATAAGGAGAGATAGAGGGAGATATAGATATAAATATAGGCAGGTGAGAGGGAAGAATATTTTTTACACTAAATGCATTTATTTCAATGTAGATGGTGATTTCTAATCCTATTTGATTGCTTGCACTAGATGCATTGATTTTAGTGTAGATGTTGATTTCTAATGATATTCGATTACTTGAATTAGATGCATTAATATTAGTGTAGATGTTGATTTCTAATCCTATTTGATTGTTTTAAGTAGATGCATTGATTTCAATGTAGATGTTTTCTAATTCTATTTGATTGCTTGCACTAGATGCATTGATTTTAGTGTAGATGTTGATTTATAATTCTATTTGATTTCTTGCACTAGATGCATTGATTTCATTGTAGATGTTAATTTATAGTTATATTTTATTGCTCGCACTAGATTCATTGATTTCAATGTAGATGTTGATTTCTAATTTTATTTGATTCCTTGCACTAGAGACATTTATTTTAGTATAGATGTTAATTTGTAATGCTATTTGATTGTTTGCATTACATGCATTGGGTTTCATTGTAGATGTTTCTTTCTAATCCTATTTGATTGCTGCATTAGATGCATTGATTTCAGTGTAAGAACAAAAAAATATTGCCATTATGCATTGAATTTTGTGTTATAATAATTCAACCTATTAATATTGGAGAACAAGAGAGAGAAGGTGTGATGTTTACTACAATAGCTCGAGTTAAAAATTTGAATGATTTACGATTTCATCTACCCTTTTCATGTAATTGATATGAAATGATGACAAAAATAACAGGGGTGAAAATAAGAATAGTAGAAAAAAAACAATTCGAGATTAATCACAATGAAGACTATTTTTATTTGACTAGATTCTTATTATGCACATTTGTTGTCATTCAACACTATTACATTGTCACTTTGCATTGAAAATTTTTATTTCATCATTTTTCATGATTAGCAATATATATGATCTCAAGAAGCTGAGGTAATTGAGCAAATTTAAAATTAAAACTTCTCTTCAAGATATATTTAGTAATTCTTGGAGGGAAATTATTAAAAATTAATTAGTTGTCAAAATTTGTGATACCTAAAGTTAAATGAAATAAATGTGCAATATCAATCCTCATGCAAATTGTCGACACCGTTTTCTCCCTTCTTCATCATCAAATATTTACTAATAGACAATTACATACACATATAGAAATGTAACACAACAATTGTAACATTCACAAACATTACCATCCAAATCCAAACACATAAATTCACAAACCACTCAAAGCCTCCAAACACAGACATACAAACCATTCAAGACAAGTAACATATACTAAATTAAATAAGAGAACGATATGATCATGTCAAGCAAAGAAAACATAATGTAAATTTCGAAGTATGAAGTTTATCTCAAACATATGCATAATAATAATCTAAAAATGTGACATTCTTTCCCTCAGCTAGAACCAACCTAGATCCATCTATCTCCGGATCTATCATGCATTGAGAGAGATCAAATCCCTCAAGGTGCAAACCTTAAACCATTATTACACATTTCATTTCTTTCTAACCTAACCAAAATTATAATAAATACAAACTTAATATAACTTTACTCTAAATACTTCCTTTTATTTATACTGATATATATCAAATATCCATTTTATATTTAACCATAAGTCTAACCATATGTCACTTAAATATTTTAACTACGAGTAATTTTTTCATTTTCAATTATTTTCTAATTATTTATTTATATAAAAATGACTAATTGAAATTAATTTAAAATAGAATTGTTTTTTTTTATATATATATTTTTTATTAATATATATTTTAAATACTATACACTATTTCCATAGTAAATAATAAGAAAATTATATATATAGTTATTCATGTTCAATATTGAAATAATTATTTTTAATTTTTAATTTTTAAATGTGATGTATTAAAACAACAGAAAAAAGAAATAAAATGAATTATACATTTCTCTCATATTATGATGTAAAAAGTATTTTTAGATATATCCATATTGATCATGAAAGGAATTACATGTTACTTACACTATATAAAAAAAAGCGGTAAACACAATAATAACTTTGACTGTTTTAATATTATATGTGAAAACAACATTAAGAATGGAATATTTGTATGATATAGGAAGTGTTTTTAGATATAATCATGTTGAGTATAAAAAAAATTACTAGTTCCTCACACTAATTTATAAAAAAATTGTGAATGTAATAATAAGTTTTGAAACTTTTCACATCATATCTTAAAATGACATTAAGAAATGAATGAATTATCGCTCTCATGTATTATAGGAAACGCTTTGAGACAATATTTTTAGCAATGAAAGGAATTACAGGTCTCTCTTACTATTTTATAAAAGATGTTGTAAATACAAGAATAAATTTTCTTATTTTTATTACTTTATATAATAAAGAAAAATTAGTATTAAAATATTTAAATTAATGCAGATTTTGAAATATTTTATTTATGATTGACAATAATTTTTTGTTATGAAACCATCTCAAGAAAAGATAGAAAAGATAGATCAATGCCTTAGAATTCAGCCTCTTCGAGGGGGCAACCTCCTTTACATTACATAAATGAACAATTCTTGGATGATACAAATGACAAAACCTCCTTTCTATATATAGGAGTCTAAGGAGTCACAGTATAATCCAGTTGACCTAAAAATAATAATATAAAGCCACAAAAATAATAATAGAGGGATTCTATGGGGCACAGAAATAACAATATGGGGGTAATAGGGGCACAACAATATAAATAAGGGGTATAACTACAATAGTAATGGGGTAATCACTAGTATTATAGGGACCCAACATGCCCCTCTCCTTCAAAAAGTGTTGTCCTCAACGCTTGAGTAGTTCTAGATACTTCTGCATAAAATTCTCATCCTCCCATGTGGAATCTTCAGCGGATAAGTTCTTCCACTTGATAAGATACTCTGAAATTGATCAATTTCGTAGCTGTCGAGTTCTTGTTTCTATGACTGCTTCCGGTTCCAATATAATTTTTCCTTCCTCATCAAGTTCTGGCAATATTGTTTGAATTGGGAGCTTGTCACCTATAACCTTCTTTAAACATGAAACATGGAAAACTGGGTGCAATCGAGAAGCTGCAGGAAGCTCCAATTTGTATGCCATAGTACCAATCTTTTGCAACAACTTGTACGGACCATAATACTTTGGTGATAATTTATTATCCTTCTTAGCTTGCTTTAGGGACATTTGCTTATATGGTTGTAGCCGTAGGAATACCTAATCACCTACATCAAAACTTCTTTCACTGCGATGTTTATCTGCCTGTTGTTTCATGCTATTTTGTGCCAACACGAGGTTATCCTTTAAGAGTTGGAGGACTTGTTGTTGATGTTCGATGTCATGTTCCACTGCAACCTTAGAATTTTCTCTTAAATATGATGTGATGGATGGTGGTTGATACCCATAAAGTGCCATAAATGGGGTCATTTTTGTTGCTGTATGGAAGGAAGTGTTATACCACCATTCAACCAGAGGCAACCATTTGACCCATTGTGTCTGTTTATCAGATACAAAGCAACGAAGATATCCTTCCAAACATTTTTTTACTATCTCAGTTTTCCCATCAGATTGAGGATGATAAGATGAGCTATGAGCTAACTGAGTACCAAGACAAGAAAATAATTTTGTCCAAAAATTTCCAGTGAAAATGGGATCTCTATCACTTACAATAATATTTGGGTTTCCATGTAGCTTTTGAACTGTTTCCATAAATGCATTAGAAACTGTACTAGCTTTAAATGGATGTGATAATGCACAAAAGTGTGCATACTTGGTAAGTCTGTCAACTACCACCATGATGACACTCTTTCCCTCAGACTTGGGTAAACCTGTGATAAAATCCATTGAAACCTCCTCCCAACGTTGGCTTGGAATGGATAAAGGTTTTAATATACCCGGTGTCTTAATTGTTTCAACTTTATTTTGCTGGCAAACCAAACATTCCACCACAAACTTTTGAATATCTGATTTAAGGCCATCCCAAAAAAATTCCTTCTTAACCCTGTGGTAAGTTTTTAAAAATCCTGAGTGCCCTTCTAAGGGAGAAGTGTGCAATTCCATAAGAATCTTTTGTTTTAGCTGGGAATTCTTACAGAGGTATAAGTGATCTTTGTACCATAACGAATCATTTTGCCAGCTAAATGTATCAGAAGTACTGGAATCTTGTTGTAGCTTTCGAATAAGTGCCCACACTTCTTCATCTTTCTTCCATTCCTCCCTTGCTTCGTTTATCCAATCTGGTTGGATAATAGAAATGGCACACAACAATGCTTCCACATCCTCATCCTTTCTTGAGAGTGCATCTGCCACCACATTTTGCTTCCCTTTTTTGTAGATGATTTCAAAGTCATAACCCAACATCTTTGTGACCCACTTTTGTTGCTCTTCAGAGGATAATCTTTGTTCTAAAAAGTATTTAAGGCTATCATGATCCATTTTTACC
The DNA here is from genome assembly GCA_031772625.1 of Pinus tabuliformis. Lineage (NCBI taxonomy): Eukaryota > Viridiplantae > Streptophyta > Pinopsida > Pinales > Pinaceae > Pinus > Pinus tabuliformis. The sequence goes on from CM062815.1 coordinate 461,040,153, forward strand.
TTGAAGTGTCTTCCCATTAGGTAGGGTTGCCATTTCTTAAGTGCATGGAGTATTGCCAACATTTCCTTCTCATAAATAGCTTTGCTTAAAAACTTTCCCTTGATTGGACGACTTTCAAAAGCAATGGGTCTTTCATCTTGCATTAGAACAACACCAATTCCATTTCCTGAAGCATCACATTCCACAATAAAGGTTTTTGTGAAGTCTGGTGTAGCTAAGACCGGTGCTTGGCACATTGCCTCTTTAAGATGTTCAAAGGCCTTTGTTGCTTTCGGAGTCCATGAAAATGAATCTTTCTTCAATAATGTTGTTAGAGGTGCTGCTATTCTCCCATAATTCTCAACAAACTTGCGATAATACCCTGTCAACCCAAGAAATCCTCGCAGATGCTTTATGGATGTGGGGATTTTCCATTCCTTAATGGCTTTAATTTTGCTAGGGTCTACCTTAACTCCTTCATGAGATACAATATGACCCAAATATTCCACCTCCTGGACTCCAAAGAAACATTTGGATCTTTTTGCATATAATTGTTTCTCCTCCAATAGTTGTAGCACCCTATCAACATGTTCAACATGATCCTTCCAAGACTTGTTGTAGATTAGTATATCATCAAAAAATACTAACACAAATTTTCTAAGGAATGGTTTGAAAATTGAATTCATCAAACCTTGAAATGTTGAAGGTGCATTGGTAAGGCCAAAAGGCATGACCAAAAATTCATAATGACCCTCATGAGTTCTAAATGCTGTTTTCGGAATGTCTTCAATCTTCATTCTGATTTGATGATATCCCGAACGAAGATCCAACTTGGTGAAGTAAATTGATCCATGCAATTCATCCAGTAATTCATCAATAACAGGAATGGGGAACTTATCTTTAATAGTGAGCTTGTTGAGCTCCCTATAATCCGGACACATGCACCATGATCCATCCTTCTTGTGCACCAATACTACTGGAGCTGAGAAAGAACTTTGACTTGGTTGAATTATACCAGCCTCTAGCATTTCTGCAACCATACGTTCAATTTCACTTTTTTGGACATAGGGATATCTGTACGGCCTGATGTTTGGAGGAACACTTCCTGGAATCAGATGAATAGCATGATCATGATCACGCATAGGTGGGAGACCCTTGGGAGTCTCAAATACCTTGGAATGATTGTCCAGGACTTTTTGGAGATCTGGAGAAATAGATGATTCCAATGTGGAAACATTTAGCGAGCATAATTGTGCAATTACACCTCTTTGCTCCTTTTTTAGAAGCTTTGTCATACCATGAGAGCTGATTATCTTTCCTGGTTTCCCTGCAATACCCCTTAATTCAACTTCCTTTCCTTCCGTAGAAAATTTGATGAAAAGTTCTTGAAAATTAAAAGCTATTGTACCCAAGGATTGTAGCCATTGGACTCCTAGTACAACATCTGCACCTCCCATTGAAATGGAAAGCATTGGGCTAGTCAATACATATTCTCCCATGGATAGCTTGATATTATGGCACTTTCCAGAGCAATTTATTGTTCCTCCATTTGCAATCATCACTTGACACTCTGGTGCTGGATATAGGAAGAAATTCAATTCTTTTGCTACCCTACAATGAATAAAATTGTGGGTGCTTCCTGAATCAATCAACACTATTACCTTTTTCTTCTTGATTTGTCCTTCTATCTTGATGGTTTGAGGAGTGGTAATTCCTGCCAATGCATTACAAGATATGGTCGAATTTATTTGTTCTTCATCTAGGCTTTGTTCCTTGAGTATATCTTCTTCTTTTGACCTTTCTTGCTCCTTTTCTTCTTCCTCTTCACAATCTATGTAAAATAATTTCTTCTCAGCACACTTATGACCTTTAGTGTATTTGTTATCACAATTGTAACAAAGCCCATTTTCTCTTTTTTCTTCCAATTGTTGTGGTGTCAACCTTATAGGTTGTGGAAGACTAGGGGTAACAACACTTCCGTCTTTATAGTTGTGAGTGGTATGCTTCCTGGTTGCCATAATTTTGCTTTCCATTTTTCTTGCTAACCTGAATGCCTTCTCTAATGAATCAGGTTCCCAAAGGCGAACATCATGTTGGATATTATCCTTTAAAGACCCTATGAACACATCAATCCTATGCTCCTCTGGAATATCTTTTACCCTTATGTTCAATTTTTGGAACTCCTCAATGTGCTCCATTACTGAACCCTTTTGTTTGAGACTTATCAATTGGCTAAAAAAAGTGTTGCTTTTTGTATCTTCATAATGTGCTATCAATTCTTCCGTAAAAATTGCCCAAGTAATAAATTGTTTACGAGAACAAAGCCATTGATACCATACAAACTGATTTGGTTCCAAATATACAGTTGCCATACGTACCTTTTGTGCATTTTGCACATTATTGAGATCGAAGAATTGCTCCATTTGTAATATCCATGTGGCGGGATCCTTGCCATCAAACTTCCTCATATCGATTTTTGGAATATGGTGATTCTTCAATCCAACATTCGTGTCTATGGAATCATGATTAACATTTCTTTTGTTCTCATCATGAGTTTCCTTTACTACCTTGTCACCATTAGTGATCCTTTCTTGTAGCAACTTCTTCAATTCTTGCATGTCTGTCTTCAAATCTATCTTCAAATCTGCCATGTCTCTCTTCAAATCTGTCTTCGACTCATCCATCTTAGCTTCCATGCCCTTTATCTTAGATTCCACGCCATTTACCTTAGATTCCATGCCACTTATCTTAGCTTCCACGCTATTGATCTTAGCATCTGTTAACTTTTGTGAGCATGACATTTGTTGCACTTGTTCTTGTAATTTTGATATATCATGTAGCATTTCTTCCTCTTCTTCATGAGTCATGCTAGAGCTTTCAGGTTCCTTACTAGGTGTTTGCATTTTCTTTCCTCGGGGCATCAATTACCGATAAGAATGCTTTACTATGCCCTTTGAATTCCGTTAAACCAAGCTTACACAAAAATTTAAAAAAAAACTACACACCTTTTTTCACTTTATAGAAGCCTGATATTGAATCTGATGTATCTCTATAATTTCGGATCATCTAGTTCTGAAATTTCTACCTGTGGTAGCCTTCTGCGTCCTCTTTCCAATGCCACAAGTCTGAGCTAAATTGGATTCTCCAAGGAAGAATTATGTGAAATCTCCCATAGTGACTTGCTTTTAGACGGGTTCAGTAGAGTGAACTTGTACGACATGCCACGAGTCACTGTTTCAACCTTTGAATCTGAAACACACACAAAAGAAACTACAGCTCGTCCTCTTTCTGTACCTTCTTACGAAATTTCAATCCGATCCCCAGAGAGAAAGTTATGATGATTTTTGGCAGGTCACCTGTTTTGAATGTAATTCAGGAGTCTGCAAAATGACCAACTTCCTCAGATCATATCTCCGTAAATATCGCGCAAAAAGATCTGAAATTTGGACCCAAGGTTTAGTGCGATTTCTTCTCAAATGAGTTTTTTTTGCGACTTCCGAAACGTCACAGAACAAAAGTTATAGCGAAAATGCCACGATGACCTCTTTGGAGCAGCGAAACCCTAGAATCCAAAGGTCTGATACCAAATGTTATGAAACCAGCTCAAGAAAAGATAGAAAAGATAGATCAACGCCTTATAATTCAGCCTCTTCGAGGGGGCAACCTCCTTTACCTTACATAAATGAACAATTCTTGGATGATACAAATGATAAAACCTTCTTTCTATATATAGGAGTCTAAGGAGTCACAATATAATCCAGCCGACCTAACAATAATAATATAAAGCCACAAAAATAATAATAGAGGGATTCTATGGGGCACAGAAATAACAATATGGAGGTAATAGGGGCACAACAATATAAATAAGGGGTATAACTACAATAGTAATGGGGTAATCACTAGTATTATAGGGACCCAACATTTTTTTTGAAAACATATCTTTATAATTTATATATATATATATATATATATATATATATATATATATATATATATTATTTTTAATAATATTTTTCATTGATATATACATATAAATTTGATAGCGAAATATTATATTTGACATTAACATTGAAATATCTTATTTATAATCGACATCTAATTTTTTTTGTTATTAATAAATTTAAAATATCATGTGCTAATTTTATGTTAAATTTTAAAGGGCTAGATCTGGTGACAAAGGGAGAGAGGCCACTACCCTACTTGACCAATAGACATTGGGACATGGAAACACCTCCCCCTCATAGATACCAAACTTGTATCTTGGAGTAATATGTAACATTGAGATTAATGACAATGAGGGAATGATTACTAGACTAGGCTAGAAAGGATGCGATTTAGGTGTCTCATTCATGACGAAAGCATGAAAGGATGTGCATGTTTGATATGGATGATAGCATATCTATCCTAGGTATTAAATTCTAACATGGTACCAACTTGATGCTCATAGAAATTCCTCATTAGAGGCACTATTGAATGTGTGAATCAAATGGCTAGGACCATGGGTAAGGGTGGACATTTATATGCAGAATGTTGGTAACTACATGTTTGGTATATGTAGCAACTTGGAGTAAGTTACTGGTAAGAAATGAGATTGAGCTTAGCTAAGAAAATTTCATGGGTTTTAAACAATTGGTATCTAATTAGAATTATATCTTGCAAGGGCCTTTCTCCTCTATTAAGGTTGAGAAATTTAATGAGTCTCATAGTGGGTTGTGATAATTTTAAGCTAGAAAATCTCCCATCCTGAGAAGGAACGAAATTTGTGGGTCACTTGACAAAGATCTGGGATATTTCTAGTTGCAAAGCTTTGTGAGAAAGTCAGATTGATCAGGGGATGAGGATGGTTTGGATTGGACTCGCAGCATCGAATAGTTTTATTCTCTCTCCAAGTATTCCTTGCTTAATTTTCTAGCTCGCTGATGTGACTGTTCACATAACTTATCCCTATTAAAGAAAGAAACAAATTCTAGTATTATTTTTTGTTCGGTCATTTATATTTAGAAATTCCCGTTTAGAAGGTGTTGATTCTAATTTTCTGTGTGGAAATAAAAGTTGGGATAGGGATCTTATTCGTGATTGGAGATGTAGAAGAACAAGGAGAAGGAGGGAAAATGTTTGTTCTGTGGCAGTTAAATTATTCTCTAGCTCTCAAATTGGGCTAGTACCCATTCTAGGTGAGTTAAGAAGAAAATTCTACTATGCATGGCGGGGTTGGGAAAAGAAAAGTTTTTGAGCCCATATATCCTGCATGAATGGTAGGGTGGTATCCATATTCATAGTGTGACAAAATTTATAACACATAGAACATTGGTTATCGGTCCATCCCAAAGAATGAAGGAATCCTCACAATTTCGTGAGAGAAAGGTATACCTAGGAGAGGTGCAACCTACTATGAAGAAAGAGTCCACCAAGGAACTCACAACTTCCAAAGGGAGTTTCTAGTTTTATATCAAGGTACCATGAACATTTTCATGTGCATGTGCAAGAGAATTTCTTGAGCTCAGAAAGGGAGTCCTCCTCACAAAAAACCTCCCTTAATAATGTAGAAGTGACAGCACTGTGGGAAGGTTGGATTCGATATACAAGGAAGATAAGGATTAGAGGGAAGGAGTACTTGTAGGAAATCAATCTCAACTAGAAAATGAAATTTCTCCTGGGTTAGGCACTTCTAGATAGTTAGGAAGTGAGGGGGGAATTATTATATATGTTAATCACATGCATGGACACCTCAGACAATGTGATTGAAGATTCGAAAAAATGGATTGGAGGCTGGAATGGATTGAAAAACACCTTGGTATCCCACTAGTAACCTCGAGGCTCCCAGAAACCCTAGCAGATCCTATCCTTTTAGATGGTTTGAACTCTCATTTGACTTGTTGAGTTTGTGATTCTTAGTTATGATGATTATGAGGTGCCTCCTATTTGTGTTCATGGAAATGATAGGACTAAACAATTTCCTTATGTTTTCATGCTTAAGTTAGGTTATCTTCGATATTGTTAGTCACTCATGTAGCTTTGAAGGGCCTAATTTGGGTATGATTTAGACTTCCTAGCGAGAGACCAAAATGACTTATGAAGTTTTTTTGGGTAACATTTTTCTTTTGTCGAAATACAATTCACCTTACACAAAAAATGATAAATTTTAAAGGAATTATATATTTATTTTAAGGACTAAAAAATAATTATCAACAAAATATTTTGTTTTGAGATATATTTTCTAGATCCATCACATAAAGATTTTGAAATGCCAACGTTTTGAACCAACTAATTTGGTCCATCTTCAAATCGAATAATGAATAGAATTTTTATTAACCAAATGAATAAATATGAAGAAACTCTAAAACTAAAGGAAAGAAATAAAAAAGAAATAGAAGATAGGAGAAAAAAAAGAAGTAAAAGAGATATTTGATGAAAAAGGTAAAAAATAATAGGTCAAAATATAATAAATAATAAGTAATGTTAGTAATAATCAGAAATAGAAAAAAGATACTAATAATATTATTATAACTATTATTATAATAAATAGTATTAATATTCTTAATAATATTAAATAATAATAATAATAGTAATATTAATAATGATAATGGGTGAAAAGAAAATTATATGGGAATTACTTTAATAAATAATAATGAGAAGTAATCAAAGTAGTAATTCAATAAAGGTTGGGTCTCTTAAATATAAATAAATTAATATAAATAATAAAAATAAATTAGATTAGAATGCAATATATACATATATATAATTTAGAAGGATATATACACATATATATAAGAGTAAAGAAAAAATAAAGAACCGAGAAGAAATAAATTTTGAGAGAGACGAAATTTAATTTCCACTGATTTTCTAACTCTTATCCCTATTTTGATTGTTGTATTGCTTCTTAATCTTAATCGCTTCTCTGAAATTTATGTGATGATAATGAGAAATATTAGCATGGACACACACATCGTTGATGTAGATGTGATGTATTAGTCTTAACTGAATGGTCAATGAGAGTCGAGGAGTGACAATGATTATGTATAATGTGTGTAGAGTGTTCATAATTTATAAGCTTATTCGAATTCCTAGTCTCTCGTACGTAGAGCTTCCCACAAGAATAAAGGATTATGCAAACCCATTTTGTGTTAGAGGTGCTAATCGGGTCCTTGACACACTTTAGGGAAGAGAAAATATTCTTGAGTGACTTAATGGTCACAAAGAAACTATTCTTACTTAGAATATGAGCAAGCTTGTATATGGTCGCTTGAATAAAAGGAAGATGAATAATGACAATAGGCTTGCTAGAGTCATTCCTAGTTTTGGGATCTTTTGTCATTTTTTGGAAGGCTTTTAGGCCTTGGCACTTTTTATAACAATTATTCCTTAAAAAATTTAAAATATGAGCTTTCTTAGAGTCAATATGATGACTGTACGAAATCTTGAGGGTTATGGTGGCAAGAGTGTTTCAGACACTGATTTTCTAAGTTGGGTGATGATGGGAAGTGGCATGGAGATATTTCTTAGTGTGATATTTTTTATTTAAAACCTAATGGGAAATAGATCCATCCAAATTCTTATTGATGAGGACATCAAGGAAGGTAATGTTTCCATTAACATCAATTTCTATTAGGAATTTATTAAATTCATCTTGATTGATCAAATGTTCTTTAAATATTTCTTTCTTATCATGGACAAGGAGATAGATGATAAAAGTATCAATGACATACCTTTTCCATAGCTTAGGGTTGAATAGGGAAGTAGAGAGGGCTTTACTCTTGAAATTTTCCAAAAGAGATTTTACACAATAGGGGAGAGAGGGAAGGCCATGAAAACTCCAAATTTCTACTCATTAATTTAATCTTTGAAGCTTCAGAAAGTAGATTTCAAGAAAATGTTGACAAGATTAGCAGTATTAGGGTTAGTAATTCTATTAATGCTATCAATAGCCGCATTGACGGGGATATTAGTAGAAAGAGAGAAAACATCAAATCTAACCAACAAATCATCAGGATCAAACTTGAAATATTTGTTTTAATTCATGAAATAGCAAGATTCCTTGATGAAGGATTCATAATTAGCAACAAGAGGTTTATGATTTTGGGCTAAATTCTTAGCCAAAAGATAAGTAGGCTCGCCAATCATATTCATAATAATTCTTAGAGTAGCACCAACCTTTTCAATTTGTGGGATATCATAGATATGTAGAGTGAGCAGGTTTATCTCAATGAGGTTCTTACTAAGAGAAATTGGGACTAAAATATTTAAATTAATGCAGATATTGAAATAATTTATTTATGGTTCATAAGATTCTTTTTTGGAAAACACATCTTTATAATATATATTTTTTCTACTTTCAATAATATTCTTCATTGATATATACGCATGAAATTGATATTGAGATACTCTATTTGACATGAACATTGAAATATTTTATTTATAATCCACATCTAAATATTTTTTGTTATTAATATTTTTAAATATCATGTATTAATTTAATGTTAAATTTTAAAGGCCTAGATTTGGGTGGGAGAAGGGGAGAGGAGGGATGGTGGGTTGCCACCACCCCACTTGAACAATAGGCAGAGGAGATGGAAACATACCCCCTTGATGTCAAACTTGTGCCTTAGAGTAATATGAAACATTGAGATTAATGATGATTGGCGAACCATTACTAGACTAGGCTCAAAAGGATGCAAGTAATGTGACTCATTTATGGTGAAAGCATGCAAAGATGTGCATGTTTGATATGGAGCATAACATTTTTTTCTTGTGTATTGAACTCCAACAAAGTAACAACTTAATGCTCACAAACATTTATTATTGGAGGCACTATTAAATGTGGGAATCAAATGACTAGGACCATGGGTAAGGGTGTAGATTTATATGAAAAATGTTGGTAATTACATGTTTAGTATATGCAACAAATTGTATTAAGTTAGTGGTAAGAGAGGAGATTGAGTTCAACTAGGTGAAGTTCAGGGGTTTTATAAAATTTGTATCTAAGGAGAATTACAGCCTACAAGGGACTTTCTCCTTTATGAAAATTGAGAAATTTAATGAGAGTCTCAGAGTAGGTTGGGATAATGGTAATCTAGCAAGCCTCTTATCCTAAGAGGGAAGGAATTTTCCAGGTCATTAGATGAATATCTAGGAGTTTTCTAGTCACAAATCTTCACGGGAGAGGCTGAATAATTAAGGGATGAGGATGGTGTGGCTTAAAGTTGTAGCTTGCAATAGTTTTATGCTCTCTCCAGGTATTCTTCACTCGAATTTCTCTCACATTGATGTGAATGTTCATTTAACTTATCTGTATAGAATAACTAGATATATTCTAGTATTATTTGTTGTTGGGTCATTTCTATTTGGAAATTTCCCTTAAGAAGGAATTGTTTCTACTTTTCTAGGTGGAAATCAGAGCTGGGATAGGTCTCTTATTGAAAACTAGAGAAGTAGAAGAATCTAAAGAATTACGTAAAAGGGATGTTCTTTGGTGGTTAAATTATTGTTTGGATCTAAAATTGGGCTAGTGAAACCTATGGGAAATCCTTTCTCCATGTTGGGAAGAATTAGGCTTAGCTATGTGAAACATATAGGTGGTTGGAAAAGAAAAATAGTGAGAACCTATTCTAGGCAAGTTAAGAAGAAAAATTCTACTATGTGTGCCAAAGTCAAGGAAATCACAGTTTCGAGGTGTTTGTATCTTATGTGGATGGAAGGGTGATCACTATATTGACAGTGTGACAAATTTTACAACACATAGAACATTGGTTATCGATATATCCTTAGCAGTAAAGTAATACTCACAATGTAATGAAATTTAGTTAGACTTAGGAGAAGTGAAACCTACTATGAAGAAAGGGTCCAAAAAGTAACTAATGACTTTCAAATGGAGTTTCTACTTTTTCAGCCACAAACCATTAATATTTTCCTATGCATGTGCAAGAGGAGCTATCAAGAATGGAAATGGGGTCATCCTTATAAAAATCCTCCCTTTCTAATGTAGAAGTGAGAGCACTCTGGGAAGGTTGGATTCCAAATATAGGGAAGGCAAGAAGTAGAGGGAATGAGTACATGTAGGCAACCAATCTCTACTATAAAATGAAATTTATTCTAGGACAGGCACTTCTACAGAGTCAGGAAGTGCGAAGAGAGTTATTATAGATGTCGATAATGTGCATGGACACCTTAGGCACTATGATCATGGATTGGAAACAATGGGCTAAAGGCTGGAACAGATTGAAAAACACCTTGGTATCCTAGCAGTAACCGTGAAGCTCCCAACAACCCTAGTAGATCCTATCCCTATAGATGGTTTGGACTATCATTCAACTCCTTGATTTTGTGATAGTGAGTTATGATGATTATGAGGTGTCTCCTATTTCTGTTCTCCTATTTGTGTTCATGGAGATGATAGGGGAGAATAATTTCCTTGTGTCTTAATTTTTAAGTAAGGTTATGTTAGATATTGTTAGGCACTCATGGCCCTTCGAAGGGCCCACGTTTGGGTACGGTCTGGTCTCCCTAGCAAGAGACTAGAATGACTTATGAACTTTTTTTTGGTAACCTTTTAATTTTATCGTAATATAATTCTCCTTACACAAAAGATGTTTACATTTAAAGGAATTATATATTTGTTTTAAATAAAAAAATAATTATCAACAAAATATTTTATTTTGAGATATATTTTTTGGATCTATCATACAATTATTTTGAAACGTTGACATTTTAAACCAACTAATGTGGTTCATCTTCAAGGTGAATAAGGAAGAGGATTTGATTTAACCAAAGGAATAAATAGGAAGAAAACCTAAAAACTAAAGGGAAGTCCAAAAGAAATAGCACTTAGGAGAAAAAAAATAAAAGAAATATTCATTGAAAAGGTAAAAAATAATAGGCTAAACTATAATAAAAAATAAGTAATATTAATAATAATCAAGATATATATAAAAAGAAAGTTACTAGTAATATTGTTATAACTATTATTATAATAAATAGTATTTACATTCTTAATAATATTAAAAATTAATAATAATAGTAATTGGTGAAAATAGGATTATATAAAAATTAATATAATAAATAATAACATTGAGATACAATCAAATATTAATAGTAACTATAATTATATTATTATAGCTATGATTATAATAAATAGTAGCAACATCATCATCATCATCATCATTATTATTAATTTTATGTTATTAAGACTAAACAATAACAAGAAGTAATCAAAGGAGTAACTTAAAAAAGGTTGGGTCTCTTAGATATAAATAAATAAAATATAAAAATATAGATTAAAATTATATATATATGTATATATATATATATATATATATATATATATATATATATATATATATATAAAGAAGGAACCAAGAAAGGATAAATTTTAAAGAGAGCCAGAATCTAGTTTGCACTGATTTTCCAACCCTCATCCCAATTTACATTGTTGGATCACTTCTCAATCTCAATCAATTCTCTAAACATTTTGTGATGATAGTGAGAAGTATTAGCAAAGACATAAGCATCCTCGATATAGATGTGATGTTTAGTCTTAACAAATTTCTCAACGAGAGATGAGGAAGGAGAGTGATTATGTCTAATATCCACAAAGTGTGATTGAATTGTAAGCTTAATGGAATTCCTAGTCTGTCCTATGTGGGGCTTCCAACAAAAGCACGAGATCATGTAAACCCATTTTTCCTTAGAGGGGACAATCGGGACCTTGATAGATGGTAGGGAAGAGAAAATAGAATTATGCGGCTTAAAGGTCACAGAGATGTTGTTCTTCCCTTGAATACGAGTAATATTTTATGTGGTCCTTTGAATAAAAGGAAGATTAATAGTGGAAAAAGGATTGCTAGAGTCATTCTTAGTTTTGGTACCTTTCACCACTTTTAGGAAGGATTTCAGGCCTTGGTGTCTTTATTAACCATTATTCATCTAAACATTTAAAAGATGAGATTTCGTAGAGTCAGTATGATGAATGTAGGAAATTTTGAGGGATATGGTGGCAAGGTCATTTAAGACACCCAATTGTATATTTTTCTGTAGATTGAACAACTAATGGATTGTGCTAAAAATTAAGACAATAATCTACTCTACTTCCAATACCAGAAAGCAATAATGATCGATGAAACATTAGGGGAATTTCGATGTCTAAAATGGGCCTCTTGTAAACTTTATAGGAACCAATACGATTCAAGATTGTGATGGCAACCATGGGGGATGATTCACCATTTTTGGAGTAAAAAAGTAAAAGTATTAAAAAATAATCAGATAATAAAGCTACTTTCTCCACTCATATTTCAACTTATCTCTCTAAGGTTTTACTCAAATTTCAAGCGAGAGTACTCGTTGGATGCAAAATTTAATTCCTTATCCAAGGAGTACCATGTTGCATATTTTTTATCGACCTTGCTACATGAAAAATGAGAAATACATGAAAAAACGTGATTGTAATCAATTTTTTCTTGTATTTCTCACTTTTTGTGTAACTGGGTCCATCAAAAATATGTAACATGGGTAATAGTTGATAAGGAATCAAATTATGCATCCAACGAGTGTTTCTGCTTGAAATTTGAGTAAACCCATAGGGATATAAGTTTAAAATATGAGTTGAAAAAACATTTTTTCTTTTTTTCCATCTAAAATTTGATGATGTAATATAATATTAGATTATTATTTCCACTATTGTTTTATAATTTCCTTAGGAGGCCCATTTTAGACCTCAAAAATCTCCTATACAATAATCAACAAGAAGAAGAATATCAATTCCACATAACACAATATTTCTCTGGGGAAAGAAACTACTCAAAACCTCGACTATCTATATTTCATTAACCAAAATTATGAGAAGAAAATAGAATGATTTTTCACACCGGAAAAATCCCTGCACAAGTATGATCAACTCTCTACCTTAGAAGCCCATTGTAACCAACACTTAGCCAATTCTACTGCTTGCCAAGCCCCTATTTCCTTGTGCAATTCCTATAGAAATTAGCCTTTATTTAATGAGGAAATCCTTCTTCCATGAATTTGTAATCCATAATTAGGTCCTCAACTAATTGCATGCACCATCTGTATAACTTCAAAAATTATACAACTGATAGTACAATGTCCCTGCACTCTAGTCTCAACTGGGTCTTCCTCTGAAATAACATGCATGAAATATTTGTGAGTGAATCTTCATTTAACTGTTGTTAACTGTTTTGGCACTAAGGATTCACTCGTGCACTGAATCACTACTAAACCTCTACTCGTTCCTCCAACAGTTAGAACTAGTTTATCTAACTATAACTCAATTAGATTGAGTTATCTAATTACAACTCTAAAGAACTGAACCTGGACCCCTAAAATTTAGGGTTCACACTTACATGGATCCATATAGACTTCCAACTTGAAATTCCTAAGTCAACTAAGTCAATTTAACTTAATTAACTATTTACAAGTTGCTATGAGAATAATATTCAATTTTAGTTCACAATTTAATTCAAGAACAAATTAAATTGGAAATTCATGTTGTTTTTTTTAACACTCCCTCTGAACAAGAAAAGGATTATCAACTAACCTTCTATGAAATTAAAATTTACATTGCAATTCCTTTTTCAAAATGTCAGCATCTTACTCCTATGTGGGAATGTACTCCAACAACATAATCTGCCTCTATAAATAATCTCGAAGATAATGATATCGGATATCAATATTCTTGGACTGGTCATGAAAATTGGATTTTCATAGAGTTTGAAACAACTCTAATTACCATAGTAAATCACAATTGGATCCATTTACTGACCAAACAAACCGACCATAATCTTCCTCATCTAGATGGCCTCACATGTTGGTTTACTAGCATCCATGTACTCTGCCTCTGTTGAACTAAGTGCAACCAATCTCTGTTTCCTATTGTACCAAGAAACAATTGTTGACCCAATATTAAATATCCCTCCTGATGTGCTCTTTATGTTGGATGGAATCCCTACCAAATCTACATCAGTGAAGCCTTTAAGCTTCACTCCCTTTGTCCATACGTACCACAATCTAAATTGAGTAGTGCCTATGACGTATCTCAACACATGCTTTGCCACCTTCTAATATAGCTTGGTAGACCTAACCATCGCTTGAATAAGTTGGTTAACTGCATATCACATGTCTAGTCATGTGTTCACGAAATACATGAGTGAACCCCCAAGCTCCGTGTAAATAGTAACTTCCACTACTTCACCCAACGTAGCATACTCCTTCCTCCAATTACATGCTAGAGGAGTCTCGGTGGGTTTACTACTCTCCATGTGGAAAATTTTCAGTATCTCGTTGGCATACTTACCCTAAGAAACAAAAATTCCCCATCAACTTGTAATACTTCCATGCCCAAAAAGTAGTGCATAAGCCCCAAGTCCCTCATTTTGAACTCTCTTGCAAGATCCTCCTTGCAAGACTTGATCACCATATCATCACCTGTCAGAATTAAATCATCGACATATAAAACAATAATCAACAATTTACCTTCCACCACAATATGGTACAGGGTGGCATCCGCTTCACTTTTGGTGAAGACCAACCCATTGAAGTATTTATCGATCCTAGTGTACCAAGCATGGGGTGCTTGCTTCAGCCCATATAATTCTCACTTAAGTAGGCAAACATGTGACTCATGGTTAAATGTCTCAAAACCTTGAGGGTTCTCAATATACACCTCTTTCTCAACCATTACATTAAGGAAGGTTGTCTTTACATCCATATGATGTATCTTCTGTAATGCCCTCCTCCCACATCTACCCAGGCAACCATCCCACCAAAGTAAACATGCGATGAAAGGCCACCATGATAAAACTCAGCCTCGTAGGTAACTTTAAGGAAATGGAGTCAGAAAAGCAAGACCTTACAAACCTCTCTTAGGTGCTTCAAGACTCCCAAAAGCTAATCCACCATTGTATGTGCCCAACCCCTGAGTTAACGTAACATTTCAATGAACAAAACATATATTTTCCCCATGACAAGGAATGCATGTGACTAGAACCCTATATTTATTCCCACAATGCCTGCAAAGAGGAGACTGCTTTATTTTTCAACCAGTTTTGTGCCAAAGACTGCGCGATTTAAGCCACTTTTTGAGGGCTAGTCTCCAAACCAATTCCTAGAACTTTACAAGACTTTCCAAGACAATAAATGACCCTAAGAAAAATACTCTAACACAAAAATTGATCAAGGAATTGACCTAACCAATCCTAACAATGACAGACATTTTGTCAAATTCTTTGTAAATATGCAACCTACAGGTGTAAATAATAGATTTGAACATAGGGGTCTCATACTTATCTAAGATTCACCATGAAGTATTGTTTCCTTATCACTTTAAATACCCCATCCATTCAGTCATAGATACATTTTTCATTCATTTACAAGTAAAAACATGATGAGAGCCATACATAGTTGTTGTCATAAAACTACACATACCCATCATAATAGGGATAAAAATATGAGTGGAATCATAGCCATATACACCACATATAATCCATCATAATAGTCATAGAAGTACCAAGAGAAATAAATTTTCATTACTAATGAAAAATCAAAACTTGGGATGGGGCTTCCATGTTCCACCCAACCATAGATTGGTTGAGCCAAATCTCTCTTCATCCATTCACCCCCATTCCATATTCCATGCATGAATGTGGGATCTCATAGAACACATCAATCGAAAGTCATCCAGTGCTTCTAGAGGCCACCCACCTCAACCCATCAAACACAAATTCCACCTCACGATTGGACATCACCAAAACCATCATCAGATCAGTCTCCATCCAAGCCTTCCAGGGCTTCCAAATCGTTTGTTCCAACCAAGGCCTCCAAGACTAGTAATTCAACCCACAACTACCGCCAGGCTTCAAGAGCATTTTTCCAACCAAGGATTTCGGAACTAGTAACTCAACCCAATCTATTATAGGGATTCTAGAGTGCTTTTCCAACTAGGGCTTCCATGAACTAATAACTCAACCCAAGAAAAGGAAACATGAGAACCAACTGAAAATAAATAATGAAAATAAACCCACAATCACCATGGCTATCTAAGAAATGGCAAGGCTAGGCAATCCACTGTCAACCTAGGAAATAATCCATGCCAATGATAAAACATGACCAAGAATCCACATGCATATGCAATGCATACCAAAAATAGTGAAGAAAACATACATGCAACTCAGTACCTGCAAGAAAATATGATGTAGACACTAATCTCGATGCCCTCTTGTGCTTTCATGCTCTTCCTTTTCCTTCTTTCTCCAAGAATCCAAGTTTGCCACACCCTCCAAGAGTGCTCCAAGAAAACAATAACCATCCAAGACTATGAGAGAGAGAGAATAGAAGAGAGCTCCATCAAAACCTGTCAAAATCTTACCAACTGATCCTCAGAATCCTTTCTATGAATGAGGGCTCTATTTTCTTCATCTTGCTCTTCACATGAAACCTATGACCTTTCACCTCCTATTTCTCCTAATTTCCATTATTTTCATAAATCAATGTGCCAAAAATGCCATTTTGCCTTTCCAAATCCATAGCCATTTCCTTTTCCATTTCCCACTATGATGTTCCCTCACCATTCAACTTGGAATACATGTCCCATCATCTGTGGCTTTATATATATTTTTACATGGAATTTTCACCAGGGTTGTTACGAAACCCTCCCCCTTGGGGGAACACTATCCTTTGTGCTCAAAGACACGTATAACCAACAAGATTGTTGAAAAAAAACCATACTTCCCATCGAGATTTATAACATAGCTATGACCATGTCCTAAAACATGAAAAACACACTATTTACTAGAGCTTTATAACATGACTCATTATGATATTTACAATAATAGCCATATATACACATACACATTTGTTTCAACCAATAAATAAAAGAATGCAATGTCTACATCCACAAAAAGGAAATCCATATGCTCACACCTCCACCCTCAAAGTAGTATCATAATTCACCTCCTTCCCAGGAAACCCAAAATCCACTACAATATCAAATCTGCATCCAATGTCCAATGCTATAGCCTTGTGCCACTTGTCCTCACAGTGAATAGTTATCGAGTCACTATTATAGGGTGTACACCCAATGTAAGTATGATTCCATTTGGAAATTCTAATGAAAAAATAAATCCATCCCCGCCCTTCCCTTCTCTACTACACAGTTCCTTGGGAAATCCAATCAACCCTTTTGTGCAGTCAGTCCCCTTGCAAGTTCCACTGGTACCCCCATCTCAGGCAGTCCATCCCTTGGCAAGGCTTACTCACATTGGAAGATGCAAAAACCAAAGCATATACCTGCCTCAAAACCAGCATACTGGTCATAGCATGCTCATGGAAATCAATGGACACTACTTGGTACCAGTGTCCCATAATGGCCCTTTTCCTAAAGTGTTTTACCAACATGCTTTTTTTCCCACAGGAAAAGGGTGGTAACCTTTTATTTAAAAAATGAAAAGTTACACAAAGTATATTGTTATCGGGAATAGTGTCTATGCAGAACTGCTAATCCCACTAAGGCTGGTAGCTACCTTAGAAACAAACAAACTAAAACTACTTTTGTTTTCCTTTATGAAAGATAGATGAGAGAGGAATAAAGGAGACCAACCTCTGTCTTGCGCCTGGTTCCTTTCTCAATTCCTCTCTCTTCTGATAGTCTTTTGCTACTTGCTTTCGTACCCAGCTTCACAGAGTACCTGTAGAATCAAAGCAGCATAACACTATACGAGAACATAGATCTATTATCATAAGAAATATAGGATCAGATGTATATTAACCACACAAATGCATAAAACATCAATCACACAAGTGTATGGAGGAAAACTTGAATAGTTTTATTGATAATCAAGAAAAAGCCAAGAGAACTACAACCGATTGTTCTGACCCAGCATCATCCTCTCAGCAGGTAAGCCCTTCTTCACCTCATGAAAAGCTTAGATCACCCAAAACTATGATGTTTTCTCAAGAAACCAACAGTGCTTCCTTACAAGATGCAAAATTCCAGCCTCCTGGATCTCTCGGATGAGGGATCCATATATAGATGTCTGCAAGGGAGGTGAGTCAGCTTGATATTTGATTAGTGTCTTCCCTCTAATAGTTCTTGATTCCACTTGGAGATTGATGATCTCTTACTCATCCTTGGTCGAATTCAGAGAGGCAAGTGTCACAGGAGAATTTTCTGGAAGATTCCATGCTTCTCCACCTTGCGGATTGACCCTGCCATTTTACCCTTCTTGCCCATCGCAACCCATAGAAGGGATTTTTGACATGCAATGCACCTACTGTGTGTATTTCGGTGGGATGCAACACACTTTTCCTATGGAGCAAGTGAAATGGTCCAGGTTTGACCAGTTCTGAGTAGTTTTTCATGGAGAACTTCTGGGAGATGCTGTAATCTATTGACCTTGTTCTTTTAGGGGTTGGAACAGCACCTTTAGGGACTTAGGAGCCCTTGGTTTATGGACATTTATGTTTGGGGTTGCAGTGCCCAAAAATGTCTATAACAGTTGCCCCCTAAAGCATGAGGTCGTTAATCTTTTGATGTCGGGTGAAATGCTTTATCATGAGGATCCGAAGTTCTTTCAAGCTGGAAGGAGACCTGTAATAAGATACAATACAATACATTATCTTCATAATATTTTCATGATCTAGCTGAGGTGGGCATTCCCATGCTCAGCTTTATAAATTCATTTTTCACGTACATGAGACAGACAACCATTTGAGTGTAGACTGATGATTCTGGTAGAGCCATCATCCCTTAGATGGGATGATTATCTGTGCAGCAATGATGTACATTTGATGTCTTTATTTTCCTGAATATATATCACAGGCCGAATGGATGAAACTAGATCCGGGGTCTTCAATCTCGTTCAATCTTCACTCAAAGTACAAGTTGATCCATGTGAGAGATGTTCTAGAGTCGAACATGGAAAGACATCGCCTGATTACCAACCAATGATGTAAGTTGTTAACAAGCGCGAGAGGAATCACCGATAATGATAATGATCCTCAAGGTACTGCAGTACAATTCACGTGGTGTCAATAAGGGACTTGGTGTCGAACACCACGTAAAATATTTCAGTCGAAGGCCATTGATGTAAACCTGTCGCAGGAAGTGAGAAACTTACCATTGAGGCATGCAAGCTTCAAAGTACTAAAAGGGTTGTTCCTAGATCGACTTCTTGGATAATGAGCTGATGTTGACAAGAATCGATCCGTCATAGGAGGGCCTTAATGAATCCCACATCAATGACACGGAATGGAGCAAATGATTTTAATGGAGGTGAAAACAATCTGGTGATATATGGTTCAGGGTGGCGGTCATGAAAGAATAGAGCGAAAATGTATTGTAGTGGGTGAGACACAGGTGAATTCTTTGAGCGAATTCTCTTGAACATATCGGTGACACTGACATGATGGATTGGTAGCATTAACCCCAAATGTGGATGGTGTGATGAAACCATGGTGATATGACCAGTGAATGGAACAATCCAACCCGACTAGGATGCAGAGTGAAAGTGTCATGTTCAAGAGCGACTTGCTACCAACAAAGTTTCTTCAAGTTTTCTTCCCAATTTTTCCCCAGTCATTGCTGACCAGTACCTCTTTATTTTTTTCAAGCTTGAGGAGTATAACATATGCTTGTTCTATAATTTTCCCTTTGGGAAAACCCATCGCTATGTTTTAATGAGCCTAGCGATAGTGAAACTAGTTCCTGTCTGTTATGGACAAGTTTGTCGCTATTAGGTTTTAACGAGTTTAATGACAAAGATAACTCGGTCCTTTTCAATTTTAGAGAGTCTGAAAAGGGACATAAAGGAAAATCCAAAATAATTTTTCGTCATCAAATCCCTTAAGTCCAAAAAAGTATAAAATAATACGAAAGGGATGAATTTTCAGTAATTTTAATGAGCCGAACAAGACAAGCGCTCGATCTTTTTGTGTAATAATCCCTCAGGTCCAAAAAGATTAAAATCTAAAGGAGGGATAGCACTTCTGGTGACTTTAACGAGATGGAGAGGCCAATGGCTTGGCAATCTTTTCATAGTTTATGAGTCAGTTGAAAAGAGCTTAAAGGAGACTCGTTTTTGAGAAAAGAGTGATAATTTCGGGTAGCAGCTGATTCCAGGTAAGGTTTGGAATTTTCCAATCATGGCAGTGTTGCAAGGATGGCTAACAGGATCACTCTTCGCAACTATTCCTCAAAAGGGGTAAACAATCAAGTGGAGGTGAATGATCAGCCAATACAGAGTGGAGGTGATGATGAGAACACGACCAAGGCTTCAAAGGCTGAAGTACTACATTCACGATGGTTATTTACCAGAAATTGGTTCATTTTTTATTTTAAAATGAGCTTAAACGCTGGGGGAAACACTTGCACATTGCTTATGTTTATTTTTTAACGAGCATGAAGTCCACGTTAAAACTACTCGATCCAGTTGTATAATAAGAATGTCTCATCTAAGATGCCATTTTTGTGGAGCTTGCACCTTACAAAGCTTTGCCCTGGATCCTTTCCTTATGCAAGTTAGGAAACGACCAATCCTACAAGTTTAAAGGGTTAGAGGACCTACAAATTTAAAAAATAAATGGTCGCTCTTTGCTTGCATGCCAAAAGGTTTGCATGCCCCCAGGTAAGTGAAATAGAGTTTCGAGGTTACCGCTCAATTTGCAGATAAAACATCTGTTTTATCAGGAAAGGCCTACCTCTTTCAGGTTACCAAAGATTGTTCTATCTGTGTTACAAAAAAAACACTTCTTCGGCGATGTCTACCAAAATAGACAAAGGTGAATGGCGGAGGCGCCTCCACTCACATAAATTTGATGAGGGAATATTATTCCAGTCTAATCCCATTTTCCTAACGGACGGGTGTGTCAGACTAGTCATATATCCATCGTGGAAACCTACCCTATACCTAAAGTTCTCCTGCCGAAGCAGACCAGGGTGCATGCACCCTGGGTTTCATTCATATCCTCCGAATCACTCGCGCTCATCAGGAGGACAGACTGGGGATTGATGATACATTCCTTGCGAGAAAACACCATTCAGGGATGGTATATGACTATTTTCTATGTGTGAACTGGGGAATGAAAGTTGGTCTACGAGCTTGACCACTCTTCTTTCGTGCGGAAAACACATTACTCTAAAGAGTGAGGAGACAATGGATCCCATGCAATAAGTATAGTCTCGTCCAAGGAGTAGATTATAATCCAGGGGTCCTTGGACTACCATTACGTTCATGTGAACGATTTTCCCTCTCAATGTTATGGGCACATCGAGAAGGATCCCTAATGGTCGACTGGTTCCTTTGTCAAAGCCCGTTAGATTTCTCATTTAAGGCAAAAGCGATGGCGAACCAAGCGCTTTCCAAGTAGTTGAGGAAAGGATACTCATAGAAGCCCCTTCATCTATGATGGTACCGGCCATGACCATTCTACATATTTGAGCAATGATTCGAAATGGTACACTAGCCAGTAAACGGGGTCTGCCTAGTAGATTCCAGTCAAAGGAAACAACCAGGTTGGTTGGAGGTGGGACCGAATAGACGGCCGGACATGACTCTGACGAACTTCCTTCCTGCGGTAAAGGAACGGGTAGACTGCCCCCATGTTCATCAGAGTCTATGCTTACAAAGAGAATTTGAACGGTGTCGTTCTTGTTTTCTTCGGTGACTGTATCATCTGAAGATGGACCTTCTGAAGGAAAGACCGGGTCAACTGCTGCCTCGACCTTCTGACTTTTGTTTGGTATGGATTCAGATGGTTTATCTTCAATGATAGATGCTTCATCCAACCACAAGGGCGTGTCAGCCGGATTTTCAACTGGTCACAGACTCGGCAAGAGTTTTTTGTATCCAGGAGGAAGCCATAACGATGAAACTGAACGGTCGTCCAAAACTCTTTTAGCTTCATCTAAGAAGGGACAACGGTGGATGGCATGATCGCCTTCACACAGTTTACAAGGAAATTTACATTTTCCTTTTTTCCCAGGGGCTTCACTTTCACTAGTTGACGGTGTACTTTCAACATGATCACCAGAGGTTGACGACAACGGGTTGTGCAAACGAGGAGACCAGTCCCTTAAGATCCGAGGGATGTAAGGACAATCTTGATGTTAGTGGTCTCCTTTACAAATGAGACATGGTGATTTAGGCCTGGTTGGTGCAGTGTGTGGATTTTCGCTACACGATGTTTAGTTGCCTCTCTTCGCCTTTGGCTCCTTCTTCTTCTTCTCTTTCTTCTTCTTTTCCTTCTTCTTCTCAGGTACTTGATTTTTGGCTTTACGAGCTTCATCAAGCGAAGAGGAAGGAGGAGAGGAAGAATTGGACGAAGTAGAGGGTTGGGGGGTAACTCTGGAATCGTTTAGTTGCTGACTCGATTGTTCAGGAATCGCGGCGTTCTGAACAACGGAGGTTGAGAAGAGCCATACGGGCAAGCCAATTGTCAATCCTGGAAGTGACAATGTGGCCATATGGGGTGCACCAACATCTCCCGAAGAGGAGAAGGTACTAGGATTTCCTCCAAGGGGAACTCCTTGGTTAGTGGACTCCATTTTCCTCAACCTAAGACCAATGTAGGAAAGGTGATAATTATTCCATTTAAAATAAATTATTGACGCTTTGACACAACTTGTTTTTTCAATTTTTAAGAGTCGAGAAAAAAAAAAAGATGACTTTGGTCGCCTTCGATTTTTAATGAGCCTAAAGTGACAAGTGCTCAGATGGACCTTTTCCGTTAAGGAGTCTGAAAAGGAACGAAAGGGACTACTCTGGAAATCTAGAAAGAGGGATTACCAAACCAATCGAAAAACTACAGAATACTTTTTACGGTATGGTAGTCAATCTTCTCGAATGCTGTGTTCAGTGCATTGTGATCGATAGGGCGGCAGACATGGCTTCCTATGGATAAAGGATTAAGCCTATTGTGGTCTCCCAAAATATACTCGATAGTACATGGGAGCACAAGTCCGTACTGGCAATTATCTTCTCAAAGTGGAGGAATCACCCAACCAATAGTGAAAACAACAGTTACCAGGCTTTACGACGCTGGAATACGTCTCTAGCCTAGACTTCTAGATGTTGTGCGTTAGGTTCAAAGCATTTTTAGATTCATTAAATTTATTTTGTAGTTGATATTGCTTAAGAAATTTTCCTTTCAGGTTCACCGCGTGATGTAGATGTACAATTCCTAAAATGAAATCTAAGATGATAAACAGTCGTTTAATCTTCTTTTTGCAAATGAAAATCCTATCTACTAAGGAAAGAGAGATGGAATTCTTTCAACAAAGAGCAAAGAGCACACACTATATGAACTGTCCTAAATCAAACCAACAAACAGTCTAAATGCAAATGCACATGCATGTATTTGTTTTCATCCTTCTTAATGTGTAAATGATAAAAATAAAGCTAATGCGCAAATCTGAATTATTTTTCAAAGCGACAATTACTAACAAGCTTCTTTTCAAAAAAAAATGAGGACAATGACAACACTTTGTGATTTGGAATTGAAAACTTGCTTTCGACACTAGAAAAACTACTAATTCAGATCAAATACAATAGTAACATGGGAATTGACTATCAAGAACAATCAGATTCTCTTCTATGACTGAAAACGACACTTGCGACACTTTCAAATCAAGAAACAACAGTACAATTACGTTAATTCTTTGTAAAGGAGAAATGAAAATGACTCAAAAAATACATAAAAACATTTACAGTTATTTACACAATGGAGGCAAAATATCAGCAAGGAAAGGGGTTTCAAACAGAGGTGTACTGACTACAAGCAGCAAAATTCATGAATAGATCTGAAAAGAGTGAACACAAAAACCAAAATTTAGGAACAAGGCCTTGTCTGATCAGCACACGTGTAACACAGTGAAACTGAAATGCAACACACCTACTACACTTGGGAAGCGCACCGCATTTGAAGTTCATAGAATAGACAATGCGCTGGACCAAGGATGAGACTTTGATTGGATTCCAAGTCATAGTTTGTAGTTCAGTTCAGGGATTTAGGCCAAGCAAGTGGTAATCAGTAAATCAATCATAGGGGTAGATCTAAGGAGGTTACTAGAGCCACCACAAGGGCAATTAAAGAGCTTGTAAATCAATTGTTTAATTCATAAACAAAACTCAGAGATTGACTGAAGCAACGTTGATCTACTTTGCACTTGCATAGCAAATGCAGTTCAAAGGCTAGCTGGCTTGACTTCAGGCTCCGTCTGTAAGTTTATAAAGTAAACAAATTTAGATGACCAACAATCTACTCGTTCCCCAGTGGAGTCGCCATTTTTTTACCGGGAATAGTGTCTATGAAGAACTGCTAATCCCACTAAGGCTGGTAGCTACCTCAAAAACAAACAAACTAAAACTACTTTCGTTTCCCTTTATGAAAGATAGATGAGAGAAGAATAAAGTAGACCAACCTCTGTCTTGCACTTAGTTCCTTGCTCGATTCCTCTCTCTTCTGATACTCTTTTGCTACTTGCTTTCATACCCAGCTTCACAGAGTACCTGTAGAATCAAAGTAGCATAACACTATACGAGAACATAGATCTATTATCATAAACAATATAGGATCAGATGTATATTAACCACACAAATGCATAAAACATCAATCACAGAAGTGTATGGAGGAAAACTTGAATAGTTTTATTGATAATCAAGAAAAAGCCAAGAGAATTACAACCGATTGTTCTGACCCAGCATCATCCTCTCAGCAAGTAAGCCCTTCATCACCTCATGAAAAGCTTAGATCACCCAACACTAGGATGTTGTCTCAAGAAACCAATAGCACTTCCTTACAAGATGCAAAATTCCAGCCTCCTGGATCTCTGGGATGAGGGATCCATATATAGATGTCTACAAGGGAGGTGAGTCAGCTTGATATTTGATTAGTGTCTTCCCTCTAATAGTTCTTGATTCCACTTGGAGATTGATGATCTCTTACTCATCCTTGGTCAAATTCAGAGAGGAAAGTGTCACAGGAGAAGTTTCTGGAAGATTCCATGCTTCTCCACCTTGCGGATTGACCCTGCCATTTGTGCCTTCTCGCCCATCGCACCCCATAGAAGGGATTTTTGACATGCAACGCACCTACTATGTGTATTTAGGTGGGATGCAATGCACTTTGCCTATGGAGCGGGTGAAATGGTCCAGTTTTGACCAGTTCTGAGTAGTTTTTCATGGAGAACTTCTGGGAGATGCTGTAATCTGTTGACCTTGTTCTTTTAGGGGTTGGAAAAACACCTTTAGGGACTTAGGAGCCCTTGGTTTATGGACATTTATGTTTGGGGTTGCAGTGCCCAAAAATGTCTATAACACATATGCATTGAAGAATTTCCAGAAGTTTCCCATTGGGCTCGTGTGCTTTCGCACACAATGAGAGAAAAAAGAAAGGAGGAAAGGACAGAAAAACTAGTTCCCAGGGGTGAGTAGAGGACTCAGACCTCATGTTTTTCTCCCCTTCTTCTTTTCGACCTTGCGCCACTCTCCTTCAGTGGGCTCAATCGAAGCTAGGACTAACTGTGTTTCTACTTTCTGTGGAGCTGTATCCTTGTCTGAGTTTGAAGTGTCTGAGGGGTGATGCCGTTTGATCCCTCCCATACTCAGATCCTCGCTTGTCTTCTCTGCCTAATTTGAATGGAGTTGTGAAGCCTTGTTGGCTGATATGTTTTCCTTCTGAGTCTCGTTTCCTTGGGTATGCCCAGTATTCTCTATGGGGGTAACTTCCTCCTCTGCTTCTGATTCATCGTCCTCTGAGTCAGGAGGGGGGAATTGCCACCCTTTCCTCTGCTTCCTTTTACTGTTTGCTTTCTTGGCTTCTAGGCATGTACTTTGCAAGTGTCCTGTCAGCCTACAGTTCCTGCATCTGAAAGAAGTGTTTTCGTAGTCTAGTCCTTGCAGCCAGTTTTGTTGCTTGTATACTAGCCTTATGCTTTCCGGCAGTCCTTTACTTAGATCTACTTCCACACAAATGCGTACAAAAGTGTAGATCCTCTCATCAGTCCTTTCCAGATCTGTTTTGATGTATTTCCCTATGCTGTTCCCAATTCCTTCCAAAACTCGTTCACTCCAAAAGTGAATAGGAAGGTTATATAGGCAGACCCAGACCGGCATTTTGGAGACAGTCATTTTGTTTGGATCAAAATCTGGAAACCATGGGGTCATAAAAAGACCTGATGTTCCCCAAATCAAAGGCCCTGTACTGATGATTATATCTCTGACTTCCGTGGATGCGAATTTAACAATGAAAAACCTCTTGGAGCATAGATGTATATCACATTCCATGGTCCAATTGGTGAAGATCCAGTGAAATAGATCCATTGGCTTTGGCCAAAAAATGTTAAATCGGCAGATTAGGGCCTGTGTTTCATATGCCTTGACGAAATCTTCAAGTCCTGTAGAATCAAAGTTTGGGGCTGGGGTTTGCCCTAGCTGATCTACTATGTATGGCCTATGTGTATATCCACCTTGATCTGGAGGGGACCCTGGATATCTATTACCCTGTAAGATGTTTTTGTAGGAGGAGCCTCCCTTGGGCTGATGCTGAGCTGCAGTCTTTTTCCCCTTGTCTCCTCCTGAGGAGCTTGGCCCCTGGGTCACAACACCTCCTCTCAGCCTAAGGTTTAAAGCAATGGTTGTTTCTAGGATAATATCGTGGTTTCTCAGGGTTTTGCTGTCCTGAAGGGACCACCTACCACTAACCAAATGTTGGATCTGAACAAGGTATCCCATCAATGCCCATATTTTCTGTTTCAACTGCATAATGGTGCTTTCTGCATGTACCCACACTAGACTGGTTTTCCCCACAAGGGGTTTTATAAAAATCTGAAAACAAGTTGATGTTACCTGTTGCCTGAGTTCTGGATATGATCCTGATCCGCCTAAACCGGTATCATGCATATATCCCATCTACTGTCGATCTGCCTTAGAGATCAGGTCCATGTGCTCTGGCTATGAGCGAGCTTCCGGATCTGACCATAAATAGGGTCGTTCTTCCATTAGTAGGTCTGGATCTATGAGCCCAAGGCTCGATCTATGCTCATTGCCACCGATCTATGGGTATATTGCCCGATCGGGGCTCAATGGCGGATGTTTGAGCCTATGGATGTCAAGAATAGCAACAAAATAATACAGATCTGCACTTTGATATGCAAAAAAACCAGATTATTTCTTCATACGTGTGGCAGGATCGACAATTTTTCATCCTGAGGGCTCCATGTTTGCTAGAGACAACATCTTTAGAGAGTGTGATCTCAGAGGCATTTACAGTTGTCTTCTCCGCCTGATACAACATCGTATTCAACAGATATGGCCAATAGTGTAGATCCTTTTTTCTTGTAAGCCCTGTCTTCTGCAGAAAACAAAAAAACTTGCTCTTGGCGCACCGAAAGCAGCCGATGCAGTTTGTGCACGTTCCAGCTTCTTGCTTGCGGAGTCTCTGGTGGTTTGGTCGATGTAGTTCAAACTAAGAGCCATTGCGACCTCCTCCTCTCATCTTCAAATGTCATTGTTTTACCAACATGCTACTACATTCTCAAATTCCTTTTTTTGTTACAATTTCTTGTAGTCAGTTTCGATGACTGAACTATGCATGTTCATTCATTCCTGTTCCAAGCATATAACGTCCATTATATTTAAAATAAATTCAAATAAATTCACATCATACCTCATTGATAGCTCATTAATAAAGCACACTTGCAATTCTATTCACTTCCCATCATAACAAGTCAAACTAGCTATTTGATCAAAACATCATGTATAAACATATCACATCTTGTTAGCCCAAAACACAACCATCATAGATGAACATCTTAAATCACATGTAACAATCTTAAACCATGATCACAGATCACCTATAGTCATCATATAACATAATCATAAATCACATGCATAATAAAACTGAAATATAATACTGATACTTGTCATTCATCGATCCTTATTTCTACCTTTGTTCTTTATGTACACACATTGGATCGATTTCCACGCCTAACAACACTTAGTTCCTTCTCCTCAACCATGTGCATCACATCCATACCACCACACACAACATAAAACACCATGCAATACATGCATCTACACCCAGTGTATAACACAACACAATACATACTCCTACGTCTAGTGTATGAAACAACACAACATGTATACGTACACATTACATCACAAGACATAAATCCCACATAAAACATGTGACACCAAAAAATGCATAAACATACACGTAACGTACAACACAGCTCATACATCTATACTCGATGTACAAGCTACACTATTGGCTTATTGGGGCCTGACCTAGGTTCATAAGTGATGTAGTCAAACAAATCCTGAAACTACTGGCCCTTTTGACAATAGTCCACGGAGCTCGGACTGAGGTCTCACCCGAGGTAGTATGGGAGGGTGATGGAACCAAGTTTTCACACCCTAGGGATGTCTTGATGAGGTCTGGGAAGTTCGCAAACCAATCTTGCGCGCTTGTGCTATTCTACTCAGTTGTCCAACCTTCGCGTAGCTCTGTACAGAGCACGAAGAGGTCTTGTCTAGATCCTTTACCCTTACTATGTTATTATTATAGATCCGACTTAATTTTGTGGGCCGAGGAGTCTTTTTAAATCATTTAACATTCATAACAAGTACACGCAAACATAAATTGTAAAGAGATGCATAAAAATATAATAGAAGCATAAACACACAGTTCTATGAGCAGATGCACAATATTTCAGAACCAACTTATCATTCATTAAACTTCTGTTCTATTACAACCTCAACTCCGCCCTGCACACTCAACTGCAGGGGTCCACGCACACAACTATGGACTCTACCAGGCCTCTTCACACACAGCTGCAGAGCCTCTTCTTAGTACTGCGATCCAAACCTTGGACTTACAAATTCAGAGTGAATTTTGCACTCAAGAATTGATATCACTTAAGATCAAGAATAACAAAAATTGACTTCTACACTTAGAGCCTCGCTCTATTTATACATTCCCATGGTTTGCGGATCATGGGTAAGCCTACACATTATATATTACAGTACAATATTTTAGGGTGTACTACCCTAGACTCTCGCACTCCACACCCACATTTTGCAGGATCTTACATTACATTGACCTAAAGCTCGACTTTAAGCCAAAAAAACCCACTATTGGGGGATCTGCTATCGAATAGGCCCCCAACACAATCATTGTGACTTGTCCTGAGTCACTTTGCTGGTGGGGTGATCTTCGCTCAGAGGACATCCAACAACTTCTGTGCTTTGCTGACGTGTGCCACACATTCCTCAGCTATCCATTGTATCAATTATGCGTGACTTTCTGATGCATTGTTATCAGAGGCACCCTCTTTCCTTAGCACATATGTGTCCTGCATCTGGGCCAACTTCCCCTCGATCATGGCAGTGACTGTGAACGCTTCCTCAAACCAAGGCTAGATGCATGCTTTAAGCCCTGCTTCTTTCTGGCATGCAACGTCCACCTGTTCCTTCAGAGCCTGGGCCTCCCTCATCTTGGCCAATTGCTAAGTGAGGGTGACTATCTGCGTGGTCCCTCGAACATTATCATAGGCCTGTTGCAACTCCCACACTTTTGCCTCTAACTGCTGTAGTGTTGGGTCTTCCTGCAATGAAGTAAGTGTAAAGAGGGACTAATCCAACAATCCCGTGCAGTCCTGTACAACGCGCTCTATCACTTCCAACCCTAATTGAATGGCGCGGTGGCACTGCTATCTAACTTCTGGGGGTGTATAGGGTTGCACCTTCAGCCTCAGCACTGCGATCTGCAAGTTCAACTCTAACTAAACCTTTGTAGCCTCCTCCTCGGTCTTGTGGACTCCAGCTGCTAAGTGGTGAATTTTTTCCATAGTGGGGAGTGCTGTCGACATGGCCAACTCCGGTATGCTACTACATGCCTCCTCCATGACCTGTTCTAATCCCTAGTTTTGTGCGACCAGGTTGTCGCACTGTAAGCTGAGTTGTTCTAAATTTAACTTTTGCTCGCTCAGGACTTGGAGGGCGAGGCCCTCCCTGGTGTGAAGCTCCATAGTTACCCCATCCTGCAGTTAGTATAGGGTTTTTATGGGAAGGGCGACCAAATTCAACCACCAACGCCTCATGTCACCATAAGCATCTACTAGGACTGCACCTTCTGGTAGCACCAAGGTGTTTGTTGTGTGGGCTCGCAACATCTATTTAGCTTCAAATGCACCTTTTGCAAGGTGCGGTGTCATAATTCCTGGGGCCGCACCTATAATTCCTGTAACTGCACTCTGAGCACCCCCAACACAGTTGTCTGCTCTGTCATTAATTATTCAAGAGCATCCTCAGTGACATTGTGAACTGGTTCGCCACTGTCCAGAAGGTCTCCCTCAGAGGTCTTCACCGCCTTTGTATTTTTTTGTGCGGTTGGATTCTCCTGGATGCGCGACCTCTTGAGTTGGGTCGATTTTGGTGTAGGGTTTGTGCATACCTCTATCTCAGCCTCCCCCTATATGTCTTGTTCCATGGACATTTCCCTGCCTTCCTTAGTCTCTTTGGTGGTCGTGGTTGCGGTTTGTGTTGTTTGCGCTATTGCTATTGCCTTAGCCACCTTCCACTGCGTGGCCACTTCCTATTCCTGGCACTTTCTCTCTACCAACTTCGCGATGCGCAACTTGGCTTCCTTCTTCTACTATCACTGCAATATTTTCTAGTTCTGCCAAGTCTGGAGCACGACACTCCAGAGACCATGCCACCATCACATCGAAGATTGCATCGTCCATTGCAATGAATGGAAGATTCACCCATATTCGGGTTGGATCCTTTCGTGTCTAGATATACAGATTATGCATATTTGCCTTGAGTTTTGTTGCACTTTACAAATTGTTATATACTATCAGGGATAAGCACGGCTTGCGGTTAATCCATGTTTGGATACTCGCCTCCATGAACACCCAAAACACCTTGATATTGTGAACCTTGGTCGCGTCTTTCATTGCCCAGAGCGAGGTATACCTCGTGGCTTCGGGTAGGTTCCTCTCAATGGTGGGAAACTAGCTATCGTCCGGCAGCTCCCCTGCAACCAACAAGATGGATAAGAGAAACCGCCTGTAGTGGAAGGTCTTACCCTACTCCTGGGCCTCCCTACAATTTGTCAAAAATTCATTGTAGAGAAACTGCACCCAATTGAACTAGACACCCTCTGCACACTGCTCTGCCAACACAATTACAGATGTTGGCACCTCATCCGCGCGGAATTTCCTCATGAGCTTGTCAGCTAGTAGCTAGATGACTACGCACACCCCTTGGTCCTTGATGCTCACTATTACACACCCTCGCTTCCTCTTCTCTGGCTTATATCTAGCCTTCATAGCTTCTGCGAGGCCCAAGTCACTGCTCTTTCCTACTATGGTTATGGGATAGTTTCCTTTGATGGGCAGCTGAGAAATCTAATGAACTAAATCAGTCGTGATGGGAATCAACTCCTCCAGCCAGAGATACCCATCATGTACTAGACACAGTAGTTGTCGGATGACAAAATTGTGATGGGCATGCGGTGGTAGTGGGCTATCCACCGTAGATGGAGTATCCAATCCTTCACCACATCGCATAACCATTTATTCTGTAGTAATTTCTCTGCATCCAACTGAGGGAACTTCTCACTATCCATGATGTCCTAGTCTTCAAATTTTATATTTGGTACCTATCCCAGTAGTGGACCATCAAACCTTATTTCATCTAGAAGAAGTGCAGCCTGGAGCGCACTCTTCGTGGCCTCCAGGTCCTTCAGTAGCTTGGTTGTCCCTTTTAATGGGGGGATGTAGGGGGGTAACTTTATCGCCTAAGGTACTTGGGAAACAATTTCCAACTCATTGTCTTGTGCTTCAATTTGGGCGATCAGGGCTTGCAAATCTTCCTCCTCCTCCTCGGTTTCAATGGTGACAGCTTTACCCTTCTCTACTATTGACAATTTACTGAATCATGGGTTCCGTGGTGATACCCGGATTGGCCCCATTGTCTTCTTCTCTTTCTATGGTCGCAGCATGCATGGGGACATTGGAACCTCTGGTGCAGTTGCCACCTCTTCGAGCTCCTCCTTAGTTACACAGGGCTCTAAGGTAACCTCCATGAATCTCACTCTGGTTCTTGCAACCGTCATTGTTTCTACACTAGATCCGCTCGGTCATATACTCACTAGTGGAAGGGTAGCTTGGTGCTCAATGCTCTGTACCGACTTAAATCTTAAATAACCAAGTGTTGCCTCGAGACTACCCCAAGGGTTTTTATAGTCATGTTTGAATTTGAATTCGACCATTCCCTCCACTTCTCGGTCATTAATACCTTTCTAGCAGCAGATCGTCCCAAATCTAGCTCTTAATTCCTGTCTTAATGGTCCATTGCCCTCTCCTTTCTCCCTTAAATTGGATATCTTGTCATGAACAATGACATCAATGGTCACCTCCTAGCCTACCCGCGCAGTAGCGTAGCCCCTTATAGTCGACCACAACCCTTCTGACATACTAGCCCTGCGCGGAACCTCCTTCCCATGCAGCTCTCCTGCATATTTGTTTATAGTCTCGTGCCCTCTTTCAACTACTTGGAGTGATGAGACTATGCTTCCTATAGATAGTTAGGTGGTTGCACCCCTAGTGTGAGGACTCGATTTTCCTACTAGCTCGGGCCACAGGAATTGTTCAAACACCCTTGTTTTTGTTAGTGCATCACATTCTTCTTTGTATGGTACATGCCCTTGTATAGTAAGGTGTAGTTGCAGCCATGGTAGCATGGTCACAATTCCTTCTATTGTAGTAGTAGCACTGGCTAGACTTGGTCCCATCATGTTCAGTTTCTCACGGCTCGCTTGCATGACTTCAGTTTCCAATTCATTGAATTCTTCATCCAATGTCACACTTTTCTTCCTCAGCCATTCCCAAGCTTCATCGAGTTTGTGAAGTTTCAAGCTCCCTCGCCGAATGGCTTCCTGTAACTACCTAATTCCTTTACCCAGGTCCTCACATCCTGTCCCAACTATGGGAGCTATGGTCTGGTGATTCCTCTCTTCTCTCCTAGTTTCATTTATTCTCCTTGGTGGTGGGGTCATTTCCATGCTCCAGTTTTTGCTTATGGCCATATAGGCCCATCAAACCGCTGGTATGCGCAGGTCCCAGTCAGTTCATCCCATCTGGTGAACTCTGTTCATGAGTTCGCATAGATTTTTGAATGCTCCATCATGGAATATTTATGGCATGCGTTGCATTCCCTACCACCGCATGAAGTTTTGATTTTCGATCCTTAGTCTAGGGTATGCTTGCACAACACTCGTCTGTACCCACCGACACAGGTGAGCACACAAACTGCTTCATCCTAGATGTTTGGCTCGTGTTCAATGATAGGGACTTCCAAACTGTAAGCACATTTGTCTTCTACAGTCACGCTAGTTCCCCATAGTCTTCTGATGTGTATTCCCCCATCGTGCAGGTGTCACGCACAACACCCCTTCTAGCGCACCGCACCACTATTGTTCTGGTACTGCACTTTCAAATTTTTCTAAGAATTCATCCACTCTTGTTACCCAATCATATGTTGGCAGTTCCCTTGCTTTGGTCATCACACTCCACAGTGATCTAATCATCATGTTGCAATTCGGCATTGTTACTTCATGCAACCGGTTCTGCTAGCGTTCTATTTCTTCATCTGAATCCAAAGTACAGGAACTGTCACACTACCATCAGATTCTCCCATTTTCTGTCAGGTTCACCTGATCCTGGTCTTCTACCATTATCTAGTAAATGTAATCTAGCTCATTGTCACTGTCATCATCGCACACAGGTTCAGAGTATCGCGCTCCTTCGGCTGGATCTAGTGGAACTACTATGCGTAGAGAATTTTTCTCGAGTATCATCTTCCAATTCTTCATGTTAATGACTCCATTCATATCAGTGGCCCAGTCTATTCCTAGCAATGCGGGGTAAGGGTTGCTGTCATCCAAAATTTCTATTACCTTAGTGTCCATCTATGTGCTTGCGCCTTCGATATCCAATGTTACTCCATGAAACCTCCCCATGGGCAATATTTTTTGTTGGTTTGCCATCTGTAATTGAATAGGAGACCACTGTAACGCAGGCCTACCCATGCATTCCCACGTCTTCTTTGGTAACACATTCACATCCGAACCCAGGTCTAAGATTACCTGATCCATTTCATATTCACCAATCTGTTTCATCAATCTCATTTCCCTCCCAGTGCACAATGCATGCTTTCCTAGTTTCCAGACTATGCGCAGTTCACCTGACCCTATGCACCTAGTGATCAGATCTTATAGTCCTTTAACTACCTAATTGTTGTGCAATAGCTTCATGCATGTTTCTAAAAAGGTAGTAAGCATAGAAGGATCCATTCCCGGCTCTGGATGATCCTTACTACCTGAAGTAGAGACCTCTGTGAAGCTCTTCCTAGCTTCCATAAACATCTCCCTTGCGTGTTCCAAGTCAAACTCAGGTTCCTTTGTAGGAGCCTTGCAAACCCATGTATCTTCCTCAGGCTACTTCCCCTTATCTTCCCTTGTGGTTGTGCCACTTTTGAGGACCATGTTCACGTTGGGGTCTTCTTCAATGGTTTAGACCTCATCATTTGGATATTCTGGGTTGGAGTAGGCTGTAGTACCCCTTTCTCATGCATATGTGCGATCAGCGTAGGACAATCTACTGCTTCATGATCAAATTGAGCATAGTATGAACAAGATAGTCTCATCGGGTTGGTACAAACGTGAGCTTAGTGTCTTGGCCCCCCGCAATTATAGTAGATTAACTGTCTGCGGCCCCTTCCTGGCCCCATTCCTCCTCGTTGTTGACCTCGGCCTTGAAATCCAACGCGCGCCATCCCCACGGCTAGGTTGAGGCCTCACGTTTCCGTCTGCATGCTATATGCTGGGGTCTTCTCCATCATTAACTCATAGCTGTGACAAGTATGCTCGTCATGGCCCATCAATCTACAAAAATTGCAAAACAGCTGCTGGGGGATCTATGTATACTTCTGTAACAAATGACAGTTGTCCATCGTGTGCTTTCCTCCCACCTGACATATCACACACCAGAGCGCAGGTGCCATACTTGGCCCTGCCTATGCCTCTGGTCTCAATGGCATTGGTCCACCACCTGCCAAGTAGTTCGTGAATACTAGATAGTGATCCTTGTTGTGGCCCTAGCCTCTGCATTTTATGCACCATACTTCTTCACACACCTCTAGCCATTGCGCCCTATCCTATTTCAAACTCTACATCTCTAAGCATAGATTCTGTAGTTGGACATGTATTTGTTGGACTCCCAATCCTGAATCCTATATCGGTGTTTCATGCAACCTCATTGCCATTTCCAATGCTTCTGCCTTGGTTGAAAGCTTCTGCTATGATAGCATTGTCCTCAGGTGTGGTGTCAAAGATGCCACAAACCACACATGGTGTTGCACATCCGTTAGTGTCATATTAGCCTCACAGATCATACTCTTTAGTCTCTGATCTAGAGCCCGGGGGGTCTCACTTGGAATGATCGCGATCTCTTTAAATCCAATGATTGACTGTCTCTGATTTCGGCCAACTAAATTCTCTATTCAACGAATTCTTGATCTCCACTATTCCTCCTTTGGGTGATCATTCAAGTGCTTGATATACCATGTCAATGCGTGATCTTGCAGTGCACTCACCAATGTGGCCTTCTTAATGTTGTCATCCATGACCCCATGTGCTTCCCACACTACTCTTGCCACGAACCAGAACTAATCCGGATCCTCATTTCCTACTCCTCTAAATATGGGTAGCTTGATTACACTCACCATGTTGGACTATGGGTTTGGTGGAGGTGGAGTGGTTGAAGATGGAGGTGAAGTAGGTGAAGTGGGTGATGGCATGAGTGGAGGTGATAACTGTGGAATGTGTTGCCTTATCAAACTGAACACACTTCTTAGAGAAACCTGAGCGTGTTCCTCCTTGCTCTCTCACGAAGGTGAAATTAAGGGATTATTTCCTAACCATTTGATACCTTTGTAGATCTTTCCACTCTGTGTCATTCCAACCATCGATGTATTCGCATAACCTGCTTTTCACATAAAAATATCTTAATCTAGGTATTCGGGGATTTAATGTACATACCTCACGGTCACTTGAGAAACCATCGTTTTTCTTTGCTATAGCTCATGGTCGTGTCTACCACAAACTCAGTGATAAATCCCCCTATTATCCAGTTGATCCAATGGTCCACAGCTCATGTGATCTTATCTTCTGATGCCTCTAGTCTGCGCACTAATTCTGGAGTCCACACTATCGGTTGATCGAGGTTGTACCTTCCCTGGCTATTGGCTAGCCTTATGATCCACTCGTACAGTTCATAAGAGAAGGATGCGAAGAAGATCTTGTGGATTTCTGTATATAGATATCGATCCAGCCACCTTTCTCGGATATCTACGAAGTTCTATTTTCCTATGTCACGAACTCGTGAAGCTTCTGATCCAACCACTCTTCAATTTCCTTCTTTGTGGGGTTCCTCTGTTCCGACATCAGACATCCCTTAGGCACATCCTAGTCTTGGCAACATAACCACTTGTTGGCTTACTGGGTCCTGACCCAGGTTCATAAGTGATGTAGCCAAACAAATCCCAAAACTATTGGCCCTTTCAGCAACAGCCCATGGAGCACAGACTGAGGTCTCACTCGAGGTAGTATGGGAGGGTGCTGGAACCAGGTTTCTGCACCCTAGGGATGTCTTGATGAGGTTTGCGAAGTTTGTGAACTGATCTTGTGCGCTTGCACTATTCCGTGCAGCTATCCGACCTTTGCGTAGCTCCGTACAGAGCGTGAAGAGGCGTTGTCCAGATCCTTTACCCTTACTATTTTATTATTACAGATCTAACTGAATTTTGTGGGCCCGGGAGTCTTTATCAATCATTCAACATTCATAACAAGTGCGCACAAACATAAACTGTAAAGAGATGCATAAAAATATAATAGAAGCATAAGCACACAGTTCTACGAGCAGATGCATAATATTTCAGAACCAACTTATCTTTCATTAAACTTCTATTCTGTTACAACCTCAACTCCGCCCTACGCACTTAGCTGCAAGGGTCTGCGCACATAGTTGTGGACTCCACCAGGCCTCTGCGCACACAGGTCAAAGCCTCTTCTTACTACTACGATCCAAAGCTCAGACTTACAGACTCAGAGAGAATTTCGCATTCAAAAGCCCATATCACTTAAGATTAAGACTAGAAAAAAATGACTTCTACACTTAGAGCCTTGCTCTATTTATACATTCCCATGGTCCGCGGACCATGGGTAAGCCGACACATTCTATATTACATTACAATATTTTAGGGCAGACTACCCTAGACTCTTGCACTCCGCACCCACATTTTGCGGGGTCTTACATTACATTGACCCAAAACTCGGCTTTAAGCCCCAAAATCCTGTTCTTTGGGGATCTGCTACCCAACATACACAATACATGTACCCACACAATGTACCAGGATCATAAATCACCTATAATCATCATATACCATAATCATAAATCAAATGCATAATAAAACTGAAATACAATATGATACTTTTCATTCATTGATCCTTATTTTTACCTTTGTTCTTTCTATACACACACTGGATTGATTTCCACATCTAATAATAGTCAGTGCCTTCTCCTCAACCATGTGTACCTACACATAGTGTGCATCACACCCATACCACCACACACAACATACAACACCATGCAATACATGCATCTATAGCCAGTGTACAACACAACACAATACATACTCCTACGTCTGGCGTATGACACAACAAAACAAGTATATGTACACAATGTACATCACAAGACATAAATTCCATAGACAATGTGTGACACCACAAAATGGATAGACATGCATAGACATACACACGATGTACAACATAAGTCATACATCTATACTCGATGTACAACACCACACAATACATGTACCCACACAAGGTACAACACAACAAATACACATGTCACGATACGATGACTACACAATGAACATACATAGTACTGCATGTACAGAACACAACATGTACGACATGCACATAATACCACACATACACCAGTACCATATGTACCACATGTACACAGTACCACCTATACACCGCAACCACCTGCACAACATCTGCACAATATCACATGAAGACGACACCACCTACACAATATGTATACAACGCCACATGTACACTACACCACTTGTACACAATACCACATGTACATAGTACCACATACACGACATGTACACAAAACCACTTGTACACAATGGGACATGCATGACATGTACACAACACTACTTGTGCATAATGCCACTTGTACAACATGTACACAACACCACATGCACACAACACCACTTCTACGATCATGCACACAACACCATATGTACATAGAACCACATGTACAACATGCACACTACACCACATGTACATAAAATTGCATATCCAACATGTACATAACATCATTTGTACATAACACTGCATATCCAACATGCACAGAGCACCATATGCACAAAACACTATCTTTACCTCGTACATAATCATTCAATAACAACATGTACACACACTATATACATACAACATTGCATGAACACAACATCACAGATGTAACATTTACAGCATATACAACATATGCACAACAATAGTACCTCACATCCAAAAGGATACTATCTTTGCCAAGAAACCTTGCTTCTAGTGTCTCTCCACCATGCATACTTATCATAGCATGCCATAGACCACATGGCTTTCATTCTGTTGATTTATCCCTTGGTATAACTTATCCATAACATAGACATAATATAATCACATAATATCAACTCATAATTACATGATACTGACATCATAGATGTGTCACACTACTCTTCCCACTTGATTCCTCATGAACCAAAAATCTCTTTATGCCATTCACCTCCATAAGAAACCATTCCTACATACGAAAAATCCCTAACAACCCTACCAGACAGTGACATAGATACATACATGCATACATACATAAACATTATCATAATCATGATAATAACATATTTACCAAATAACATAAGGTCTAGGTTAAGAGAATGCCCTTTATGCGTGTGACATATACACAACATTGAGAACAACAGTTCCCAACATAGCCAAGGCATTTGATGCCTCATATCCATTTACTTCACCTTTCTTGTTATCTTTCTCATGACTGTCTTGCCACTGTCCATTTACACCAATGGACCAAACTAGTCCAACTAACCGTCATAATCTTACCTTTTCTTGTGCTTACTCATGCATCGAACTCCATTCGTGTCTTACATTACTTGTTAGGTTTCATTCATCTCTCCCTAAGCTTCATTAAATGTCATCCTGTTAGGTCCCTAAACTACTATTGTAGCCCCTTATTTTTATTAGTGCAACCCCCTTATTACATTTTTGTGCTCATGTAGTCCCCATATTGTTATTATTGTGCCCCTTAGATGCCCACTATTTTTATTGTTGTGCCCTTAGAATATTATTGTTATGTCGGCTCTGATTATATTGTGACTCCTTAGACTCTTATATATAGAAAGGAGGTATTGTCATTTATATCATCCAAGAATCATTCATTTTTTAATGTAAAGGAGGTTTCCCCTTGAAGAGGTAGATTTTGAAGTCCTTGATCTATCTTTTCTTCTATTGTGTGAGCTGGTTGCATAACATTTGGTATCAGAGAGTTTTGATTCTATGGTTTCACTGTTCCAAATAGGTCATTGTGGAATTTTATCTATAAGTTTGTTTCTACGAAGTTTCAGAAGATGAAATTACAACCCATTTGAGATGAAATCTCGCTGAACCTCAGATCCAAATTTCAGATCTTTTCTCACTATATGGGCAGAGATATGATCCAAGGAAGTCAGGGTTTGTGCAGGCTCATGAATTACATCTCAAGCAGGTGACCTTGGAAAACTTGTCATACCATTCTCTATGAGAATTAGATTGAGATTTCATGAGAAGTTACAGAAAGAGGATGGAATTTAATTTGTGGGGTATCATTTTCAAGTTCAAAGGTCCAAACAGTGACACGTGGCAGGTCGTACAAGTTCGCTCTACTAAACTAGTCTATAATCAGGTCATCTTGGGATATATGGCATAAATATTTCTTGAAGAATCCAATATTTATCAGACTGGTGGGGTTAGAAAGAGGACATAGAGGGCTACTAAGGAAAAAATTTCTGACCTTGGAGATCAGAAATTACGTAGTTACAACAGATTCAATATCGAGATCCTACAAAGTGAAAAAAGGTGTGTAGTTTTGTTTAAACATTTGCATAAGTTTGGTTTGAAAAATTAGTTTGAAGTGATTCAAAGGGCATAGTGAAGCATAA
Organism: Pinus tabuliformis; assembly: GCA_031772625.1. NCBI lineage: Eukaryota > Viridiplantae > Streptophyta > Pinopsida > Pinales > Pinaceae > Pinus > Pinus tabuliformis. Next base: position 461,080,457 of record CM062815.1, read on the forward strand.
TTGTCATTAATTGATGTGCCGAAGAAAGAAAATGGAAACACCTAGTAAGAAACCTAAAATCTCTACCATGACTCATGAAGAACAGGAAGAACTGCAACATGATATATCACAATTACAAGACAAAGTGCAACAAATTTCACTCACAAAAAGTAACAGAAGCTAAGATGGATGGTTTAAAGGAAGGCATGGAAGCTAATATTGATGGCATGGAAGCTAATATGGAAGCTAAGATGGATTTTTTAGAAGGAAAATTGAAAGAAAACATTAAATATTTGAAGAAATACATTGAAGGGTTGAAAGGAGGTTTCGTAAAGTTGCTACACAAAATACTTCCTAATGGTGAAAAGGTAGTAGAGGAAACTCATGATGAGAAAAAAGGTAATTTTAGTAATGATTTCATAGATTCTAACATTGTATTGTAGACTCGCCATGTTCCAAATATCGATATGAGTAATTTTGATGGCAAGGATCTTGTAACATGGATACTACAGATGCAATAATATTTCGATCTCCTAAAATATGCAAAACACACAAAAGGTAGGAATTGCAACTTTATATTTGGAACCCAATCAGTTTGTATGGTATCGATGGCTTTCCTCTCATAAAAAAATTGTCACTTGGTTAATTTTTATGGAGGAAATGATAGCACATTATGAGGATACAAAAAGAAACACCTTCTTTAGCCAATTGATAAATATCAAACAAAAGGGTTCAATGGTGGAGCACATTGAGGAATTCCAAAAATTGAATATAAGGGTAAGAGATACTTCAGAGGAGCATAGGATTGATGTGTTCATAGGGACTTTAAAGAATAACATCCAACATGAGGTTTTCCTTGGCAACCTGATTCATTGGAGAAGACATTCAAGTTGGCAAGAAAAATTGAAAGAAAAATTATGGCAACAAGGAAGACTGCCACTCACAACTATAAATTTGTAAGTGTTACTTCCCCTAGCCTTCCACAACCTACAAGGTTGACAACACAATGATTGGATGAAAAAGAGAAAAAGGGCTTTGTTATAGTTGTGATAGAAAATACACTAAAGGTCATAAGTGTGCTCATAAGAAATTCTTTTACATAGATTGTGAAGAGGAGGAAGAAAAGGAACAAGAAATGTCAAAAGAAGAGGATATACACCAGGAATCAAACCTAGAGAAATATGAAATGAATCTGTCCATATATTGTAATGCATTGGCAGGAATTACCACTCCTCAAACCCTCAATATAGAAAGATATATCAAGAAGAAAAAGGTAATAGTGTTGATTGATTTGAGTAGGAACCATAATTTTATTCATTATAAGATAACAAAGGAATTGAATTGCTTCCTATATCCAACACGAGAGTGTTAAGTGATGGCTGCAAATAGAGGAACCCAAATTTCTCTAGAAAATCCACAATATAAATCTATCCACTGGAGAATATGTATTGAATAGTTCAATGCTTTCCATTCCAATGGGTGGTGTTGATGTTGTACTAGGAGTCCAATGGATACAATCTTTGGGTACGATAGCTTTTAATTTTCAGGAACTTGTCTTGAAACTTTTTTTTGGAAGGAAAGCAAGTTGAATTAAGGGGTATCATATGGAAATTGAGAAAGATAATAAGCTCTCACAGCATGAAAAAGCTTCTAAAGAAATAACAACGAAGCGTAATTGCACAATTATGTTCAGTAGAGGTTCCCACATCAAAATAATCTATTTCTATAGATCTCTAAAAAGTTTTGGATAATCATACCAAGATATTTGACACTCTGAAATTCCTCCCACCTATTCGTGATCATGATCATGCTATTCATTTTATTCTAGAAAGTGTTCTTCCAAACATCAAGCCTTACAGATATTTGTATGCCCAAAAGAATGAAATTGAACGTATGGTCACAAAAATGCTAGAGGTGGGTATAATTCAACCTAGTCTAAGTTATTTCTCTGCTCCAATAGTATTGGTGCACAAGAAGGATGGATCATGGTGCATGTGTCTGGATTATGGGGAGATCAACAAGCTCACTATTAAAGGTAAATTTGTTATTCCTGTCATTGATGAATTATTGGCTAAATTAGATGGAGCAATTTACTTCACCAAGTTGGATCTTCATTCAGGATATCATCAAATCAAAATGAAGAATGAAGACATATCAAAATCAACATTTAGAACTCATTAGGGTCATTATGAATTTTTGTTGATGCCTTTTGGCCTTACCAATGCACCTTCTACATTTCAAGGTTTGATGAATTCCATTTTCAAACCCTTCCTTAGAAAATTTGTGTTAGTATTTTTTGATGATATGCTAATCTACTGATGAGCCTCATCATTAAGTAATTATATGAGCCTTAATTCACCTCCTAGCTAGTCAAATCAACTCTTCTCACAATTTATTACATGTTTTGATTATATTTTGTTTAATGAGATGAGGTAAAGTGAGATATTATTCCTAGTGGACTAATGTGCATTTGCAGCTGCACGAGCCCTTCCCGCATGCCACAAATGACCTACGAAGAAGAAAAATCTTAGAATGAAATGGGAGGTGGATAACCAACTTCGGGGAGAGACATAATTCACCACATTGATTTCGGTAGCTACACCACCCACAAAATTTAAAGAACATAAAGGAGCATGAGTCATATATTCTGCTGAATGTTGTTCCTACCAAGGCTATATGTCTTTTCTCAACTTTCTCAAATCCAAACCATTAGGGCCCCTTAGGGGTTCCAACCAAGGAGCACGGAGATCCCAAAAATGCATCGTTTCCCCTCCAAAGATAATTTCTCCAGTGGGAGAATGCATAAGGTATTTACCTAAACCAGTAGGTCCTTGGGCAGACCCCACACTAGCTCCAAGATGTTGGTCTCTAACTAAAAAAGTAAACACTGGTTCCCTTCGGGGCCTAATAGTATGTGTCTGAGTCCCCTACTTACTTCCGATACATACATTGTACTAAGCTTCTGACATACATTCTGATTGGATCCCCTTCGGGGTTGTCTTTCTATGCCCTCCTTTTTCGAGGTCCCTTTCTTACCTCTCATAGCTAGTGAGCCTATGTGAGTGAAAGAAGCCTTATATGTAGTTTGATGAGTCCGCTACTACCTTTCATAGTGAGTCTGAATGAGTGGCCCAGCCGGGTGGGTATTTCTTTTCATAAATAAGAATTCTATTTATATCTAAAGGTGGAGTTGTTGGTTGACGAGAGGACATTATCGGGTCGAGAACGATTACAAGCCGCTCAAGGTGGCCTCAGCCTCAGGGTTGAATACCCCCACGGTGGGCTTAATCCACGCCGATAATGCATATAAGCCCATTGAAGAGCATCTCTTTTTTCGCCCAGCTGTGGTGCGTACCAACTCTATCATATAGATAGTATGGATTATGGATCATCTAAGGTAAAAAAGTGTTTATACACTAAAATGGCCATTGAATCGGTTCGATAGTGAAGAAGCAGCCATCCATGATTAATTACTCAATCACATCTTGATCATCTGGCTGGCATCTGGCCCGGAAATACTAGATATCACTTTTTCCCTCATTCGGAGCAGCCCTAGCCTTCTTAGAGCCATATAGAGTTGAACGATCAATCCATAGCCTTCTTAGATGAGAGGTGAGAGGATTAGGCTTCATTGATATCATTACCTACCTACCCTCTAAGCTGAAAATGGATAGCTGAATCATCTTCCCTAGCTTCTGAGTAGATGAGTCTTCCCTTCCTACCTTTATGATATGCGGCTCGAGATTCTTGGTCTATATCAGAACGAAATAGAGAGAATTGGATTCCTTTCGATAAATTAGCTAAGCATGATCTTGATATAGATTCTAATCTTTTAGAAAGTATTCTAGTGGAGTTTCCATTTTCTAGGTTAGGAATATGTCGGGGTAAGTCCGATAAGGATCAGATCACATTTTCTCCTCAACTCAAAATGGTCAAGCGTGCTCCGCATCCTCTCCTTATCAGTCGAGCCCTGCCAGACCTTGCCTGATGCGGACAAGTGACTATATTCCTACGAGATGGGCCATTTGACCGTAGCAGAGGTTCTTCAACCTTGACTTCCTACATGCATAATTACATATATAATGAATGATGAAGTTCAGGGTACTTTCCCGGGAGGTACTTCCCCCTGCTAGGAGATTCAATACCTCGAGGCTAATTTACCTACCAAAACATCACCTGTTTCTATCCAAGATCCTAGCATTACAAGACCATTTTCATCCAAATGATGAAGTGAATGAACATATAAATGAGGTATTTCTCTAGTGATTCTTTCAGGACCCTGGCTCGTCATACAGATTTCAATCATGTATCATACGATATGGAAAGAGGTATAAATATCTTCATATACCAGACGTTCACTAATGAGTATTGCGTCTTCGAAATTGTATCCTTCCCATGGCATATAAGCTACTAAAATGTTTTTTCCCAAAGATAGTTCTCCCCCTATCATAGTCACACCATCTGCCAGAATTTGTCCCTTCTTTACACATTCCCCTTGATGAATTTGAGGTTTCTGATCCGTACAAGTATTGGTATTAGAACGTTGATATATACCCGATTTTGTTCGTACAGTGTCTCCATTAACCGATGAAGTTATATTTACAGCATCGATATACTCGATCCTTCCCTCTTGTGTAGCTATAACTACACTTCCTAAATCTAGAGCTGCTTGACCTTCCAACCCAGTTCCGGCAATGCACTTCTCGGGTCGAAAAAGTGGAACTACTTGACGCTGCATATTAGAACCCATTAGAGTGCAATTCGCATCATTATGTTCGAGAAAAGGAATAAGGGAAACTCCAATGGAAAAATATTGGAAAGGAAAAATACTTCTGAAATGGACTTGTTCCCATGCAATAACTATAAATTCTTGTCAGTATCGAGCTGGAGTAATTTGTTCCTCTTGAATTCCTTGATTTAACGCCAAAGAATTTCCCGTAGCTATCCGATAGTATTCATCCTCATCTTCTCCCGGTAGTAGATAAACCATATGTTCTTCTCTTGATCTCTCGGAGATCTTATAGAAAGGACTTTGTAAAGAACCACAATCACCAATCTTTGCATGAATAGATAATGATGAAACAAGTCCAGAATTCATTCCTTCGGACATATCGATTGAACAAATATGCCCATAATAACTGGAATCTCTTCATAAGTAAGTCATAAGTAAGTAAGTATCTATCCCAGTATCTATAGGAACCCAAGTAGCTATCGGAACCATCAGAATCAATAAATGGGTCTCGAAGCATCATAGGAGCCTGCATGTTTATTGGCAGATGGGAAAACTACTAAAGCTTCAAACTATAAGTATAAGTATTCCCCCTTGCTAAAGGAGAAGCGCGAGCTGGCGAAAACACATAGATAGACTGCTAACCCTCACTGCTAAAGGGAAGAGATAGATGTTGGTTCCACTTCTTCAAGCGCCGGTGAACCTTACCCTCCTTTTTCACACTGGGCACGCCTCCTTTCTGGGTGCGAAAACCACAAATAAGGGGAAGCTGAACCTCATAGAATCAGGTTTAGAATAGTATCTTTATGCACAAGGAAGAGGTGCACTTAACTGAATGTGGCGACCTAACTGAACGAGCGAGGCGTGGTTGAATCTGTCTATCTATCTATTAGCAAAATGGAAAACCTTAATTGGGAATCAGAAAACTGATTGACTTAGGTTGTGATAACCTCTATTTACTAGGGAAGGGATTGGATATCTATTGAAGCCCACTTACGCATGAAACATCAAGAGATAGAAACTCCTCCAGCGTCGTGTTCATTCATAACCATCTCTGTATCTATAGTCTTCAGAATCACTTTCAGAAACAACAATAGAAAACAAAACAAGTAGTTAGCAAATAAGTATCCCTTTGGTTAGGACATGCCCAAACATTGTCAATATAAGACATCCTAGAGACATGAGAGGACAAGCTGTGGATTAGAAAAGCAGAATAGGAAGTAGGTGACTACCTCGCATCGGTAGCGGAGGGAGGAGAGATACAAGAGGACTTAGAAAGGGCCTCCCCTCGTGTGGTGGCTCTGATCCAGTGAGAAGATAGATGACCATTGGAATCAATGAGGACAAGGGTTGGTTCCTCCGCTCTTCCAGCAAGTGGCGCAATCGGTGGCATCCAGCCTGGCCTGTAATAGGTCAACTTCGTTCAAATACAAGGCATCTGTTGCTAGGTTCGAGGCTCGCTCCTTCCCGCCCGCCTGGGTGAAAGGCTTCTGGTGAACGGCTCTTATTGGCTTCTGTCCCTTCCTTGGTTTAAGGCCCCTCCCCCCCCGGTGAAAGGCAAAGGCGGAAGACTTATTTGACCCTGGTTTATTCTGGTGATAAGGGCTAAAGGTGAGGCTCAAGGTTCAAAGTGGCCCCCCCACTTCGGGTAAAGGCTTCTGACTAAAGGTTCCAAGGTGAAAGGCTTGCTTCTTCTGTTGGACTTGTTGGACTTGGCTGGTGTTGAAGGCGGCTATAAAGGCTTCTGGCATATGGCTTGTGGACTTGGTGTTGAAGGCTTCCTGTTGGAATTGATGGACTTGACTAAAGGTTCAAGGGGAAAGGAAAAAGGCTTCTATAAGTTGGGCTTGTCTTCTGTTTTATTTATTCTAGTGGACTTTTTTAGGCTTAAGGGTCCTGTTTATCCCCTCCCAGAATACTGTCTCTATTATAGTGAGACTCCTCCTTCCAACTCCTCCATCGAGTTGGATCCAGTCAATCAAATTAATCAAGAAGAAAAAAGCACATAGAGGATATATAAGCATCGGCTTGGGCGTGTCAAGTAGTCGTAAAACACATGCAAATGCCCTCTCCTTATCAGTCGAGCCTGCTTACGCATCCTTTTAGACGATATTCCATATTACATCATTTTAGTGACTCGACTGATAAGGAGAGGTACGTTAGTGACGCGACCAATGGGAGAGGTACATTAGTAACTCGATTGATAAGGAGAGGTACGTTAGTGACTTTTTTAGTTACTTATTTGAGAGGGGCCACCCAATAAATAAATTGAAACGTAGTTGCTTGCTTTCAAAGCTAGGATCAACCACGTCAGGTCAGGTGGGTGAATCTTACGGTTAAAGCATTGTGATGGAGAGGAGATCATTAAGAAGATAGAGGAGGATAAGACATACATTCCACTACAGCCACCCACTAAGCATAGAGTAGTAGATCTAGCACTCATTTCCTATGACCTTCCATCCTCAATATGTTGGTTCAATAGCTGATCAGTTGAATCCTTCAATGGTAAAGCCTCACCTTAGCAGGGTCGATCATCAGTGGGTGTAATGGCTAGTCTGGGTATTGAGTCCAGCCAGTACCAATCCAGTCAATCAACCCTTGGACCATGGATGGGATCATACCGATCCATCACGTGTCAATTTAGCTTTCATTGCAGGTCCGACGGCGATATCAGCGATAACTAGAATCTCAAAACCACCCGGGAGGATACCAAAGATCGCATGGATATCAGTTGGTCACTCAAAGAATTGATCCCATATTTCTTCTATCCTTCCTAAAAGGCATTTCCTATCTATTCGCCCGCCCAGAACCTCAAGGTGGGAAGGGCCCCCTGCCACTCCCTTCCCCCCCCAGGAGGTATAGATGGATACGCCCGCCTATTCCTCCGGGGGCCTTAAGGGACAGATGAAGCAGAAATTTCCATCTACGTGATCCAGGTGGATGTTGGTGGCCACCCACCAACCCACCTGGACCCCCACCATTGTCTTTCTCAACATTTTCAGTTTCCTTAATTGTAGCACAATTTACTATTTTTAGCAGTTTTTTGGGTCCTGAACTTCCGGAGCCGTTTTGAGGCCCTAAACGACGTTTTTTTGGAATTCTGGGGCGACCGAGCCCTATGTTGCCTCCCAAAGTGGTAGTACTCGGATAGATCTTTCTAACGAGCTATCGTACGCGTCAAACGGAGATCGTATGCCAAAGTTACGACCCCGGGAAATTGATGTACCAATTTACCCAAACGGGGCCCACAATTTGGCGTTTCATCTTCTAGGGTTAGGTTTCGGTAGGTGAAGGGTTTTCCATTGTTTCTCAACAATAAATAGGCCTTCGAGCCTCATTGTAATACAATTCGGAACAGTTCAGAGGCATGTAGCCGCCACATCTCTTCTCAGAGATAAGCTACCATCGCCCTAGCTGGTTTCTTTCCATTTCTGTTTGTAAGCATATTTCAGTATTTTACAGTAATGAAATGAAGTATTATTTCCGCTGCATCTCTGTATTTATGGTTATCGCATCTCTGTATTTATGGTTATCTCTGTAATCTATTGCGTTCCTGTTTAAATCCGGATCACTACGCCACTCCATATTTCTACAACTCCATCGGAATACGAATGAGATCAGAAACACCATCATTGAGGTAGAAAATGCAATAGCTTCGGTTAAAGTGAACCCCGAAATGGCATGACCAGATAATTGTTTAGCCAATGATATCAGGTATCATAAAGATCATATGTTGGAAAAACATGCTTTTTTTTCCGTTCATTATACTTTGAGGATCAGTCGTAGTCTTTTGAACTTTACCGATGGTATCGATGAGTTTTATACTTCATTCAGATGTGTAAAAGATCTTAGTCGCACTTAAAAGCTGAGTACTCTACCATTGAGTTAGAAAACCATATTGCGAACAGATATTAAGGATATATACGATCGAAGTGGAATGCAAGGTTACTCGATATGAACCGGTAAATCCTACCAATCTAATTGATGAATGGGAGGGATCAAAAACCTACGTGAATGACCAAATAATTCACTCATCAGTTCATATTGGAATATGTAAATTTTCGATCCACCATTCAAGAATAAAGTAATCTAGGTTATGAATAAATGATCCATCGACAAAATTATCATGATTGGATAGAATCACTGATAAATGATGAACCTAAGATATCTATTTCTATTGTGAATGGACAAATTATATCGACACAATACACCCCCAGCCAGGAAGGGGGCTCCGCATCAGTAGGGGGTACAAACAACGGCAATAGCGGCAGTGACCAAGAATCAACTTCTGGCTCTAGCAACAAGAACAGGGGTGAAGCAAGCCACGAAAAGTAAGAGAAGATACTTTTGTGGGGCATTTCCCCACAATATAGGCAAGCAGGATAGGCAAGCTTTACCTTGAAAGCCAATAAAGCTCGCCTTTCTTACTATATACTTTGTAACCTATGCACTAGAACCTCCAGCCTATACCTTTTGTGCTAGAATAATAGCCTTTGAAAACATCCATACTGACCCTTTAGCCTCTACTCGGAAACCTCCGCCTCACCCCTCATACAGAACCTAAACTCCATAAGCCTATGACCTTTAGCCTTGAACCTTTTGCCTTGAACCTTCACCCAGAAGCCTTGGACCTCTCACCTCTAGCCTTCACAGCCTCACCAAGCCCCTTTTGCCTTTCACCGGGAAGGAAGGAGCCCTTTTAGAATTCATGGCCTTTTGAGATACTTAAAGAAACAGCTAGCTCTATACCCATCCTCCATCTCTCTATCTACCTATCTGCCTAACCTACCTATCTTACCTACACATCTCACCTTCTACCCATATATCCCATCCATCAGACTATCAGACTAAGACACTTTATACTGCTTAGACCAATCAGACTAACTCTATATCCATATATAACCCATAGCTTTCTAGCTATATATAGACCAGCATTACATACATGTCTTATGAGCGACATGCACAAGGAAATGTTCCACCAAATGATCAGTGCAAGTCTTCCCCATCCTGATCTTACTGCCAGTGGCTTTAGTAGCATCCCTATTGACTGGAATTTCTTATATGCTATTTTATACTACTTGAACTCTTCACTATACGAGGCTCCATGAACTTTATGGTATCTCTCCATCTCACTATCTCTCTCTCCTTGGTCTCTCCCTTCTTGGTGGTCGGGGGAGCTGCATAGCTGATGATGGATCTGATAGCTGCTCTGACTACATAGACTCCTATAGGAGCAGCTGCCACTTTCGTGGCTCTGGTGGCTTATGCTACTTTAGTGGCTTAGGATTTGGCTACGGCTATTTTCCTTCTTCTTTTATGGATTTTTCACTTGATTAGGGTCATTGGGTAGACTTTACCACGATAAATAGGCGTAAGGTTCACTCGTCCATTGGTAATACTGCATCAATCTTTGTACTTTCGAGTTCATTGCAGCGGCATGAATGGGCAACCTCAAATGAACCGAACCACTTTCCATTATCTCCTACACCTTGAATAATGAGAAATCTCATGTTTTGTTCCCCGTCCACCATTCGTGAAAGATGCAGTGTATATATATATCGTATCGAGGGGTATAAAGTTAGCCAACCCATTGAACATTTACCAATACTGATCCTAGTTTTGGATAGTTTCGACTGCTCACTCCCCATATATCGAATTTATACCCCACGTTATTAACCTACAAAGGTCTCATACGGCTCCTCATTTCTTTACAGTAGGTAATATGGGGAGTAATCCATGGAATTGAAAAAAAAAAAAAGATTCTGACCCAATATTATGAATTAACAGGGGCTAGTGTATTTCCAATGAATCTCTAGCCATCCTTCTTGTTTGATCCCGATCAAAAAAATATCCTCGGGAAAAAAGTAAAAGGTGTTCAAAATGGGTGAGATGAAGCATAAGGAGATCATTCCAAATCATTTATATCTGGACCAATTATCTATTCATTTATTTCATCTTCTTGTTTTTTAGAAGAATAACTTGAAGTAACATAAGTCTTATTCATTGCCAAGATCCTTTGAATCCTGATCACTAGATCCTTTATGAATATTTCCCCAGTTATCTCCAAAGATGACAAACGCTCTTGAAAAATGAGAGAACGAAAAAAAGTCATAATTGGATCGTGATGAGAGGAAATATGTGTTTTAGTTTTAGGGAAACCGGACCACTCTATCTAGTAATTGTTGTTTCTGATACATCATATTCATCTACTAGTACCAGTTCTATTTTAACTTATTTCTTTTCCTATATTACCTCTTTCTATACTATTTCATAAAAATAGTATATTGTTCGTAAAGATCCTATATCGTTCCATTTTCATACAATGAAATTTCAATAAATATTTCATTGTATGAAAATGGAATATTTATTGAAATTCCCTGATTGGATATTTATTCATGTTACTTTATCCTCGACATATATTCAAATGTTTTTACATTTGAATGTATGTCGAGGATAAAGACACCCCGGATTTCAAAACCCTTCAATGGATACACACAAGAAACAGAATTACATGAACTGGTCTATAATTCCGTTGGTTGATAATAGACTCTGATCAATAATACATGTGACATTCTTAATCAAATTATAAATATCCTGATCCTTATTTATGATCCATCCAGAAAAAAAGGTATGGTCTCGACCAATCAGTCCTCTCTAATCGAATCCAAACTGAATCTGAAGAATTGGTAGAAATTCTTTAATCGGTCAGAATGTTCGTCCATAGTTCCTTCGGACAGAGAAGTTAAACTTTGAATTGTTTTAATTCTTGAATCTTCGATCACCGATATTGGTAAACATCCCGGAGCAATATAATCATAATTTCATTCATGACGATCATACATAGGTCAGAAGTTCATATTCTTAATCATAAAAAGAAAATTTGATGAACAATACTCAACACAATTTCCACGAAAGATGCAAATTCCAGAATAAATACTATAAATTACCAATCGTTTGTTTTTCCAATCAATGACGGGTGGATTAATCAGGCATAAACACATACTCACAAGAAATACTTTGAAAGAATCCGAAGTGTATTCATCCACGAAATGGAGGATGGGAGATCCGTTAGATTTAATAGTCATAGGTAAACGATACATGTGATATAATGATTATGCATCATTCGCATACCTATAGCAGAAATAGATCATATATCATGTCTGAGAGTTCGTTTCCTCACCCTAAAGAAAAAACATAGTGAAATACCCCAGTGAAGCTTACTTAGACTTACAACGCATCGGACAGATGGAAGGATGGAAGGATGGAAAGAACTTGACATAGAAATAGAAATAGTTGTACAGGCTTCAAATAGAAAAGCATTGAATGTGGGTTTGGAAGAGAAAATCAAGGAATTTTGGCAAGGCTAAGGTTTGAAACTCGAATGGGAAAAGGGAGAGATATTTTAGGAGGTAAATCCTCCTCATTTACTCCTCCCCCATTCAAATATTCCTCCATTAATCACACCAAATCGGAGTGCAATCAACCAAGTCATGAAGATCAAAAGGCAGCCGAGCAAGTGATAGACAAAGAGTTAGCTCATCTCGATTTGGGAGTTGAGTCTCCATAGATTTGAGGAAGTCATTTGGGACTTCAGTTGTATAAGTAGAGAGGCCTAGAGCCTCATTAGGGTTCAAATTTTTGTTGTCAAAAAGCTAGTTATTTTCGAGCTCCAGACTTGTGCAAGACATTAATGTAATTTTATGTTTTTATAATGAAAATGAGATTTTTCTTGATCCAACATTCAGTTAACTCAAAGTGCTGAAGCTCTTTAGTTAGGGACCAACCATAGCAGCAAAGGATCGTCTTATTGTATATGTATGCGTAGCTTAGTTTTATAGATCCAGGATTAAATTGTATTTTGAAGTATTTTATTGCAAGTAATGTAGATTTGATTAGTTGTTTATTAGTTTTCTTCCATTTATGCTTTACTTTAGTAGAAAGTTAGAAGGCATAAAAGGAGAATCAAAAAGTTCTTGGTAGGTGTCTTGGCCTCACCTCTTCTCTCAGGGATCATGATTTGAGTAAAAGACCCTTATGCAACCCCAAAAGATAGATTTCCATTTTCTCATAAGATTTAGAGTTTATTGTACTTGAACCAGAATTTGATTAGTTTTTCAAGTGTGGGATTTAGTTACCATCTCTTCCATCTCCAGTATTACAGTAGATCTCATCCATAATTCCATTTTATTCATCAATTTTCGTCATGCACGAAGTAGACAACTAGTTCATTAAATTATGCTTTTCTAGCTTATTAGAATTCTTCTTGTTTACATGACTTTTTGGAAATTATAAATGTTTGATGCAAAGCAGGTGCGTCAGAACTATAAAGAGATTTCATAGCAAGAAACCAACTTCCAACTTCACCCATCCATAATCATTCCTTGCTTTCACCAAGACCTTCACCAATCTCATCATTTTACATAAAAATTCCTCCAAGCTTGTTAAGCAAATCCAACCATCTCCTAACCTTGGTTTTGAGTTCAATGTGATCCTAGGCATTTTCTCACTCCATTCCACCCATACACCACCTTCCCTAAGCCTTCCATCACCTCCAACAACCATCATTTTTCTCTTGGCTGTATCTTGTAGAAACACAGGGAATCCTGTAGGTTTCTAGTACATCTTATAGGTTTTCCTGTAGTGGCTTGTTTTAAGGATGAATTGAGGGAAAACCACTACAAAGCCACACCAAGCAACCCAAGGGTCTCTCAAACCTTCCAACCATCTCATAAACCTCCCAACCATCCACCATCATCCCTAAGCCACTTGCTACATCACCAAAAGAGATTAAGGTTTACACTTGATTTTCCATAAAAAGAATAAAAAGACACAATAGATTTATTTCAGTCCTTTACATGCATAGTAGTAATGTTTGATGTTTTGAACTTCCATGCTTTATATAGTAGCATTTCATACATGTTAGCTTCTCGTCCTTGTAAAGCATAGTTTCTCAATAATTAGTTAGAGAATGGTGTGTTTTTAACGTAGGATTTCAGTCATTTTCCTTATTGCAGTACACAAGCTTTCTCCTAGAGTAGATTTCTCTTTATTTCATCATAAATTAAGCTTCTTCAATATCCATAGAATTCTAGCTTGAAAACCCTAGTGGTCTCTCACCTACTGAATAGTGACAAAAGTAAAAACCATCACTTTTACTTGTGTATACAACACTGTCACCTCCAAGTTTGTAGGAACCCTGGGTTGATAAAGTAAAGTTGGTAGCTCTAGGAGTTACAACATTCTTACTACAATACTAGTGCTCATCATCTATGGTAAGTCTTGGAAGGATCATGTTCAACATGTTGACAGGGTGCTCAAACTATTGGAGGAGAAATAATTATATGAAAAATCCTCCAAATGTTTCTTTGGAGTACAAGAGGTGGAATATCTGGGTCATATGGTATCTCATGAAGGTGTGAAGGTAGAACCTACCAAAATTAAAGCCATTAAGACATGGAAAATCCCCACATTGATAAAGCATCTGCATGGATTTCTCAGGTTAACAGGGTATTATTGCAAGTTTTTTAATGGGAGAATAACAGCACCTCTAACAACATTACTGAAGAAATATGTATTTTCTTGGACTCCAAATCAAGGAAGGCCTTTGAACATCTTAAATAGGTAATGTGCCAAGCACCGTCTTAGCTATGCTAGATTTCACAAAAAACTTTATTGTGGAATGTGATGCCTCATAAAATGGAACTAGTGTTGTTTTAATACAAGAAGGAAGACCCTTTTCTTTCGAAAGTCATCCAATCAAAGGAAAGTATTTACACAAAACTATTTATGAGAAGGAAATGTTGGCAATACTACATGCACTTAAGCAATGGCAACCTTATGTAATGTGAAGACACATCAAGGAGAAAACCAATAATGATAGTCTTAAGTACTTTTTAGAACCAATATTATCTTGAGAAGAGTAGAAAAAATGGCTCACAAAGATGTTCGGTTATGAATTTGCAATCATCTACAAAAAAGGGAAGAAAAATGTTGTTGCAGATGCACTCTCAAGAAAAGATGAGGATGTGGAAGCATTGTTTTGTCCCATTTCTATTATCCAACCAGATTGGTTAAAAGAAGCAAGGGATGAATGAAAGAATGACGAAGAAGTGTGCGAACGCATTCAAAAGTTGGAGAAATATCCCAGTACATTTGATACATTTAGCTGGAAAAATGATTTGTTATGGTAAAAAGATCGCTTATACCTCTGTAAGAAGTCCCAAATCAAGCAAAATATTCTTCTAGAGTTGCACATCTTTCCCTTAGGATGGGACTCAGGATTTTTAAAAACTTACCACAGGGTTAAGAAGGATTTTTTTGGGATGGCCTTAAATATGATATTCAAAATTTTGTGGCAGAGTGTTTGGTTTGCCAACAAAATAAAGTTGATACAATTAAGACCCTGGGTCTATTACAACCTCTATCCATTCCAGGTCAATGTTGGGAGGAGGTTTCAATGGATTTTATCACGGGTTTACCCAAGTTTGAAGGAATGCATTCCATCATGGTGGTAGTTGATTGACTTACCATGTATGCACACATTTGTGCATTATCTCATCCATTTAAAGCTAGTACGATTGCTACTGTATTTATGGAAACAATTCAAAAGCTACATGGAAACCCAAAGATTATTATAAGTGACAAAGATCCTATTTTCACTAGAATTTTTTCGACATAATTATTTTCTTGTTTGGGTACTCAGTCAGCTCATAGCTCATCTTATCATCCTGAATCTGATAGGATAACTGATATATTGAACAAATATTTGGAAGTATATCTGTATTTCTTTGTATCTGATAAGCAGAATCAATGGGTCAAGTGTTTGCCTCTCGCTGAATGGTGGCATAACACTTCCTTCCATACTACAAAAAAAGTGACCCCATTTATGGAAATTTATTGATATCATCCACTATCCATCACATGATATTTAAGAGAAAATTCTAAGGTTCAAGCAATGGAAGATCACATTGAGCATAAACAACAAGTTCTCCAACTCTTAAACGATAACCTCACTTTCATGCAGAATAGAATGAAACAATAGGCAGATCAACATCGTTGTGAAAGAAGATTTGATGTAGTTGACTGGGTATTTCTATGACTACAATCATACAAACAAATCTCCCTCAAGTAAGCTAAGAAGGATAATAAATTATCACCAAAGTATTATGGTCCGTACAAGGTGTTATAAAACATTGGTACTATGGCATACAAATTGGAGCTTCCTACATCTTCACAAATGCACCCATTTTTCCATGTGTCATGCTTAAAGATGGTTATAGCTTACAAGCTCCTAGTTCAAACAATATTGCAAGAACTTGACAAGGAAGGAAAAATCATATTGGAACCTGAAGTAATCATAAAAACAAGAAATCGAAAACTACGAAATTGATCAATTTCAGAGTATCTCGTCAAGTGTAAGAACTTACCTGCTGAAGATTCGACATGGGAGGATGAAAATTTTATATAGAAGCATCCAGAACTACTCAACAATTGGGGACAACACTTTTTTGAAGGAGAGGAGTATGTTAGGCCCCTATATTACTAGTGTAGCCCCTTATTGTTATTACTGCAACCCCCTTATTGTATTGTTGTGCCCATGTAGTCCCCATATTGTTATTATTGTGCCCCTTAGAAGCCCGCTATTTTTATTGTTATGCCCTTAGAATATTATTTTTATGTTGGCTCTGATTATATTGTGACCCCTTAGACTCCTATATATAAAAAGGCAGTCTTGTCATCTGTATCATTCAAGAATTGTTCATTTGTGTAATGTAAAGGAGGTTGCCCCCTCGATGAGGCTGATTTTTAAGTCGTTGAACTATATTTTCTTATATTTTGTGAGCTGGATGCATAACACCTCCTTCCCCAACTAATTCCCAAGACACTAAAAGCAATAAAGGAAATAACGAGAAGAAAACAAGAAGAAAACCATGGAAAACAAACAACAATATGACACCATAAAAAAAGTGGCATAGCTACGAACCAGACACAATAAAAATCGCCATTCGAGTGCAACGGTCACAAAAGAAAAAAATCACAAGACTCAAAACAAACAACATGATGCAATCCCAATGATTCGCAAGGAAATCTTAACTTGAGCCTTGTTAAGAATTTCATGGTAGTTTCCTCTTGCATCATATTGCCATAAACACATAACTATCAGTGCATAAATAAACATAATGACATACTAGTTACCTTACCTTGTTGTAAAAAACACCTTGCTTGCAACTGAACACGTCGACACCATCTCTCAAGGGACTCTAGTTCCCTTGACAGGTCCCGATACAACTAGAGACTGGCTAGTATACCTGTCAAGTACATGTTCATAACTATAACACATATCCACATAATGTCAAATAAAATCAAGGTTAAGAAGACTTCTTGTATGCAAGGCACTCATTCATTTGGAATTAGGGTTTCCAAACATATCCAAAGCAATTCTCATCTAATTCCTTTCTTTTACCCTTTTTACCTTATTGCAATCGAGGCTTACTATGTATTGTCACATAACCCAACTGTTAGTTATATAAACATATCAACTATTACCTTTTCATACTAATACGAAGCATGTTTCTTGCAACTGCTCACACATGTCAACCACATGTTCCAAATATCAAGAAAATAATATCTACCAATTTGAGATCAACCTCTACCAAGATGAGCAATCACGTCATACCCATAATCAACTCATAGTGATAAGACATAATGCTATAATTGTCATCTATTACACTGAAGTACATATCAACTATCTCAACACATATGTTAGTACAATCATCTTAAAACAAGATCATTTGAGTAGATAATCATACTATGAAATTCATCAAACATCCAATGAACCTATAAACATACCATGTTAAATAAATCAACTAGCCACCAAACACTCAAACACCAAATGGATGTCATAATCAAACAATCAAGCACTAAATATACGACATAAGAAAACTCATACATTAATGTAACTGAAGGGAGGCTATCTTGTCTTCACAACATATCAACTCAAACATTAATAAGATCATGATATCCATAACAGTAACTATTTAGCATGTTTACATCATAACTCATACACAATTATCATTTATGCATAGCAATCACATATGTATGATCAGCCTAGACTGGTACAACACCATTTCACAATAAGTTGATTCATACCTTAATATCATAACCATAACCATTGGCATAGGTCAATCCAGGTTAACATAATACATATAACATCAAGATCTTCAATGCAATGAACACAACCATCACGCATATGACCAATCCAAATTACAACATCAAGATTGCAATGAAATAACCCTAATCATCAATTTAATATCATATAACAACAATAAGTTAACCCATAGCATACTCACCGACAACTTATAATGTTATGAAACCAGCTCACAAAAAGATAGAAAAGATAGATCAACGCCTTAGAATTCAACCTCTTCGGGGGGCAACCTCCTTCACATTACATAAATGAACAATTCTTGGATGATTCAAATGACAAAACCTCCTTTCTATATATAGGAGTCTGAGGGGTCACAATATAACTAAGCCGACCTAACAATAATGATATAAGGGCACAAAAATAACAATAGAGGGATTCTATGGGGCACAGTAATAAAAATATGGGGACAATAGGGGCACAATAATATTAATAAGGGATACAACTACAATGTTAATGGGGGCATCATTAGTATTATAGGGACCTAACATGCCCCTCTCCTTCAAAATTTTTTTTTTCTTAATGCTTGAGTAGTTTTGGATGCTTATGTATAAAATTCTCATCCTCCCATGTGGAATCTTCAGCAGATAAGTTCTTCCACTTGATGAGATACTCCGAAATGGATCGATTTCATAGTTGTTGAGTTCATGTTTCTATGACTACTTCTGGCTCCAATATAATTTTTCCTTCCTCATCAAGTTCTGGCAATATTGTTTGAATTGGGAGCTTGTCGCCTATAACCTTCTTTAAACATGAAACATGAAAAACTGGGTGCACTCGAGAAGCTGCAGGAAGCTCCAATTTGTATGCCATAGTACCAATCTTTCGCAACACCTTGTACAGACCATAATACTTTGGTGACAATTTGTTATCCTTCTTAGATTTCTTGAGGGACATTTGTTTATATGGTTGAAGCCGTAGGAATACCCAATCACCTACATCAAAACTTCTTTCACTGCGATGTTGATCTGCCTGTTGTTTCATTCTATTCTATGCCAACACGAGGTTATCCTTTAAGAGCTGGAGAACTTGTTGTTGATGCTTGATGTGATGTTCCACTGCTTGAACCTTAGAATTTTCTCTTAAATATGATGTGATATATGGTGGCTGATATCCATAAAGTGCCATAAATGGGGTCATTTTTGTTGCAGTATGGAAGGAAGTGTTATTCAACCATTCCTTCAAACTAATTTTTCAAACCAAGCTTATGCAAAAATTAAAAAAAAAAAACTACACACCTTTTTTCACTTTGTAGGAGCTTCATATTGAATCTGATGTCTCTCTATAATTTCGGATCATCCAGTTCTAAAATTGCGATCTGTAGTAGTTGTTTGCATCCTCTTTCCAATGTCACCAATCTGATCCAAACTGGATTCTCCAAGGAAGAGTTATGCACAATCTCCCAAGACGACTTGATTATAAACCTTTCCAGAAGATCAAACTTGTATGAAGTGCCATGTGTCATTGTTTTGACCTTTGGCTCTAAAAAATATATATGAGAAACTACAATCCGTCCTCTTTCTATAATTTCTTACAAAATTTCAATCTGATGCTCAAAGAAAATGTTATGATGATTTTCCCCAGGTAACCTGTTTGGAATGTAATTTAGGAGTCTGCAAAAAGACCAACTTCCTCAGATCATAGCTCCGCAAATATAGTGTGAAAAGCTATGAAATTTGGACCCAAGGTTCAGTGCGATTTCATATCAAATGATATTTTTTTTTTGCTTCTGAAATTTCGCAGAAAATAAGTTAGAGCTAAAATTCCACGATGACCTATTTGGAGCAGCGAAACCCTAGAATCCAAACCTCTGATACCAAATGTTATGAAACTAGCTCACAAAAAGATAGAAAAGATATATCAACACCTTAGAATTTAGCCTCTTCAAGGGGGAAACCTCCTTTACATTACATAAATGAACAATTCTTGGATGATTCAAATGAAAAAACTTCCTTTCTATATGTAGGAGTCTAAGGGGTCACAATATAACTAAGCCGACCTAACAATAATAATATAAGGGCACACAAATAACAATAGAGGGATTCTATGGGGCACAGTAATAAAAATATGGGGACAATAGGGGCACAACAATATTAATAAGGGATACAACTACAATATTAATGGGGGCATCACTAGTATTATAGGGACCTAACATATAACATGATCATAGTGTCCAAAAAAACAGCAATGCGTACAACCACAGGTTACTATCTTTCATGACCATTTGACACATGTGCATCTGACTATACTAATCATCTATCATATATCATGTATGTAGCCATAACATCAAAAGCATGCACATAAACCTAATGAATATAAAAATCATTAACTTACTTACCTGCATGCCCAACATGCCCACCTGTATGACGATCTTCTCTTATCCCAAAGTCTAATGCTGCAACTTAACTTTGACGACCTGCATCTCCTGTCTATGTCATCCAACACATTAGCATCATAAAAACCAATAGCACCATGATGACCTAAATTTGCATAAAATCACTGCATAAGGCATGTTTGACCTACTATTCATGCATAAATATAACCAAGACCATACATGCATAACCACTTCACATAGACATATAACACATGAGTACAAAACCATATACACATCATTCTAGCTAGAGCATAGTCATCAATGTATGACCATCTGAACTACAAAAACCATGACCTCATGGGTGAAAACAACAACCACCTTACGTGCATATGATAACATGTGAAAACTGATGTGCATAACAATTCATAATCAACCATACACACATGAAGGCATAATCCACAACAAAACCTTAAACCTTCACATGGAAACATCACTATAACCATGATAAACACCATGAAAATGCAACAAGAACATGGAATACATGAATAAGGAACACATTTCCAACCAACGTGAAAGCATGATCAATATACAACCCAATGACAATGCAACCACACTTTGATACCACTCGGTAACACCCTCCTCCCACATCTACCCAAAGCAACCAGCTAGCCAGAGTAAACATGTGATGAGAGGCCACTATGATAAGATTCAGCCTCCTAGGTTTTGGCTAGTTGAATTGTTTATTGATTAAACAGTCAAGTACCACATTAATTTGTCAACCTGGGAAAGTCTTTTATTTCAAACGCTACCGCGTACTGTATGTACTTAATTCCAAAAGCATTAAAAAGCTGTAGTATACACGATTCTATTTATGTCAAAACTCTTCACTCTATGTTATAACAGTGCATTGCAAAGATAAAATGAAAGCAGTTAACTAAAAATACAAAGCTGAAAAGAGAAGTAACAGCTGCTCTGTTAGCAGAGGATCAGGACCCTATCCTCCAGGTAAGGATGTTCAACACCTGCCCCTGTAACTAGATTGCGAATACACACTGCAATTCTAATTCACCGGTGAAGTATTCTTTTACAGCTTCAAACGATTAACAAAACAGAGTACCAGCAAAAAGGAAATTATCAGAGGTAATGCTACAGAATCCAAACAGAGTACCAGCAAAAAGGAAATTACCAAACACACTTACACACTGACAGGAAATAAATGGGTGAATCTTGTGAAGAAGGTGGGCCCTGTCCCTCTCACAAGATTCCCCAGAACACAAATGCTGGATTAGGTGCTCAGAACAATCTTCTATTCATCTGCCAAAAGGTCTAGTTACAATAAAAATTCAGACTTGTTGTTTGTCTTTCAAAACTTCCCTTACAACTTGTTTTTTCCCCCCCCTTTCTAATGTAGATGTCTCCTCTTTATAGAGGAGACATCTATTACAATAGACTATCATCGTTCATTCAGTTAAACCTTTTTTGTCAAAAATAAGAAATCCATCCTTGTTACAGGATGCTGTTACAACAGTGTGACAGTGTATTCTTTCTTGGGTCTCTTATTGTTACACAGCTGGTAACCAAACTTCAACCGTCTTCTTGGAATCCTCGCACTATCCTTTGCCGCTTCCCCATTGTTGTTGATTTAGTAAACTCATGTTGTTCCTGGTGTTTTAGCAACTGTAACCGTGTTTTACCCTTTTTGGACAGTTGTTGATCATGCTGCGTCAGCATGGAACTCTGGCGATCTTCTGATAGTTGTCGTTTGTTATTTCCGGTATTCCAGTTGTTTGCAAAATAACATTTCCCCGCTTTAGATAGTTGTTGTCACTGGTGCTGTAGCAACTACGTAGTTTCTGTTTCTGGTGTTGCAGCAACTGCGTAGTTGCTGTTTCTGGTTTTACAGCAACTATGAATTTCTGTAGACTTTAGACAGTTCAATGGTTACTTAGCAACTTGGTTAAATTTTCCAAAGATAAATATAAAGATAACATGAATATGTAATGAATAATTAAACATATAGTCATGCGGAGAGTTACTTCATACCTTGGGATGATTAGGTCATTATATAATCAAAGCTTTCAACTTATGGACTGAAAAAGGTAATATTATAGCAAAAAATACAAGGTCGAAAATGGTCAATTTGGATTCCTAACATGCCCCCCAACTGAAGGGATTGCATGTCTTCATGCAATGCTTACTCTGAATCTGAGTCGGAGTACTGTGATGAACAGTGTAAATTACTGAGACAGTAGCTATAGAAAGTGGTATCAAACTTGTCTCTGAACCCACAGACAATATTTATTTGCCTCCATGCTGCCGCCTCTTCCTTTTTGGATAATCCAAACTGACCCTTATATTGCTGACCAGATAACCATAGAAGTGGAAATTTAAATCTGTAGCCAATCCAATTTTCAGCACATTGTTCCATACATCTAACATAGTAAGGTACCCTTGAAATTGCTGCTTGTAAATTGGGTGGATTATAGGGATGATACTCTTGCCTTTCCTTGGGACAGTTTTCCCAAAATAGGTTGTTGGCCTTAATAGCCAAGGGTGCCTTGGTCCTCACATAGTGTTGGCAATCTCGCAGGACCACTGCTTGTAGTTGCCTGATGTGATCCTTCATTGCAGGCTCACTTAACATTCTTTGGTGCTGTGCAATGAAAGTGGCTGCATTTTGAGGTTCAGCCCTGATCCAAAGAAGGCAGTTTTGTTCATTATGTTGTGCTGAGATGAAGGCGTTTTGCCAAGTGAGTTGGTTGGCTAAAAAGGAAATGAAAGCTCTGAGCTGTATGTCGCCAACAAGAGGGAGTATATTCATATTTCTCTCTTCGGACATGGCTTCATTGTGGAGATAAAGCTCGCACAACAAATTCTGATCATTTTTGGGTGCCTCTACAAAGGTTTGAATAAATTGTTCTGATGTAACCACCTGATGAGGTCTACCTTCTCTAACTGCCTTTATCTGTAAGAATGTCAGTCGTTCCCTCAAAAATGTGGCATAGTTGAAAGAGGGTTTCCTTGTGGCAAGTATTCTTTGAAACAACTCAAACATCTGGGACAGTCTAGCTTTTAGTTCCTTAATTTCTTTGTACTGAGCTCTAGATTGCTCAAGTGCTTCCTAGTTCTTATATGCATAATTGAACCAGATCCCCTTTTGCTGTTGGAATGCTTTGCCTTGTGACAACTCATATTCTCTCCACCATTTTCCTTTTAATTCTTGAAAACTAGCGGTCTCTGTGCATGCATCACTAACAGAGGGAGGTTCTGTTTGTGTAAAGGCATCAACAAGGATTTTCTGCTCTGTGATAATTGGAGTAGGCCAGGATGATTCGATGTCTTCCTTTCCATTTCCAGCTACTGTTTCTTCTTCTTGTTCTATAATAGTTTGGGTAGGCCGGGGTGATTTTATGTTTTCTTCATTCTGTACTGATTTCTGTGTAACTGCTTCTTCTTCTTGTTCCATTTGGGTAGGCCGGGGTGAGTTTATGTCTTCTTCTCCATTTCCAGTCAATGTTTCTTCTTCTTGTTCAGCTTGGGTAAGCCGGGGTGACTTTATGTCTTCTTTGCCATTTCCTCCTGATTCCTGTGTTACAACCAATACTTCTTTTTCTTTTTTCATAACAGTTTGGGTAGGCCGTGGTGACTTTATATCTTCTTCTTCATTTCTTGCTGATTCCTGTGTTACAACAAATCCTTCTAGTTCTTTCTTCACACTTTTTAGAGATCCTGCTAGTTCTTGTGTTACAGCAGGTTGTTCTGTTTCCACCTGTATAGTTTTTGGAGAACTTGCTGGTTCTTGTGTTTCAGCAAGTTCTTTTGTTTGCTCCTATGCAGTTTCTGGAGAACCTACTGGTTCTTGTGTTACAGCAGGTTCTTCTGTCTGCTCCTGTACAGTTTCTGGAGAACCTACTAGTTCTTGTGTTACAGCAGGTTCTTCTGTCTACTCCTGCACCTTTTCTGGAGAGCCTGCTGGTTCTTGTGTGACAGCAGGTTGCTCTGTTTCAACAGAGGGTTGTGGTGGTTCTGTTTTTTCTTCTGCAGTTTCTGTAACAACAGGTTCTTTCGTTTCAACCACAACAGCAGAGGATTCAGGAATGACTTCAGTCATTGGTTCTACAACTATCTTGTATCCTGCTTCAGTGTATATCTCACCACAGTTGGCGCACATGTATTCATTCTCTTTACTCTTCTCTGCTACAGATGCTACTCGTGCTAAAACGTGCAGGCTAAATTCATTTTGATAGGCTTCCTTGACCCTTATTATTTCCTCCTAGTAATCCTGAATTTGGGATTTCAGAAATTCAATTTCTTCCTGCAGGGCAGATATGATAGGCTGAGCTTGTGGAGCGGCAGGTTCCAGTGGAGGCAGAGGTTGTGTTTCGGCATTTTGATCACTTATACCCCCAACAGGTGGTTCTTGTGTGTCACCTGGGGTAGTGGATGTTTCTTGTGTTGCAGCCACTTGGCCAATATTACCTTGGGTGTCGGCAGCTGGTTCTTGTGTGACAGCTACCTTAGAAGATAATGTCACGACATTGTGAACACTCTACATCTCAGCCTCCGAGGGTGAGGGAGAGGAGTTTCCAGGGCTGGTGGGAGTACGGGTTTTTAACATGATGGGTGGTGAGCTAGGGAGGGTGTGGCTAGGAGATTCAGCTATTACAGACGACCGAGTCCTTTGCTTGGGTAGAGAAGCAGGGAATTCATATATTTTTCTTTTCAGGCTAGCTTTCTTTAAAATAGGGGCAGTGGCGGAAATAGCAGCTGCTTTAGCCGAAGCCCTAATTCTTCTTCTTTTTGGCGGGGTTTCATTTTTCTGCTGCATTTTTTGTTTGACGAGGGTAATAGGGATGTTATCATCAGAGTCATCAGTAGAAATACCAAGTATGGGAATGGATGGGTTGGTTCTATTGGGGGATGGGGTTGTTTCCATGGGTATTTCTACTACTGGTTGTACATTTTCAGCAACTTGTGGGGGCGTTTGCTATAAGATCTCCTCGGGCATTTGTTCCGGAATATCATTTTTTTGCTGAGGGATTTCTTCAGTTATTTGCTCTGGGATATCCTCTGTTTGCTGAGGGATTTCTTCAGGTATTTGCTCTGGGATATCCTCTGTTTGCTGAGGGATTTCTTCGGGTATTTGCTCTGGGATATCCTTTGTTTGCTGAGGGATTTCTTCGTGTATTTGCCCTGGGATATCCTCTGTTTGCTGAGGGACTTCTTCGGGTATTTGCTCTGGGATATCCTCTGTTTGCTGAGGGATTTCTTCATTCTGCTGAGGTATGTCCTCAGCTTGGTGAAGAATTTCCTCTTCCTGATGAGGAATTTCCTGCTCTGGCTGAGGGATTTTTGCCTCTTGATGGGGATTAATGGGGGGAGGGGGGTTATTTAAGGCAAAGCCTCTATTTATCAGCAATTGAGCTAGACGGTGGTGTTTTAAGGAAATGAGCGGATGCTTTGCGTTGACAGTGTAACGTGACATATTTTTAAGACATCGCAATAGATAATATGGCATATTTATCAACTGACCATGCCTCAAGTGATTTAACAAGACGAAATCGTGCTGGTAAATTACCTGGTACCGGCCTTCGCACGTCAGGTATTGCTTCACAAATTCAGCAACTTTCGGCCACGGTTGAGGTAATGACTGAAGTGCTACGCCTCTGCCCTTGGGTTCCACCTGCTCGCCTGGTTGAAGAAAATCCTGCTGCGCATTAAGGATCAAGTGCTTCCTACTGAACCACCGTGTGCCATTAGCTGGTAGCCCGGTAACTTGAGCTATGGCTTCCTCCGTGACTGGAATTTGAACTCCCTGAACGACAGAAAACCCCTCTGTTAAATTGCATGCAAACTCGAGGACTTGCTATGCGTCAAAGTCTGGAAGTCTCCTAAAATAATCTAGCCATCCCGCTTGCAGAAAGATTTGATAAACTTCGAGATAGAGCTCAAGAAGTGTTGTTGTGCCAGGTTCGTATGTGATGAGATTTCCTCCCATAGCTGTTGTTTCAGTGAAAATTCTCAGTTCAGGGCCAAGCCTCCAAGTTCAGTCCAGAGTAAATCGTTGCAAATGGTAACATGCCATGGTGAGATGACTTTTTACATGATATCGGGAGAGTTAATGGCGGCGGCAGTTGGCGTACTATACAATTATGAGAGCGCTTTGGTAATCCCCCCCCCCAAAAAGCTACGCGTAAGTGATATGATTGGAAGTACAATTATTCGGTAGTCCTATCAACATCTCCACATTAACTATTATTTAATGTCCATACATAATCATGCGTACCTTTATGTTTTACCTTTTTGGTTGCTGCGTCGAAAAGTCTTGTCTTATCTTTTGCTGGATCCATAATGATTAAAGCGGGTCTAAAAGTATGGGAATACCAGTGATTTTTTTTAATAATGACGGGAAGTAATAGTGGAGAATTGTAATCATCATAGTGTATGGCTGGTTCTTTTGGTAGGAAATGGCATATTTTATAAAAATTCGTTTCCTTTGGGAGTTGAAGTGGAGAGACTGGTGCTTTTATAAATGAGAGAAATAGTGAAAAAGGTATTACGAGATCGGGAAGTGGTGTTACAACAACGGGGATTGGTGTTGCAGCCACCGGAAATGATGCTACATTAATGGGAAAAGGTGTTGTAGCAACGGGAAGTGGTGTTGCAGCAACGGAAAATGGTGTTGTAGCAACGGGAAATGGTGTTGTAGCAACGGGAAATGGTGTTGCAGAAATGGGAAATGGTGTTGTAGCAATGGGAAATGGTGTTGCAACAACGGGGATTGGTGTTCCAGCAATGGGAAGTGGTGTTGCAGCAATAGGAAATGGTGTTGCAGCAACGGGAAAGTGGTGTTGCAGCAATAGGAAATAATGTTGCAGCAACAGGGTTCCCAAGTCCGCAAAGTGATTCCTTTGAAGCTTTTGTTCTCAGCTATTTTCTGAAACTAAAATTTGCAAGATACTGAAATGTATTATGGTAACCCTTGGCAGGGATTATTAGTTAAAAATAATATCTAATCTGAAAAAAAAATGCATAAATAAACAGAAATTTAAGTGCCTTGAGGGACAGCAAGTTCCCCTAGGGAAGCATAGTGTTTATTTGCCATGCAAGTGGCTTTAAAATCTTCTTTAGAAACATACCGCTGATATAAACGAAGTCGATACCCATTCACTAGTAGTGGTGTTCTGCTTCCATCAATTGTTAAAAGTCTGACTGTCCCATTTGGAAAAACAACATCCACTTCATAAGGCCCTAACCACCTTGTTATTAACTTACCTTGGAAATTCTTGAAACGAGAGTCATAGAGTAGAGCCCAGTTACCTTTCTGGAACTGCTTTTGCTTGATGGTTCTGTCATGCCACCTGCTTCTTTGTTGTTGTATCATGGTTGTTTGATGGATGGCATCCAGTCTCTTCTCATCCAATTCTTGAAGCTGTTGCAACCTAGCTGTCTATGCATCAGTCAAGTCAAGATTAACAGCTAAATTAGTTCTTAAAGTTTTAATTTCAAACTCTACAGGGAAAACAACATTTTTTCCAAAAACTAATTCATACGGTGAAAAGCCTGTAGTATTCCTCCAAATATTTCTATAGGCCCATAATGCCTCAGGCAACCTTTAAAACCAGTCCCTCCTATTCTCCTTTATCGTTTTTGTCAAAATGGCTTCTATGACTTTATTGGTGCTTTCTACCTGCCCATTTGCTTGGGGGTGATAAGGTGTAGTCATTTTGTGCTTAATATGATATTTCTGAAGTGTATCCTTGAAGCCATGAGCGTTGAAAGGAGGTCCTCCATCCGTGACTAATTCTCTAGGCAATCCAAATCTAACAAAGATCTCTTCAAATAAAAATGTTAGTACTGCTTCTTCATTAGCTTTAAGGAGTGCCTTAGCCTCTACCCATTTAGTCATATAATCTATGCATACTAATATGTACACTCTTTGGTTGGATGGAGGATTAATCGGACCTATAAAATCTAATGCCCATTTCTCAAAAGGTTCAAGAATTACCTGGGGATTGAGTGGCATTTCATCCCTGTGATTAGGCTGGCCCATTCTTTGACAGCTATCACAGGCCTTCACATATTTCCTTGCATCTTTGAAGAGTGAGGGCCAATAATAACCCATTCTGAGTACCTTGTGTGTTGTTCTTTTGTCTGCAAAATGCCCTCCACAAGGTCCATCGTGACAAGCTTTTAATACACCATAAATTTCATCTTCACCAATGCATCTCTGGATTTCCTGATCAATTCCTGCGTGGAAAAGACACCCGCTTATCTAGCTGTACCTAGCACTTTGCTGGATGATCTTTCTTTTTTCCCTGTGTGATAGGTGCGACGGCAATTTTCTTGCAACTAAATAGCTGGCAATGTCTGCATACCAAGGTGAGTGAGCAGATACTGCAAATAAATATTCATCAGGAAAAGAATCATCTATTGGAATATTTTCAACAGTTTTTAATCGAGAAAGGAAATCAGCAACTACATTTTCTTTTCCTGGCCTATCTACAATTGTGATGTCAAATTCTTGTAATAATAATAACCATCTAGTGACTCGGGCATTTGTAACTGATTTATTCATTAAATATTTAATGGCCGAGTGATCAGTATGCACAAAAGTAGTGTAGCCAGTAATATAATGTCAAAATTTATTGATAGCATAAATGAATGCTAGGAATTCCTTCTCAGTGACTGTATAATTCAATTCAGCTGGTGTCATATTCTTACTGATAAAATAAATGGCATAGGGTAGACTATTTTCTTCCTAGCCCAAGACAGCTCCAATTGCAGTATCTGAGGCATCAGAGGATATATGAAAGGGTAGTGCCCAATCAGGTCCCCTCAAAATGGGAGCTGTAGACAACTGATGTTTAAGTTCATTAAATGCTTTTTCACAATCATCATTCCACTTAAATTCAACATTCTTTGTTAATAACACAAATAGAGGAGAAGCTATTTTGGAAAAATTCTTAATAAATCTTCTATAGTATCCAGCATGTCCTAAAAAGCTTCTTACATCGGTTTGTGTTTTGGGGATAGGGAGGGTCTGAATTACCTGTATTTTTGCTGGATCGACTTATATTCCTAGGAATGAGATGAAGTGACCCAATACAATACCTTGATTCATCATCATATGACATTTTTCAATGCTTAAGGCAAGGTGTGCTTCTACACATCGCTTAAGTACTTTTTCAAGATTCTGTAGTGCATCTTCAAAAGTCACTCCATAAGGAGTAAAGTCATCCATAAATGTTTCTAATGAATCATTTAGCATATCAGAAAAAATCCCTATCACTGCTCTTTGAAATGTTGCTGGAGCATTACATAGCCCAAATGGAAGAACCCTATAAGCAAAGGTCCCCCATGGGCTAGTAAACGTGGTCTTGTCCTGGTCTTGGGGTGCAATCTTAATCTGATTGTATCCACTAAATCCGTCCAAAAATGAAAAGAATTTCTTACCTGCCAAATTATCTAATACCTGATCAATGAATGGTAAAGGAAAATGGTCTTTCTGGGTGGCTTTATTCAGAGCTTTATAATCCACACATACTCTCCATTTTCCATTTTTCTTGGGTACAATTACAAGTGGGGAAACCCACTCACTATCAGATATAGGGTATATAAATCCTGCATTCAAGATTTTTTGAAGTTTCTCCTTCACAATTTCCCTTAGATTGGGATTCATCCGCCGCTGGGGTTGATAGGCTGGGCGGGTCCTTCTTTAATATAAATGCGGTGAGTGCATAGCTTAGGAGAGATCCCCTTCATGTCCGTATAATCCCACACAAATGCTTCTTTATTTTCCCGGAGTAACTTTATTAACTGTTGTTTTTCATTATCAGATAAGTTAGGATTTATATCTAATGTTTTGCCGGGCTCAATTTCTATTGTTGTACTTTTGGAGGGGCTGCCTACTGTTGTCTGATATAAATTTTTATCTTTCAGGTTCTGCTGAGATTCAGATTCCAAGATTGCAGTGAAGTGATTATACATTTCTGGGCTGACCGAAGATGGTTCAGAAATGAAACTGTTGATTAATTCATCTTCGGTAGAGTCTTTGAAAGTTAAAGCTTATCCGATAGTCAAGATAGGTTGGGTTTCTTCATCCTCATAATCTACCCATACAGAATTGTCATTATTAATCATGGGTGTGGCATGAGGATAAAGGGTAAGCTATTTGGTTTCCTTCCCATTAGAGATGGTCATTGATCCTAATCTACAGCTGATGAAAGCATCTGCTATAGCCAGCCAAGGTCTTCCTAGAATCAGTGCATGACCCCCCAACTTTGTTTTAGTTTGTAACACCACAAAGTCAGCTGGGTAATTCCAGGATTCTACAAAAATTATTAGATCTTCAATGACCCCTTCAGGCTTAATTGTAGAGCGATCAACCAACTCTAGGATGGTTGGAGTTTCCCTAATAAGGATTTTTAACTGAAGCAATTGTGTTGTTTCAAGTGTCATAATATTTATTGCAGCACCTAAATCTACTAGAACTTTAGAGACAAAGGTTTTTCCAACCTGAACTATTACTGTAGGGTGACCAGGGTCACCATATTTCACAGGAGGATCTTTTTCTGTCATTAAAGCAGTCAGCTCTCCCATCACATGAACTGTGAGGGGGTCCTTAGTTTTTCTTCCAAGTTTTTTTATGCAGATATCTCTAACAGTCCTAGCATAAATGGGCACATCTCTTAGCACTTGCAACAATGGGATTTTAACATATAAATTCTGTAGTTCGCCTAAAAGGTTAAAAGCAGGTTGCTCAAGTGTTTTAGTGAGAGCCGGACGTTCAGGGAATGGCGGATCTGCTGTTTGATCATTGTTGCTAGATGTTGATTCGACTGTTTCAGCATTATTGTTAACTGGTTTTTCTTTTCTGATTTCCTCTTTATCAGAGTCAGTAATGTCATCAATGATGGGTTCAACAATTATCCCTGCGCGAAGATGGATATCGTTACATTGCATGGGGGAGACAGGCTGATTTTGAATATCAATTACTTGCAGGGCTTTATTGTTATTTGGGTTGGGGTTGGGTTGCACAGGCAGCTGCGGTCTAATTGCCTGGTTATTCGGAGGAGTATTGGATGGTAAGGAAAGAGACTATTGATGCTGAGGAAATGGCATCTGCTGGCCTACCCAGTTCGGATTCCATTGATTAAAATATGGTTGCTGGGGAGCCCAAGGATTCCATATGGTAGGATCAGGAAAAGGAAGATTTGGTTGCTGCGTAGGTAGAAAATTCATTGTGTTAAAGGGTGGGTACTGCATTTGGTTCATTGGTGGGTAATTTGTTTGAAAAGGAGAATGATTATTCCAACGACTAAATGCTGTATTAGAACTCATACCTTGTCTTTGTGGCCATTACCTCCTCTGTGTCATCAGGTACACTGCTTCAGCCTCTTCTTCAGTTGGCTGCAATGCTGCTTTAATTCCAGGCAGAGAGGGGCATTGCTAGGTCTCATGGTCCTTTTCGCAGATCGTGTAGATTGGTAACTTATCTAGTGGGCATTCCCTGAGTGGGTGTTTTTCTCTGCATTTGGAACAAAAAATAGCTAGGGCAGCTTCTACTTCTACCTATTTCTTCTTTACCTGCAGAGCATCAATTTGTGAAGAAAAAGAGCTTAACATCTCAGTTTTAAATTCTTCCAACAAATTACCTATTTCAGCCCTTGTTGCTCCTCCACTTGCTGACTTCTGGAATCTTGAGTATACATTGTCCCTGCTTTTTGATCTGCTTACTGCTCCTCTTGAACATCTCATGCAGAGGTTGATAATTTCATCAAATGGTTCCTTGGAAATGTCCCCTTTTCCCAGCATATTCAACATGTCCAAGTAGTCATCTCGTACCGCTTTCAACAATATTGTTTTCAGAATATCTTTACTCATGTTAGGGTGGTCAGACCGCTGCAGATTATACTGCAGTCTTTCCACAAAGTCTTCCAGATTCTCGTCCTCCTTCTGAACCATTTTAAACAATTCTTCCTTCCTTTCTCTTGTTCGGCAGTAATCCTGATATTTGGCCAGAAAGATTTCTTTCATCTGATCCCAGGTAGTGATTACCTGAGCTCCTAAGCTCATAAACCACCTTAATGCATTCCCTTTCAGTGTTGCTGGAAACAGTTTTAGTTTCTGATTAGGGCTCACATAATCATAACTCCTACATAGTATATCGAATTCAAAGAGGAATTCATCCGGGTCTTCAGAGGATAACCCATGAAAGTTGGGTAATTCTGAAAGTGGAATGTTCTTCATAGGGGTCGCTCCTCTCGGGAGCTCCCCAATAGCGAACTCCAAGGTAGAGAGTGAGTTTTCCCCCCTTCCTTCTGCTCTGTTATCCTCCATTGGTCTATTTCCTGAATCGCCTTCTTTATCTTCTGTATCTTCTGTCTCTTCAGGTTCTTCTACTGGTTCCTCAGTGTATTCTGGTACTTCCAGCTTCCTTTCAGGTCCTAGTACTTCCTCCGTCTATCAATCTGTTTGTGAGGAATACTGGATCTGAGGTCTCCGGGAACTTGTCCTCTGTGATGTCTCGGCCTTTGAGATAATTTCGTCAATAAAGATTTTTCTTCCTCCTCCGCCTTTGCCGCCTGTGAAATTAGGTTTCCTGCGTCCTCTCTTGCACCTGTTATTCTTAAAAAGAAATCATTAATGCCTTTAAAAATCTCTAGTCTCCTTCCCCAGCAACGGTGCCAAAATGTTGGCTAGTTGAATTGTTTATTGATTAAACAGTCAAGTACCACATTAATTTGTCAACCTGGGAAAGTCTTTTATTTCAAAGGCTACCGCGTACTGTATGTACTTAATTCTGAAAGCATTAAAAAGTTGTAGTATACACGATTCTGTTTCTATCAAAACTCCTCAAACTAAGAATACAAAGCTGAAAAGAGATGTAACAACTGCTCTGTTAGTAGAGGATCAGGACCCTATCCTCCAGGTAAGGATGTTCAGCACCTGCCCCTATAACCAGATTGCTAATACACACTACAATTCTAATTCACCAGTGAAGTATTCTTTTACAGCTTCAAACGATTAACAAAACAAAGTACCAGCAAAAAGGAAATTATCAGAGGTAATGCTACAAAATCCAAACAGAGTACCAGCAAAAAGGAAATTACCAAACACGCTTACACACTGACAGGAAATAAATGGGTGAATCTTGTGAAGAAGGTGGGCCCTGTCCATCTCACAAGATTCCCCAGAACACAAATGCTAGATTAGGTGCTCAGAACAATCTTCTATTCATCTACCAAAAGGTCTAGTTACAATAAAAATTCAGACTTGTTGTTTGTCTTTCAAAACTTCCCTTACAACTTGTTTTTTTCCCCCCCTTTCTAATGTAGATGTCTCCTCTTTATAGAGGAGACATCTATTACAATAGACTATCATCGTTCATTCAGTTAAACCTTTTTTGTCAAAAATAAGAAATCCATCCTTGTTACCGGATGCTATTACAACAGTGTGACAATCTATTCCTTCTTGGGTCTCTTATTGTTACATAGCTGGTAACCCAACTTCAACGTCTTCTTGGAATCCTTGCACTACCCTTTGCCGCTTCCCCATTGTTTCTGATTTAGTAAACTCATGTTGTTCCTGGTGTTTTAGCAACTGTAATCGTGTTTTACACTTTTTGAACAGTTGCTGATCATGCTGCGTCAGCATGGAACTCTGGCGATCTTCTGATAGTTGCCGTTTGTTATTTCCGGTATTCCAGTTGTTTGCAAAATAACATTTCCCTGCTTTAGATAGTTGTTGTTGCTGGTGCTGTAGCAACTGCGTAGTTGCTGTTTCTGGTGTTGCAGCAACTGCGTAGTTGCTGTTTCTGGTGTTACAGCAACTATGAATTTCTGCAGACTTTAGACAGTTCAACGGTTACTTAGCAACTTGGTTAACTTTTCCAAATATAAATATAAAGATAACATGAATATCTAATGAATAATTAAAAATATAGTCATGCGGAGAGTTACTTCATACCTTAGGATGATTAGGTCATTATATAATCAAAGCTTTCAACTTATGGACTGAAAAAGGTAATATTCTAGCAAAAAATACAAGGTCGTAAATGGTCAATTTGGAGTCCTAACACTAGGTAACCTTAAGGAAATTAAGTTGAAAAACAAGACCTTACAGACCTCCCTTAGGTGCTTTCAGACTCCAATGAGCTAATCCACCACTCTAGGTGCCCAACCCCTAACTTAACATAGCATTTCAATGAACTAGACGCAAATTCACTCCCATGACAAGGAATGCATGTGAATGCAACCCTATAGTCTCTCCCACAATGCCTACAAGGGAGAGACTGCAACCTTTTGCAACCAGTTCTATGCCAGAGACTGTGATATTTAAGCCACTTTTTCAAGGCTAGTCTCCAAACCAATGCCTAGAACTTGATGAGACTTTCCAAGATAATAAATGAAACCAATGAAAAGCCTCTAACACAAAGCTTGATCAAGGGCTTGATGTAACCAAGCCTAACTATGACAAACATTTTGTCAAACACTTAGAAAATATGCAACCTACAGTTGTAAATAACAGATCTGAGCATAGGGTCTCATACTTATCTGAGATTTGCCATGAAACATTATTTCCTTATCACTTTAACTTCCATTCCATCCATTAGGTCATAGATACATTTTTCATTCATTTAAAAATAAAAACATGATGAGATCCATACATAGTTTCTATAATACAACATATAAATAACCAGCATAATAGGGACAAAAATATCAATGAAATCATAGCCATATACAACACATATAATCCATCATAATACTCATAGAAATACCAGGAGATATAAAATTTCATTAATGATGAAAAACCTCAACCTGGGATGGGAACTCCATGTTCCACTTGACGGTAGAATGGCTGAGCCAAATCTCTCTTCAGCGATTCACCCTCGTGCCATATTCCAAGCATGAATGTGCGATCTCATAGAACACATCAATCAAAAATCATCGAAGGATTCCAGAGGGCATCCACCTCAACCCATAAAAAAATGGTTCCACCTCATGACCTGACATCAGCAAAACCGTCATCAGATTGGTCTCCATCCAATCCTTCTAAGGCTTCCAAAGTGTTTGTTCTAACCAAGACTTCCGAGACTAGTAACTCAACCCACAACTGTTGTTGGGCTTATAGAGCATTTTTCCAACCAAGGCTTCTAGGACTAGTAACTCAAGCCACAGTTGTCATCTAGATTCCAGAGCATTTGTCCAACCAAGGCTTTTAGGACTAGTAACTCAACCCAATATGTTATGGGGCTTCCAAAGCGTTTTTCCAACCACAACTTCTAGGAACTAATAACTCAACCGAAGCTATGGAAACATGAGAACCAACTGAAAATAAACCCACAATAACCATGGCTCTTCATGAAGTGGCAAGGCTAGTAAATTCACTCTCATTCTAGGAAATCCTCAATGCCAATGACAGATCATGACCAGGAATCCATAGGCATATAACATGCATGCAAAAACTAATGAAGAAAACATACATGCAACTCGGTACCTGCAATAAAATATGTAGTTGTTGATCCTGATGCCCTCTTGCACTTCCTTTCTCTTCCTTTTCCTCCTTGCTCGAAGAATCCAAATATGCCACACCCTCCAAGAGTGCTCTAAGAAGAATTTAAGTATCCAATAGTATGAGAGAGAGAGAATATAAGGGAGCTCCACCAAAACCTGTCAAAAGCTTACCAATTGATCCTCAAAATCCTTTTTATGAATGAGGCCTCTATTTTCTTCATTTTCCATTATTTTCATTGATTATCCTCCACACTTGAAACATGTGACCTTTCAACTCCTTTTTCTCTTAATTTCCATTATTTTTATAAATAAATGTACCAAAATTCCATTTTACCTTTCCAAAGCCTTAGTCATTGCCTTTTCCAATTCCCTTAGCCATAATAAACTGAATCAATACTCACTAGGATGTTTCCCCCACCATTCAACTTGGAATATATGTCCCATCATTCGTAGCCTTATATATATTTTTCCATGGAATTTTCACCAAGGCTATTAAATTTTCCAGCCCATATGTGTTGATAGTGTCAAAATAGATTTGATTGATGAGTACCTTGAAACAAGAGAAAAGGTATCATTATAGTCAATCCTCTCTACCTGAGAAAAACCTTGGGCCACAAACCTTTCCTTATGCTTCTCCAAATTACCATCGGTTGCTTTCTTTACCTTGTAAATCCATTTAGAGCTGACAACTAACTTGTTTTCCAATCTTGGGACCACATCCCAAAGACTGTTACAAACAATTAAGTCATACTTCTCCACCATGGCTTCATCACAAACATGTTGCTAAAATGCCTTCTTAAAAGAAGATGGCTCTATCTCAACACATCCGCTCATAAGAGCCGTGTATCCAATGTACCTCTCAGGTGACCTCCTATGCATGTGCTATGATGTTGGTTCTCCCACATTCTCTCTCACATCTTGCAATAACTTATCAACCTCTCTACTGCACTTTCTCCCATCTCTAGAAGACTTTGTCTAAGTGGATGTCTCCACTGACGGATCCTCTGATTGTGGCTTCTCCACATCAATCTGAACCCTCCTCCTTAGCAGTTAGAAATCCTCAATTGCATGTAGCTAAAGCTCCCTCTAAAGGGAACATCAGATGGCATTCTCTTCATTGAATTTGACATCCCTGCACACTAGTGTGATCCTGTTGGTCGATTGGTACACCCAACAGTTTTGAGGTGTATTAGTGTACTCCAAAATATCATAAACTCTATTGTCAACTCAAGCTTCTTTCATGCATCTTTGGTCATGTTGAGATAAACCGATGAGGCAAAAATGATGAAGTGACCCACATCTGGTCTCTTCCCTAAGAAATCCTCCTCTAGAGTACTCATCCAAAGAATTTGATGAGGTATTCTGTTATGCAAATAAATAACTATGTTTCATGCCTTAGCCCACAAGTGTAGTTGTCGGCCCTAATCATGCAACATCGCCCATGCTGCCCCTACAATGATTCTACTCTTCCTTTCATCAACCCCATTCTGTTGTGGGTTGTGGGGTGATGTCAACTCCTATTTAATCCCTTCTGTTGCAAATTTTTTTACACTTATTTGTCACATAATCTGCATCATTATCACTCATGAGAGCTTTAACCTTCCTACCAGTATCTTTCTCAACCAATGCTTTAAATTCACAAAACTTTGCAAAAGTTTGATTTTTCTTCTACATGAAAAATATCCAACATTTACGAGAAAAATCATAAGTGAATATAACATAATATCTTTGCTTGGCTATCGATGTTGTCGAGAATGGTCCACACACATATGAATGGACTTGATCAGGGATCACCTATGCTCAACTATCTTTGTCATGAAAGGAAGATTTGGTTTCCCAAAGTACACCCTT
This sequence comes from Pinus tabuliformis, assembly GCA_031772625.1. Classification (NCBI taxonomy): domain Eukaryota; kingdom Viridiplantae; phylum Streptophyta; class Pinopsida; order Pinales; family Pinaceae; genus Pinus; species Pinus tabuliformis. The sequence goes on from CM062815.1 coordinate 461,118,052, forward strand.
TGCATCTATCAACTTTCTCTAGTGTACCTTTGGAAACACCGGTAAAAATTTTCTACATGATTTTCAAAGCGCTATGATGTAAGTGAGCCAACTGCCTATGCTAGAACTCACTGATCTGTCAGCTCTATACCTTCTCCACTTTTGTGTTCAAGGTAGCACAATCTTCTACCTCCAATTTGTACATATTCTTCACCTGAATCCCTATCCTCTTTACCTGTCCCATGGCTATGTGATGATGGAACGCCTTTCCCTTACTAAATACCACATCATAGTCTATATCCTCCAACATGTCAACATATACCAAGTTTTTCTTCAAACTAGGAGCATACATAACATCTTAGAAGGTGAGAGGAACACCTAACTCCCTCTGAAAGGTAATTGTACCCAACCCAATAGCATTATACCTCATGACATCACCAATATCGATATGCATATGGAGACCCTTCTCCTCCAGGACACTAAAGATCTTCTTATTACCAGCCATGTGGAAAGAAGCTCCACTATCTAGGTACCATGCACTACCCATCATCGATGATACCATGCATGTGATGAGGGTAAAGTGCAATTCGAATTGTGAGGCAAGAGCCTCACCTACAACTCCTCCTGAGTACTTCTTCTTGGATTTCTTGATTGGATAATTTGTAGCAAAATGTTCCAACTCATGACAATGAAATCACTTGACTTTTGACATGTCCCTTTTCTTGCCTCCATAACAAAAATCTGATTTGGAATGCGATGCCTTCCCCTTCCCTTTCTTTATCTTCCCGCTAGGGAATAATTTTCCTCATCATTAATATTTGATGAGGATCCGTCCATGGTGCTTCTCTAAATATCTTCCTGTACCAAATTTGACCACAATCATTCCCAATTTGGTAGATTCTTCCTCCCATTGATAGAGTCCCGATAATTGTTCCAACTCTTAGGGAGTCTTAGAGGAGATAAGCTTACCATATCATTGACCAACCTCTAAATTAGACATAAATTAAGGCCCATATGAACATAATTCAACACATTAAACGTGTATTTTTTCATTAGATAATTTATTTTTAACTTTAATAGGTTCATTAGGAAGGTTTATGACTAATTGCATATTTGTGCCTAATATTATTTATTTTTATGGAATATTGTGAGAATATTGGGAAAATTATGGAGATTTGGAGGGGGAAATAATTTAGGGACTTGCTCCCTACTACGGGAGGATCAATATTAAACAATAAATCAACAAGATATTATGGAATTATGGCACAGATTGTGGAACTCCAATGATTGAGAAAATCTAGGAATGTGTACCCTACCATTTAATGCAAATTCCTAGTGTTGGGAGCCAGATTCACTAATCAAGGGATTTCGGTAGGGAAATATTCCTGATTTCATGGGGAATGATTCCTAATAATTTTTAATAAGTACCAAGTTGAATTTTCCTCTAGGGGTGGATTTTTATTAATCTTCTTGTGGAGAGAACTCGTATCTTTGTAGCTCCATTGTCATTTCTTGCAAGGATGTAATTATATTGATGGAAATAATGAAGATTGGTGTCATGTTCAGCTTAAAATCCTTGGTATCCTTCGTAGTAATTTGATTTTCCTTGGGATTGGCCATCCCATGAGCCTCATAACCCTTTTGCATGATTTACGTTTCTTCTTTTCACTTCTTATTCACATGCATCTCTTGTTCTTGTTTTTTTTCTATTTTTACATTTAGTATTAATGATTCATTGTTGTAGGATTGGGTAAAATAGTTAAAGTAAGTAACTTGAAATATCACAAGCATCATTTCATCATTGGAAAAAATTTAGAAGGTCATAGTAATTAGTGAGTTACTTGGATTGGTTTTTTTATTCCCAAATCTAGATTTCTAGAAGTCCTTTGTGGCAAATAACAATAAAATTCTGTTATTTTTTAGAGAATTCTAACAAGATTGAATCAAGCTTATTCCACTTGAATTATATCACAAAAAAATTATAGTTGATAAAAAAAATTGCCCCATTCACTTGATTGGGTTAGGCATTTGATAGATTTACTACCTCACTATTTCTCGAATTTCTAAATTTTAGACTAGTAATTTTCTGCCATTTTTAAGCATGGGTTAACAGAGGTACTTTTGATTGATTCCACTTGGAATGGATACCTAAGACATCTTAGCCAATAAAAAAAATTCCCATCCAATTTTGATTTGATTTGGTTGGTCATTCGGTGAATTATATCTCCCTATGGAAAATATGTTGTTTCATGTAGTAAACTACAGGAAATCCTGTAGCGGCCTTCCAACATGTATATACTTGCCCAAATTCACTCAAGAAGTTTAGTTAGTATCCTTAGGATTGAATCAAGACCTCTAGGCTCTAAATAAATTATTAGGGAACATTAAAGACCACTTAGGACTTGCCTCGTTACCCATGTAAAACATTTCAATGATTTGGGCTAATGGACATATTTATGGATTGGATAATACAATGATGATTTTCTTAATTGCCACATCCAATGAACTCTGTTAATGGATATAAATTATTTGAAATGTAATTGTTTAAATTTAGTTCACAATATTTAGTTTATGCAATTAGAGTAAGTTTCTTTCCTTGTTCTTTCATTCTTGCAATAGGTTAAGGTTTCCATTTCAAGTATTTCATTTTCTGCAATTAGTTTAGGATTTGATTTCATTACATGCACTCCATTACACCAGGATAGCAAAGGAAGGACACATTTTATGCTTCACACATAGTGCCGATACCTCTTAGGCTTTTACGAACCCAGGGTTGATGATTAAATTTTCTAACCTTAGGATTTTGAGAATTCTTGTTGGAATATCAAGGCTCATCACTTTTTGGCATCGTTGCTGGGGAGGTGTCAAAGTATGCATTGTTTTATTCCCTAGTTGATTCATTTTTTTTTATTTCTACAAAAACACAAAAATTACATTATGCATCTTGCATTGAATTAGCATTCTAGTTCATTTTTTTTATATAAAAGAAATAAATACTTCTCCAACACCAATGCCCCTACAACCCCCCCCCAACCATTTGATCACGTGGTGCAGTAAGAGCCACATCACCATCCACGTTTTCATTTAGAAGAAGAAGAGGTGACAAAGAAGGTAGAAGAAATGGATGGAAATGATGACAATGAAGAATATCCTCTTTGATTTCGCATTCAAGATACTAATGTCAGTGTGCATATGGAGAACATCCCTCCATATTTTCTTAAAAAGTTTCATGGTCTAAGGTCAGAGGATTTGGAAAGCTTTCTCTTTGAATTTGAAATAGTTTGTAGATTTTATGGTTACTTATTAAAAACTCAAAAATTGAGATTGTTTCCAACAACATTGAAGAATAGAGCTCTTAAATGGTTCATTAATTTAGGGACTAATTCAATAAGATCATTGAATGATATACAAAAGATATTCTAGGAAAATATAAAGATAATTATCTTAAAGAATAAATCTTTAGAATGAATCAAAAGGAAGATGACAATCTAGAGGATCTAATAGAGAGGTACATGTATAATGATAAGAGGGTAAAACTACATCATTTAGGATCTAAAACACTAACAACCCTCTTACTTGGAACAATTAGGGATGAGTGGATTGATCTCCTTAATCTCTTGAGTAGAGGTGATGTATACAAATTATTATTTGAAGAAATTTGTAAAACATGAAAACACATATCAAGAGGAAGGGTGAGATTAATTCAATCAACATCAAGATCAATAAGGTAAGCTAAACTTGGAAATTTGCTTGATAATTTTAAAACAAAAATTCTTAGCAATCTAAGTGAACAAGTAGAACTGCTAAGAATACAAAATGAACAAAAAGAAGATGTTGATATTCGTGTTGTTCATGCAGAATCACATGATGTTAAATATTTCCCCTCATGACCAAGGTTGAAGGAATTTTACCTAGAGGACAATGGAGCAAGTCAATTGTCAATGCAGTTATGTTATGTAGCTCCAAGAGGACCATGGCATCATTATCAACCTGATATGATGCAAGAGCCTAATTCATAACTCAAGGTTATGCACATCCATCTCAAAATAATTGGAACACACCCTTTCTTCGGTGACCTTAGCCATCTCAACCCCAAAACCAATCTTCGCAACAAGGTTGGCAAGGAACTTATGGGAGCCATCTAGAATATCCTCAATATTTTCCTCAATGTCCTCCATACCCAACTCCATGTTATCCTTACCAACCACTTCTGCTACAACCACAACCCCAACCACATCCATCAAAAATATCCACTCCAACTCAACTACCTATACCACCATTTCGAAACCTACACAATGAAGTAACTAAGCCCGATTACAAAGCCCGATTACAATTCTGAGGTACAACACTTCCAAATATATCCCCTTGATCTCAATGGTATTCATTTTAGCTCACGAATAATATCACAAAAAATATATTCTCTTGATGTCATTGAAGGACAACATGTAGAAAAAGAAGATTCAGAAGAGACTACCAAAGAATAATGGGTTGCACTTTATGAATAATAGACATCAAAATCATATATTGAGAAAACTCCATCATGGTTACCACCAAATCCTCCATGTATTCAAGAGAACAATCAACAAAAAGAGGAATATTTGAAGGTCATGGTGGAAGAAAATATGAAGAATGATCCAGATAACAAGCAACCCAAGGGCATCAAAGTAATATTGAGTTTTGGTTCTAGAAAATCAACAAGATGGAGCATCACTCTCTTCTTCAACTATGCTTGATATTTTCAAAGTCAAATCATTTAAAATTTAGGTACATGTCAAATCATATATTGCAAGCCTACACATCAATTTATCTATCATCTTGATGTGCACATGGCTCCATTGGAAGTATTTCTACACTTGAAAATGATTTTGTTTTTTTTCAATTAGAGTAGGATAGGAAAAGAAAAAAAATCAAAATTAGGAGAAAAATATAAATATAAAGTGAAAATCTCCTTTGAGGTACCTAAGATTGGCTCATTGATTGAAAACCCCCATGAGGCGGTCAATGGGTTGGAAAAAGGAAAAAAAAGAGGAAAATAAAAGATCTTAGGTGAAAACCTCCTTTGAGGCACCTAGGAAAATCTACGAGTTGAAAACCCCATTGAGGCGGCTAGTAGGGCTAGAAGAAAAATAAAAAGATAAAATAAGAAAATCTTTGCTCCATGTAACTCTATGATGAATATAGGTTCTCTCCAACATCTGCAAGAAACAAAAACAAGTTGGCACCAAAGAAAAGAAAAAATTGGTCAAAATTCTCGTCAAAGGAAATCAAACGTGGACCTTCTCTTACTTTCTCCAGAAGGGCCAAGCGCATGCCAATCCATCACCCTCATCTATTTTAACCATCCACCCATCATTTGAAAGTTTTGCCCATTCATTTTCCTTACTTTCCTAAAATATTACAGGAATGCTCTGTTTTACTACATGAAACAAAAATACATAGAGCATAAAGTTATTTTTGTCATATCTTGAAAATCATGCATCCATTTGCCATTTTTTTTAGGTGGAGATGCATATGGATGATAGTAACATGCTCAAGAAATTTTAGCAAATTCTAGTGCACAATTTCCAAGAAATCAACCTCCATCAAATACAACCATTTTTTAATATTCTTTATATTCGTGCATCCATTTGAAAAATTGTTTCATGAGGAGATGCATCTAGATGATGATAACATGTCTAAGAAATTTCAACAAATTCCAGTGCATAGTTTCCAACAAATCAACCTCCTTCAGCTTCATCCATTTTTTATTTTTCTTGAGATTCATGCATCCATTTGCCAAGTTTTTTTTATGGGGAGGTGTATAAGGATGATGGAAACATGCTTCAAAAATTTTAGGTCAATCCATTCTACTGTTTGGGAGATCTGGACTAAAAAGGTTGCTACAGGGTTTCCTATAGTACTATGTCCTAGTTTACTATAGGAAATAGTCTGAAAGCTATAAAAATGTAGAAAAGGTGAAATAAAGTTTTGGAAAGGTGTCTAATGGTGGAATAAGGTATAGGGAAGGGAAAAGTTACCCATTGCTAAGCCCAACACTCTAAGAAGGTTGTATTTGACTAAGATAGCTTGCCCATGGTAACTGGAAGACATAGGTTTAGAATCACCAAGCTACGAAAACATGTGGAGAAGAAAACAAAGGAAATTATCACCTCCAAAGGACCATGGATTGATCATCAAATCAACACTAGCATGCATCTATTTCCAACAACCATCAGGTAGGTACAGGTATGTAGTATTCTTGACCTGTTCTCTTGAGCATATTATAGTTAGAAATTTGTTGTCAATGCATGAGAGATGAGGTTTTATAAGCTAAGGATGGGTCAATGGTCTCAACCACCTCAACTAGTTAATTTTAGCTCACTCATTCACTCATGCAATGTGGAAAAGCCACTATCTATCCATCATTCATCCATCCCATTTCATAAGAAAAAAATTGATATTTTTGAAGAAAAAACCCTGCACTCCGCCTCACCCTAAAAATTTGTTGAAAAAACACACAGAGCACATCCTCTCCATTTTCACAAACCTACACTACTCCCTCTAAGTCGTAGCATCATCCTCCAACCCCTATGAATTATTTATCATCACTCCCATAAAGTTAGAAGACCCTGAAAGAGAAGGAATGACTGCAATAGCAAGGCAAAATGCTGCTACAAGAACAAAGAAAGGAACAAATTGTGCTAAAACACAAAATGACAGTGCCTAAGAGAGACCTAATCAAAACAGAGAACTCCAAGGCCATTAGACAATCATGTAGGCCAAAAAAGAGAAGAAAAAGGAAACAAAAGGGAAGAAGGCATTCACCATCAAAATAGCACTGAAATTGCATTGATGAAAGCAGGCTTTCCAAGAAGTTTCTATTCTATTTCTATATTTTTTCCTATGCCTAAAAGGTGTTATAGAAATGGGAGAAAGGCATGGAAGTCAAGTTGAGAGCCTACCCTAGGCTCATACTATCATTTTTGCTCAAAATAGGTTTAAACATAGTTTCCTGTAGTACTATAGAAATTTCTACAGGGCTTCCTGTAGTACTATAGGAATGACTACATGATTTCCTGTAGTTAGTACAAGAATTACTACAGGATGTCCTAGTTCTCATATAAAGGCATTTTGAAGGTTTCGGAGATCTCCAAGTGGTTGAAAAAGTTAGAATAAGGTTGGAAAAGGATGTGGAAGACCTTTCCAAACTAAAAGATATTCAAGAACAAATCTTGAATACAAGGAAGAAGGAAGACTAATGGTCTAAAAAAACACATTGATTTTTTTCTATGCACAAACAGTGTTGGAAAAATGAGTGAAAATGGAATGAAGGTATCATGGGAGAGGATATGAATGAAATGGATCTGCTAGCCAACAGATTTTACTTGCAAAGAGGAAAGTTTTGTTTTTTTTTCTTGAAATACTATTAAACAATCATGAAAAGAAAAACTATATTTTTGTGCTTGTCCTTGCAAAACTTACAGACATGATTCTTAGGAGAGAGGACTAAGGAATGCACAATAGAGAGGCCTCTAGGGCCATGAATGAGGCATAATGAGGTCACTAAGTTTCCCAGAGGATGAGCAACACTTTCAACGGAGGGGGTATGATGGGCCTCTAAATTATACATAAATTAAGGCCCATGCCTCTAAATTAGAAATAAATTAAGGCTCATCAGACCATCCTTCAACACATTAAACTTTTTTTTTTACATTAGAAATGTATCTTTAACTTTAATATGTTCATTAGGAAGGTTTATGGATAATTTCACATTTGTTCCTAATATCATCTATTTTTGTGGACTATTGTGAGAATATTGAGAAAATTATGGATATTTGGAGGAGGACATAATTTAGGGATCTTCTCGCTAATAAAAGAGGATCAATATTAAATAATAAATCAAAAATATATTCTGGAATTATGGCACAAATTATTGAGCTCCAATGATTGAGAAAATCTTGGAATGTGTTTCCATCCATTTAATGCATATTTCTAGTATTAGGAGCCAGATCCACTAACCAAGGGATTTTGGTGGGAAAAGATTCCTCCTTTCATGGGGAATGATTCCTAATAATTTTCTATAAGTATCAAGTCGACTTTTCCTCTAGGGGTGGACTTCTATTAGTCTTGTTGTGGAGAGAACTCGTATTTTTGTAGCTCCATTGCCATTTCTTGTAGGTATGTAATTGTATTGATGGAAATAATGAAGATTGGTGTCATGTTCAACTTCTAAAAATTGGTCTCCATAGGAATCTAATTTTCCTTGGGTTTGGAAATCCCTGGAGCCTCAAATACCTTTTGTATCATTTACTTTTCTTCTTTTCACTTCTTATTTACATGCATCTCTTATTCTTGCTTTTTTCTATTCATGCATTGAGTATTAATGATTTCTTATTGTAGGATTCGGTTAAATGGTTGAACTAAGGTAGTTTTTAGGATAAAAAATATCATTTCATCATTGGAATATATTTGGAAGGTCACAGTAATCAGTGAGTTACTTGGATTAGTTTTCTTATTCCCAAATCTAGATTTTTGGAATTCCATTGTGGCAAGTAACAATAAATTTCTGCTATTTTTTAGAGCATGATAATGAGATTTAATAGAATTGGTTCCACTTGAAATTAGATCAAAACAATATTCTAGTTAATAAAAAAAACACCCCAATGCATTTTCACTGTATTAGGTTAGGGATTTGATATATTTACTAGCTCACTAGTTCTCGAATTTTTATATTTTATATTAGTAATTTTTTTCCATTGTTTAACATAGGTTAACAAAGGTATTTTTGAGTGATTCCACTTGGAATAGAGACCTAAGATATCCTAGTAAATAACATAATATGTCCCATCCAATTTGTATTTTATTTGTTTTGTCATTTGGTGAATTATAACTCCCTATAGAAAATATGTTGTTTCCTGTAGTAAACTACAGGAAACCCTGTAGCAGCTTTCCAACATGTATATACTTGCATAGATTCACTCAAGAACATTGGTTATTGTCCCTTAGGGTTGAATCAAGACCTATAGTCTCTAAATCAATTATTAGGAAGTACTAAAGACCATTTAGGACTTTCCTCTGTACCCATGCAAAACATTTCAGCAATTTGGGCTAATGGACAGATATATGGATTGGATAATACAATGATGATTTTCTCAATTTCCACATCCAATGAACTCTGTTAATGGATCTAAACTCTTTGAAATGTAATGGTTGAAATTTAGTTCATGATCTTTACTTTATGAAATTAGAATAGGTTTGTTTTGTTGTTCTTTCTTTCTTGCAATAGGTTAAGGTTTTCATTTCAAGCATTTCAGTTTCTGCAATTAGTTTAGGATATGATTTCAATACATGCACTACATTACAACATGATAGTGAAGTAAGGACACATTTTATGTCTCACATATAGTGTCGATACCTCTTATGTTTATATGAACCTCCGGTTGATAATTAAATTTGGTAGCCTTGGGAGGTGCAACATTATTTTTTCAATATCAAACTCATCAACCATCCTCGGAAATAGTAATCCCATCACTTCCAATCTCATCTTGAAAATGCATAAACTTGCTCAAGTATTTCAGAATTGGGTCACCCTTCTCCCTCTTGATCTTTCTGATTTTTTCCTTCAATGCCAACTTTCTATGGTCACTTTTATTCCGAAACAGCTATGTCAATGCCTTCCACATAGCATTTTTTGCCATGGAGACTCGAGACAATGTGGTCTTAAACTCCCTCAGGGATAATGCACCTTGCCTTTGTGACACACTTTCTCCATTTGACCAGACCATTAGCATCTGATGCTGGAGGCTTAGGAATGTCTTGATCAATGAGTTCCTTGACACCATTGTCTTCTAGCACTGCTTCCATATTTTCCCTCGAGGATATGTAATTCGATTTTCCTTCCAAGGCACACTCAAGTTTCAAACCGCATAAATCCATTTGTCAACTCTAAAGTACGAACTGAAAATTGAAATTTCACCTGCACAACAAACTCAAAATATCCTCTTCTATATTGTCTTCAACTTTGACACCATGTAGATTTTTCTATAGATTCAACATCTCATGTAAAGTACTAAAACATAGGACAAACATATACTCTACTTTCAACAACAGAAACCAATAATGATCAATGAAAATAATAATCAGAAAGAGGAAGAATATCAATCACACATAACAAAATATTTCTCTGGAGAAGGAACTGCTCAAAACCATGACTATATATATTGCATCAATCAGAAATCTGAGAATAAAATACAATTCTTGTTCACACTAGAACAATCCCTGCACAAGTATGATAAACTCTTTACCTCACAAGCTCACTGTGGTGAATAGTTAGCCAATTTTTCTGCCTGCCAAGCCCATAATTCCTTGCAAAATTCCTATAGAAATTAGCCTCTATTTAATGGTTAAATCCTTCTTCCATGACTATGCAATCCAAACTTAGGTCCTCAACTGATTTCATCCACCATCTGCACAACTTGAAAAATTATAGAATTGATAGTACATTTTTCGTGAACTCTAGTCTCAACTGGGTCTTCCTCCGAACTGACATGCATGAATTATTTGTGACTGAACCTTAAGTTGACTAGTGTGGCACCGAGGATGCGTTGGTTCACTTACTCACTACTAAACCTCTACTAGTTCCTCCAACAATTAGAACTAGTTTAACTGACTATAACTCAGTTAGATTTAGTTATCTAATTACAACTCCAAATAACTCAACCTAGACCCCTAAATTTTAGGGATCACACTTACATGACTCCAAATAGACTTCCAACTCGAAATTCCTAAGTCAATTAAGTCAAATTAACTTAGTTAATTGTTTAGAAGTTGCTATGAGAATAGAATTCGATTTTAATTCATAATTTAAATCAAGGACAAATTAAATTGAAATTTCTTGTTGCTATTTTTTTAACACCATTTCTAAGTGGGATGCTGATGGGAAGTAGCATGGATATATTTCTCAGTGTGAGTTTTTTAATGAAAGCCCTAATGGGAAATGGATCCATCAAAATTTTTGGTGATGAGGACATCAAGAAAGGGGATGTTGCCATTAAATTCAATTTCCATTCTGAACTTCATAAAAGCATATTGAATATTTAGTTTTGCTTAAATATTTCCAAATTATTTCAGCCATGGGACTAGATAATAAAAGTATCATTGACATACATTTTCTATAGCTTATGGCGAAATGGGGAAGAAGCCAGGGCTTTAGCCTCAAAATCTTCCATAAAGAGAATTTCCACAATAGGGGAGAGAGGTGAGATCATGGAAACTCCACATGTCTACTTGTAAATTTCATCCTGAAAGCTAAATAAAGTATATTTTAAGTAAATGCTAACAAGCTTAGAGGTATTAGGGTCAAGAACTCTATTAAATATGTTGATAGCCTCATTAATTGGGATCTTAATTAAAAGAGAGATAGCGTCAATGCTAACCAAGAAGTAATTAGGATCAAGCTTGAAGGAGTCCTTGATGAAGGAGTTAGAATTACCAACATGATGCTTAAGGTTATGGGATAAATGCTTAGCCGAGAGATAAGTAGGCCCACAAATCATATTCATAATAAGTCTTACAGGAGCTCCATCCCTGTGAATTTTTGGGAGAACATAGATGTGTGGAGTGAGCAGGTTCCTCTCAATGAGGTTCTTACTAATAGTGTGATAAGTATTATCATCCATGAAAGAGGTATAGACCTCTTTAGAATTTTTATTAAGAGGATTTTTTCTTAGTTTTTTAAGGCTTCCATTGTTATGGATATGGTCTTAGATTTAGTGATGTAATAGTTTTTATCAAGAATGAAAACAAGACTCCCTTTGTTGGTTTTTAGAATGATAATATATTGATTGTTATTAAGGACTTTAAGGGATTGGAAATATTGCTAAGTGATATTACTTTTCAAGGATTTTTTCTCTCTAAATGATAATGGCACAATATTTCGTAATTTTAGATCCCTTTCTTCCCTCTTTCCCAAATTCTTCCTTTTTAATCTCTTTCCCCGTGGTTTCTGATATTTCTAAACACTAGTCTCCTAGGAAAATTGTATTCAATCTTTCAAGTTTTAACATTGATCATCATACTCAATGTCTCCTCAAAAAAGGTTTAAATATTTCTATTGCTCCTCACAAAAATCATATAGAGGAAATTATGTGTAGTGTAGAATATGGTCTTAAAGAAATTCCTTACTACTACAAAGAAGAAATTCGGCAAGATTCTACCATTATCCTTCAAAGAGAAAAATCCCCAAAAAGTATATGACAAAGGAAGATTTATAGCCCCTTAAAGACCTCAATAAAAATCAACATATTGTCATTATAAAAGCCAAGAAATGCAGTGTTTTTTTCATTCCTCATAAAAAATATTACATCTCTAAAATGGTGGACCACCTCCACAACAGTGGAAAGTATAAAAAACTAAGTGAAAATCCTCTCAAGGGAATTTATAGAGGTATCTATCACTATCATCATCCCACTCATAAATTGGGTGTCTTAAACACCATTTCCACTAGGGCCCTCAAGATTTATGAAGGTCATCATATTAGCTCTGGGAAAGATCATATTTTAAATTTTTTCAGGAATAATGGATATAAAAAACACCAAGGCCTGAAAGCCTTCATAAAAGTGACTAAAGGTACCAAAAAATAAGGATGACTCTAGCAAGCCTTTAGCCACTGTTAGTCTTCCTTTTATTGAAGGGACCATAGACAAGCTTCTTCTTATTTTAAGGAAGAATAATATCTTTGCAACCTTTAATCCACTTAATATTATTCACCCTTCCCTAAGGTATGTTAAGAACCCGATTGACCTCTTTAACTCAATAGGGGTTTACATGATCTCTTGTTCCTGTGGGAATGCCTATGTAGGGGAGACTTCTCATTCCATTAAGCTTAGAATTCAATAGCACTCTGTGGACATTAGACATAATCACTCTCATTCCTCAACTCTTATTGAATATTCATCTAAGGCTAAGAATCACATTTGTGTCAAGGATGCTTGTGCCTTTGATAAAATTTCTCACAATCACCATATAAGTTTTAGAGAAGTGATCAAGGTTGAGAGAAGATCCAACAATCTAAACGGGGATGAGGGTTGGAAAATCAATGCAAATTGGTTTCTAGTTCTCTCAAAATTTATTTCTTCTCATTTTTTTAATTTTATATATATATATATATATATATTGTATATTTTAACCCTGTATAGAAATTACCTGCATACAAATTCTAAAACACAGAAAATAAACAATGCGAGAGCATAACATATAAAACACATATACACAGAGATTTTCCCCTGGATCCCAAAACCGAGAATACCAGCTTGATTTTTCATTATGTTCCTTTCAATGTTACAATACATATTTATACATGTCAAAGCATCCAATACCATGGACTGAAAACCATCACGTCCAATACCATGGATCGAAAACCATCGCGTCGAATACCATGGACCGAAAAACCATTGTGTCCAAAAAACATGTGTGAAAATCATGCATAAAACCATAGGTGGGTCTGCCCAACCTAACATAGGGTCCAAAACCAAAATTTTCTGGGGCGCTGCCCCGGACCCCATAAAGTGGGGTTACGGGTGCCCCTCAAACCCCCTGCGATCTCTCCCCTTCTAACCCCCGGTTAACTACGTGGGCTAGTCGTGGAAAGAATATAACAGAACCCAACATTCTCCCATTTGTTGTTTTCTTTCCACGGGAGGCCACAAGAGAGATTAGTCATTTATCCACCCCTGTAAAGCCCATTATTTCTCTACACCAAGAGAACTTCTCAGAGCTCATAGATTTTGTCAATGCATCTGCAGTATTCTTCAAAGTGTCCACCTTTACCAACAACACCTTTTTGTCTTCTATCATATCCCTCACAAAGTGATACTAAACATCACTGTGCTTTGTCCTTGAATGATATGCAGGGTTCTTTGCCAAGAAAATTTCACTTTGGTTGTCACAATCTATCCTTATAGCTTCCTGTACTAACCCCTTACTTGAACACAATCTCTGCAACCAAACTGCTTCCTTACTTGCATGAGTAGCTGCCATGTATTCTGCCTCTATAGTTGATCGTGCCACTACAGATTGTTTCTTACTCATCCAACTGACTGCACCTCCAAATAGTTTAAACACATACCCACTTGTAGATCTTCTCTGATCCAGATCTCCAGCCCAGTCTGCATCAACAAAGCCATGAATATCCAACACTCTGTCCAATATTGGTCTTCCTTGGTAGCATAAACCATAATCACTAGTGCCAGCAAATACCTGAAAACCCCCTTCACTATTTTCCAATGCTCCTTCCCTAGTTTTGACATAAACCTGCTCAATACTCGCACTTCATGTGCAATGTTTGGTCTAGTACAGACCATTGCATACATCAGGCTATCAATTGCACTTGCATATGGAACACGGGACATGTCCTCTTCCTCTTCTTGTGCCTTGGGACACTGCTCAGTAGATAACCTCACACCTACAGGAATAGGAACCTTCACAGATTTACTATCCTGCATATTAAACCTCTGCAGTATTGTCTCGACATACTTCCTCTGGTTTAACCAGAGCTTCCTCTTTTCCCGATCTCTTTTAATTTCCATGCCCAAAATATCGTTTGCAGCACCAAGATCTTTCATGTCGAATTTGGAGGACAATTGGATCTTCAAATCCTGGATAATTTCTTTATCATTTCCAACCAGCAACATATCATCCACATACAAGACAAGATAAATAACATGGTCACCAATTAATTTAAAATACACACTGTGATCTACTTTGCTTCTGGTGAAGCCAAATCCCCATATAAATGTATCAAATTTTTGATACCACATCCTTGGTGATTGTTTTAACCCATACAAAGACTTCTTTAACTTGCATACTAGTTCTTTATCACCCTTCATCGCAAAGCCTTTAGGTTGCTTCATGTAGATCTCCTCTTCCAAATCTCCATGAAGAAATGTTGTCTTCACATCCATCTATTCTACCTAAAAATCAAAAGCAGCAACAATAGATAAAAGTAATCTAATAGAAGTTACCTTGGCAACAAGAGAAAAAATATCACAAAAATCAATTCCCGGCTCCTGGGAATAACCTTTTGCTACCAACGAAGCTTTGTATTTCTCCACTTTTCCTTCTGCATTTGTCTTATTTTTGAACACCCATTTGCTACCAATGGGTTTCCTCCCAGTCGGAAACTCCACCAGATCCCAAGCCTCATTTTTTTACATAGATGCCATTTCATCAACCATGGCCTCTTTCCAGAGCTTTCCATCCTCTGAATCTACTGCTTCCTTCACAGTTCTGGGATCATCGTCAGTAATAGATAAAGAAAACTTTGAGCAGAAAGTGGATGGACTATACCTTTATGGTTGTTTTCTTTCTCGAACTGATCTTCTCACAGCCGGAGTTTACGGCTCTTCATCTTCTGATTCCTCCTCTACTGTAGAGTCTGGTTCTTCCTCCTTTAGCTCAAACTCTATCTTCTTAGGTTCCTTTAGTTTGACTTCATGTTTAATAACATCTTTCACCTCTCTGAACACCACATCTCAGCTGTACACAACCTTCCTTGTTATTGGGTTCCAAAGCTTATAGCCGTGTAAACCATCCTTATACCCAATAAAGATGCACTTTTTGAATTTACTATCCAACTTGGTTCTTTTCTCCTTTGGAACATGTACATATGCATCACATCCAAATACCCTTAGATGTCAAAGAGAGGGTTTCTTACCAGTCCATACCTCTTATGGAGTCTTATCCTCCAACGCTGATGAAGGTGACTTGTTGACCAGGTAACATGCAGTATCCACCACCTCTGCCCAGAATTCCTATCCTAACCCAGCACCACTGAGCATGCTTCTTGCCCTTTCCATCAACGTCTTGTTCATTCTTTCTACAATTCCATTTTGCTGAGTTGTATATGGAGTAGTCTTCTGCCATGATATACCACACTTCTTACAGAATTTTTCAAATTCCTTGCTGCAAAACTCTCCACCATTATCTATTCTTAGCACCTTTATCTTCTTCTCTGTCTGGTTTTCCACCAAAGCCTTAAATTCTTTAAACCTGTCAAAGACTTCATATTTCTTCTTAAGGAAATATATCCATGTATTCCTTAAGAAGTCATCTATAAATGATACATAGTACATAAACTTACCCAGTGATGGAACCTTCATAGGTCCAAACACATCACTATGCACAAGTTCTAATATCTGTTTCGCCCTCTTACCACCAGAGGAGAAGCTCACCTGATTCTGGTTCCCATATACACAATTTTCATAGAAATCAAAATCCAAAGAGTTATTACTCTTACTTTCTACCATACCTTTACCATGAAGTATTCGAAGGCCCTTCTCTCCAATATGTCCAAGTCTTTGATGCCACAACATGGTCTTCTCTCCAGAGACCACTAGATTTTATGCTCCACTTTTAGGAACCATAGAACTATTGCACCCATCAATAACAGTGCTACCTTGCAGCTTGTACAAAGTTCCAATCCGAACTCCCCACATCAATACCAGTGCTCCCCAAACCATATTGCAAGTATCCTTCTCAAATACTATTTTTACACTTGCATCATCCAGCGTGCTTACAGAAATCATATTTCTGGTCAATGCAGGAATATGTAGAACACCCAGAAGTGTTCTAACCCTTCCACCTTGCAACTTCAACTTTACTTTTCCACGACCAATGATTCTAGCCTTCCTGTCATCCCCCAAGAAGACATCACCACCATCATATTTCTCATACTCGCAGAACCATTCTCTATGGGGAGTGAAGTGAAAGGATGCACCTGAGTCAATCAACCATGCCTCATGATCTACATGTGTACTTGAAGAAGCCAAGTACACATCCCCACCTTCATCTGAGGTGGTTTTCACCTCTTCAGAAGGAGCCTCATCTGATCCCTTTCCTTTATCAGGGACTTTAGGTTTACAGTCCCTTTTAAAGTGGCCTTCCTTTCCACATTTCCAGCACACCACCCTTACAGGTTTTCCTAGAGATTTAAATCTCCCTCTAGATTTAGATCTCCTACTCAATGACTTATTTTTGTTTCTGTTCTGGGACCGTCCTCGTATAGACAAGGAATCACTATTTTGGCTCTCCATATTTTTCTGTCTCATCTCCTCCATCAGCAAGGCCGAGACTATTTCATAAAACTGCAACGTAGTTGCATTGCTACATATTGCAATAACTAGACTATTCCATGGATCTAGTAGAGAACACAACAAATTGATGCACTTATCTTCATCTGAAATTTTGATATCAACAGATGCTAACTAACTTACCACAGTATTAAATGCATTCAAATGTTCTGTCACTGAGTCTCCATATTTCATCCTTAGGTTATATAGTTTTTTCCGCAGGAACAATTTATTCACCAGAGACTTAGATTGGTACAAAGTCCATAACTTGTCCCATAAATCCTTCGTCGTGGTTTCCCCTGATACATTCAACAATACTGAATCTGAGACACACAATCATATTGTGTTCTTTGACTTTCGATCCAACTTCTTCCATTCTTCATCGGACATTCCCGTTGGTTTAGTACCTGGATCTACAATGATTCACTGATCTTTATCCACCAATAGATCCTCCATCTTGAGTTTCCACAACTCAAAACTCTGTCCATTAAATTTCTCGATCTCTATCTTTCCACTGCTCACCATCTTCTTTCACCACCAAAATCAATCGCGCAAATCTCCCACTGAACAGGGTCTACCACAGGCCTGCAAAAAACCCCTCAGCAACGAAGGCGTCCCCTTGAAGCCAAAACTGCTCTGATACCACATGTAGGTTTTAACCCCATATAGAAATTACCTGCATACAAATTCTAAAACACAGGAAATAAACAATGCAATAGCATAACATATAAAACACATATACACAAAGGTTTTCCCCGGGATCCCAAAACTGAGACTACCAGCTTGATTTTTCATTATATTCCTTTCAATGTTACAATACATATTTATACATGCCGAAGCATCCAATACCATGAACCGAAAACCATTGCATCCAATACCATGGACTAAAAACCATCACGTCTAATACCATGGACTGAAAAACCATCGCGTCCAAAAAACATGTGCGAAAATCATGCACAAAACCATAGGTGGGTCCGCCCAACCTAACATAGGGTCCAAAACCAAAATTTTCTGGGGCACTACCCTGGACCCCATAAAGTGGGGTTACGGGTGCCCTTCAAACCCCCTGTGACCTCCCCTTCTCTAACCCCCAG
Source organism: Pinus tabuliformis (assembly GCA_031772625.1). Classification (NCBI taxonomy): domain Eukaryota; kingdom Viridiplantae; phylum Streptophyta; class Pinopsida; order Pinales; family Pinaceae; genus Pinus; species Pinus tabuliformis. The sequence continues at coordinate 461,136,230 of CM062815.1, forward strand.
TTAACTACATGTGCTAGTCATGGAAAGAATATAACACAACCCAACATATATATATATATATATATATATATATATATATATATATATATATATATATATATATATATATATATATATATATATATTTATCTAATTATGTATCTTTTTATATATCTTATTTTTTTACATTTAAGAGAACCAACCTACATTAAGTTACTCTAGATTACCTCTTCTTGTTATTTAGTATTAATAACTTATAATTATAATTATTATTATTATTATTATTAATATTAATAATAATGCCAATACTATTTATTATAATAATAGCTATATTAATGATGATGATTAACATTTAGTAACACAAATATGGTTGATCATACCTTAAGAAATACATCACTTAAATCTCTTTAAAATTTCAAATTCTATGATAAAAAAGAAGGGAGAGAATCATTCCAAGATCAACATAGTTTTGTTGACTTAAGAAGTCAAGAAGGTCGGTAGTCTGGAAAAGGATTTTGAAATGAGAAGATATTTGAGTAATAGTCAAACACTCCAAGAGAAAGTGGCTTTCATATTCGACCCTCTTAGTATCTCAAAGGTGACAAACTATTTCATCCGAAGGTGTTTTGGGAAGAGACAAACCCCTGTTTTAACTTTGAAGGTCATAATAATTAGTTATTATCTTTGCAATGTACATTTTCTTTTTAGCAGTAGCCAAGACATAAAGGTAATTATGGTTTGCAAGATTTGGATTGATCACCTCCTTGTAATACCTTATCTTTTGATCCAGGTGGATATTGGTGGCCACCCACCTATTCCCCATGGACCCCCACCATTTTTTCTTTCAGTTTCCTTAATATAGTAGAGTTTACTATTTTTGGCATTTTTGCAAGTCCTGAACTTATGGAGCCATTTTAAGGCCCTGATTTGTTTTTTAAATGAGAAAAATTTCAACTTATGAAAGGGGTTTGTAGCTGAATGTTTTAATTCTTGTATATATATTTCTAATGAGGTATTGTACGCATTAAATTGAGATCGTATTCCAAAGTTATGACTCCGAGAAGTTGATGTACCAATTTACCCCAACAGGGCTCACAGAATTTTGGCACTTCATCTCCTAGTGTTAGGTTTTTGGATGGTTGGGGTTTTCCATTATTTATCAATAGTAAATATGGGTTTGATCCTCATTGCAACACATTTCATAAGGCATGTACCTACCACATCTCTTCTCAGATATAAAATACCATCATTTGAGTTATTTTATTTTGATTCTGCATGTAAATAATTTTTGGTACTTTGTTATTAATGAATTGAAGTTTTGTTTTCATTATATCTCTTTGTTTCTATTTATATATGCATTTCATTTCATTCCTTCATAAAATTCAAATCAGTGGTATCAAAGAAGTTTTCTCTTTCTCCATTTTTTTGTGCATGTCCCAAATGATGTCGAGGTATAAGGAATTGAGACTTGAACTAGTTGAGCCTTTGCAAGATCATCCCCGCCAACACTGAAGGCCTCCCATGCTGGAAGAAAAGGAGGATGAGGGAGTAGGAAATCCTATCAAACTATTTCTCAAAGAAGCCATCGAGCGACAAAGGAATGAAATGATGGACAACATTTCCAAAATACTTTGGTAGATTCCGACCAGTGAGGCACCTTGATCTAGTAGTCACTTCAAAGGAACCACCCCCTTAAAGGTACAAGTGAAATTTGATATCCCTATATTTGAAGATCAAATAGATGTAGATGTTGTAGATAAATGGTTGATTCTTTTGGAAGGTTATTTTTTGGGCCATAGTTTCTATAATAGAGAGAAGATTACTTTTGCACTGTTTAAGGTTGCCTCCATGTCAAGGACTGGTGGGAAACTTACAATGGGAAAAAGGCCAAGGAACCCTCTTTATTTACAACCAACACCTCTTGGAACTCTTTACAAGGCATTTTCAAGGAAAAATATTACCCCTTGGTGAGCTATGAGGATAAGTACATATAGTGGACCGCACTATGACAACAAAGGGATGAATTTGTGCATGAGTTCCCAAATATTTTTCATAATATATGCATAAAGTTGGGTATGAAAGAGTCTAAGTGACATTTGGTGCTCAAGTATCATAGTTTTCTGCACAAATATATTAAGGAAGGAATGGAGTTCCTAGACATATCCCCGCTTGGTACAGTATAATGATATGCTACCAAGGTTGAACGGAAATTTAAACAAAAGAAGTTCTACTTTGGATTTGTGGATCAGAAGTAGGGAAAGAGCATCCCCAAACTATAAAATGAAGGATAAAGAATAGGTGTAGCAACCTAGAATAATCCATCGAAACTGCAAGAAGAGAATGGCACCATGAATATGAGGAAGGACACGGGAAAGTGGTTTATTTTCCACAAGGGCCCCACTCACAACACAAATGAGTGTCACAACAAGCTGTCGTTGGTAGTTAAGCTAAAAGCCTTAGAATCTGATACATGTTTTGATTATGTGCTAAAACCTGACAAGGGTAATGATAAGGGGAAGAATATTATTGATGGAAAACCTAGGGCCATTGTTGCCACCACCAAGGTATAAAAGATTGAGCCCAAATATCCTAAGGAGGGGGAGAATCTCTTCCACTCATAGATGTGGGTGAATGGTTCTTTATTGTAGTTCATTATTGGCAGTGAGAGCCAAAAGAACCTCATCTCAGTAGAGATTGTGAAGTGGTTGGACCTATTGACCACATCACACCTATAGTTGTACACCATCAATTAGTTTCACCAAGGACGAGATCTTCGTGCCAATGAGAAGTGTCACCTGCCATAAAACATCAAGCCCTTCATGGATGAGTTATTGTGTGATTTTTCTCCTCATGAAGATTGTGATATGTTATTAAGAAAACCATACTTGTGGAAGCATCATTTTGTGTATAATTCCATGCCTCACAATATTATTATTACTTTTGGTCATAGGTTATATATGATACCAGAGGTAGCCCCACCTATCACTATCTCTTTGATCTCTGTTAAGAAATATAGTAAGATGATCTCCTAGACTGGGAATATTTTTCTTTCTAATTTGCTCTCAAAGCAAGGGGAAGATGGTGGCCACATCCATGACCCCTAGGAAGGGTTCCCGAATGTAGCATAAGCAAGTGGATAACATTGTTGAAGAGTACAGGGACTTATTCTCCTCACCCACAAGAGTACAGGAACTTATTCTCCTCACCCACAAGAGTACATTGCCATTAGCAGGTCAAACACTCAATATATCTAACTCCTGAATCACCTCTACCTAATCGGTCAATATAGCATCACTCTATTTTTGAAAATGAAGAAATTAAGTGATAGAACTAGGAATTGCTGCAAAAAGGGAACTTATAACCAAGTTCCTCACCCTTTGGGAGGTTGATTGTACTTTTACATAAGAAACATCAAACTTTGAGACTCTGATTTGACTATCGGGCACTAAACAAAAACATTGTTAGGAATATGTATCCAATCCCATGGATTTATGACCTTCTTGTCTAGCTGAAGTGGGGCAAGTATTTCAGTGAGATTGACTTGAAGTCTACTTATCATCAGGTGCTAATAGAACCCAAAGATGTATAGAATAACACCTTAAAATCCAAGGAGGGCCTTAAGTGGTTGGTCATGCCTGTTAGTGTCAGTCTTTGCAGCCTTCCACCAGTGACCAAATATGCTCTTACAAAGTGGTCTTAGGGTGTCAAAGTCAAATTTTTTCATTTCAATGAGTCTTCAAGTAAAAATTTAGTCACTGCGTATTACGTCTAGCATTGTTTTCATTCCTTCTAAAGTTTTCCAAATATTGGTCCATGTCTGTTATCGGGAAAACTAGTGTCTATACAGAACTACTAGTCCCACTAAGGCTGGTATCTACCTTAGAAACAAACACACTAAAAACTACTTTCGTTTTCCTTTATGAGAAATAGATAAGAGAAGAATAAGGAGACCAACCTCTATCTTGCGCTTGGTTCCTTGCTCGATTCCTCTCTCTTCTGGTAGGTCTTTGCCACTCATTTCCTTGTCTACCCAGCTTCAAAGAATACCTGTAGAATCAAAGTAGCATAACGCTATCCAAGAACATAGATCTATTATCATAAACAATATAGGACCAAATGTATATTGACCACACAAATGCATAAATCATCAATCATACAAGAATGTGGAGGAAAACTTGAATAGCTTTATTGATAATCAAGAAAGAGCAAAGACGATTACAACTAATTGTTCTGACCCAACATCATCCTCTCAGCAAGAAAGCCCTTCTTCACCTCATGAAAAGCTTAAATCACCCAACACTATGATATTGCACCAAGAAACCAACAACACTTCCTTACAAGATATGAAATTCCAGCCTCCAACCTCTGGATCTCTGGGATGAGAGATCTATATATAGATATTTGTAGAGGTGTGAGTCAGATCTGGGTTTTTGATTAGTGTCTTCTCTCTGATAGTTCTTGATTCCACTTGGAGATCTCATTGATCTCTTACTCATCCTTGGGCGATTCTGAGAGGCAAGTGTCACAAGAGAAGTTTCTAGAAGATTCCACGATCATCCACCTCGCAAACTATCTCTGCCACTTGTCTTTTCTCTTCCATCGCACCCCATAGAAGGGCCTTTCAACATGCATCGCACTTTCCGTGTGCATTAGGTGGGATGCATCACACTTTGACCATGGAGCAGGTGAGATGGTCCAGTTTTGACCAATTCTGAGTAGTTTTTCATGGAGAACTTCTGGGAGATGATGTAATTAGCTCAACTTGTTCTTTTAGGGGTTGGAACAACACTTTTAGGGACTTAAGAGCCCTTGGTTTATGGAAATTTATGATTGGGGTTACAGTGCCCAAAAATTTCTATAATAGTTGCCCCCTAAAGCATGAGGTAGTTAATCTTTTGATGTCGGGTGAAATGCTTTATCATGAGCATCTCAAGTTTTTTCGAGCTAGAAGGTGACCTGTAATAAGATACAATACAATACATTATCTTCATAATATTTTCATGATCTAGCTGAGGTAGGCATTCCCATGCTCAGCTTTATAAATTCATTTTCATGTACATAAGACAGACAATCGTCTGAGTGTAGACTGATGATTCTGGTAGAGCCATCATCCCATGGATTGGATGATTATCTGTGCAGTAATGATGTACATTTGATGTCTTTATTTTCCTAAATATATATCGCAGCCCAGATGGATGAAAGTAGATCCAGGGTCTTCAATCTCATTCGATCTTCACTCAAAGTACAAGTCGATCCATGTGAGAGATGTTCTGGAGTCGAACATGGAAAGATATCGCTTGATTACCAGCCAATGATGTAAGTTGTTAACAGGCGCGAGAGGAATCATCGATAATGATGATGACCCTCAAGGTACTACAGTACAATTCACGTGGTGTGAATAAGGGACTTGGCGTCGAATACCACACAAAATCTTTCGGTCGAAGGCCATTGATGTAAACCTGTCACCGGAAGTGAAAAACTTGCCATTGAGGCATGCAAGCTTCAAAGTACTGAAAGGGTTCTTCCTAGATCGAATTCTTGGATAATGAGCGGATGTCGACAAGAAGCGATCCATCATAGGAGGGCCTTAGTGAATCCCACATCAATGACACGGAACGGAGCAAATGATTTTAATGGAGGTGAAAACGATCTGGTGATATAAGGTTCAGGGTGTCGATCATGAAAGGATGGAGTGTAAATGTATTGCAGTTGGTGAGGCATAGGTGAATTCTCTGAGCGACTTCTCTTGAACATATCAGTGACACTGACATGATGGATTGGTAAAATTACCCCAAACGTGGATGGTGTGACGGAACCATGGTGATGTGACTAGTGAATGGAACAACCCAACCTGACTCGGATGTGGAGCGAAAGTGTCATGTTCAAGAGCGACTTGCTACCAACAAAGTTTCTTCAAGTTTTCTTCCCAATTTTCCCCAGTCATTGCTGACTAGTACCTCTTAATTTTTGTCAAGCTTGAGGAGGATAACATATGTTTGTTCTATAATTTTCCCTTCGGGAAAACCCATTGCTATGTTTTAACGAGCCTAGCGATAGTGAGACTCATTCTTGTCTGTTATGGACAAGTTTGTTGCTATTCAGTTTTAACGAGTTTAAGACAAAGGTAACTCGGTCCTTTTCAATTTTAGAGAGTCTGAAAAGGAACGTAAAGGAAACTCCAAAAATCATTTTCATCATCTAATCCCTTAAGTCCGAAAAAGTATAAAATAATACAAACGGGATGAATGTTTGGTAATTTTAACGAGCCGAACAAAACAAGCACTCGATCTTTTTGTGTAATAATCCCTGAGGTCCAAAAATATTAAAATCTAAAGGAGGGATAACACTTCCAGTCACTTTAATGAGCTGGAGAGTCCAACTGCTCGGCAATCTTTTCATATTTTACGAGTCAGTTGAAAAGAGCTTAAAGGAGACTTGTTTTTTGAGGAACGAGTGATAGATTCGGGTAGCAGCTAATTCCAGGTAAGGTTTGGAATTTTCCAATCACGGGAGTGTCACAAGGATGGCTAACAAGATCACTCTTCATAGCTGTTCCTCAAAAGGGGTAAACAATCAAGTGGAGGTGAATGATCGGCCAATACAGAGTGGAGGTGATGATGAGAACATGACCAAGGCTTCAAAGGCTAATGATAATACATTCACGATGGTTATTTACCGGAAATGGTTCATTTTTTAATGAGCTTAAACGCTGGGGGAAACACTTGCTCATTGCTTATGTTTATTTTTTAACGAGCTTGAATTCCGCTTTAAAACTGCTCGAGGTAGGTTTATTTTTTAACGAGCTTGAACCCTGCAGTAACACTGCTCGTGATAAGTTTGCATGCCCCTAGCATAATAACGCAAATCGAGGTGCATGCCCCCCAAGCTTCATTGCATTCAACTCAGTGGTTGGAATGAAGGTTTACCTTCGAGATTTGGAACGGGATTTGTTTCATTTTTTGAATGAGGTTGACACAGTAAAAGAACTATCCTCATGACTCCTTGTTTCATTTTTTAACAAGGTCAACATGAGATAAGAACCATCCTCGGAATCCACCGTATTTACAGCATTTGATAGAAAATAAAAAACTGAAGGATGATTAAGGTGATTGGAATAATCTTCATTGTAATCCGGGAGATGGGAACGATGGTGGTAATCTTCCCATGGTGCCTCCCCTAACATCATTAACTGAATGATTCCTTTGTCTGTAGAATGTACATGTGACCAAGGATCTGAAGAGGTACCATATTCCTTAGACCTATCTATCCAAACACTCGATGAGCATTAATTTGGGTTTTCCCCCCAGGCCAAGAAAATTGATTGCTACAATATTTCTAAAATGGCGATGATCCATGCTAACAAAATGTTTAGGAATCTTCTGAATCCATTAGATATAGAAGATTTCATATTGCAGGTTTCCACTATGGCCACTTCTGCTAGATTTCTCAGAGGTGGTAGGGAAAAGGTACCCATTAAGGCGGGGTCTTTTAGGAGACCTACTCTGATATTTGGAAGCGAATGATCGCTTCCATGGATCATTGGAATGCTTCCCGTAACTTGTGAACTGTTGGGGAGAAATGTTTGTTGGTCGACGATTGTAATTCCTCCTTGAAAGGGAAATGCAATCTTCCTGAAGTAGGTCAACACAACTGCGGCCATGGCATATATCGAGGGCCTTCCCAGTAGGATGTTGTAATCGAGGTTTCCGTCGATTACTTCAACATCAATTTCTACTATTTTGCCCCCTAGTTCAACTTGCAAGTTACTTAAAATCCCGTATGGAGTGTATGATCGTCCATCAAATTCTTTTAACATTGTTGATGATCGCGACAAGGGTGGTGAGCCTAAATTTTTCTAGCAACTCATTGACATAATACATGTAGATGCCCCCTCATCAATAATTGTTTGATGAACAGTTTTGTTGAGGGCTTTCACTTGAATAAGGAAAGCTAGTTGAGCTGGTAACTGAAGGTCATATCCTTTGTGATTAAAGGATACAAGATTGCAATCCATTGGGTCAATCCCACCTATTACTAATAATAGATCCTGCTTTCGGGAGAGGCAATTTTGCGGTACCTTAAGTGTTGACATAGCGAAGGACGATTGGGCCAGGTCCTCTACTATATTATAATTATGTGCTACTTTTGCATGAGGATTAAATGTTGATTTGTGTACTACTCCCTTTGGAGACTTTATCACTAGTTCAGGAATGATGGGTGGTGTTAGCACTCAGGTTGTCCCTTGGCTCCTTAAGGGATACGACCGAGGTAACCACAAACCAATCTTTGGACTGCAGGTCCTAGCCTACCTGTAGTCAGAGAGGGCTCTCTCTTTATAATATAGCTTTGTGTAAGGGTGATTTTAGGCTAGTTTTGGTGTTCTTTGGGTTTTGTTTGAGTTTTGGTGGGAAGGCTGATGCTTTCAAACGGAATTGGACTACAAAGTGTGAGAAGTTCAAACCATTGGGCATGGAGTCAAGGATAAGGGCTATTGGTGCGTTTTCTTGGTCACAAGAGGAATACCGAGTAGGATAGCTACACATGGAACAATATCAAGCTGGAGTAAAGATGGAATGAAGGTCAGAGATGAAAGGCAACTAAGAATCTTTCATCAGCTAAAAGAGGGAAGGTGAATGAACTTTATCTAGGAGCAGTCAAGGATTCCTAAACAATCATTCATAAATGAGAGAAACAGTGTAAACATGATCATTTAAGTATGCATATTCATAACTATTTCTGCGGAAAACATGTGGAAATAACAGAAATTGAGCATAGAGTGTTGCTAAGCAAAGTCTAAGCTATTCTTCTTTCCTGCTATTTAGATGGTGACACAATGGTGGCATAAACACATATAAACTGTAAACAGAGGTAAGAAACACTTATTGGGCCATGTAGAAGCACAAGAATTCCATAGTTCACTCTTCAGCCCTTAAAAAGGCAACAGACAGTTCATCATCCAAGCATTCCATCAATCTTTGATTATAGAGGCTCTCAAAGAATACAGCGCAACTCTCGTGAGGAGTTATCAACCAACCAACCCTTTAAACATTGCACAGGGTGGTATATATAGGAAAAATATCTACAAAGCAGATCTGATAAAAGATCTCGAGCAATCACTCTGATTAACCTAACTTATCCTGCAATAAATGCAAAAAATATTTATCTAATGCTGCGCTGGAGGCAGCTGCATTCAAAATGAGTAAATATGGTGTCCTTTGAGCTCTGCGCCGACCATCTTGCCATAACTATGTTTTGGAACTTGAAGCGTTGTTCTCATGTGGCTTTAATACTGCATTAATATGTTTTGGTGAACCTTAAATGGATTTTACCACTCCACTGATACTCTTTGACTTTGCTGGCGGCTCTTTAATGTTCATTTTCTTTGGCATTAAGTCCTCCACTAATATTCTTTATCTGATACTCTTTGCCGCTTCATTGATACACTTTTAAACTGAATTTGGGCCATTTTCTTCCACTGATGCACTTTTCTGCTACAAAATCACCGTTTCCTGCCATATTTGGCACAAAAGAAACATTGATTTGGCTTTCCATGGGCTTCTAGAGGTCTTGGAGGAGTCTCGGCGCCTGGCCAATCAAATCAGTTCTAAATATGAAGAAATGTTGCATGAAAAGGAGGAATGGAAGCACAAGACTATGCTGAGGCCGAAATAAAGTTTCCAGGAGCCCACTAGGGGTGGAGCGATCAAGAAATGATTGGAGAATGCCTGCTATCTTTGTTCTAGAGTTGCACGTGGGCGCCGAACAGCAATCCTGAGAAAATGGCCCTTTTCCTTGTATAAAGGGCAAAAACACTTATAACATGAATTTTGATTAAAAAAATGGCCAGGAAGCAAACACTGTAGCCTGGATTAGATCTGGGTCTTTGGATCTAGCACGGGCAGATCCAACGGCCACGATCTACTCGCAATATCGCATCGAGGTTGACCATTGGGGCGGAGGCAGACGACGGTAAATGGTTTTATCGGAATGCTTTTTGTACGGGGGCAGTAAATGGCAGAGGAGGCCCGATGCAATAGAAACAGGGCACGCGTCCTTGTGTATGGTGGAAAAACCACCCTCTATCGGACACCAATGCACTGCCAGCTCACTACTTTCGTCCACCGTCGGATTGAGGAGAGCGGATTGGACGGTTGAGGATGATTGAGAATGTCACATCGGCGAAGGGCAATGGGTCGGAGCCTTTTATATAAGCGATAACGAAATGGGGGTTGCGACATGATATGGGCAATTGGATCTAGGGGCTTGATCGGACGACGGCAATTAAATTGGCGATTGGCAATCGACGGGGATAGGGGGCGATGGCTTTTATATATGCGATGGAGCGATTAGATGTGGGTGGTCGGATGGGCGGGTGTTATAGACATTTTTGTGCCTTACAGCATTGAGCACGAAATGTCCATAATCCAAGGGATCCAAAGTCCCTAAACATGTTGTTCCTACCCCTAGAGGAACAAGGCTAACAAACCACAGCAATTCACAGAAGTTCTCCACCAGAAACTACTCAAAAACAAGTCAATTCAGGATCAATTCAGAGGCTCCACTAGCTGTCTGCGCTGAAATGCAGAGATTACACTGGCTAGGTGCACTGCAATGCAGGTAGAAGCACTACCAGGGTGTGCTGAGCGGGAAGTGACAAATGACAAGTTCATTCAACGAGGTGGAAAGACCCTGGAAGCTTCAAGAATCTTCTCCAATGACACTTGCCTCAAGGAATTCGACTAGTGATGAGTAAGAGGCTCTTAGTCTCCAAGTGGAAGCAAGAACTGACAGAGGGAGAGGACACTAGTCAGATCTCAAGCTGACTCATCCTCTCTCCAAACATCTATATATGGATGTCTCCTCCATGAGATCTAGGGGTTGGAATTTTGTTATTGCAAAGAATTGTTGTTGGTTTGAGATTGGAATCATTGGGTGCTTAATGCTTTGAAGGGAGGTGAAGATAGGAATTTCATTTGCTGGGAAGGAGATGCTGGATTGGAACCCTTGTGGTTGTATCTCCTCCTGAACCTTGTTATTCATCAATAAAGCTATCTTGGTTTCTCCTATATTCTGATGTGTCTTTGATGTATGATTGCATTAGTGTATTTGGTTTATTTCTAATCCTGAACTAGTTATGAATATGAATCTATGTCTTCATGTAGTGTTCTCTTCTTGTGATCTTGCAGGAACCTGTTGAAGCTGGGCGAGCGAGAAGGCAAATAGCTGGGAACTCTCAAAGAGAAGAGAAACCGGATCGAGGGACAAACAGAAGACACCGGTTAGTCCATCTATCTTTCTTCATTCTTAATTCATAAAGGAAGAATACTAGAATAGTTGTTTCTGTTTGTTGCTAAGGCACTGTCACACCTTAGGTGGATAGGATCGTCCTGCATAGGCATTTTTCCCCACAACAACGGGGGCAAATGAATGGTTAAGATTAAGTCGGTGATATCACATCGGCAGGATGAATGGGGCGACTTGCGATATCGCTTCGGATGTGATAGTGATATCGCATCGGCAGAAGTGATCGGAGGAGTGTTAAGGGGCTTTAAACCATTGCGACTGCTGACTGCGAAATTGCATCAGCGAAATGATATCAGGGAGCATATATAAAAAGGGCAATATTGCTGCGACCTCCGACAGTGATATCTCATCAGAAGGGGGGGAATTGTATCGGAGGTATGCATTACAAATCGGCCAAAGGTCAATGCAATCAACAAAGGCTTTTTGCAATCGGTGATGGGTTTTAGTGCATCGGAGGAAGGTTTTTAAGCTTTAGGAAGGGTCCTTAATGCATCGGAAGGGGTCCGATAGCATTTGAAGGGGGCTTTTGTGCTTTGGAAGGAGTCCAAACACCTTAGGAAGATGGTTTTTGAGCAAAATGAGGGTTCTTACTAAGTTTCAAGTAAACTTAGTAATTTCCAAGCAATATTTATGGTTATATTTGAACCAGAGTAGGGGATATGTAGATAATAGGGATTTTTACTATATTTTTATTATGGGAAGGGGAAATAAGTAGGGATTTATATAATAGAGTTAGGAGTTAACATGAATTTTGTGAAGAAAGCGCTAAGGATAGAAATCTTAGGCTTTAAAGGGGAAATAGGACTTGTAGAAGAAATATAAGCACTCCTAAGTAAAGCAGATCTTTTCTTAGGCAAGTGTTATGGAATATGATGAATTTTAGAGATATTAAGCAAATCTTAACATCTTTAGGGGAAGTTAGTGAATGTTTTGGGGAAGGGAAAGAAGGGGGAGTTAGACATGCCTCACGTGAGCTCCTTCAAGGGAAAATTGCTTTACACTTGTGATCTGAAGTAGATTAGCATTTTGAAACACAAAAATTGATCACAATCCTTTATTCTGCAACCTCAAAACTACCTACCCAGCCTACTTACCTAAGATTTTTTCTTCTTTTTGGTTTCGGTGCACTTGAACTAGCAAACCCAGCTTTTCAACTTTTCTTTTGGCTATCCTCCTATCTAGATATACCCTTATTGCATCCAGGGGCTCAGATTAAGCTGTTGAGTGCCCAAGATTCTCTACCTATCTACAAATCTGCCAAGATTAAACAGTTTGGACAGATATTCATTCTCTATTTTCTAAAACAAGCAATTTAAACCTAGGGAAGCCAAGATTAAGCTATTTGGCCTTCCCTTAACTGTAAAATTCTTCAAAAATGGTATGATTCTTCAAAAATGGAACTTAATGGAAATATGGAACTTTGCAGCATGAAAAAATGACATATTTGGCATTTTCAACTATCAATCATGAAACATGAACACCTATTCCAATTGGAGGCTAACAGTGGCTCCACTTGGGGATGGCTTTTCCAGATGAAAGGCCAAGAACAGCAGGTCAGACTGCCTTGATCTTCAATGTTGTTGTAGACTGAAACACTCCTTCTCTATTTTTTTGATACTATTGACTGAAGCTTTTGAATCTTTTATACAACACTTTTAACTGAAAATTGTTGTAAAACAACAATGCTACCTTTTGGCTGGCTACGTGCTTTATTATTATATGTAATTCTGCTTGAGCATTTCTTTGGAATTTGATTCAAAACAGGGATCAGAAATGGGGGATTCTTTTGGTTTTTTTCTTCAAAATTGCTGCGCTGATTCCTTTATCGGCCTACTACAAATATTAAAATAAAAGCGCTGATAATACAAGTATTTATGTACAAATATAATACAACTGCGTTGTGTTCAACAAAAGGGATCATGATAATGCTTTAACATTCGGTCATTAACAGGGCCTTCTTCAGCTGCGCTGCTATCTACAGTCTTTAGGAAATATGTATTGTTGCCCTGCACAGCTGAAATGATAAAGGGGCCTCTCCACAGAAAATCGAACTTGCCATGTTTTCCCTTGTCCTCCCTTCTTGAATCCCATCTTAAAACTTTGTCTCCCATAAATAATTCTTCAGCCCTTGCTCTCTTTTCAAACATTTTCTTCAGCTTCTCTTGCAAAGACTGTGCTCTGTGATAGACTTGCTCTCTTGTCTGCTGCAAATGAATGGTTTGGTTTATTCTCCTTTGTATATCATTTGGCTCAGCTTGAATCTCTTGCAGCAGCTTGGTAACAGGGGTTCCCAAAGATGAAGGGAACTTTGCCTCCATTCCATAGACTAATTCATATGGGCTCATTCCAATGGATCTCTTAGTTGTCAATCTATCTGCCCATAGGGCATTTACAAGCTTCTTGTGCCAGTTCTTTTTGTTTTCCTCCAGGATCTTCTTGATGATATTAATGAGGCTCTTATTAGATGATTCGGCCAGACCATTTCCTTGACGGTAATAGGCTGTGGAGAGGCCTAAGGTAATGTGAAATTTATGGTAAAAACTGAACATTTTCTTGGAATTGAAGGCAACGGCATTGTCTGTAATGATCTTTTCAGGGTAGCCAAATCTGGACAGAATGTTGGTTTCAAGGAATTGGATAATGGTGGAGTCATTGGCTTGCCTAAATGGGATGGCTTCAATCCACTTGGTGAAATAGTCTGTGGTTGTTAGAATCCACTTATGCTGGCCAAAAAAGGATGGATGGATTTCTCCAATGAAGTCAAGACCCCATTGTTGAAAAGGCTTAGGGACAAGGGCAGAAGCTTTCTTTTTCCTTCAAAGATTTGGCATTTGTGGCATGAAACAACAAACTTTTTGACATCTGCAAACAAAGAGGGCCAGTAGAAACCAACCCTTAATATCTTGTCAACAGTGGACTTCCAATATAAATTCCCTCCACAATCCCCTACATGGAATTCTTTCATAACTCTGTCAGTTTCATTTAAAGTTAAACAGTTAAGCAATATTCCTTCATGATTTTTCCAAAACAGGGCACTATCTAAGACACAAAACTTTTATGCTTTCATCTTTAAAAATCTCTTTTTGGTTCTAGACAACCCTGGGGGAGCAAACAGGTTTAAAAATATAAAACAAATATCAACATACCATGGGGATTGCAAAAAAGCTTCACTGATCTGTGGAGTCGCCAGCTCCTGTTCATTGTCCAGTTGATTAATGTCTAAGGCTTGAAAATTAGTTTCAGACATTAGTTTGGCTAAACCTTGTCCCTTTATGAGCTTGGTGGGTTTTATCTCAATGTCATACTCAAGGATATTGGCAATCCACTTGCCTCTTTTGCCTTCAATCCCTTCTTGAGTTAGAATGTCTTTTACAACAGCATTTGGCACATAAGCAATCACATGACAGTACAAAATGTAAATTCTGAAGTCTCTGATCACTTTAACAAGGGCATAGGCCTGCTTTTCCATTATTTGATACTTCAAGGCGGCATCTCTAAGGGCTCTGCTGAAAAATGCAATTGGCTTTTCATTTCCTTCATCATCCTTTTGCAACAGGACAACAACTATGGAATGTTCAGATGCAAATGAAAAAATGATGAAATCCTTATCAAATTGAGGGCTTGTGAGGACTGGAGCTTGGGTTAAGGTAGATTTTATGCCCTCAAAGGCTTTCTTGGCCTCTAAAGTCCATTTTACCTTGGAATCTTTCTTGAGCATGTTGTTTAACAGTCTTATCAGCTCAGCCAAGTTTGGGATAAATCTTCTTAGGAAATTGATCTCTCCTAGGAAGGCTTGTAATTCTTTGATGTTTCTTGCATAAGGGACTTGCAGAATGGCTTGAATTTAGTCTGGATCAATCCTAATGCCATCTTTTGAAATGATATGACCTAGAAGTTTGCCTTCCTCTAGGCCGAACGGGGATTACTTGGGGTTTAAAGATATGACATACTTCCTACAAGTAAGGAATACTTGTCTCAGATGTTTCAAATGTTCTTGATCAGATTTTGAGAATGGGGTAAGATCATCAAGGTAAACCACTAAGAAATCATGGATTTCCTTGGCAAAGGGAATGTCCATTGCCCTTTGAAAAGTAGCACCTGCATTTTTAATTCCGAAAGGAATTTTTACATATTTAAAGGTTCCCCACGGTGTCGTGAATGTTGTTTTATCCTGATCATCTGGGTGAACTACTATCTGATTAAATCTTGAAAAACCATCTAACAGTGAAATTCTTGAAGACCCCACAACCCTTTGTAAAATATGGTCCATCTTGGGTAATGGGTAGTGGTCTTTAAGAGAGACTTGGTTCAAATTTCTTAAGTCAACACACAATCTAATCTCACCTGTTTTCTTCCTTGTGGGCACTAAGTTGGATACCCATTTTGAAAATCGGATTGGTGTTATAATTCCAGCTTCAAACATTCTCTTTACTTCTTTCTCAATCAAGGGGAGAAGCATAGGATTGATTCTTCTTATTTTTTGTTTAAAAGGCTTCTGATTTGGTTTCATAGGTATGGTATGTTGAATGACTGAAGTGTCATAGGATTTGAGGTCCTCGTAACTCCAGGCAAAAACATCTTGGAACTCTTTAAACAAGTCAACATATTTTGGCTTCTAAACGGTTGGCAAAGATCTGGACAGTTTTATCAGTTTGGGCTTTTTAGCTGTCCCAATATTGCAGTCTTAAATTGCAGCATTTAAGGGTTGCATTTTTGGCTTTTTTGGGATGTCATTTGAATCGAATATGTCTTCTAAGGGAGTTAGGCCTGTGGGCAGAAAATTGTCTTTCAGTTCAATAACTTCAGCCTCTGCTTCAGCTATTTCATCCAAATTCATTTGTTTCAGTTCTTCTATGTTCTTGTCATAAAAAATGGTTGGGCGCAAAGTTTGTTTTGCTGTTTCAGCTGTTATAGTCTGCTGATTTTTGCTTATTTGCGGTTGTGAATCATCCATGGCATCTGTATCAATCTTTAGGCTTGAAAATTCTTGCTGTAAAGTAAGAAAATTGTTGATTTGTGCATCATTTTCAAAGACTTTCCAATCTTTGACATTGTTTGGGACTACAGGCCTGTGCTTTATTTCGGTAGTGAAGTGGTGATTGGGCTCGAATGGCAATTTGCAAGTGCTAGCAAAAGTTGCTAGGTTGTGCGCATGTAAGTTATGGCTTCTTGGAATTTTGGCAAGCTGGCATTCGGTGAAGGTATCAAGTATTTCTATGGCAGCAGTCCTGTAAGCTCTTAGCCTGTTGTCATTTGTAACAAAGTTGCCTTTCATCTGTTGAATAATCAGGCCGGAGTCACCTAGAATGGAAAATTTTGCAGCTCCTAGAGATTTGATTAACTTAAGGCCTAAAAGGAGGGCTTCATACTCTGCCATGTTGTTAGTACATCTGAAATTTAATTTATAAGAATGACCTTCTGCATGATTGTTTTGTGTATTATGGATCCATACTCCTGTCCCTACTCCTAGCTTATTCACTGAACCATCAAACTCCAAATACCATAGTATTTCTTGCTCTTGACTAGTATTGAGAGTTTCAACCATTTTAGGAGTGGGCATATATGAATTTTTGTTTCAGGAGGTTCTTATTGTGTGCTAGTTGCATTGATTGTTTTGACAGTTTCATGGGTATGGGAAATCGATTCCTCATTCATGCATGCTTCTTGCTCTAAAGCCAAAGGCTTATCATCAGTGGGAGGACTTGTTTCATCATTAAACAAAATAAAAGAATCCATCTCAGAATGGATTGAGTAAATAGGAAAGTTTTGGGGCTTTTCCTCACTACTTGCCACATACTTCATCAATGTTTCTCTATACAGCCTCTTTGGTTGCCCAAAGACTAAAATAGTGGCATAGGAGAGGTCTAATTGCAAAGATCCTTGGAGTTTTGCTCCCCAAGATCTTCACAATAACATACCATACTTTGGTGGGATGTCAGCAACCACCATGTCCATTAGAATTGTTTTGTTGGGATATTGGACTAAAGACACACATAAGTCTTTGATTAAGCCTAAACACTTGACCTGACTTGAGTCAAAGGAGAATAAGTCTTTGTAAGGTCTTGTTACATCAAGGTTTAGCTTCTACATTACAGCTTTGGGCATAAGGTTGTGTGAGGCGCCTGAATCAAACATGGCATTGTGCAATACTTTATCATGGATGTGAAAACTCACATAAAAGGGTAAAACAGCTCCATTTGCTGATTTTCCATCGACTTCAGGACCAAAAAGTAATTCAAGTTGATCATCTAATACATTCACATCATCCCTATTCTCTGGCATTTGCAGCGATCTCTTGATTTGCTGCCTATATACATCATGCTTAGCAAGTTCAGATAGAGGGATGGATATCTTTAGTCTGCCAATTTCTGCCTCTAAATCAAATGTTTTCTCTGTTTGGGTTTTAGTGTTGTGACTGGCAGATTTCCCTTTTTCAATTGCATTGTCAGCGTTTTTCTCTTGATCTTGAGTGTTGTCTTGAAACATTTCTGTTTTGGGAAGGCTTTCAGGAGTGCTGTTTGAATTCTCTTTTGAGGAAGAGGATACCAATGGCTGTTTCTTAGAGGCTTGAACATCTGATACATCTGTTATATCTTCCACAGTCACTTCTTTTGGATTTGGGACTGTTTTTTCAGAAGGTTCTGTGAGGATTGCCTTGTCCTTTATCTTCTTAGGCTGTCTACTATCATTCGTTTTGGTAGTTTCAGGCACACCTATGGTTCTGGTCCTTAATTTGTATTGTTTGTGCACCTCATAAACTGCTGAATCATAGCCTTCTTTGAAGTCAAATGACTCTCCGGACTTGGTTTGGAATTGATTGATATCATGATCATCTTGGTCTTCTTGGGTTAGGAAAACTTGTTGCTCACCCTTCAAACCTATCAAGTTGATGTGAGAGTCCTCTGTTGGCTCACTAGATGTTGATGCTTCGGTATAGTTTTCTTGAAAAGGAGGTCTGATATCTTGGTCTGGGCCAGCCCTTCCAACGTTTGGATTTTGGTTTTTTCTAAAATTTGGGTTTCTGATAGTATTACTTTGTTGTCCTTCCCATGATGATTTTCTCTCAATAGTTCCCACTCTATCTCCAATATTGTCCACACGATTGATGATTGTATCTAATTTTTGCTCAAAAACTGAAGTTTCATCTTTAAAAGTAGTTCTTCTCTCGGCTCTTACTCTGTTTCGTTTCGCAATCAGGTTTGCCTCCACACTAACAGCTACATTCTGCATATCTGCTAAGCTTTGAGGGGCTCTTTCCCTCAATTGATATGCCATGTCGAAATCAAATCCATCAGGGAATTTGTATAAAGCTAGATCAAGTGGAGATCTAAGGTTCTGTAGAATAGCATTGTAAACATTGTTGAACCTAGCACAATAGTCTAAGACAGTTTCTTGAGGGCCTCTTTTGATAGTATCATATTTGGATAATATGTGCAAAGGGTCCTTCTTCTTCTCCCATCTGTTAAGAAATGTTCGGTAAAGGGCCTCTAGGACAGCTATGGAATTTACAGGGAGAGCTCTAAACCAGGGCCTTACATCACCTGTTAAACTTTGGACAAAAATCTTCATTCTTACATGATCATCATCTATTTCATAACTCTCAAAATAGTCCTGCATTTTCTTGGTATGTTGTGGGGCAGTGTTAGAACCAGTACCATCAAAATATGTGATTTTGGTTTGATAATCCTGAGGCATAGCCCCTGGATTTGCAGGTAACTGTAAGGGTGCATATCTATTAGCCATACTTACCGGTATAAGTGGAACAACAAGAAGAAATGGAATGACTAGAACAGTAGTAACAACAGTGGTAATAGGAGGAGTATGTGTAGTGGATGGAGGTGTAGAAAAGGTGCTTTGAGAGGTGGATGATGAACTAGGAGAAGCTTGTACAGTGTGAAGTGAAATTTTACTAGGGGTTGGAATATATCCTTAGGGAATTGCTTCAGGGCTTGAATCAGCAATATCCTCTTTTCCCTCTTGTTTCCTTAGAAACTTTGGGATTACATTGGGATTTTCAAAAACAGCTGGGGGATTTGGGTCTAGATTTGACTTGGTATTGCGAGATTTCTTCTTTGGAGCCAACTTCTAACTTGTTTTTTGGAATTTTCTAAAGATTTTTCCCAGTGGAGTCACCAATGATGTTAGCACTCAGGTTTTCCCTTGGCTCCTTAAGGGATACGGCCGAGGTAACCACAAACCAATCTTTGGACTGCAGGTCCTAGCCTACCTGCAGTCAGAGAGGGCTCTCTCTTTATAATATAGCTTTGTTTAAGGTTGATTTTAGGCTAGTTTTGGTGTTCTTTGGGTTTTGTTTGAGTTTTGATGGGAAGGCTGATGCTTTCAAACGGAATTGGACTACAAAGTGTGAGAAGTTCAAACCATTGGGCATGGAGTCAAGGATAAGGGCTGCTGGTGCATTTTCTTGGTCACAAGAGGAATAAGGAGCAGGATAGCTACACATGGAACAATATCAAGCTAGAATAAAGATGGAATGAAGGTCAGAGATGAAAGGCAACTAAGAATCTTTCATCAGCTAAAAGAGGGAAGGTGAATGAACTTTATCTAGGAGCATTCAAGGATTCCTAAACAATCATTCATAAATGAGAGAAACAGTGTAAACATGATCATTTAAGTATGCATATTCATAACTATTTCTGTGGAAAACATGTGGAAATAACATAAATTGAGCATAGAGTGCTGCTAAGCAAAGTTTAAGCTATTCTTCTTTCCTGCTATTTAGATGGTGACACAATGGTGGCATAAACACATATAAACTATAAACAGAGGTAAGAAACAGTTATTGGGCCATGTAGAAGCACAAGAATTCCATAGTTCACTCTTCAGCCCTTAAAAAGGCAACAAACAGTTCATCATCCAAGCATTCCATCAATCTTTGATTATAGAGGCTCTCAAAGAATACAACACAACTCTCGTGAGGAGTTATCAACCAACAAACCCTATAAACATTGCACATGGTGGTATATATAGGAAAAATATCTACAAAGCAGATCTGATAAAAGATCTCGAGCAATCACTCTGATTAACCTAACTTATCCTGCAATAAATGCAAAAAATATCTATCTAATGCTGCGCTGGAGGCAGCCGCATTCAAAATGAGTAAATATGGTGTCCTTTGAGCTCTGCACTGGCCATCTTGCCATAACTGTGCTTTGGAACTTGAAGCGTTGTTCTCATGTGGCTTTAATACTGCATTGATATGTTCTGGTGAGCCTTAAATGGCTTTTACCGCTCCACTGATACTCTTTGGCTTTGCTGGCGGCTCTTTAATGTTCATTTGCTTTGGCATTAAGTCCTCCACTGATATTCTTTATCTGATACTCTTTGTCGCTTCATTGATACACTTTTAAACTGAATCTGGGCCTTTTCCTTCCGCTGATGCACTTTTCCGCTACAAAATCGCCCTTGCCTGCCATATTTGGCACAAAAGAAACATTGATTTGGCTTTCCGTGGGCTTCTAGAGGTCTTGGAGGAGTCTTGGCGCCTGGCCGATCAAATCAGTGCTAAATCTGAAGAAATGTTGCATGAAAAGGAGGAATGGAAGCACAAGACTGCGCTGAGGCTGAAATAAAGTTGTCGGGAGCCCACTAGGGCCGGAGCGATCAAGAAATGATTGGAGAATGTCTACTACCTTTGTTCTGGAGTTGCACACGGGAGCCGAACAACAATCCTGAGAAAATGAACCCTTTCCTTGTATAAAGGGAAAAAACACTTATAACATGAATTTTGATA
Source organism: Pinus tabuliformis (assembly GCA_031772625.1). Lineage (NCBI taxonomy): Eukaryota > Viridiplantae > Streptophyta > Pinopsida > Pinales > Pinaceae > Pinus > Pinus tabuliformis. Next base: position 461,157,264 of record CM062815.1, read on the forward strand.
AAAAATGGGCGAAAAGACACTATAGCCTGGATTAGATCTGGGCCATTGGATCTAGTGCGGGTAGATCCAACGGGCACGATCTACTCACAATATCGCATCGGGGTTGACCATCGAGGTGGAGGCAGACGACGGTAAATGGTTTTATCTGACTGCTTTTTGTACGGGGGCGGTAAATGGCAGAGGAGGCCTGATGCAATAGAAACACGGCACGCGTCCCTGCGTACGGTGGAAAAACCACCCTCTATCGGACGCCAACGCACTGCCATCTCACTGCTTTCGTCCACCGTCAGATTGAGGAGAGCGGATCAGACGGTTGAGGATGATTGAGAATGTCGCATTGGCGAAGGGAAATGGGTCGGAGCCTTTTATATAAGCGATAGCGAAATGGGGGTTGTGACATGATATGGGCCATTGGATCTAGGGGCTTGATCAGACGGAAGCGATTAAATCGGTGATCGACAATCGGCAGGGATAGGGGGCGATGGCTTTTATATATGCGATTAGATGTGGGCCGTCGGATGGGCGGGGGCAATCGGATGGTTAAGATTAAGTTGGCGATATCGCATCGGCGGGGTGAATAGGGTGACTTGCGATATTGCTTCGGATGCGATAGCGATATCGCATTAGCGGAAGTGATCAGAGGAGTGTTAAGGGGCTTTAAACCATTGCGACTGCCAACTGCGAAATCGCATCGGCGAAATGATATCGGGGAGCACATATAAAAAGGCCAATATTGTTGCGACCTTCGACAACGATATCACGTCGGAGGGTGGAAATTTTATCGGAGGTATGCATTATAAATCAGCCAAGGGTTAATGCAATCGGAAAAGGCTTTTTGCAATCGGAGATGGTTTTTAGTGCAGCGGAGGAAGGTTTTTAAGCTTAAGGAAGGGTCCTTAATGCATCGGAAGGGGTCCAATAGCACTTGAAGGGGGCTTTTGTGCTTTGGAAGGAGTCCAAACACCTTAGGAAGATGGTTTTTGAGCAAAATGAGGGCTCTTACTAAGTTTCAAGTAAACTTAGTAATTCCCAAGCAATATTTATGGTTATATTTCAACCAGAGGAGGGGATATGTAAATAATAGGGATTTTTACTATATTTTTAGAATTGGAAGGGGAAATAAGGAGGGATTTATATAATAGAGTTAGGAGTTAATATGAATTTTGTGAAGAAAGTGCTAAGGATAGAAATCTTAGGCTTTAAAGGGGAGATAGGACTTGTAGAAGAAATATAGGCACTCCTAAGTAAAGAAAATCTTTTCTTAGGCAAGTGTTATGGAATATGATGAATTTTAGAGATATTAAGCAGATCTTAACATCTTTAGGGGAAGTTAGTGAATGTTTTGGGGAAGTGAAAGAAGGGGGAGTTAGACATGCCTCGCTTGAGATCCTTCAAGGGGAAATTGCTTTACACTTGTGATCTGAAGTAGATTAGCATTTTGAAACACAAAAAATGATCACAATCCTTTATTCTGCAACCTCAAAACTACCTACCTAGCCTACTTACCTAACATTTTTTCTTGTTTTTGGTTTGGGTGCACTTGAACTAGCAAACCCAGCTTTTCAACTTTTCTTTTGGCTATCCTCCTATCTAGATATACCCTTATTGTATCCAGGGGCTTAGATTAAGCTGTTGGGCACCCAAGATTCTCTACCTATATACAAATCTACCAAAATTAAATAGTTTGGACAGATATTCATTCTCTATTTTCTAAAACAAGCAATTTAAACCTAGGGGAGCCAAGATTAAGCTATTTGGCCTTCTCTTAACTGTAAAATTCTTCAAAAATGGTATGATTCTTCAAAAATGGAACTTAATGGAAATATGGAACTTTGCAGCATGAAAAGATGACATATTTGGCATTTTCAACTATCAATCATGAAACATGAACACCTATTGCAATAGGAGGCTAACAGGTGGCACAACTTCGGTCAAAGTTGTTGTTGAACTACTAGGTTGTTCATTAGCCTTGTTATTCGACAGTTGTGGATTCCCGTAATCTTTATTCCTTGTCAAAGCATCATCTTGCTGCTTTGAGATAGACACATAAGCACTTGGGATCAGGAAGCAATTTGATTAGCAACCAGTTTGCTTCCCAGGTTTGGAAACAGATCAGTCAATACCGCCGAGGTTTTTGAATTCTTGAAGAATTTCTTAAGCTCGGCTCTATGTGGACAATCACTCATCCAATGATCCTCATCACATATAAAGCATGGATGACTCGGTTTCCTATTTCCAGAGGGGTTTGCAGAAGATTTTTCAGGAGACGACTCTTCCTGTTTTTTCTTCTTCCCTTTCTTTTTCTTCTTGCCTGTTGGTTGCTTGGTTTCTTTGACTTTCTCAGTAGATATGGCATTTACTTCTGAGGCAAGAAGTTCCTCATTTTCATTTTGACCAGAAATCTTACGGGCCTTTTTAAATGTAGCCATTGTTGATTTCGTGCTTGTCATATCAATCACGCCATCATCGACATGAGAGTCTTTGTTTGATTTAGGAGGGGGAGGAATGAAAAATTCCAATCTGGGAGCGTCGGGGACTTTATCGTAGAGCGTGCCAGACTGAGTATAAATCAAGTCTAGATATTGCGCACGAGCAATAACTTGCTCTTCAGTGATGAGTCCTCCTTTTGCCACATCTTCTGTAATGGAAGGTAATAATGACTTAATAAACCTTTCAGCTAAAAGCTGATCAGGAACATGCGTTTTTACCATTCTATGATGATGTCGCCACTCATGAATATGATCGGATATGTGAGTGGTCGTTATTTGTTTGAAATTGGTAAGAAGTTGTGTTCCCGTTTCGTACCTTATGGGTAACTGAAAATGGGTTAAAAAGGTTGTGACTAGGGTACTGAAGTTGTCAAACGAAGCTGTGGTTAACTCGATATACAATTTCTCTGCTGGACCAGTTAACGTCCTCTGAAAAAGGCGAAGTCTAATAGAATCATCGTTTAGGGTGTTTGTTCAACACCACAGATGAAATGTCATCACATGATTCGACGAGTCTTCACCCAGATTTCCATTAAATTTATGAATATCTGATGGAAGTTTATGCAGAATCGCTGGCCACCAAGGGGCGTAAGCAATTGGATCATTCATCAGCCAGTTCAGATCTGGTAATTCTAGAGTTGCTACAAAGGGCAACTGTTGATTCAGGTTAGGTGAAGCATACCCAAGATAAGATGGAATCGCCTGAGCAGTGGGTCTTTACATACTAGCATAATGTATTTGATGCTGGTAAGTTTGATAAGGTTGATGGGCATAACCATTATAATATGGTTGTTGATAACCGCTTTGGAAATGCGGTTTCCCATTACTTACAAAGACTTGTTGCTCAAGTCCTTGATATGATTGCTGGAATGGCAGTTTTTGAGATTGAACCAGCCATGGTTGTTGGACCATTTGTTGTTGTCCAATACTGGATGATTGACCAAGATGAGGAGTCATAGTACTTGTTTGAGCCTGAGTCGCTCTAGATAAGGAGGCACTAACTTGAGATTGTGATTGAGTCGTTGAGACAAGAGGTTGTTGTATTGCAACCTAGAAACTTGGGGCTGACATACAACAAGTAGCCCTTGTACTTGCGATGGAGTCACTACAGCAGGTATATTAGGAATATTTGACACAGGGTGGACTGGTTGCATTGAATATACAACCCTTGGTTGCTGAGGCAGTATTGGTACCCAACCGGTGGATGTAATTCCAGTTTGACCTAAAATTTGTTGTAAACTCCCATATGGTTTTTCTCCAGGTGGGAACAATTAAAAGGCATACTGCCCTCCATATGGTGGAAATCCAGTACTTAAAGGGTAGATTGGCCTTTGAAGACACATTGGATCAATTTTTTGAGTTTCAACATAAGAAATACCAGATGATAATCTGGATGAAGAAATAGGAACTGACCATGTCGTCGAAACAGTCCCTGATTGGACTCCAGCTTGTTGTTGATAACTTGTCGGGATAGATGGTATACCGGCGAACATCGTTGGAGTAGCAGCAGGAAGCTCTGCCGCTGCTACGTCGGATGACACAATCCTAGATGTCGACGGTTGTTCAGACATATCTAGTCTATCCAAAAGATTTCCTAGTGATTCTACAAGAACTTGCAATGAAGGGAGACTAACGTCTAAGACCAATGAGGGAACAATGATGTTATTTCGATTAAAATAAATTTTAGACACTTTGACACAACTTGTTTTTTCAATTTTTAAGAGTCAAGAAAAAACAAAAGATGACTCTAGTCGCCTTTGTTTTCTAATGAGCCTGAAGTGAGAAGTGCTCAGATGGACCTTTTCCTTTAAGGAGTCTGAAAAGGAATGAAAGAGACTACTATGGAAATCTAGACAGAGGGATTACCGAACCAATCACAAAACTTTATAATACTTTTTACGGTATGACAGTCAATCTTCCCGAATGTTGTGTTCAGTGCATTGCGATTGATAGGGCGGCAGACACGGCTTCCTATGGATAAAGGATATAGCTTATTGTGGTCTCCCAAAATATACTCAACGGTACGTGGGAGCACAAGTCCGTACTGGCACTTGTCGTCTTAAAGTGGGGGTATCACCCAACCAACAGTGAAAAAAATAGTTACCAGGCTTTACGACACCAGAATACGTCTCTAGCCTAGACTTCTAGATGTTGTGCATTAGGTTCCAAAGCGTTTTTAGATTCATTAAATTTATTTTACGGTTGATCTTGCTTAAGAAATTTGCCTTTCAGGTTCACCGCGTGATGTAGATGTACAATTCCTAAAATGCAATCTAAGATGATAAATAGTCGTTTAATCTTCTTTTTGTAATGAAAATCTTAGCTACTAAGGAAAGAGAGATGATTTTCTTTCAACAAAGAGCAAAGAGCACACACTATATGCATTGTCCTAAATCAAACCAACAAACAGCCTAAATGCAAATTCACGTGCATGTATTTGTTTTTAGCCTTCTTAATGTGTGAATGATAAAAAGAAAGCTAAGCACAAATCTGAATTATTTTTCAAAGCGACAATTACTAACAAGCTTCTTTTCAAAACAAAATGAGGACAATGACGACACTTTGTTATTTGGAATTGAAAACTTGTTTTCGACACTTGAAAAACTACTAACTCAAATCAAATACAAGAGTAACAGTGTAATCGACTATCAAGAACAATCAGATTCTCTTCTATGACTGAAAATGACACTTGCGACACTTTCAAATCAAGAAACGGCAGTACAATTACGCTACTTCTTTGTAAAGGAGAACTGAAAATGACTCAAAAATACATAAAAACATTTACAGTTATTTGCACAATGGAGGTGGAATAACAGCAAGGAAAGGGGTTTCAAATAGAGGTGTATTGACTACAGGCAGCAAAAATCTTTGAATAGAGCTGGAAAGAGTGAACACAGAAACCAAAATTTAGGAACAAGGCCTTGTCTGATCAGTGCACCTGTAACACAGTGAAACTGAAATGCAATGCACCTACTACACTCGGGAAGTGCGATGCATTCAGGTTTCAGAGAAGACACAGTGTGATGGACCAGGGATGAGACTTTGACTGGGTTCCGGGTCACAGTTTGCAGTTCAGTTCAGGGATTTAGGCTGAGCAAGTGGTAATCAGTAAATCAATCACAGGGGTAGATCTAAGGAGGTTACTAGAGCCACCACAAGGGCAATTAGAGAGCTTGTAAATCAATTGTTTAATTCAT